>JALJEV010001430.1:6880000-7505000 GCA_026586105.1 Hylodesmum podocarpum | reverse complement strand
CCAAATGTTGTGTAGTTGATCTTCAATGTAGATGATGGCTTTGATGTGTCCTGCATTGTTAGTGTTTTTCCTTTTCTATACTTTCAATTTTTATCAATTCCATACAGCTATTTACATACAGCTTTATGAGTCATCCAAAACATATCACAATATCAAGTTACAAACATATAAAGACAATTATTTGCAAAGCAAATTAAGTCTAACTATTACAGTCATCCAATAAATGTTCAAATGTGTTAATCTGCTCCCCCTAAGTAGAATACTTAAGTAAAACAAATTCAAAAACTCCCAAAACAAGTAATAGTTCAAAAGCAATTCAAAAAAAAAATAAAAATAGAGCAATTACATAGCAATCCAAATACTATGAAGCTATAAAGATGACAATTAATAACTACACTACTACTACTACTCCCCCTATTTGGTATATCAAATCAGAAAGAGAGAGGTAGAGATGGAGTTACTAATCTGAGTCGTCATCCTGGTTAAGTCTTTCCATGATAGTTTCCATCAAGTCCTTCATTTCCAGGAAATGCAGATCTTGTCGCTTTCCCAGGTCATCAAATCGCTTGTTGACGATTGCTTCCAGTTCATCCATCCTATCAATCATAATGGATTCGAAGCGCGATCGTGGAATGTACTCTCCAGAATTGTCTTCATCGTCTTCAGGTTGTGCTTCCTCTTGCTCTTCCAATGCTTCCTCATGCTCTGGATGTGGAATGGCCTGCTATTCCTCTCTGGTTATCCATCCCGCATCGGTCTTGATGAGTCTCATTTTCTTCAGGGCTCCATCACCGATGACATGGACATCTTTCACCAATTCTCTAGCTTTATCAGTGGTGTCAATCTGAAAAATTTCAATTAATCTAGAGATAAAAAGAGAGTAAGGACACTTATTGTCTAGAAGTCTTCTAGTTTTCAACATATTGTCCATGATGATGTGCGCCCAGTCCACTTGAATCCCATTCTTCAGAGCAGTAATGAGAATCATGTCATCCTCACTTAGTTGGGCATGGTTTGCTCCCCTTGCAGCCAAGATCCAGCAAATAGTATAATGGAGTAGCCTATCATCCGCTATCAGGCCACCAATGTTGTACGTTACTTTCTTGCCCTGTGCTCTTCTGGAATTCCTTTCGTTTTCCCAATGTTGAGGGTTCCTCAGAAGGCTCATGTAAAAAGAGTCCTTTTGTAAATCAAACCCTTTTTCTCTAAGTTTGTCTACATGTGCGATAATCCCTTCTTTCCTTATGCCAGCAATTTGCAAAAAGTGAGCAGGGGTTAGAGTCATCTTGATACCTTTGATCTCTGAACTTACTGTCATCCTTTCCATATTCGGTTTGAGGTTTGAGTAGAAAACCCGAACCAAGTCTGGATAGATGAAGTCTTTCATCCCTACGAACCTCTCTAGGTGTTGTTGCCTTAGGAAAGTCTGGAACGTGAAACTCTGATTATCAAGCCATTGTAGGTCAAGAATCTTTGGTGGAACAAGACCCTTGTTAGCAAAGTCGAGGTTGAACCTAGTCTCTTGTCCCTTGGAGGTGAACCACCGGTTGACCCCTGATTCTTGTGGTTGAGGAGGAGGAGGAGGAATATCTGGTTGCTCCAGTGATGTAGGTTTTTTCCTCTTGGAAGATTCTCCTACCTTTTTCTTTTCCTTGACTTCTTCTTGGGTGTAGCGGTTTGCCCTCATCTTGATTCTTTTACCTTTACCTTGTTCTTCCATTGTTGAGAGAGATTGAAAATCTAGGGTTTGGAGGAAGAAGATGAAGGGTTTTTCAGAGTAAGAAGGTGAATGGTGAGTTGAAGAATCACACATGCACTTCTTATAAGAGAGAACAAAGCCCAAAAGATTAGCCCAAGAATGAGGTAATTGATTACCAGCAGTTGGAAATCGATTATCTCAGTTTCTTATATAGAGGGAAGAAGAAAAACAAAAAAAAAACAGTCGTGGTAATCAATTACTGTAAACTGGTAATCGATTACTCCAGAGGATTTTTCCAAACCATTTGAAAACATGTTCTGTGGTAATCGATTACTGTTCGTGGTAATCGATTACTCCAGGGGTTTTTTTCACAAATATTGAAAACTGGTGCAGTGGTAATCGATTACAGCTCGTGGTAATCGATTATCTCAGTACCAAAATCCTTCCCAGAGTGAATTTCACACGAAGTAATCGATTATCCTCCCTTGGTAATCGATTATTTCTATCAGAAGAAGGTTTTTCTTGAAAAATTTTCACAAAAACAGAGTTATGGATAAGTGTAGTCAAGTATAAAGGTTTAGTTTAGATGTTCCTCACTCAAAATGCCGAGGTTTGATCTAAGTTTGTAAAACCTTTCTTTTGGTAATGCCTTTGTGAATATGTCTGCTAATTGATTCTCCGTGTCTATGAATTTGATGTCACAGTCTCCTTTTTCGATGTGATCCCGAATAAAGTGGTGTCTGACTTAAATGTGTTTTGTTCTTGAGTGCAGTACAGGATTTCTTGTGATACTTATAGCGCTTGTGTTGTCGCATTTCAAGGGAATGTGATCTATCTTTAGCCCAAAGTCTTCAAGTTGGTGTTTCAACCAAATTGCTTGAGCACAGCAACTTCCTGCAGCTATGTATTCAACTTCTCAGTTGATAGTGCTTCGCAAGCTTGCTTTCTGCTATTCCACGATATCAAACATTCTCCAAAGATGTGACATGTTCCACTAGTGCTTTTCCTATCAGTTTTGCTACCTGCAAAATCAGAATCACTGAAACCAACAAGTAATGGTGAGGTTCCTTTTGGATACCATAGTCCACAACTTATTGTTCTTTTTAGGTATTTAAGAATCTTCTTCACTATTAGCCAATGAGATTACTTAGGTGCAGATTGAAATCTAGCACATAAACATACAGAAAACATGATATCAGGTCTACTGGCTGTTAGATAAAGTAAAGATCCTATAACACCTCTGTATAAGGTAGTATCAACTTCATCACCTGTTTCATCAATCTCAAGATAAGTGTTAGTAGAAATAGGTATATTTGACACTTTGCAATTAGTCATTTCATATTTCTTAAGCAGTTCTTTAGTGTACTTAGCCTGATGTATGAATGTGCCACCTTCCATTTGTTTGATTTGGAGTCCTAAAAAGAAACTCAGTTCTCCAATCATGGACATGTCAAATTCTTCCTGCATATCCTTTACAAACTCTTCACAAAGTTGTTTGTTAGATGATCCAAAGATAATGTCATCAACATAAATTTGAACCAATAGAATGTAGTCAGATTTGTTCTTAATAAACAAAGTCTTATCTACTTTACCTCTGTGGAATCCTTTTGATATGAGAAACTTACTCAGTCTGTCATACCATTGCCTAGGGGCTTGCTTCAACCCATACAAGGCTTTATGCATTTTGTAGACATGTGTAGGCCAAGTAGTATCTCATGGCTCGGGTGGTTGTTCTACATAGACTTCTTCATTGATATAACCATTCAAGAATGCACTCTTTACATCCATCTGGTATAATTTGAAATAGTTGATGCAAGCATATGCCAGGAGTAGTCTAACAGCTTCAAGTCTTGCAACAGGGGCAAAGGTTTCTTCAAAGTCAATCCCTTCTTGTTGATTGTAGCTTTTTGCCACAAGTCTTGCTTTGTTTCTGACCACAACTCCTTCTTCACTCAGTTTGTTCTTGAACACCCATTTTGTACCAATAATGTTCATGTTGCCTTTGTTTGGAACAAGTTCCCAGACTCCATTCCTTTTGAACTGGTTAAGCTCTTCTTGCATAGCCATCATCCAAAATTCATTGTTCAAGGCTTCTTCTATGCTGGATGGTTCTACCTGTGATACAAAAGCAGTATTATAGCAAAACAAATTCTGTGAGGATCTAGTAGTTACCCCCTTTTGAATGTCACCAATGACATTGTCAAGTGATAGGTTCCTAGGTGTCCTCCACTCTTTTGCTTGTTCTGGCACTAGGTTTGGTTGAGTTTGCTCATGCCTGTGATCAATGTCTATGTTTCCTTCACCTGTTTCATCATCATTACACAGTAGTCTTTCCTTTTGGAAAGTGTTAGTTTCATCAAATCTAATATGGACAGATTCTTCAATGCACATTGTTCTTTTATTAAAGATCCTATATGCTTTACTGGTGTTTGAATAACCAAGAAAAATGGCTTCATCAGCCTTTGCATCAAACTTTCCAATAGGGTCCTTGCCATTGTTTAAAACAAAGCATTTGCATCCAAAAACTTTAAAATAAGAAATGTTTGGTTTTCTACCATAGAATAGCTCATAAGGGGTTTTCTTTAAAATGGGTCTTATAGTAACTCTATTGAGAACATAGCATGCAGTGTTCACAGCATCTGCCCAAAAATGTTTAGGCATCATATGCTCATTCAGCATGGTTCTTCCAAGTTCTATAAGGGACCTGTTTTTCCTCTCCACCACTCCATTTTGCTGAGGAGTTCTAGGAGCTGAAAAACAGTGTGATATCCCATGTTTTTCACAAAACCTTTCAAAAAAGCTATTCTTAAATTCAATACCATTATCACTTCTTAAAGCTTTAATTTTCAAATCCTTTTTGTTTTGAATTTTCTTGTCAAGTACCTTGAAAACTTCAAAGGCTTGATCCTTTTTCTTGATAAACAAAACCCAAGTAAATCTTGAATAGTCATCTACTATGACTAGTCCATACATATTTCCACCAATACTAGCTATCCTAGATGGACCAAATAAGTCTAAATGCAAGAGTTCAAGCGGCTGAGTTGTTGAAACATGTTTAATATTTTTGAAAGATGTTTTTGCCTGCTTGGACCTTTGACAAGCCTCACATAGTCCTTCTTTGGAAAATCTTAGTTTGGGGAGACCAAAAACTAACTCTTTAGAAACAAGCTTATTCAAATGCAATATGTCAATGTGTGCTATTCTCCTATGCCATAGCCAAGACAGATTATCATTAGAAGTTAAACATGTAGAGTAAGGAGAAGAATGATCTACTTCCAATATGTAAATGTTGTTAGATCTCTTGCCAATCATGAGAAGTTCATCTGAGTCTTTGTTGCTGATGAGACAATGTTCTTCATCAAAAGCAATTCTGTAGTTCTTGTCACATAGTTGACTGATGCTCAGTAGATTGAACCTCAATCCATCGACTAGCAATACATCTTCTATCACTGTGTTTACCTTATATCCAACAGTACCGTAGCCTAGTATTTTTCCTTTGTTGTTGTCTCCGTATACAACTGATCCATTTTCTATTGGTGTGAAGGTGCTTAGGTTCCTTCTATCACCCGTCATATGCCTTGAGCAGCCACTGTCTAAGTACCAAGTTGAGCTTCTGCTGTTCAGGCTTTCTGCGCAAGAGAAAAAGAACTTATTTTGCAGTTGGTACCCAATTCCTCTTGGGTCCATGCATGTTAGTGCTACAAGTTTCTTTCTTAATCCATTTGTATTTGCCACTAGAAATCCCTTTCTTTCTAATCATGTAGTTATATGATTTATGTCCAGGTTTCATGCAATAAGTACAAGTAAATTTAGTATGCTTAGTGTTTCCAGATTTCATGTGAACATAGTTTGCAAAATTGTTGAGTTCCTTTAACTTTGAAACATCATTTTCTAACTCACATATTTTCTGTTTCAACATGGATACTTCATTTTTCAATACTATGTTTTCTTTTTCAAAAACTTCAGCTAGATTATAAAGCTCACAAAAGGCAGAATGCAATTCATCATATTCATCCACAATTGAGTTCGTATCACTTACCTCATTGGATGTTTTGGCCATTAAGCACATATTTACCTCCTCATCTTCACTTTCAGATGTTGAGGATGTGTAGCTTTCATTCCAAGCTATGTATGCTTTCTTTTTCTTCTTTTCTTTTCTGACATTTCTTTCATTCTCAGATTTTCTCACTTCAGTGTTGTTGCTTCTTTTCAAGGTTGGACAATCTGATCTGTAGTGCCAAATCTTTCCGCATTCATAGCATGTCACTTTGACTGAAGTGTTGTCTTGCTTCTTGACTCCTTTTCTTGGTTGACCAAATTTTTTTCTATTATTGTTCTTCATGAACTTTCTGAACTTCTTTACCATCAAGTTCACTTGGTCATCTTGTGAATCATTTCCGTCTTCAGAGGATTCAGATTCTGTTTCAGTCCGGTCTACTTTAAGAGCAATTCCTTTGGCTCTTTTGTCTTTCTGCTCCTCATCTGCCATTCGAGTCATGTCCATTTCATATTCTCTAAGTTTCCCAAACAGTTCAACACTTGTCATAGCAGCAAGGTTCTTGGATTCAGTTATGGCTGTCACTGTAGGTTGCCACTTTCTATTGAGTGATTTCAGAATCTTGACATTCACTTCTTCTTCAATGAAGTTCTTGCCAAGTCCTTTGAGATGGTTGATGATGTGTGTGAATCTCTTTTGCGTTTCCATTATTGATTCTCCTTGGAGCATCCTGAATGTCTCATACTCTTGAATAAGTGTGTTCTTCCTAGCTCTCCTTACCTCAGCAGTACCTTCATGGGTTACCATTATGAGCTCCCATGCTTCTTTTGAGATGGTTGATGATATTCAAGGCCTTAGCATCATTTTCAGCCCTCCTAATCTCATCTATGTCTCATTCCTCAAAAGGTTTCTCTATCTCTTTTCCATTTTCTATTTTCATTGGAACTTTGTAGTCATTTACCACAGCCTGCCAGATACTTCTGTGAATAGATTCCATAAAGATCTTCATGCGAACTTTCCAAAATGGATAGTTATCACCGCAGAACAATGGAGGTCTATTTATCGAAGCTCCTTCAGCGAAGGGTAAAAGATTACTAGTCATTACAGGGAACTAAGAAGGATTACTAGAGTGATTTACTAGTTAAAGCTCTTGATGCCAATTGTTGGTCCCTATATGAATCTAGAGGGGGGTGAATAGATTCATGTTCCCTAGTTCAATTTTACTTTTTCTCACTTTTTCCCGATTCAATTTTATCTTGTATTACAAGAATGTATCAGAGATGTACACAGCGAAAAACAAGGAAAATTGTAAAGCAAGAAAACAATGAATTAAAGGAGATAAGATAGAGAAGAGAGTTTTAGACAGAGATTTATACTGGTTCGGCTTTCGGCCTTCATTCAGTCCCAACCCAACAATCTGTTGATTGGTTTTCCACTATAATGATTCTATGTTCAATACAATCACCCTGCACAAACACAAAAATGAATCAAATACTCAAAACTATATGTTCTTCACTTAAGAACATATCTTGATCATTGATCCCTTCAAGAATCAACCTTTGAGAGTACCTCTCTCAAAAACTCATCAACTCTTTCAAGAGAATACCTTTCTCTTTAGAGTTCAAACCAAAAAGATAACAAAAGATAAAGATCAGATAAGATTACACCTGTTGTGTATGCACTGATCAATGATATCTTCCAAAACTATTCAACCATTCACACAGCTTTCATCTCAAGAGAAATCTTTGAAACTTTGAAGAGAATTCTTGTAAAATCAGTGTTTAGCTCTTCCTTTCTTTCTTTGAAAACTCGAAAAGATCTCTCTCTGAAAACAATTCAAAGAGGTTTCCATTTAAAGCAGTTTCAAAATCATTTGAGATGAATTCTGGTGTGGTAATCGATTACTGGACAGAGGTAATCGATTACTCCAGAGAAATTTGCCTTCCTCTGTTCTTCAAGTACGAAGTAATCGATTACTATGGAGTGGTAATCGATTACTCCAGAGCAGTTTGGGTTCCCCTATTTTCTGAAACTGTTGGTAATCGATTACAGCACTATGGTAATCGATTACTTCAGCTTAAAACCTTTTTAAACCAAAGTTTTTTTGATTTCTTTCAAATAAAATGGGGTTCCAAAACTTCTCTAGCTCAAATCACAAGAGTAAAATCAAATTCTCTATGAAATGATTGAATAAAAACCACACTCAAAGCCTAAACTAAAACAATCAATACATTTAAACTCCTATATACGATCTATCACAAAGATCAAAGATTACAAGTATATCAAAACTAAAACTAGGGATGCCTTCTTCAGCTTCAAGTCCAACAATACGCACATAGTTCCTATATGCAGATGTAACCAATACAACTGAAAGAAAGAAAGAAAATAACATAATGATTTTAGACTTAAAAAAGTTTAAGTAACTTAAACCTCTGTTAGTGCATGCATTTCTACTTGAATAAACATACATGTCATGAAAGTTTAACAAATTAATAGTACAATCTTCATTTCATTTTACCATTATATATATATATATATATATATATATATATATATATATATATATATATAGAGAGAGAGAGAGAGAGAGAGAGAGAGAGAACGGAAGGTACATACATTTGAGTTTTCTTTTTCTCGTTGTATCTCATTTTAGCTCTATCCCTTGCTATATATATATATATATATATATAGAGAGAGAGAGAGAGAGAGCGAAAAGAGAGAGAGAGAGAACGGAAGATACATACATTCGAGTTTTCTTTTTCTCGTTGTATCTCATTTTAGCTCTATCCCTTGCTTGTGGGCATGTACCCTCTAAATGTTTGTATAATGTACATTGGTAAACCTTTTACCATAAGGAATTTTAGAGTGGAGAATAATAAAATTAGTTTTGAGGGATAACCTCCGTGACACTCCCAATAAGTGAACTGGATTGAATGACTTCACTTATTCAATGACTGATATGTTTTTATCCATCAATAAAAAATCCATTCTTTTATCTTTAAAGTGGTATCTTGTGGCAGCTTGTGAACAACCAAATATTTCATTGACACTTTTAAAGTTTAATTAAACATTATCCATATCAAAACCTTCACAAAGTTCATTCCCATCATGAATTCCTACATTAGGACATTCCTACAGCTAATACGAGTTAAGAGTAAAAAAATAAAATAACAATGATAAAATAAATGTATCAACTTTGGATAAAAAGCAGAACAAAAAAGTGCTAAGAATATGGAAAGAGCTTACTACTTCTCACAATGCAAATTCTAACCACTTTCGCCAATATTATAATTCTTTTTTTTCCTGTGAAATATTATATTTCAAAATATTTGTTGTTTTAGTGTCACTTTAAGAAATTAAGAAGACAATTTTTTTCCTCCTTACTTTATTTTTGTTTCTAACTATCTTTAGTTCTTCACTAAATGGAATGGAAGAGAGCCCTAGTGTAGTGATAATCAAATACAATTATACTTCTTATAAATGAATCAATATAAAATCTTTCTTAATCCTAGTGAAATTGCTTTGAAAGTTAAAAATAATACATATATACATAACCTTGCTAACAATCAACCAAAATGAAAAGGCAACAGAAGACAATAATACCTTTGGATGGTTAGAGTATAGAAGAAAGAAAAATGCTTAATCTTTGTAATATGTCGTGTAATCCATATATGATGGAATGATGTTAGATTGCCCCATCCAAGGTTCATATTTGACACAAAATTCAATTTCATCCAACTCCTCACTCACCAAGCCAAAGAAACCACAACTATTATGAATAGGTAGCTCGAAACATTGGCTAATGCAACTCTCACTTTTTGGAAAAGTACCGAGTGATTCCCAACCACAGAATGATGAATTACCATCAAACATAAAGGGCCACATCCTTGAAAACTTAGCTAAAGAGACCGTTGATGTAACAATTCAATGCAATGCGCCTATGTCCTAATAATAAACAATCATTTGATAAGATATAAATATACAACTAAATGAGACACTATCAACAAAATCAACTAAATAAAAGACAATGTTAAGAATAGGGGCAAGAAGAAGACAAAAAAAAAAAAAAATATAAGAACCCCCAAATTATTAAACCTAATTTTGGTAAGAGAAAAAAAATTAGTTAAACTCATATCTAAGAACAAATCAACAGTAACTTGATTGGACAGAGAACACAATGGCAGGGTGAGAAAAAAGAATTGCAAGGCGAGGAAAAATGAGGTGACAGAACCACGACGAGAAAACGAGAACACTAATGGAGGAACTCCAAGAAAAGAACTGCCCACTTCATTTATTATTTGAACCGACATGAAATATTAATATTAACATCGGTTCTCATTTAATAACTGATATATAAAGTTAGTTTCACGTCAGTTCTATTTAGTACCGCCGCTAAATTGTCAATGATGTCGGCTGCAGTTGAACCCGACGTGAAAGGGGAGATGCTAAATGTAAATTATGTACTAGTGTATAGACTACTCAAATATATTTGCATGAGTTACTCGATTGGACACTATGAAGTTGTTACTTGTTATAGCTACTCAAAAGAATTGGAAGGTTTATCAACTTGATGTTAAATGGTTTCTTATAAGAAGAAATATATGTTGGACAACCTTAAGGCTCTATGAAGGAAGGAGAAGAAGATAAGGTTTATTTACTAAAGAAAGCTCTTTGTGAACTCAAACAAGCCCCAAGATCTTAGTACAACAAAATTGATGATCATCTACCGAGCTTAAACTTTGTCAAAATCTTAGCTAAATCAACATTATATGTTAAGCATGATAGAGCTCACATTCTTATCATCTCACTCTATGTGGATGACCTCTTTGTAATGGGAAACAACATAAGGCTTGTAGAGAAGCTTAAGAAAGAAATGATTAAGGTCTTTGAGATGGTAGACCTTAGTTTAATAACCTTTTTTCTTGACATTGTGATTAAACAAGAAGAACACAAAATCTTTTGTAAAAAAAAAAAATATATGCCAAGGAGATTTTTATGAAGTTTAAACTTAAAGAATGCAAAGAAATGAGCACCTTACAGTAACTCAGTTTGACATTTTAAATGTCGTAAGTATTTTATCTCGGTTTATGCATTGTCCAAGTTAAATGAATTTAAAGGTTGCAAAAAGGATGATTAGATATGTTAAAGGCACCTGCAATTTTGGCATTAAGTTAGTGAACTTAAGAATTTAAGTTAAAAAGATTTATTAGATAGTGATTGGGGTGACTCAATTGGTGGTATGACGAGTACCTCAGGAAACTGTTTTAACTTTGGATCTAGTGTTTTCTCATGAAGCTCAAAAAAGTTACAATGAAAACTGAATTGACTACTGTTACAACTGTTGTTAACCAAGTCTTGTGATGGAAGAAAAATTTAATTTATCTTAACATTGAACAAAAGGAAAGCACAATTTTATTTTTTTTTTGACAATCAAGCAACAATAGTTATTTCCCATAATCATATCTTTCATGAAAAATCAAACATTTTAACATTAACTTCTTCTTCTTAAGGGAGATACAAGAAAAAAAAATGAAATTATTGTTCATATATATTGTAAATTTGAAAATCAAGTTGCAAATTTATTCACCAAGCTACTTTCAATAAGCAAATTTGTGCTTAAATGTTGAGAAAGTGTCTTTGACCAAATGTTTGTTTTAGTTTGAATGAGTCAAGTTTTTTTTTATTTTTTTATTTTGTTATGGAAGAGTCTGATTAGTTTCTTATTTATCTATTATCTCATTATCAATAACAACTCCTAAAATTAATAAAATTGTCTATCCATCCTTTTATTTCAGTTCATTTAAATATATTGATTCTATTCTTTATGAAATTAATAAAATTGTCTTCTCTCTCGGACTTCCTCCTTTTACTTCTTTATCTCAAATTAAACTTATATGGGTATAGGTATGTTGTTACTTACCTTGAACCCTCCACACCTACACCGGTCCCAATACATTATATAAATATGTGTAAATTAATTATTATAATGATAAAATAACACATAAAATAATATATTTAATTAAAAATTTAATTTTGTATATTATTAATTTTTTTATTTATTATTTTTACATATTATTTGATTGAAAATGTAATTAATATTTTAACATGTATTTAAAAATTTAATTTTTTTTTTAAATTGGTTCAGGTTAACCCAATAAAATTGGATATCCTTTATATCTCTATTAATACAATTTTATTTTTTTTACTTAAAAAAAAAGAAGGAGGGGGGAGATAATCACTGTAACGAAATAAGAATCACAAGGTTAATTTTGAACCCACTGTGGCAGATGGCAATTGTTGACGCATTTAAATTGAATTGTCATGAAATTAATTAACTCCATTCAGATGTAGTAAAGAAGTGAAACAGCTCTTTTCCAACTTTCTTTGATATGTTTGACTTGGGAGTGTGTAATGGGCATTGAGCTCTCTTTTTTTTGGGGAATCTCTCTCTTTGATAAATCTTCTACACACCTTACATCTGATAGAGATGTGAAGGTTCTAGACTTTCCTTTATAGTACTTGGAAAGCCCTCTCCTGCACATAACACAAGAAAACTCTTAATCAAACATTAGAATAGAATGTGTGAACAACCTTGGACTAAATTAATGTTCTTCAAGATACTTACTTGATAGGAAGTTGAGCCATAAGCTCAGAAAAATCACTTAGAGGTTCACCACATGATGATGATGATGAAAATGATGATATATCTGATGAGTTTGGTGAAGATGCAGATTCAATTGACACAGCTTGGAGGTTGTAACTATTATCATTTCCTTCTTCAACATTCCAATAATCACAGACTACTAAAGATGCATCATCAGTACTAGAGTTTCTGTTTCTCTTGTTTGTATCCATTAGGCTGTCAGAGCATTAAATTAGAAAAAACAATTAACTTGGTATTCAACATTTAATTGTGAACCTTATAAAGAATGAAGTGGGATATTATATACATATTATAGAATGTTACTATTTATTTTTAATGAAATTAGGAGTTAAGTGCTAAGCACTTTATTTCTTTTTATATTGTTCTTAGTTTGTTTTCGTTGCTCCTTAAGATCATCATTTCGTATATTCTATTAAATATTATGTGGATTACAAGGATTAGGATGAGGTGTTATCTATATGTCCAATTTCATGTTTTGTCCTATATTTGGGTTATCTAACAACAAGTGAAATTTAGTAGAATGGGATCTTGGAAGTTCATCAATAAATTAAGAGTTTGTTGTTGTGTTATAAGGTCTTACCAAACAAAGTTATATAAAGCATTAATAAAGTATCTTCCCACCAAGACGGCCATTTTAATTAACAAGCACATACAAACAAAGCAATAAAGCATGACAACCAAGATTCTCAATGTACAAAATGTATAATTCAAGCGTAAGATTAAGGGTCTCCATATTTCCCCAAAATACAATAGCATATGAGTATGTTTTGTCTCAATACATTATCATTCGATTGTATTCAACAAAAAAGAGATACTAACATGTAGTGGAAATTACTGTTCTAATCCACCAAATTAGCAAACTTTAAACATGTTCCATTCCATCAAAATGCATAATAATAGTAATAATAATAGGAAAAAAAAAAACTTCTCAAACTTTTAGCAAATATCTATTGATCAATCCTCCAAGTTGGTAACCCATCATGATCTTGTAAAAATTAATTATAAATAAACTATCAGAACAAAAGAATAACAACACTTAACGGTATAAAATACAGGTTCTACTAATAGTAATTTAGAACAAAAACTCATTATATACTAAAGAAAACTGAAATTCAAAATATTATTCTCCAAAGTGAACCCATATTAGCAATGCATAAGAAATAAGAAAAATAGTATGAAATCAGTAATGTAGCGTATCTATTTCACAGATAAGTAATATTTACCTTTATTATCTGAAACCAATTTGTTGAGTAAAACAGCACAATCAGTAATCACTTTAGAGTTTAGGGAGTCTACAAATATTAAATAGAGTATAAAATACATAATGAATAAAAATGCATAACAATTTAACAAGGTTTTCAAAATCAAATATTTAGAATGCTACCAATATTTTTAACACCTCACAAGCAATTCTTATAGCATATATCAAAGCCCCTAAAGTATTCCAATGAAATCCATGATGATCAGGACTTAATATTTGACCATCGGTACTAAATGAGGATGTTGAAGCTATGATAGATACCAGAATAGCCTTTAAAACTTGAATCAAGTCAAGGTAGATTTTCCCGTCAAGGTCGATTTGTCTTGGTCCCCACTGGACCTGGTTCAATTGACATTCCTACGTAATACAAATGTCCAAATTCATAGCTTCATGTTATATTATTTCTCGGTTAAGTTAGAGTTTCAGCACAATACAGAGATGGAGAGCCTAGGCCCATCTCCCTCAATGTTCTTTGCTTACATGAGAAAAAGAAATATAATTAAAAAATATGAATAATACAAATAAAATATTCAATAAATTTTCTTTAAGAACAATAAGATATTATGTTTAAAATTATTAGGTATTTTTTTTTCAAAAATTTATTATTTATTAAATAATTATCTATTAGAAATCAAATATTTGATTTTTTTTTTTAAAAAAAAAGAACTGACCATCTTTTCATTGATGTCTGGGACTGGATGTCCCTGACTCGATAATTAACATAATTAAAGTGTATTAAAATCCAATTATCTAAAGCATATTATTAAAGTAAAATTCAAATTCTGACAATATCTCCATAATTATATATAAGTTTTGTTCATATTTTAAAGGCACGGTGAATAAATAGCTTATTACTATTTGCATATCAAATGGAAGTCTAATGAAATTCTCGCATTGGCGAAATAGATTACATGTGGTGGGATGAGTATTTAGATTGTAGATGAACAAAGGAATTCTAAGCATGACATGAGTGATGGCATCATAACAAGAAAATGTTTCATTTTAGTGTGAAACTTCCATTGATGAACTTATTTAGAATTTAGCCCCTCCGTTTATTCAATGGGCTTTGTAGTACTTTTTGATTTTGGTTGGATCACCTAGATTAATTTGTTTTTATCTAGTCTATTCTTCAAGCATTTCTATTATAAATTTAATTTAACTAACATTTTAAAGAAAAATACCCTTTAAAACGAAGAGAGGACACATCACGAACTGGAAATACACAAGTGTCTGATATCAATTAATAAATTATAATTTTTTAATACAATTACTGTTATTAATTGACTGCAATAAGTAATTTTTTAATTATGCGTTTTCTTATTTAAATAACAAATTTCGTAATAAGATATATTCAAACTACTAAATCTAATATGCAGAGAGTTGTATTTAAATTGTAAAGTCCTAGTCCTGATAAAAAGAACACTGTAGATCTTAACTATTCATGTGAAGATTGACGTTTTGCTCATTATGATTTTATGAATTTGTAAACGTATCTAAATATTTTTAAAACATCATATCCTATTTATGATAATCATATCACTAGATAGTATCCAATAAAACATCCTATCCTATTATTTAGGATAATCATAACACTAAATAGTACCCAACAATCATCGTGTCTGTGCATCATAGCTTATCTCATTTCATAACAACCATGGGAACATAGTTAGTGTTGGGCCATAGAATTGTGGGAGTGAAATAACACATGCAATTAGAATCAGGCTTAGCTGTAAAACTGCTCAAGGAATTTTGTATGTTCTAAGTCGTCTTTTTATGATGCAAATAGATATATGGTAACCAATGCTAGGAAAACAATTGAAGTCAACAACTGCACACAGCTTAGATTTAAAACTTCTGAAGCTGCAGGGAGTGACAAATCCAAATGACAACAACATAACACAGATTTTATTTAAGAATATACACCTTGAAATTCATCTGATACAGACCCAGAAAGAAAAAACTTTGCAATAGGCCAGTTGATTGTATTACAACAAGTAGCACCATCATGCACCAAGCAAGACCAACGATGGGTACTTATTGCAGTTTCTGAGACAACTCTGTTATTCTTGATTGTGTCTCAATGCATCTTCAAGCCTGGCGTTTTTCCTTGCACACTCCAAGATCGTTTTATCAGCAGTAATGAAGTATGCAGCAATGGACGCTGTTTGCCAACCACAATCCAATGTTAAACTTGATGTGTTCAAACACTTTTTAAATATATTTGAACTAAAGGTAGAAGTAAAGAATTTCATTTTCAAGTGGATCAACAGCAAAAAGATAAGGTTGATTCCTGTTTCAGGCTAGGCTTTTCTATTAAAGTGCACATCATGAATGTGTGGATTTGTTAATAGGATGGCATCAAGATCTTACTGCTTCTGACTTTAAAGCCAATTTCAGATAACCATACTTAATGAAAAGATACATATTTTTTTTAAAACATAATCTAATAGCATTATCTACAATTTATTCTCTGGTTCATGAAAATTGGGATCATACCAGCAGATATGATAAGTGCTTGAGCAGTATAATTGAGGTTAGCCTTTGCCCATGGGACCATGCGAACTGCAGCCAACTGAAAATTTAAAAAATCCATCCTTAGATCAGCAACTTATCATTCATGAGTAAAGTGGCATAGAATGCTATATATAATAGTGAAATCAAACAATTTTCAGTGCTACCTTGCAACATTATTTATCATCATGATCAAATACAGTTGACTAGATTTCTTAATCAAACTTCCAGTTATTTTTCACAATTTGGAAACTCCAAAAGAAAAGGTTAGAAAAGATAATTGGTCTAGAGCTCAAATCAGTCATATGGAACTTTAAGCAATCAACATTGTTTTTGAGAGATTACAACTAGTATAAGGGTGATGGTCAATAACATCCTTAATTTTGACATTATACTAGTAGGCAGAGGTACACAAGATAGACAAAAGGCAGCGTGCTATATCACATACCCTATGATCCAAACTGTTCAATACTTCAGCTAACAGTCTCTAGTTACAAAGCTTTACGGACAAAGAGCATCTTTGAGTTGCTGATATCTTAACTCAAGTGCAAGATAGAAGGACAGGATCATAGGAAAATCAAGAAAGACATCAAACTCAAAGTCATGGTATACCTTAAAATTAAGTGGCAAGATGCTACTTAATGAGACAAAAGTGTGTCAAGAATAAAACGGTGATCGAGTCTTGTCAATAAAGAATACAACATACCTAACATTTTCTTTCATTTCACCAATTCATGCAGGCATAAGCACAACAATAAGCCGGCAAAATACAGGACATTACGTAAGTTGCACCAAAAGACAACATAAATATTCCTGAACTCAAATTTTCTTGACAATTAAAATGAAAAATATACTCTGCATCTTAAAATAAAAAGAAGTAACATACCGTAGGCACAGCACTGGCAACACAAGCAATGGAAGCTGCCTTGAAACCAGCACGCACTCCTTCTGCATATTAAGAAAAGGCCAAAGAGGTTTATGATTCATATTTCTCAAGATCTCTCACACCCTTTGATAAGATATCATAATCATGTTACAAAACATGTAGCATACACATACCCTGCTTAGTTGATGAATAAACTTGGGGAAGTAAAACATTTATTTGGTGTATGAAAACATACACTATGAACCAGTAGCTTAACAATTTAAATCAATTTCCCTATCAGCAGAAACATATAAACAAGTAATAGTTCTTTGTCACCATACAGTACCTATTGCATTATCCCAATCAAAACCTCATTTTCCTTCTAACAACTACTAAATTATTAGCAGCACCCCCTTCTGTTTTATCCCATATTTGAAGGTCTCTCTTACCCTTATTTCGGACCTAAAGTTGAAGCAAAAATATACCTAAAGCTATTTCCTTTATTTAATTTAAAATAAACCCATTTCCCCCAGATCTTCAATTTTTGAGACAGAAGATCTGCATACAAAATTCACCACTTCTATGATTCGTAACCATCCTATCTAATCATCATCCAATCGATTAAACTGAAGAAAACAAGGAAAAAATCAATAATCTACATCTTTAATCGGATAAACCTAACGACTACCAAAAAAAATAATAAATAACAACCTAATGCATGTCCCATTCAGTGATGTTTTAATCAAGAAAAAGAAATTAGTGAAACGAATAATAATAATAAATAAGAAAAAGAAAACAGTGAGTAACGTACCACTGGTGCATTCCTTAGACCTCAAAATTTTTCTGTCCTCTGCGGGAGAAGGAATGAGGAAGCCCTTTCTGTTGGAAACCACCAAGTCCCTCAGTTCAGACGGAATACCCATTTGTGTTTTTGTGAAATTACTTCAGACAAATATTTTCTTCTTTTGATCGCAGGTGGATTTCTCTGATAATTGAAGCCTAGGTGTGCTTTGTTATTGTGTCACCAGGACGAAACAAAATTGAATTAAGATTCTTCGAACGCTACTTGTTATTTATTTA
The DNA here is from genome assembly GCA_026586105.1 of Hylodesmum podocarpum. Taxonomy (NCBI): domain Eukaryota; kingdom Viridiplantae; phylum Streptophyta; class Magnoliopsida; order Fabales; family Fabaceae; genus Hylodesmum; species Hylodesmum podocarpum. The sequence continues at coordinate 7,486,923 of JALJEV010001430.1, read as the reverse complement.
CTTGTTTATTTTATTTGAAGGTTGTTCTGGTAGTGGCGACTTTATATTTTTTTTAAGAATAGGAGCACCCCGCAGCCCTGCTTTTAATTTTCACCTCTTGATTAAATATACTTCATTTCATTCTTTTAGGGGAAAAAAACATATTTTATCTTAATTTTTTTCATGAAGCCCCCGAAACCTGCCATTAAAATAAATGGGATAATCCGACCAACGTTGGCACCTCATCTGTCTATATCACGAAGGACTCAACAATTTTAATAATTAAAGAAAAAGAAGAGGAGTACAAAAGTCACTTGGAACTAGCCGAAATTCATTGCAAAATATATTTTATATTAAGTTTAAACTATGGTAGCATTCTTCCTTACCTATATATATATATATATATATATATATATATATATATATATTCTTGTGACAATCATTCTTCATTAATCAATCATATTTTTCTTTCAGCAATTTCTTTATTATATCTATTTTTTCGTTGTTTTGTATCATATTATATCAATCTTCAATTCTCATTCAACTCTAAATCTTAATTCCTAAATTTCAAATCTTCTTTTAATTCTGGTTTGGAATTCATATCAGATAAGCTACAAATACCACTATGTATCGTATAAAGAGATGTCATTCATCTGCTCTAAGGTACAAGACATCAATGGAAACTTGGACTGAGAAACCAACAAACTATTCTAATATGAGGGTGTTAAAAGCCTTGGCATATGCACATGTCGAGCAAGATAGCACAAGCTGAAAAGTGTATCTTCTTCAGATACGTTGAAGGAGTCAAGGGATATAGACTATACAGGTTGGAACATAAACCTTCCAAGTACATTTATAAGTAAAGGTATAACGTTTGATGAGACTTGCAGTGGATCAGTGATTATGTCTTCTTCAAAAATTACTATATGATCTGAAACAAAGTCCAAGGCAATAAGAAGTTTGATGATTTTTTTGATGAAGATAGACTTTAGGAAGAGCAGTTATGACAATTGCGTTTACATTTTAGGTGAAGAAAAGGATTGTATGTACAAGTAGATGATCAATAAGCTCTAAACAAAGTTAAAGTCAAAATTTGAGATGGAAAACCTTGGGATGGCTAGACGCATTCTTGGTGTAAATATAGTATGAGATCAGACAAAGAGGTGCTTCATCTGACTTAACAAGCCTATGTGAAGAAGTGTAGAATGTACGCATCTAAACTTGTGGGCACACCTTTGGGGAACCACACAAAGCTTTCAAGGGGGTCAAGCTCCTATCTCAGAGGAAGAAAGAAGGATAATGGAGATGAATTTGTATGCAAGTGGATTGGGGAGCATCATGTATGGGATGGTTTATACTTGACCAGACTTAGCCCATGGTATGAGTGTTGTCAGTAGTTTCTTAAAGAACCTAGGACAAACACACTAGGAAGGATTGAAGTGGATGTTGAGGTACAGTAGAACTTTGGATTCAGGATTACTATATCAGAAGAGACACCAAGGTAGAACTATAATTGAAGGATTTGTAGTTGCAGACTATGCAAGTTGTGTAGACGCATGAAAGTACTTATTAGGTTATTTGTTCACTCTATTTGGAATTGTAGTAAGTTGGAAGTTGAATATTCAGCCTGTGGTCGCACTGTCCATAACGAAAGCTAAGTACAATGCGTTGGTGGAAGGAGTAAAGGAAGCGTTGTGGTTAAAGGGTATGTTGAACGATTTGGGAATTGAACAAGAGTGTGTTCAAGTTCATGGTGATAGCCAAAGTGGTATTCACTTGGCCAATCATCAGATGTATCATGAAAGGATCAAACACTTTGATGTGAAGCTTCATTTTATAAGAAAAGTGGTTAAAACATTGGCAATGAGAAGAATGAAGGTTGCGTCTGAAGACAATCCTGTTGATATGCTAATCGAGTCTTTTCCAAGATGCAAGCTTAAGAGGTGCTTGAACTTGTGTTAGATCAAGATGAAGAATTTCGTCTAAGGTTTTGATGTTTACAAGTCAGACGGAACTTTCTCAGACGGAAGTTATGCAAGCAAGTCAGAAGGAACATGCACAGACGGAAGAGGACTCCTCAAGCTGAAGTCTTTCGTCTGTCCCAAGAGTGAAGTCATCAGCCGATAGGATGAGACGAAACAACAAAGACTGAAGGCATATATCGTCTATCCAAAAGTGAAGCAAAGTTGAGTCATTCGCTCCAAGATTTCAAATCTAAGAAGTACTCATGAGAAGCATCCAAGATCAGTATAGGGATTCGTGCTTTCACATACAAGTCAAAAAGGTTTCCACCTTTTGTCAAAATCTCTGTACAAGTCAGAAAAGGTACTGCGCACGCAATCTAAGTCCGCTACATCCGCTGCGTACCACATCAATCAATAAAGTACAACTGACACCTTTTGGAAAAGCTCTCAAGAGAAATCTCAACGACTCTCAATGGCATTCAAATGAGTCTAACGGCTAATTGAAGAAAATGCCTATATAAGAACTTCACTACATCAGAATTCAGTTGGCGAATACGCTTCTCTCAATCTATCTTTGAAGATTTCGCTCAAAGTTCTGTGATTGTGCTTATTGAAAAAAAACCCTCTCTGCGTAGAGGAAAACACTTGTTTTAAAACATCTTTTCAAAATCCACTTGTGTGGTGTTTTAGCCTGAGGAGGCTGTGTTCCAAAGAATACCTTTGTATTAGCCTGTGGAGGCTGGGTTCAAAGAATACCTTGGTAGTTTAGCCTGAGAAGGCTGGGATCAAAGAATATCTGTGTAATAGCCAGAAGTGGCTGGGTGCAAATAATACTTGTAACCATTTCACGGTTTGTAGTGAAAACTCAGTAGTTGCTGGGTAACTGGACGTAGTCTTGAATAGACGAACTAGTATAAAAATACTTGTGTTTTTTATTATCTTAAGCTATTGACTAACCGGGGATAATCAAACTCTAACGTCTGTACATTAAAATCAATCTTTGTAAGATTAAGACTGTTTCGTCTGAACCTCTTTAAAACCCACAGACGAAAGAAATTTTTTTTTTTAAAAATACAATTCAACCCCCCTTCTTGTGTTTTATCTTTTACAACTTGCTTAACTTCATTCGAGGGAGTTGCAAAGAGTTGATTAGTGAGAAGAGATAAACGTTAAGAAACTATTGCAGTCTTTACGATGGATATACATAATCAAGGCGGAGATTGTTGAAGTGTGACTCAGTGAGATTTATCATCTGATAACATTAAATGATGTGGTATATCATCTAATATGTATCATTTGAGGCTATTAGATAAAGGTTGAGGGTATCATATGTATATCTAAGGGTATCAGATAAAGGTTAAGGGTGTTAGATGAAATGTGAGTCTGAGAGTATATAGGTATAATCTCATTAGGTAGTTACAAGTTACAAACACTATATATAGGGATTCTTGTAACAGTTTTACGTGGGATGTGAGAGCACGCCACTTATATCTCTTGGAAAATATCATAAATTTTTCTTTTCTCACTCTCATAACCTTTCACCTTCTCAATTTTCTCTTTTTTCTAATTTATCGTTGATGCGAATCCCGTGCGAGAGCGAGAAATACCCTCGCACGGGCCGTGGAAAGTATACCACAGTCGTCAAGTAATAAGTATTTAGAAAACACTAGCTATCATTCCCACGGGGACAAATGATCAAATTATATCAATTATATTTCTGATTTTGAATTTAAAGAGTTTGAGTGTGTTGTTTGGGATCCCGATTTCACCACTAATCCTTCTAATACCCTTCCTTTGTTATTCAAATAATATTATTTTATGAATTAGATTCTTATTCTCGTAATCGTCCCTAGATTGACCTGATTCATTAATCTCTTAATTTAAACTAAACTAATTAGGGTTTATGATTCGTGAATCTAAGATAACTGTGCGGTTATGTGTTTACACCACCGCGTACTCTTATCTTTAAGACTCTAGTTGGTTATTTCTCCAGTATCACATAAGTTTCTTTTCTCAAAGTTCCTCTAGGTTTAGGTTCAATTCATTAGTGGTCAATTAATGCAAAACATTAAGTTTTGAAGAAAGAACTCACAATCATATAACTGAATAACAACGAGAATTATATTAGAATAAATTAGGGCTACATAGTTTTCCCATCAAAGAGGGAGTTAGTTCATAATAATCAAGAGCACAATACAAGAATAATCAAAAGGGAAAAAAATACATAAACGATCGTATTCCTTAATAGATGATGAATAATATGTGTCGACACTCATTCCTCACTCTATCTTGCGCCTTATGCCATTATTTGGATATCACTCTCTATCTCTGAGTATATTTTTCTTTGTGGTTAGGTTCTCCCTTTTATAACTTTTTGTAAATTCAAGTTGCGCGAACTGAGGTTATAGAGGACATCCTGAGAAGCATCGGGGACTCAACTCACATGAGTTATACGGCAACTCGCGCGATTTGTGTTTGCAGAGACGAAACACGATTTCCCTGAGAAGGCAGCTTGCGTGAGCCATGTGATGTGCATAATACAGATGGTAGTTATACCTCTTACACCCCTTGCTATGGCAAGTATACCATAACCGTAAAGTAATAAGTATTTAAAAGATCAGGGTTGTTGATCCCACGAGGATAAGCAATCAGATTTAATATTTATTTTAATCTTATTATTTGGAGAGAGAATGTTGTTGGGAGTTGGTTGAGAGTTTGTTGAGAAGTTGTTATGAAAGCAATTATGAAGAAAAAAATTAGTAATTAAGAACGATTGGGATCCCGATTTCACCACTAATTCCCCCTACCCCGTGATCGTCCCTCTCAGGATCACCCACGCCGCCTAGGTTAACTAAATTAATTAATCTCTTAATTTAATACTAAGTTAATTAGAGATTTAGTATGTGAATCCAAGGGCAAACTTAGGTGATATGCTTCAAGTCTGTCACTACAAACTTTTGTTAGTTATCACTGTGCTTCAAGTCGCGCAAGCTGTAGTGGTAGAGACTAGATATTCAACTCTAGGACCTCCATTTGCACGAGCTAAGGTGTGGCTCGCACGAGGTGACTCTTCTGCACTAAACTCTTCCACTTTTTGCTATTTTTGAACCTTGAAACACTTAAACAAACCATTAACTCGTTATATGACATGATATTGCAATGCAACACAATTAAACACTATTTTGGCTTGCTTAGTACTAGTTAGTGGACAAATCTTCTCTAAAAAGCATGTGTCGATAACTCTCTTTTACGAGTTATCAACACCCCCAACTCAAATCTTTGTTTGTCCTCATACAAAGGATACATGTTAAGTCATTAAGCACAACAAACATAACCTCAATATAACGAGTGAATGCACAAAATTCTCTTTATTGAATCATGCTAAACATTACTTAAGATAAATGAAAGTTCAAGTTACCTGATTTCTCATCATGATTAACCTTAAATTACTTAGTTCGCTGCATAAGAAGTTTAGTCATGCATGCATATTCAGATTAAAACAATAGTCATCTAGGTGTGATTATTGTTCCAAGTTCCCAATGAGTTCAAGTGATTTCAGATTTTTAGGAGAACTACATTACCCCTATCCCCTCATATATTTCCCTCTTTATCTTCTACACAAGTTAACACTTACTAAGATCATTAGGGCTTTCATTAGGTTTGTAATAATCGGCTTAAGTAAAGGTATGATAACAAGTCAATTTAGGTTCATTACTATATTCCTCAACTTAAGGAACCATAGTTCCCAAACCTTCTCTAGATAGTCTTTTAGTGTTTTTAATTTCTGATGTGTGCTTTACTTTAGTACAGGGAGATTTGTGAATACCTCTTTTATTCTCAATCTTTTTTGTTGCCACAAATTGGTGGCTGACTTTTCTATTTTCCTAGTTTTTTTTTTGGTGATCTCAATGAAATGAATGAAGATCAACTTCAGATCTTTTTATATACTATCAAGGTAGAGTGGTTGTCTTTGGATCTTTACAATAATAAAGAAAATGAGATCATCTTTGGACCTTTTATCACAAAATGTGACGAGATTGTCTTTGGACCCTTACAAGATAGAGGGGGGAAGGGAGAGGTGTGTACATTTCTATTCGCATGTGTTGGTTCGCCAAATCTTATGGTTCCTGTAGGTGCCAACCACCTCTCTTTTTTGATTCTAACTTCTTCTTTTGGAACCGCCACTTCGTGCAATAAGGAGCTACACTGTGTTTCCCACATCGGATCTCCATCGCCTCATGATAAGTAGAGTTTCACGGTGGGCGTCAAATGTTCTTACCGGCATCTAGAGATAACGTTGTGAGGTGACATGGAATGAAGGTTGTCTTGAGAGGGTGTGAAGTATTCTGTGAAGGGTCTGGTGAGCCGACCTCCTCAGGTGTGGGAAGTTTATCTGCAAAAGACACTCTAACAGCCAAGTTAGTGCTTAATCGTATATTCAAGACAGAAATACTATGTAGAAGCACAAGTTGATCTTAATCTTAGTTTGAGATATTCCTTGTGGGTATATATATATATATATATATATATATATATATATATATATATATATATATATATATATATATATATATAGAGAGAGAGAGAGAGAGAGAGACTAGGAGAAGTGACGTATTGGTGGTGTTACATCCCCTAATCGATACCAAATAAACGTGACGTGTACCAACTTTAAGCTGATGATGGAACTTGACCATGCTTCTCCTAATCATATTAATGTGATAATGAAGTGTGTTGGTAGAAAGAACATGAACTTAGCTATACATCTTATTCTTAATAGCGAACTCAAAAATAATGTGATGGGTCATCCAGAACGCGGACCTAGATACCATTTTAAAGAGAAAAAACGTATATTTAATGATTTATACGTTAAATTAAAAAACACTATTTTGAAATTCAATCCTAATTTATTTAATCTTGTCACTACAAGAAATAACTGTTTAATTTCTTCATCATTTTGTTTTATTTTACTCTCTTGTACAATAGATGAAGACAATCTATTACTTGTGTATTTATTTTTCTTTCACTCTTTCTAATATTTTATATTGGATCTAAAGTTGTAAGATGGCAAGATCTATGAGAAGAAAATTTAAAAATTATTACAATTTAATTCTTTTTGTTTGCAAAGTTTTTTTTATTTTTTGTTTTTGTTTATTTATTTTCCTTATATTTTTTTCTTAATTCGGTTGTTGAATATTTTTTCTATTGATTTGTGTGATCATACTGGGACCAACACAAAAGGAGTTTGAAAATGAGGGCTTCTCTATGATGAATCATGAAATTACATAGGTAAGATGACGTGACGTTGATATATTTTTTTTGTTTCTTTCTTCATATGTTGTCTGTGTATTATCTACGAAATATTTTTCTTTAATATATATACTACGACGAAGATTCAGATAATTTTAACCCATGATCCTACAAACTTAGGTCCATCTATCGATCTCTGGTCCCGTGGCGACATCTCTTTCTCTTAGTTTCATCAGGTCCACCACGTTGATGACCAATTTCTGAGTGTTATCTCTTCTCTGCATCATCTTTGCGGCATAAAGATTTATAATATTTCGTTTATAAGAAATTTATAATATTTAATAAAAATAAATATATCAATTAAATAATATTTAAAATCATAAAGATTCTGTTTTTATTAAATATTAATTTTTATGACAATTTTTTAGTTGCGTGTGAAAAATCTTCTCTTTGTGGGAAAAAAATTATCTGTTGTCTTATAAATTTACGGAGAGTTTAATTTAAAATAGTAAAGCATACTAATTTTTTATTTTTGAATATATATATATATATATATATGTATGTATATTGTTTAAATTATCTTATTTCTTTATATTGACTTCACAATTTAGAGTTAAATTAAAAAATATCTGTAAACACCTTATATGGTTTTAGAAAGTTAGAAGAATAAAAAATGAGAAAAATGCATGTAAAATAAATAATATGATTTAATAAAAAAAATATACAGAGAAAAATAGTAAATATTCATGCAGTATTTGATATTTTAGGTGTTTATAAAGTGTTTGGTATTTTGAGCTTTTATATCTCGCGAGTTAAATTATAATATTAATTAATGTGTTATTTTTTAAGAAAATAGTTTATTTAAAATTCTTATTAAATTAATTTATTATTTCACAATGAACCATTTAATAATGTCTCCCAGCTAAAAAAATCTGTCACATAAAAAAAACAATAAACAATTGCATTGATAAATATAGAAGTAATAGACTATCAATAGTGTGATAGATGTTACTTGCTCTACGAAGCACATATAAATTTCAAGGGAACATAGAAGTAAGTTACCAGATTAATTACTCTTCTATTTCATGAATAACCTCCAACTCGAAATTCTGACGTCTTGCTGGAACAATTGCATTTGTTCGAGAAGAAGTGGTGATATCAAAAGGAGTAGGAGGTGTAATTAACTCCTCTCCATCTCCTTCAAGCATTTGTACCACAGTTTTTATAGATGGACGATCCACTGGATTCCATTGAATGCACCATAGTCCTACAATGGCAAGTTGTTTTGCCATTTTAACATTCCCTTCATCCTCAACATTAATTTGCACATCTCTCCCTTCCAGCAAATTATGAATCCATTCAGGGTATAAAACTTCAAAACTCTCCTCTTTTGACGTATTTGTATTCTTTCTTCCTCCAACCATTTCTAACAACAACATTCCATAGCTATAAATGTCAGACTTATAAGACACATTACCAAAGTTTCTTGAAAAAACTTCAGGGGCAATGTAGCCTAAGGTTCCTTTGGCTGCAGTCACTGAAACTGTGCTTTGATTTTTGGGACACAACTTAGCGAGTCCAAAATCAATGATTTTTGGGATGAAGTTCTCATCTAGTAAAACATTGTGAGGATTGATGTCAAAGTGAAGTATTCTATGATCACATCCAAGATGGAGATACTCAATCCCTTTAGCAACACCCAAAGCAATTTGTTGCAACTTCTCCCAACCAAGGAAAGTATCTTTGTTGTCCGGTGGAGCCAGTAACCTCTGTAGTGATCCATTTGGGAAGAAATCATACACAAGAGCACGATGGAAGCCATCTGCACAGAATCCAAGCAAGCGAACAATGTTAACGTGATGGATTTTTCCAATAGTCCCCACTTCATTTACGAAATCCTTCCCATCTCCCACTTTGTCATTGAGTATCTTTACAGCAACTTGAATTTCTCGAGAAAGCATTCCTTTGAACACAGCTCCATGAGCTCCTTCCCCTAAACTTTCACTAAACTCATTTGTGATTCTCTTAATATCAGCATATGTGAATCTTGTAGGCTTCATTGCCTTATAATCCTCCAAGAATTTTTCAATCCGAACCTGGTCTTCCTCTTTCATATGATAATAGCGATACACCCAAGCCAACGCCATAACCAATAGTAGTAAAAGCACCAAACCAATTATGCCTCCTGTTGGTAAAATTCATATCAAACAAAATGAATAACAACATAAAAGAAAGGAATAGAATTAAATTATTGCTGCAATCACAATTGTTTCCACTATAAAAATGACAAAATTTTGAGCAAAAATTATGATGGAGGCTTAGGAGTATAAACGAGTTAAGTGAAACGAGCTCTTGATGTTTGAGTTTGTGATGGAATTTGTATGGAACTGCTATGAATTGAAGTTAGTAGGATGATCGGAAATGTAGTTAGGAGAAAGTGTTAATGTAGGTGAGTGAAGTAGAGGAAAGATGCATATAATGTTTCAATTTTTCATTCATACGTTTGATCCCGAGTACACATGTTTATAATCATTTTAATGTTTATAATTATTTTAAGAACGGTCTAGATCATACATAAATATTACTTCTCTATATTTCTCTACAAGATTTTATTATTTGAAAATATTTTCTAAACTTTAATAGTTTCTAAATTATCTTCTAGTACCTTTAGATTTATTGAATTATCTATTTGAGCTTCAATTTCTAATAGTTTGGCCTGTAAGAAAAAACTGACTCAAGTTTATATTATTTATTTATGCAACCCACTTAAATGTATGAGTTTGATTTTTAAAGATATTAAGTGTGAGCTTGACTTGTGTTACTTATTTTTATTTAGAATTTTTTTGTGAATTAATTCTTAACAATATCTGTACCGAGCTGACAGTAATCCCAATGACACATCTAATTCTGAGATGTTGACCACGAAGTGGTATCTATTGAAATGTTGTACCTATTGAAATGACATGTGATGTTTACACACTTTGGGATGTATTGTAAAGAGAGATGTGGGATAAGCTCTTATCAAGCTTGGAAAATCTTGACAATGATTGTGTTACATCTTTGGTTAGTGAGAGACTATTCATGTGCCTATTTAGACGTACTCCAAATAGTAAACCAAAAAACATGTGTAAGTTTATAAAGCAAATAATGATTTATGTGATAGTTGGCTAGTAAAGTGATGATAAGCTTAATCATAAGTGAAGTTTATCAACGAGAGTGTTATTAGTTAATTATAATGGTGGTTAGTAGGTTGAGTGTTATATTGTGTGTTTAGTGTGTATCAGTCACGAAGGTGAGAAGGTCACCCTTATTTGTTTGTTTGTGCAGATGTATGAGAGGAACCTATCTTTCAAGGTGATTTGTCAGTGCCATAGTGGCCCATGTGAGCCGACCACATAAGGGTAAGAGTGTTTTATGTGTAAAGTTTGTTTGTAATGAAGATGTGGAAGCTAATCAGAATGAGGAAATAGAGTGGGTTTTGTCCACACCTACTCATTACATAATGACAAACTCAGTGCCTCAAGTACCTCTATTGACAAATGAGTTTATATTTTATAGGTCATTTAGTGAGATGGGTGTGCTAGAAGAGGTTGGGGAGCATGTCTAGGGGAGTCAAAACCAATAGAAGAGACACCAGTCCAGGAATCTCATATGCCAAAGTTCATAATACTAGATTCCTTTAATGAGGGCTCTTACTACAGGCAGGTAACACTTAATTGTGGGAGATCATCCTATCGAAGGGCATAGCTTCCAGTAATGGACCAACTTCTGTACTAAGAGATTAGCCAATGGAAACTAACAATGGGGGAGAATTTCCTGAGGGTTTTTTTTATTATTTTGGTAATCCTACTCATTTTCAGTCTCTGTTTATAGATGTTTTCGTAAGAGTTGTGTTTTGGATAAGAAGACCCACTCCATCTTATTGGTTTATCCTTCCTTTCTTTTTATGAATGTTTTATAGGAGGATAGATTAGATCAATATTCTGATTTCATGTATATAACCATTTGGGACTTTGTTTTATTGATTTCTAAAACTTATATATCCACAATTTGTAAGTATATACAATATAGTTTATTTATATATACGTGATGTAAATATTTATTTCAACGCAAGTTTACACATTATTATATTTCCGTAAGTTATATTTTATTAAATCAACACCATTTATTTAAAGACAAAGTTATACCATTTTATATTTTCCTGCATAAGTGAAACATTCCCTTGCGAGACGAAAGTTGAGGAAAATAATTTTAGTTTGCAGTCAACTTTAATATGAAGTCAACTAGCTAACTCACTCACAGAATGCATATGTATTTATCTTTTTTTACCTTTTATAACTGATTATTTAATTGTTTGCTTATATTAGAGTTGTATATAAACTATTTTTCAAGAGGGAAAAGGAAACTGGTTACCTTAGACAACTATTTTTCATGAGGGAAAAGGAAACTGCTTACCTGCAGCAATGAGTATAATAGTTGATGTGGGAGTTCTGTTTGTTGGACATATGAAACATTCAGTTTGAGGACCGTTGGTGCCATTCTTCCATTTACATTTCTGCCCTTTTGCTTCACAGTATCCACAATCAGGTTTTGACCATTCCATACCCAACGCTTCAAACCCGAAAAAAAGGCCATAATAAAACTGATTATACCACTTGACGGAAAAAACATCTTTTACCTTGGGGCAGAATCGTATTCCGGGTTCAACAACGTCGGTGTTGGATTCAAGTATCGAAATAGGGCATGACGAACTTGAATCGCAACGGAAGAAGGAAACGTTAGTCTCGTATTGATAATATTTTTTCTTCGGGAATCGGAATGGAGAAACGGATGCGTTGCCGAGTTTCAAGAGCTGACTAGGAAGGCATTTTTCAGGGTCATATAACTCAATTTGCTGAGATTTGTAATCAATGTTTCTTACAAACAATTTGATTGGAACAGCAGGTAGCTCCAGCATAGTCTCGTGTTTCTCAGTACATAACAGATCGAACCCACGAGGATAGTCAGTGGTGTGATTCAAGTTGTTGTGAATGTTTCTGAGATAAAATGGAAATTGAATATGGATTCGTCCACATTTTTGCGTGCAATTGTTCTTGCCTGTCACAGGCTTCTGTAGCAGAAACAGGAATGTTAATACAATAGACAATTTCTGAAAATTGAGCATTGTGTGATCAGTGATGGTGCACACCGTGCAAGTTGCAAGCAGGCCCGAAAATTCTTTAAACTGTGGTCAAGTTGTGCTGGGTGTATCAGAAATAACAAATCCGCGTTGCGTTTACTCTTTGGTCAACTTGTGTCAGGTTGTACAATTAATGCGTTTGAAGTGACAAATTTATATGGTCTACGTAGCAATTAGTTAGCGGGAGTTTTTTTTTTTTTTTTTTTTTTTTTTTTTGAGAAAGTCCATCGGAGTCTATTCGAACAATTAATTAACCACCAATCTAGTTTAATAAATTTGTACCTTATAAATTACTTATAACATAAATTTAGCCATTAATTGGTGCGATGGTAATTAGATATTAATAATTAAATATACACGTGCAATCGGTGCAAGAGAGGGCAATGTCAAAGTTGTCGTTGTCGGGTCTGAAACTTCTCGTTCCTTCTCACTGTAAAGGTTTCAATTTGTTCCTTATGGGTTTCGAGCAGTGGGTCTTAATTTGTCCGGGCAACGAGAATTCAGGCTCAAAGGTATTAGAAAAGAGCTCTAGTACTAGTGGAATGAGACTCGGGTGAGGGAGGGTTGTACCTGAAAAATATATTCTTTAGTGATAGTATTTACATATTGATGAAATGACAAAGTGGGTATTTAAGTGGTCCTGAGTCATATATGATATAACTTATTTAGCTGTAACTGGGACCTGTTCTTTTGACAAACGAAACACAGTTTCACGACCGTTGGTACCATTCTTCCATTTACATTTCTGCCCTGCCCTTGTGCTTGACGGTATCTACACTCAGGTTTCGACCATTAACCCAACGCAAAAGCCAAAGTCGCATCAAGAATAATAATATCATTTGACGGACAAAACATCTTTTACGTTGGGGCAGAGAATAGTAGGTTTCAGTTCAACAACGCGGTTGTAGGTTTCAAGTATTGAAATAGGGCATGACGAAGTTGTGTCCACTTGTACAATTAACGCGTATGGAATTAAGAGCAAAGTGACAAATTTATAATGGTCTAGATAGCAATTGCACCGGGACTTTTTTTCTCTTTGACAAAGTCCACCGGGAGTCTATTCGAAGGCAAAAAAAATCTAATTGGAGCTTGTTTAGATGACAAAATACAAAAATAGGCCCACTTTAAAACAATTTATAAAAGTAAGGTTGTTTGTTGAAAAGCGCAACGTAGGTGGTGGCAGTTCATGAAGGTTTAAGAAAGATAACCACTTGCACCAATAAAACGGAATGCGTCACTACATGTCAGTGCCACCATTTCATTGACCAGCCAAAGGCGCAACATCAGTGCATTAATTAGTCTGCTATTTTCAATTCAAAATTTAATGTATGATGTTCACTCCATTGAGTATGATGTGTGCTTACAATTCAAAATTTAATTTACCTTGCATTTCCTTTACTCACTGGTCCCAACTTTTCTTCCTCTTTTTGTGCGTTTGTTCCTTCGCTGCAGGTGCAAATTTTCTTTTTCATTCCCACGTTTTTATCCTTACTTCAGGTTAGTTACTGCAGTTATTTTTTAAAATTTAATTACACATTATTAGTTTTAGGTTAATTGTATTTTCTGAAATTAGTAGTTACGGTATGATTAAATTTTTGTAATTTCTGAGTTGATTTTATTTTTAATTTAGAATAGTTAGTTTAAATATTAATTTTTGTTTTGTATTTTATGCTTGCGTTTGTTCAGGGGATATATATTTTTTTGTTTAAAAATTTTAAAGAGGTGTCACGGTAAGATACACCTTTATGGCTTCATTGCTTACAACTTTATTGGAGGGCACCACTTTTACAGGCGCCACTAAGCATAACGTTTCCTTAGAGCCGTAAAAGTGTATGTGCATAAGGTTATGGTGCCTAGATTAGTGGAGCTGCCGGTTGACGTGCGCCTCTTTAGTAAACAACCCCGTTTGTCAAATGTTTCTGTTGGCACCATTTCAACACCATTCTTGTAAAAGCCTAAAAATATACACCAGGTATTATTTTGCCCTGTTCGAACAATTAACCACCAATATATATATAGTTTAATAATTTTGTACCCGGTAAAATAACTTGTAACATAAATTTAGCCATTAGTTAATGTGATGATAATTAGATATTAGTTATTAATTATACACGTGGATGCATATATTTTTAACAAGTTATGAGACACAGCAAAATTATCAACAGAATTTTGTTAATCTCACGATATTATTAATCATTTGTCAGATATATTTAATCTGTTAGTGTCGCAATTTTGTAATGATGATAATTATGAACGTACATTCATTTGCTAGTGAAATAAAACTTATAATATTAGATATTTTTTTAGTTTTATGAAACGGTGATTCATACGATTTAATTATTAGTTTTATCGGTAGAAAGTGATAATTATAGTTGTTAACGTTCATTTACTCAAATTATTTTTTTTAAGAGATAAGAGAGTCAAGAAAGAACTGTGAAAAGAAACTAAGTCAAAAAAATTGATAGGTATATATTTAATTTTTAAAAAATTTATGTAAAAATTAAAATAGGTCTATTTAATACGGTTCGACCGTCTAGGATGCAGGCTAAATTGAAAATAATGTAAAAAGGGCAAATTTTTATTTCTATGGCGTGAAAGACCAGTAACGAGTCAACTCAGCTAGCACATTTCAAACTCCAATTAACATATTGCTTTATTGTTTTAAAGAGGAGAATTAATCAAACATAACTCTTAATCTATGAACCATAACAAGGCTGAGACTTCCTTCTAGTTTAAATTAGTATTTTAAGGTAAAATTAATAAAAAATAAAACAATTAAATAATTAAATAAATAAGTAAACTAAGGAATAAGGACTCTTGATCCTTTTTTTTTTGTTTTTTAAGAATAAACTTACATCATGAAAATGTTACTCTTTGTAACTTTTGTTTTTGAGTGTCTATTTTGTACAATTTAATCCCTCATTGTTTAAGTAACATTACTATTTAATATATTCGTCAACATTAAAATTTGACCAAACTCATGACCCAACGCACCCAAACTTAATTGCATCGGTTTGATTTTTGTTTTATAAAAAAAATCCGGTAAAATTTGACTCAATCTAATCTATGAATAGATTATTATTCTGGTATTTTTAAATATGTTGTATATTGTTACTTCAAATTCACTTATCAGAATTCTTAAAAGCTTAAAATAAAGGACGAAGATGAACTTATTTGCAATATTACATCAATTACATATTCAGGTTTCAATGAATATCATGTATGCAAATAATGTTCTTTTCTAAAACCATTAAATATTAATGGGTGAACTAAATAATAATCATATTTAAACGTTTTAGAATTAAATTATGCAAAAACAAGTATATAGAAACTTTTGAAGACTAGGTTTATTTATTTTAACAGTTCATGACCCGTAATTATTGGTTTAACAACATATATCAATGATTGACATTTGTTCATTCTAAATTGTAAGAGTGGTCCCGCCTAATTCATTATTGAAGAATTATTTAAGTATCATTTCTTCAAAAAGGCTTGCAGAGTAAACAATGATGGCCTTACCTTCTTTCTCCCGATATGTTCAATCAATGGTTGCCATTGCAGTTATCATTTTTGTGCTATTCCAACAAACTTGCTATGCTAAGAAACGCCCGTCTTGTTCTTCTTCATGCGGCAAAATCCTCAACATAACATATCCATTTCGCCTCAGAGGCGATCCAAGAGGTTGCGGCCTCCAAAGCTACGAATTAGACTGCGAGAACAACGTGACAGTGTTATATCTGTCAGGGAAATACTATGTGCAGCATATCAATTACCCGGGATACCAGATCCGTTTGACTGATGCGGGTGTTGTCGAGGACAATGCTTGTTCAATTCCTCGCTATTTTCTTAGCGAATGGAATTTCAGTTCCATCTTTGATCTTCCGTTATCTGGTTATTTGTATGAGGAGTCAGTTCCAACCACTACACTTTCAGAAGTAGTGTTTCTAAACTGTAGTAATCGAGTGACCGATGATCCTCGATATGTTGAAGTGAATGCCGGCCACTGTGATTTTGGAGGCCATAGTATCTATGCCATTCTCGATTACAATAGGGATTTTAGAGTGATGGACATGAAGGTTGGTTGTAATTTGAAGATTGCTACAATTGCTGAGTGGACACAAGACATACGCATGAGGAACGTTTCCTATGACTATGCTGATATTCACAAGTTGCTGCATCATGGATTTTGGTTGTCTTGGTTAGAACCACTTATCTGTGGGAAGCTCTGCGGAGAATATAACATATGTTACATCAATCAAACCACAGAACATATTGAATGTGAAGAATATGGACACTGCCAAATCTTTGGTCGCGATTCCGATGATTGTGGTGAGGAATATATTCTTCTGTATCTTCGTAATCCCCTTAATGCTATTTTTTTTTTTCTTTTTTTGTTTACAAAAATCGTCATCATGCTCATAATCATTATTTAGTCTTTAATCTTACAAGAGATGTAAGTTGAGATCAATTCCGTGTTATTTCTTTCTTTAAAATTTATTAACATAATTATATGCATCTATGAAGAAGCTTTTAGATATAATTATATGCACAATGTCAACGTTGACTCCTCTTGCTTGTAGGAGGGTTAACAGAACGTAATGTGTTTAAACATGTAAGAAGTATTAATCTAATGTTTTTAAACTTATAAAAGAGGAATTAGTGTAGCAAAAAAAAAGAGGGGTTATGTTAAAATTTGATTAAAGTCCAGCGATATTATTATAATTATATTATTTTTTTAGTAAATAAGATAAATAAGAAACGTAAATGTTTGGTGTACTTATATCTTAGGAGAGGATAGGTGAGTAAATTTATTAAGAAAAGAAAGAAAAAAGCAGTACAAAATGTAGCAAGTTCATCATACAAAACACTGCTGTCATCTATTCTCTCTTCACTCCCCAACTTTAGATATGAGAACATTCTTGTCTCATATAATTTCAGAACGTCTACGAAAAGCTTTGTGTAAGGGAAACTCCATCTAACCATACGTCATGCTAAAATATCTTTAGAGAACCAGCCATGTTAGTTACTATAACTACTCCGTAGTCTGTACTTTATTCAAGTCTTGTCACCAAAAATATGCAGATTTTGAATTCCACCTTTCATTAACAAACACCTTTGCAATGAACTTTGGAAATTGTTTTGTAAATTCTAGTAACCAGAGAGCTAGGCTATTGGAACCAGGCAAAAGATTAGGGATGATCTGTTTGTTGTAGTAGAGAAATAAAAGAAGCTACATACCATGTAACAACACAGTATCACATAATTGGTTATTCATATAAAAAAACATTTATCATAAGAGATCAGTAAATTAAATGGATCTTCGGACCTTGA
The DNA here is from genome assembly GCA_026586105.1 of Hylodesmum podocarpum. Taxonomy (NCBI): domain Eukaryota; kingdom Viridiplantae; phylum Streptophyta; class Magnoliopsida; order Fabales; family Fabaceae; genus Hylodesmum; species Hylodesmum podocarpum. The sequence continues at coordinate 7,469,223 of JALJEV010001430.1, read as the reverse complement.
AAAAATTAATCTTTTGAGTATTGATCAAAGAATATTTTCTCTAAAAATTGACTCTACTTTTGGCCACCATTCTGCCTTGAATTTCTTCCAAAAGATCATTAACGAAGAAGAAACTTTTTGATATTGACAACATTTGCTTTTTGTTGTTTCAGGAATAGCAGCACGAATAGTTGGAGATACTTATCGTAAGCACGCTATCTCATTTATCATTTCTCCTCTTCAAGTATTGTACTGCTTAGAGTTAACTTATTTAGATTGATTCATAAAAACTATTACTTAAATTGGGATTATACAGGGTTCTATTTAGAAATTACAGGCTTTTGACAAAACTTTTAAAAAGTACTTAAGGTAATATTAACTATTAGTTTGTATATAATTCTTTTACGTTTTGAGCTTCAAAATAATTTATTCATATTTTATTATGACGTATTATGATATTTCACTCTCAATAGAGATAGTTAATCCATTAATCTATCTTGTAACTTTGTTCTTTCAGCATAGATTTAAGGAATTCTAGTTTTTAAGACTTCTTTATATGGTAGCAAATATTGCAAGAACTGTTAATAATATTCTATAAATATAATAAATATAATGTCTGTATTCAAAAAAGAATATAATATTTTTATATAGTGTAATATTGTCAATTTAATACATTTAATAGATTGCCCTTTTGTGTAAAATAAAAATCTAAAAAAGGGTAATTTTATTAAAATAAAGAGTTACTAAAAATTTTAAGATGTTTAGATAATCGGCATTTTAAAAAACAAAAAAGAAAAAGAGAGAAAAAGGCCATTTTTACACATTTTAAGAAGCAACTTGAAATTATTTTTCTAAGAAACAATTGTTAAGATTGAATTTTTTACATAGAACTTACAAAACGCTTAAACAAACAGGCTACTTTTCTCAATTATTACATTGAAAAGAACGGCAAGGGCATTTATACCTGGAATTTTTTCTTGTCAAAATTCTGCTATATGAATTTTAGAAGAACATTAGTATTATAATAAATACTATTGTTGCAAATATAACACTTAAGATTATAGATTTTCAAATTTAGCATCTAAGAATTAAGTGAAGCATTCATAAGTGATGAGTCATGACCAAAAGAAAAAAAAAAACAAATAAATAAGATGCCTTGCACTGGGTCTCCAATCTATCAGTTAATTTTTGCTTGATCATAATCACAATTTTATTTTTCTTCGTTTTTTAACCCGCCTTAGTTGTCGACACAATACACTATTCATATTGGTTTATTGCTTAACTGCTTCTAATAACTTATGTATATATCATATTTTGTTATTCAAGTAGTCTTTTGTTTTTGCAGGTGCTGTTAGACACAATATAAAAGGTAATACAACTGTTATATTCCCCGCTTATTAATTTACACCATATAATTTGTTCGTGGATTTCATAGTTGAACTAAGTTACTGACCAGAACAAGGTATGCTTTATATCTCCTCGTAATTGTGATGAAATTTATCTTAGCAGGATTTGTGAAAAGAATAAAAAATGTCCGGTCATCGTGGCGGGATTGGAGTTCTAGTGACTTCGTAGGGGAAAATCTTATACCAATATTTTTGGCAGCAAGATATCTATTTGGACTTGCAATTTTGCTTGTGTTATTTATATATAAGTGGCGACGAAGACATTTCTCAATGTATGAAAATATTGAAAACTTTTTGCTAGACAACAATCTAAATCCCATTAGGTATGAATACAGAGAAATCAAAAAAATGACTAACGGTTTCAAAGTGAAACTGGGTCAAGGAGGTTTTGGGTCTGTCTACAAAGGAAAGCTTCGAAGCGGGTTGGATGTAGCAATAAAGATTTTGAGCAAATCCAAAGGTAATGGACAAGACTTTATAAATGAAGTAGCTACCATTGGAAGAATACATCATGCAAATGTAGTTGGACTTATTGGATACTGTGTTGACCGAAAAAGACGTGCTCTAATTTATGAATACATGCCTAATGGGTCATTGGATAAATACATTTTCTCTAAAGAAGGAAGTGTCCCTTTAAGTTACGAGAAAACATATGAAATATCTCTTGGAATAGCTCGTGGGATTGCATATCTACATCAAGGTTGTGATGTGCAGATTTTACATTTTGATATCAAGCCTCACAATATTCTTTTAGATGATAGCTTTATTCCAAAGGTTTCAGATTTTGGACTTGCAAAATTATATCCTGTGAAAGATGGGTCTATTATTTTAACTGCAGCAAGAGGAACACTAGGCTACATGGCTCCAGAATTGTTCTACCAAAATATAGGTAGTGTTTCTTATAAGGCTGATGTATATAGCTTTGGAATGCTTTTGATGGAAATAGGAAGTAGGAGGAGGAACTCAGATCCTCGTGCAGAGCATTCAAGCCAACATTATTTCCCCTTTTGGATTTATGATCAATTTCAACAAGAAAAAGATATTGACATGGAAGATGCCTCAGAAGAAGATAAGGATTTGGTAAAAAAGATGTTGATAGTTGCACTTTGGTGTATACAATTGAAACCAAATGATCGTCCTTCAATGAAGAAGGTTGTAGAGATGCTCGAAGGAAAGGTTGAAAGTCTTGAAATGCCTCCTAAGCCTTCTTATTGTCCCAATGAAACAATTGGTGATGATGGTGATATCAATTCTAGTCAAACATCATGGTGTGATTCAACTAGCTCTAACAAGAATCTTGCTGACACCAAGTCCAATCATTCACTAGAGAACAACACTTGATGAATATTACAATTTTCTAGTTTTTGGTATCACTATGTTATTTTGTTCTATTTTAGTTTCAAAATCAAATATCTTTGTTGGTTAATAATAAATTTGTAGTAACTTTAAATTGGCTTTATATGTTGAATCCTTGTGTCCTATGAATTTCATTTTGTTTTTTTGTATTTTAATACCAACTTTGAAATTATCCTTTTTCTCTGTATCGTGTATATATGTAAATATTTAAGTTTGATAATTTTTCAAAATAACAACTCCTTTTGTGTAATTTCTGGGTAATAGATTTGCTCAAGCAAAAATTTGTTCGTTTCTGCAAAAAAAAACGTTGAAATAGGGGAGTATTGCAGGGAAATTCACCCAAGTGAATTCTCAAATTGCTTAAATTTGCTCAAGCGGATATTTATATGCTTAAAAGAATTTGGATGAAAAGTAAACTGCCTTAAATTCATTCAAGCGAATTTCGCAGGTCTATATACAGGTGTCTTACGTTTTCAAAACTAGTTTTGCTTCTATATACCAAACCTCTACGCATTTCACTTCTAATTTTTCTTCTAGTTGTGCACGAGTTCTTGAGACTAGATTCAAGAATCAATCATATTCCTTTATCCATTCTAACAAATATTTCAAGTGATCTGGATTGTTTGGGGTTTTCACATAAGTGTTTTGGATTTCGTGATCTCGAACTAGTTTGAATGGTGTAACCACGATCCAACAACTATACCAGCACGCCTAGGGATCAATTTCCACTACTAAGTTCCTATATATTCCTCATAGCTAAAATGGCCCGAAATGCGATATACAAGTCATAATGGTGTGGAACACCTAGACTTATGTTGATACAGTGACATTGGAGTAAATAAACTCTTTAATGCAAAGATTAATCTAGTAATATGCGGCAAGAAAGAGAATATATTCTAACCTTGTGAACCCTAAGTTAGTGTTGTTCGAGATTCAAGATGTGGAATGTCAATGAGGACAAAATACGAGTACGTAACACGTGGTACAAAGTATTCTAAGTCAAATTTGTTTAAAGGTTGTAAATGAATTGCTCGACCAAGTAGTATCTTGAGAGACTAAGTCTTCGTCCTTGGCTAAATGAAGACTTGGTAGGGTAATGAATAGCGAGTACTTAGCCATGTTAGAACTTGGGAAACTAATTTTTAGTCATGACCAAGTGAAGACTTGGGAGGGTCATGAATAGAGAGTACTTAGCCATGTTAAAACTTGGGAGACTCAATCTTTAGCCATGATCAAGTGAAGACTTAGGAGGATCTTGAATGGCATGCTCGACTAAGTGGGAACTTGGGAGACTCAATTTTCAACCTCGACTAAGTGGAAACTTGGAACGACCTTAAATTTTAATGACGAGCGAAAAATAAGCCCTGCAAGATAAAATTAATACATGATAGAAGTATATGTTGCTAGATAATATTAGATTTGTTTCATCTTCTATTTACAAAGATGGGTGTCTCGTCAAAACCTTCTTACCTAGAACCTTCCTTCGGGAAAAAGGACTAGGTCAATGGAAATCCAATTTCTTGGGATAATCTTGCCATCAAGCTCTTAACCAAATCACATTTCTTGAACCTTTTTCAACTTTTCCCTTGTAGGCTTCCTCTAAGGTTTGATTTTTGTACGTTACAAGTTCATCCATCTAATCGTACTTTAATGCTTGGTTCCATAAATCATAAGTGCCAATGAGTGGTTTTTTACATTGACCAAATACTAGAGGTCCCATCTTAAGGGTGGTAATGAGACAGTGAAATGCCGCAACCTAGACGTATTATCCAGAATAGGCGTCTAGGAAGCTCAATAACTCGTACTCGGACGTATTATCAACCAAACGATCGATGTTGGGGAGTGAGTAGATGTCTTTGGAGCAGGTCTTGTTCAAACCGGTGTAATCAGTACACATCTTCCATTTTTCATTTTCTTTGCGTACCATAACGACATTGGTCAACCAAGTGATATACGCCACCTCTCGGATGAACCCCGCTTCTAAGAGTTCCGCGACCTCATGTTAAACGACTAGACGCTGCTCTTCACCGAGCTTCCTCTTCTTCTGCAACATCGGTCGCACCTGAGGGAGAATGGACAACTTATGACACATAAAATTGGGGTCAATGTACGGCATGTCTGACGGATGTCATGCAAATAGGTCGGCGTTTTCAGTGAGTACTTGTCGGATTTAGGCCTGAACTTGGGTCGGCGCATGTGTCCCCATTTTAGTGTGTTGGTGCAGCAGGGGGCTGATAAGTACTAGGGTAAGAGGTTCGTCAAACGACGGTCTATCTTCTTGGAATTCCTAATGGGGTCGAGGTCAAGGCCGAGATAGACACCGACATCCTCCTGTATCGCACACACCTTATTACCATGTCTTGACTTGGGTGTTCGGGGCTTAGGAGGTACTTTGACATGTACAATATACGGTGTGACACTAAGACTGCGAGCGTAGCAAACCCTTGCGGTTTTGGGATCAGCTTTTATCGTAACGATAACGTTGTCTTCCCCCAAAAACTTCATGGCCAAATGTGGCGTGGACACCACGACCCCAAGCTGATTCAATGTCCATCGTCAAATAATAACATTGTATGACGTGTCCGCGTCATCCAGAATGTAATGAACGCTGAAAGTGCGATGTGCCTCGCTTCCTCTGAATGTGATCAGCAAATCGATGTATCCCCGAGTGTGGACTCGTTCCCGAGCGAAGCCGAGTAAAGGGTCAGGGTAAGGTGACACGAGATTCTGAGAGGTTGAGGTTTTTAAGACATAACAGTACATCACATCGGCGGAACTTCCTTGATCAATCAAGACTTTGCATACACGCCAATTAGCTATGGTGGCCATGACGACCATGGGATCGGTATGATAGGGATCAGCCTCCCTGAGGTCGTCTGCAGAGAAAGTAATCGGAGGGAGTCGGCGTCGTAACGAGCTGTGGATGGCGTTTACACTGCGCAAGTATCTTTTTCGGGTAAACTTCGAAGTGCCTCCGCCTGCGAAACCCTCGGCTATGGTATTGATGGTTCCCAAGACCTTGTTCGAGTTCTGATCGTCGCTTCGCCTCCAGGTATTTTCTTTGTGCCTCTTCTGATAACGACGATCTCTCGAGCCTTGGTCTTGCTCCCGAGGTCGAGACTTGGAGCCCTGCTCCGTGTCGGTGCCACTCCCCTTAGACTAGCTTTGAATAAAGCGTCATAGTTCGCCGGAGCAAATGAGTTGTTCAATAATGTCTTGTACCTGTGTACACTCTTCAGTCGTGTTCCCTTGATTCTGGTGGTACGCGCACCGCTTGGCAAGGTCAGCATGGGGGCGGTTTCAAAGGTATAGGGAACTGGACGAGGTGTAGAGAGTCGGCGTTGAGCCGCCAAGTTCTCTTCTATGCCCATAAAATGCGCAGCGTGAACTCGGAGGTCGTCCATGTCTTCGGGGGCTTTGAGTATAGTGAGTCTGAGAACGGGTCGGGGCGAAGATTTACCTGTACCGCGTGGAGGGCCACTACGGGAAGCAGATTCAAGATGTTCAAGCTCGCCTCAGCGAAGCGAGTCATGTATTGTCCCAAGGACTCGTGTTAACCCTACACTATATGATGTAAGTAGGCCGAGGTGGTCAGAACCGGTTTCGAGTCGGTGAAATGGGCTTGGAAAAGGGCGCACAGCGTGTCGAAGGAATCGACGGACAAAGGCAGAAGGGAGTAGTACCACTACAACGCCACTCCTCAAAGTGTCGTCAGGAATAGCCGACAGTGGATGTGGTCGTCATCCGTAACCAAACCAGCTTGTGTTATACACGCTTGGACGTGAGCGGTGGGGTTCGAGGGAAGGCCATTTCCAGGAATCTGGCACACGCATTTGCATGATGATAGGTGTAAAGGGATGCAAACGAGATATTGTCCGCTTACCAGTAGTCCTCGACGGAGGGCCAACATCGTTAAAGGGTTGGCGTTGGAGCGGTGTTTGTCATACTACCAAGGAAGTAACATGATCATCTCTGTAGGAGGACGTTGTAGGGACACTGGGGTCTCTCCTGATAGTTCAAGGCTGGGAGTCGGCCTCGTTGTTATGTGTCACTGAGGAATGTCTTTCGCGGTTCTCAGTGTTAGGTTCGTCGTTCAGCGCTTGGAGTCGTTGTCACAAATTCTGTAATTCGATGTTATATGTCTGAGCCTCCGCCTCCCGCTGTCTCTGGAAGGTTCATAAATCGGCCTGTGTAGCTTGTAACTCCGCCTGAGTGGATTGCATCTTCTCCATTTGGGCTTTCATATCTTTCACTTTCGCGTGTACTTGTGCCTTAACGGCCTCCATTGTAGCAGGATTCATAGTTAGTACTGGAATAGACTTGCTATGCGTGGATACTATCAAGGGTACAGAGTCGTGGGGTGAGCGTTGTACCGGGCCCCACGATGGGCGCCAAAATATTCTTACACTGTCTGGATTATGCTCAGCCAAAAAAATTATTCTATACTCTTACAATGCTTTTCTATCGATTCTCTCTCTCTCTCTCAGGCTAACCTTAGGGAAGTCTTTTCTTCTCCTTTTTATAGGCTGAAAGGCAACGGTTGTAAGTGATGGTGTAATGGGCTGAGGGGAAGGGCAGCAGTTATAAGCGATGATATAGTGGGCTGAGGGGGAGAACGTGGAGGAACACGTCCATCTTTTCCGCTAGCATAGGAGTTGAGGATAGTTGAAATCCAGAGCGGGTTGACCCGTTGTACTAGTCCTGATCAATAAGTAATATTACAATATTACATATACAAAAATTTATAAGAAATTATATTTATTAAAAATTAAAATTATCAATTAAATAATATTTTAAATCATAAAGATTCTTTGCCTTAATAATATATTTCGTAGAGTTTATTAAGATTTATTTTTATGACATTTTTTAATTGTGTGCGAAAAATCTTCTCTTCGTGGGGAAAAATTATTATTTTTCTTACAAATATAAGAAGAAAGTTTAATCTAAAATAGTAAAGCATACTAATTTTTTATTTTTGAATATATATATATATATATATATTAAATATAAAGGTGTTTAGATTATAAAAAGTTATCTTATTTCTTTGTGTTGGTTTCATAATTATTGAAGTTAGATTCAAAAATATTTGTAAATACTTTATATGCATGCTTTTAGAGAGCTAGAGAGTGAAGAAAAACATGCATATTTGATAAGTGATATGATTTGATGATAAAGAAAAGCAATGTAAAAAACAATTATATTTATCAAGATATTTATTTTACATATTATATGTTTATACATATATAACTAATATTACATGGTACCTAGGTTTATGGATTTACATATACATATAAATTATATCTCATTACTCGAGTTAAATTATATTATTAATTAATGTGTCGTTTCCTTAAAAAAGTGTTTATTTAATATGCTTATTAAATTAATTTAGTATTTCTCAATGAACCATTTAATAATATCTTCCAGCTAAAAAACTGTAACATAAAAAAAAAAAAAATAAATAAGCAATTGCATTGATAAATATAAAAGTAACAGACTATTGATAGTGTGATAGATGTTACTTGCTCGACGAAGCACATATAAATTTCAAGGAAACATAAAAGTCACCACATTATTTACTCTTCTATTTCATGAATAACCTCCAACTCGAAATTCTGACGTCTTGCTGGAACAATAGCATTTGTTCTAGAAGAACTGGTGATATCAAAAGGAGTAGGAGGTGCAATTAACTCCTCTCCATCTCCTTCAAGCATTTGTACCACAGTTTTTATAGATGGACGATCCACTGGATTCCATTGAATGCACCATAGTCCTACAATGGCAAGTTGTTTTGCCATTTTAACATTCCCTTCATCCTCAACATTAATTTGCACATCTCTCCCTTCCAGCAAATTATGAATCCATTCAGGGTATAATACTTCAAAACTCTCCTCTTTTGACATATTTGTATTCTTTCTTCCTCCAACCATTTCTAACAACAACATTCCATAACTATAAATGTCAGACTTATACGACACATTACCAAAGTTTCTTGAAAAAACCTCAGGAGCAATGTAGCCTAAGGTTCCTTTGGCTGCAGTCACTGAAACTATGCTTTGATTTTTGGGACACAACTTAGCAAGTCCAAAATCAATGATTTTTGGGATGAAGTTCTCATCTACTAAAACATTGTGAGGATTGATGTCAAAGTGAACTATTCTATGATCACATCCAAGATGGAGATACTCAATCCCTTTAGCAACACCCAAAGCAATTTGTTGCAACTTCTCCCAGCCAAGGAAAGCATCTTTGTTGTCCGGTGGAGCCAATAACCTCTGTAGTGATCCATTTGGGAAGAAATCATATACGAGAGCACGATGGAAGCCATCTGCACAGAATCCAAGCAAGCGAACAATGTTAACATGATGGATTTTTCCAATGGTCCCCACTTCATTTACGAAATCCTTCCCATCTCCCATTTTGTCATTGAGTATCTTTACAGCAACTTGAATTTCTCGAGAAAGCATTCCTTTGAACACAGCTCCATGAGCTCCTTCCCCTAAACTTTCACTAAACCCATTTGTGATTCTCTTAATATCAGAATATGTGAATCTTGTAGGCTTCATTGCCTTATAATCCTCCAGGAATTTCTCTATCCGAACCTGGTCTTCCTCTTTCATATGATAATAGCGATACACCCAAACCAACGCCATCACCAATATCAAACCGATTACGCCTCCTGTTGGTAAAATCACATTAGATAAAAATGAATAACAACATAAAAAGAAAGGAATATGCTTTAAAATATTGCTGCAATTGCCATTGCTATTATCTGAGTTACCAAATTTTGAGCAAAAACTATGATGGAGGCTTAGGATTATAAACAATCAAGTGAAACTGAACTCTTGATAGTGATTAAGGCTATGGTTGTGGTTTGAAAATAAGTTTTTGGATTTGATAATGTTGAAAAGTGGGTTGGGCCTAACTCAACCCCATAAAATCGGCTCATAGGGTGAGGTTTGCACCTCATTTATATACATGCAACATGTTCTATTTCTAGGTGAAGTGAGAATTTACATCCTCGGGATTTCATCTGGAATTTCAACACACCCCTCCCACGTCGAAGACTGGACTTCTCAAGCGTGAAAACTATTTAACAGGTGGTCTAATATTGGTCCGATAACAGGTGACCCAACATCTTCATCGATCCTAAGATAGGCTCTGATACCAACTTGAAATTCGGATAATGGGTCTAACTTAATCTCACAAACCGGCTTATAAAGTGAGGTTTGTACCTCACTTTTATTTATGCAACAGGCCCCATAAATAGGTGATATAAGACTTCACAAATATTGGGTTTCAATAGTTAATAGTATAAGGACACTCAAATTGCATGGAAAACTCCGCTAAATTTTGGAAACCGGCTATGGTGAGTTTTTCATTCAAATTGAGGGTTTGGGAATGACAATGGTGTTTTGGATCTTTGGGAAATTTAACATATAAGGGAAATGAGTTTGATAATGTCAATATGTTGAATTTAAACTAAAACGAGCAATTAATAAGTGAAAGTTAACATTTTAAGGCAAACTCAACTTGCTTAGATTACAAGAAATCAGTGAGAACAAATAATAAGTAGCCTTAATGTTAAACTCTTCATGTGATTATAGGTGTTAATCTTACTTGGACACAAAACTAGATTATCCATAGGGTTAGTTTTGGTTAGGAGTTTCTAGTCGTGGCATTCATGTGTTTGGTGTTACGATGCTTACTTACTATGTTGCATATGTGCCATGATGTTGTTTTTGATGCGATGGATGTTCTGCGCCTAGTGTTATGTTGTTGAAATGAGTTAACTCCATTTATTAAATCTTATCATATTATCATACCTATTACATGCAATATTATGTTGGGTTTAAAATATTCGCACATCATGAATTGACCAATTAATATATATATATATATATATTATTTTTGAAAGTGTTACATATTTTTAGAAAAAAAAAAACAACCAAAGTCTGGTAAAAGAAAATTCTAGAAAAATCAAAAATAAATATGTTAGTCTAAAATATTCCTAACTAGATAAGTCTAAAATATTCTTATACTAGAAAATTCTATAAATAAAAATTATTTATTTTAAAAGCTTATAAATAGTTAATTGTATAATCAATGATAGATAAAGAAAGAAATTTCAATATATGATATCTCTCTTCCATTATTAATTGTTCCTTAGAATTACCTTCACTACATTATAAATCATTCAATGTCATTATTTTAAATTATTCTCACAATCTAACCAATAACAATGATATTAAAGCTACATGATCAACCACTCTTCTACGATTTTCCTATTATATTTTGTTAACTTTAGGCTCCATTTAACTTTAGGCTCCATGTTTTATGATGTTAGCTTTAGGCTCCATGTTTTAGGCTTCCATGCTTTAGGCTCCATGATTTAAGGTTCCATGTTTTAAGGTTGTAAAGTAGTTTAGTTTTCAATATAAATTGTAGAGCTTCATAGCTTCAGCAGGACATTTTTCATATACTCAGAACAATCAATAAAAGTTGTACAAACTCTCTCAACTTCTCTTTCAATATTTTGTTCTAACTTGGTACCAGAGCAACGATCTTTGAGGACCTCTCGTTCTCTCTTCAAGGCTCCTCTCTCGACACCGCCATCACCACCGTGTTTGGCTCTCTCCGGCGAGTCGTCGGCCGCGAAGAACGCTCGATTCCGACGTCGGACGCGCCCTCACGCGCGTTTTCCTTCTCGGCGCGTGAAGTTCACGCGCTTCATCTTCAACCTCCAGCCGGGTCTGTTTTGACCCGGATCCGACCCGATCCAACCCGGCCCAAAATCCGACCCAGTTCCAGATCCGAACCGGTTCCAGATCCGACCCGGTTCCAGTTCCGACCCGGTCCCATATCCGGCCCAGATCCGACCCGATCCAGATCTTAAAAAAAAAAAAAAAAAAAAAAAAAAAAAAAAAAAAAAAAAAATTATGGAAAAAGTAGAGATTGCTCATCCAATTCCAGTGATCCTCAATGGTCCTAACTACACTCATTGGGTTGAGGCCATGCGAGGATTTCTCAAAGGACGTAAACTATGGCGATACATAACTGGTGATATCAAATGTCCTAAACAAATTGCTGCTGAAACTGATAGTGCCTTTGTTGATAAATTGGAAGAATGGGATAGTAAGAATCATCAGATTATCACTTGGTTCAGGAATACCTCCACTTCTAGCATTCATCTTCAGTTTGGTCGATTTGAAACAGCCAAAGAGGTATGGGATCATTTAAAAAATCGTTATACTATATCTGATTTGTCTCATCAATATCAACTGTTGAAGCAGCTCCATACTCTTCGGCAAAAACCGGGACAAGCGGTTTTTGATTTTCTTGCTCAAATGGAGACTATTTGGGATCAGTTAATCTCATGCGAGCCAAGCTTGAAAGATGCAAAAGATGCTAAAGAATATGAGCAATATCGCGATCGTACTCGTCTTATTCAATTTCTAATGGCACTTAATGACGAATATGAACCAGTCCGTGCATCCTTACTACACCAAAGTCCGCTGCCTACTCTAGAGGATGCTCTTCCCCGACTGAAATCTGAAGAAACAAGACTAGAGCTTACTCAATCCAAGTCTGACTTAGCCTTTGTCGCAACCGACAAACAGAGTAACTACGTCGCAATTGCCATCAAACAGGTCATATTCTTCCACAATGTCCCACAGTGGAATGTCATGCATGTAAAAAGATAGGTCATATTGCTTCACATTGTCCTACTCGTCGCTCAAAGACTACTTCATATAAACAGCGCCCACAAACCTCTAGGCCTGTTTTTGCTGCTGTTGCTACTGCTAATGATTCCTCAACATCCTCCTCATCCATCACTGCTCTCTCTGATGTTGAGTCTCTCCTCAAAAAGCTTCTTCTCTCTCATGGTAATACTGATACAGCCTTATCAACCATTTCAGGTAATGATGCATGGTATTTTGATTCTGGATGTTGTCATCACATGACATCAAATTCAAAAATCTTTAACTCCATATCATCCACTAATATTGCATCTCCTATCCATACTGCTGATGGATCTCTCATGAATGTCAGTCATAAAGGCTCCATTTCCATATCCAAACTCACTCTACCTGACACGTATCTTATCCCCAAATTAAACTTCAATTTAATTTCGTGGGACAATTGGTTGATCTTGGTTATGATATAAACTTCTCTTCTTCTCATTGTCATGTGCAGATCGAATAACGAAGAAGGTCATTGGGACCGGATGTAAAGTTGGAAGACTTTTTCTACTGACACATTACATGTTCCTCCCACACAAAATCTCTGTGCTACCTCTCTGTTTCCTCTTCTCTTCGCTATGGCACCAACGTCTTGCTCACACCTCTCTTGGAAAATTACGTCCTCTTATCTCACAAGGGTACTTAGGATCCATTAAAGATGAGTCTTTTGATTGTGTGTCATGTCAAACTCGCTAAACAACCAAGCATTATCTTTCAATAAAAGTACTTCTATTTCTAATTCCTCTTTTGATTTGGTGCACTCGATATTTGGGGTCCTTCTCCAACTCCCTCAATGGGAGGGGCACGCTATTTTGTTATATTCATTGATGATTTTTCTCGTTTTACATGGGTTTATTTAATGAAAAATCGTCATGAATTACCACATTTACATCAACTTTGCTTCAATGGTTAAAACTCAATTTTCAAAAACTATCAAGGTATTTAGACGCGATAATGCAATGGAATACCGAGATACAAAATTGTTAACCTTTCTTACAGAAAGGAACCTTGTCCGAGTTTTCATGTCCAGGAACATCTCAACAAAATGGTCGTGCGAGAGAAAGCATCGTCATATTCTTGACTCTTTCGTTCGTGCGATGCTTATCTCTTCATCATGTCCCGAGCGTGCATGGGGGAGGCTGTCTCAACAAATTGTTCATGTCATCAATCGTCTCCCATCAATTGTTCTTAATAATATTTCTCCTTTTGAACGTCTTTATAACACTATTCCGTACTATAATTCTCTCAAAGTCTTTGGTTGTGTTTGTTTTATACTTCTTCAACCACATGAACATACAAAGCTTGAACCTCGTGCTCGTCTCTCGTTGTTTCCTTGGATATGGACCGAACATAAAGGTTACCGATGTTGGGATCCTATCTCTAGACGTGTTCGCACCTCTCGTCACGTCATTTTTCGGGAACATCGTATGTTCTCATCTATGTCATCTTTTGAGTCTATTCCTCTACACAACATCCATATTTCACCAATCCCTCTATTGTACTTTTTCCGATAATATTCATGCAGATTCATCTCGATACATTCACCAATCCTTCTATTGCACTTTCTCTCCGAAAACATTAATGCAGTTCATCTCGATACGTCTACACCAAATTCGATACATCCACACCATCCGATGTTCCCAATGACTCCTCTTCAACAATCGATCCTGCTTCTTCCAATCCTAAGGCAAAAGAACATTCCTCCATATCTTAAAGATTACCATTGTTTTTCTACCATACTTCAATTACATGAACCACACCTATCATGAAGCCTCTACCAACCCGACCGCAACTAGCTATGAAAGAAGAATTGCAGGCTTTGGAAAAGACTCATACTTGGGACTTGGTTGATCCTCCATCGTGTAAGACTCTTGTAGGGAGCGGTGGGTATATAAAATCAAACATAAATCGGATGGCTCGTTGAACGTTACAAAGCACGTCTAGTTGCAAGAGGATTTACTCGAGTATGGTATTGACTATGAAGAAACTTTCTCTCCAGGTTGCTCGTATAAATTCTCGTCCGCACACTTCTTGCTATTGCAGCTAGTAAAAAATGGACACTCAGTCGATGGATGTCAAGAATGCATTTCTTAATGGAGATTTGACAAGAAGAAGTTTACATGCAACCACCTCCAGTTATATTTGTCCACCAAACAAGGTTTGTCTTCTTAGAAAGCTTTGTATGGTCTTAAACAAAGCTCGTGCATGGTTTGAGAAATTCACTCCACCGTAAGCCGACTTGGTTTCTCATCCAGCCCTCATGATTCTCGCTTCTCTTCATTCGCAAGACTAATCATGGCACCGTACTTCTTTTACTCTATGTTGATGATATGATTATTACTTGGAGACGATGCATCGGTATTGCTAATCTTAAAGAATCTCTCGTCATCACTTCGAGATGAAAGATCTTGACCTCTAAGTTATTTTTTAGGACTTGAGGTTACTTCCTCGTCCAATGGTTTGTTTTTGTCTCAAGCAAAGTATGCTTCGATCTTCTCTCACGAGCTAGTCTTACGATAATCGTCTTCGAGTCCACTCCTCTTGAGCCAAATGTTCGGTTCACTCCTATGGATGGTAATCGTTTCTAGACAATCCTACTCTCTACGCTTAGTAGGAAGTCCGATATATTTGATCGTTACACGACCCGACATTTCTTATGCGATTCATCTCGTTAGTCGGTTCATGTCCGCTCTCGCTCTACTCATTATGCAGCAGTTCTCCGTATTCTTCGTTATGTCAAAGGTACATTGTTTCATGGACTACACTTCTCTACTCACTCATCCTTAATTCTTCAAGCTTATTCTGATGCTGATTGGGGTGGAGATCCAACTGATCGTCGTTCTACTACTGGATATTGCATCTTTCTTGGGGATTCTCTCATTTCATGGCGCAGCAAGAAACAAAGTCTGACAGCTCGTTCTAGCACTGAAGCTGAGTATCGAGCTCTTGCAGACACTACTTCAGAAATTCTGTGGATCCGTTGGCTTCTTGATGATCTGGGTATTACTCAATCTTCTCCTACTGATCTTTACTGTGATAATCGGAGTGCTATTCAAATCGCACATAATGATGTTTTTCATGAACGCACCAAACACATTGAGATTGACTGTCACTTTATTCGTCAGCATATTATTCGTGATGCTCTTCGACTTATCTCTATTGGGACTCTTGATCAACCAGCTGATCTATTTACCAAAGCTCATCATCCTGGTCGCTTCCGCAAACTTGTTTCCAAACTCAAGTTGGTTTCTTTATCACCTACTTGAGTTTGTCGGGGGATGTTAACTTTAGGCTCCATTTAACTTTAGGCTCCATGTTTTATGATGTTAGCTTTAGGCTCCATGTTTTAGGCTTCCATGCTTTAGGCTCCATGATTTAAGGTTCCATGTTTTAAGGTTGTAAAGTAGTTTAGTTTTCAATATAAATTGTAGAGCTTCATAGCTTCAGCAGGACATTTTTCATATACTCAGAACAATCAATAAAAGTTGTACAAACTCTCTCAACTTCTCTTTCAATATTTTGTTCTAACTTATTTATTGAAATTCTCTTTCAACATACTCACTATCACATTACAAATCATTCAACTTCTATTTATATCTACCTAAAATACTAATAATATATATATAAATATATAAAAGTTATTAAGAAGCATTTAATATCAAATTTTTAAACTTTAATATACTGATTTAAATAATTAAGTCTAATCTTAAATTTGAGTTAGATTATTTAATAAACTAACGGAGTTTAAATAGTTCAGAAATGACTAATTTACACATCCACGGTTGGCACAGATAATTGTAGAACTAAGTAAAAGATTCAGTCGGGAGAAAGTAGAGGTGGGGGAAAAGGAGATTGCGTACCTGCAGCAATAAATACAATAGTTGATGTTGGAATTCTGTTCGTTGGAGGAATGAAACATTGAGTTTGAGGACCGTTGGTGCCGTTCTTCCATTTACATTTCTGCCCTTTTGCTTCACAGTATCTACAATCAGGTTTCGACCATTCCATATCCCTCGTTTCAAACCCGACAGGAAAGCCATACAGATTAACCTGATTATACCACGTGACGGAGAAAACATCTTTTACCTTGGGGCAGTATCCTATTCCGGAATAAACAACGGTGTCGGATTTAAGTACCGAAATAGGGCATGACGAACTTGAATCGCAACGGAAGAAGGAAACGTTAGTCTCGAATAGATAATATTCATTCTCCGGGAATCGGAATGGAGAAACGGATGCGTTGCCGAGTTTCAAGAGCTGACTGGGAAGGCAATTTTCAGGGTCATATAATTTAAGTTTCTGAGATTTGTAATCGATGTTTCTCACAAATAATTTGATTGGAACAGCGGGTAGTTCCAGCACAGTCTCATGTTTCTCAGTACATATAAGATCGAACCCACGAGGGTAGTCAGTGGTGTGATTCAAGTTGTTGTGAGTGTTTCTGAGATAAAATGGAAATTGAATATGGACTCGTCCACATTTTTGCGTGAATTTGTTCTTGCCTATCACAGGCTTCTGTAGCAGAAACAAGAACGTTAATACAAAAAACAATTTCTGAAAAATGAGCATTGTGTGATCAGTGATGGTGCACTCCTTCCAAGTTGCAAGTAGGCAAAGTGCTTTGAAGTGTGCACAAGTTGAGCTTGGTGTGCTTACTTTTTTGTCAACTTGCGTCGGCTTGTACTGTTCTTGTGCGTGGAATTTAGAGCAAAGTGACAAATTAACAGTGATCGAGACTCGAGATTGCAATTATTTACCCACCGACAGCTATTCAAACAATTAAATAGTTTAATAAATTTGTACCCTGTAAATTACTTATTGTCATTAATTAATTATAAATATTGTCATTAATTAATTATAAATTTTACATCACTATAACCAGAATAAGTACTAATAACTAGAATAAGTAGTAATAACTAGAATAAGTAGTCTCCGTCCAATTCACACATAACATAACATAAAATAAAATAAAATAACATAAAATAAAATAAAATAAAATAAAATAAAATAAAATAATATATATATATATATATATATATTTCTCCTGTTTCATATTTTATTTCATAATCGATGTCATGGCACGATTAACATCATTGGATATTTATATATTTTATGACAGGAGTAGTTATTAATTAGTTTTACCGGTACAAATTGATAGTGATAGATATTAAAATTTATTTCCTTAAAAGGAAATGTCGAAGAAACAGAGGAGAACGAAGAAGGAAATGCCAAAACATACTAATGGGTCAAATAAGACTGCACCAACTCGGATAAGATATGTAAGCAATTTAAAAATTGGGTTGGTGGGATTCACCTGATTGGTCAATATCGGCCACCCCACTGAGTCTATCTCACAGTCCAATTAGAAAAATATTTACAAGATAATGTAATAAGTAAATAACCGGAGTATATGTTCTGGCTTTTGATTGCGAATTATAGTTAATTTCATAATATATATATATATATATATATATATATATATATATATATGATTTCTTACAAAATAGAATTAAACTAAACATAACTCTGAATTCATGCACCATTGCAAGGCTGAGTTTTCTTTATCAAATTAATATTTTAACGTAAAATTAATTAAAAAAAATAAGTTAAATAAGTAAATTAAGGAATAAGGATTCGTGATCCTTTATTTTTTTAAGGGTTAACCTACATACTTCCCTGAAAATTTCACTCTGGAATTTTTGTACTTGGATATTTATTTGTTTACAACATGGATTCTATTTGTTTAAATATCATTATTATTTAATCCATTCGTGATATGAAAAAATAACCTTTGTTATGTTTATGATTAATCGTATCGTTAAATGATTACTTAAATAAGTAAACTTGATTATACACTTCAAGTACAAGCAGGATCCTATTTTCTTCGAGATTCATCTCCAAATGAGATGAAATTTAAGAAACTAGAGTTATTAAATTAGAAAATATAGAATTTTTAATTGTCTATTTATATGTTATAACTAATCTCATACGTTTAAAATTACATTCAAATTACGGGTATTCACGAGATAATTTGATCAAGTTTAAAGAAATTAACCCATGACCTAACCTACTCATACTTGAATAGTTCAGTTTAAATCTCTTTTCTCAACTAAAAAAAAATTTGTAAAATTCAACCCAACCCAACACTTTCATGAACGGATCAGTTTAAATTCAAGTTTTTCTTTTTGCCTAGAATTATTATTTATCTGTTTACATGAAATAAGTTATTGTTTCTCATATTTTAAAGGTGTTGCATAATTAATACTTCAAATTCAATTATCACCCATTCCTAAAGCAAATAAATTGGTGGAATTATCAGCAATGTTACATTGATTACACTTTCAAGTTTGACTCTGTTTAAATTCTCAGGTGACCTGTATCCACGAATGCCCCTCTACGAAAACAATGATATTTTCTAAGACCAACAAATGCTAGCAGATGAACTGACTAATAATGATATTTAAATAATTTAAAATTAAATTATACCAAATAAATATTCAGAAACTAAACAGTGCAGCAAGAGTGAAACTTTTAAAGATTAGGCTTGTTTTTTAATTTTTTATTTTTTTAAACAATTCATAAACAGTAATTAGAAAAATAATTAATAGACAATTACAATACACAAACAACCAGTTAACTATCTCATAAAACATAGATCAATTGTAAAACTTGAATAAAGAGATATATATATAGGTATCTAGTGAATTGACTGTGTATTGCAATTAGCTGCCACGAAAATAATGATTTTTCTAACTTTTAGTAGATGAATTGTCAAATAATAATATTTAAATATTTTAAAATTAAATTATACCAAATAAATATTCAGAAACTAAATAATGTAGCAAGAGTGAAACTTTTAAAGACTAGGTTAGTTTTTTATTTTTTAAACTGATTGACATTTGTTTATTCTAAATTTAAACAATGGTCCCGTCATTTTGATTATTAAAGAAATATTTAAGTATCATTTCTTCACATAGACTAACAGAGTGAAACAATGATGGTCTTACCTTCTTTCTCTCGATATGCGCAATCAATGGTTGCCATTGTGGTTCTCATTTTTGTGCTATTTCAGCAAACTTGCTATGCTAAGAAACGCCCAAATTGTTCTTCTTCATGCGGTAAAATCCTCAACATAACACATCCATTTCGCCTCAGAGGCGATCCAAGAGGTTGCGGCCTCCGAAGCTACGAATTAGAGTGCGAGAACAACGTGACAGTGTTAAATCTGTCATCAAAGAAATACTATGTGCAGGATATCAATTACACGGGATACGAGATCCGTTTGACTGATGCGGGTGTTGTGGAGGACACTGCTTGTTCAGTTCCTCGCTATTCCTTTAGTGACTATGAACTCAGTTCCATCTTTAGTATTCCGTTATCTTACGATTTGTATGGGGAGCCAGTTCAAAAGACTCCTTCAGAAGTAGTGTTTCTAAACTGTAGTAATCCAGTGACCGATGATTCTCGATATTTTGAAATGAATCCCGGCCACTGTGATTTTGGAGGCCATAGTATCTATGCCATTCTGGATGGTGGTAGTGGTTTTAAAGTGATGGACATGAAGGTTGGTTGTAGTTTTAAGATTGCTACAAACTTTGACTCGACACAAGACCTTCGCATGAGAAACGTTTCCTATGGCTATGCTGATATTCACAAGTTGCTGTATCATGGATTTTGGTTGTCTTGGTTATCACCACTTATCTGTACGAAAAACTGCGGAAAATTCGGGAGATGTTACGTCAATCAAACCACAGAACAAATTCAATGTAGCGGAGGACATGGACGCTGCCAAATCTTTGCTGGCAATTCCGCGGATAATTGTAGTAAGCATATATTCCTCTGTATCTTCCTAATCCCCTTTATGCTATTTTATTTACAAAAATCTTCATCATGCTCATATTCATTTTTTAATCTTTAATCTTACAAGTGATGTAAGATTGAGATTAATTCCGTGTTATTTTTTTCTTTAAAGTTTATAAACATCATAATATGCATCTATGAAGAAGCTTTTAGATATTATTGCAAAAATGTCTTAGTTCCAATTTTATGGTGGTTATGGTATATTTGATTAAAGTTTAGGGTGTTACTGTAATTTATTATATGTTTTAATAAATAAGATAAATAAGGAAGGTTAATGTTGACTTATCTTACTTGAAGGAGAGGTAACATATATAATGTAATGTGTTTAAACATGTAAGAAGTATTAATATTATGTTTTTAAACTTAAACGAGGAATTAGTATAGAAAAAAAAAAAAGGGGTTGTGTTAAATTTGATTAAAGTTCAGGGATATTGCTGTAATTATATTATTTTTTAATAAATAAGATAAACAGGGAAGGTAAATGTTTGGTTTAAATACAGAGGAGAACTGAGTAAATTTATAAAGAAGAGAAAGAAAAAACCAATACAAAATGTAGCAAGTTCATCATATAAAACACTGCTGTTATCTATTGTCTCTCTACTCTCCAATTTTAGATTTGAGAACATTCTTGTCTTAGAAAGTTTTAGAATGTCTGGGAAAAGCTTGTCTAAGGGAAACTCCCTCTAAAGTCTAAACATATGTCTTGCTAAAATATATTTAGAGAACCAGCCATGATAGTTACTATAACTACTATGTAGTCTGTACTTTATTCAAGTCTTGTCACCAAAAATATGCAGATTTTGAATTCCGCCTTTCATTAACAAACACCTTTGCAATGAACTTTGGAAATTGTTTTGTAAATTCTAGTGACCAGAGAGCTAGGCTATTGGAACTAGGATAAAGATTAGGGATGATCTGTTTTTTGTAGTAGAGAAATGAAAGAAGCTACCATGTAACAACAGTGTCACATAATTGGTTATTTGTATGAAAAAACATTTATCATAAGAGATCAGTAATTTAAATGGATCTTCGGACCATGAAAAAATTAATCTTTTGAGTATTGATCAAAGAATATTTTCTCTAAAAATTGACTCTACTTTTGGCCACTATTCTGCCTTGAATTTCTTCCAACAGATCATTAACGAAGAAGAAACTTTTTGATATTGACAACATTTGCTTTTTGTTGTTTCAGGAATAGCAGCACGAATAGTTGGAGATACTTATCGTAAGCACGCTATCTCATTTATCATTTCTCCCCTTCAAGTATTCTACTGCTTAGAGTTAACTTATTTAGATTGATTAATAAAAACTGTTACTTAAATTGGGATTATATAGGGTTCTGTTTAGAAATTACAGGGCTTTTGACAAACTTTTAGAAAGTACTTAAGGTAATATTAATTAGTAAGTGGTATATAATTCTATTTACGTTTTGAGCTTCAAAATAATTTATTCGTATTTTATTATGAAGTAATTTTGATATTTCACTCTCAATAGAGATAGTTAATCCATTAATCTATCTTGTAACTTTGTTCTTTCAGCATAGATTTAAGGAATTCTAATTTTGAAGACTTCTTTATATAGTAGCAAATATTGAAATTATTTTACATATTTTAAGAAGCAACTTGAAATTATTTTTCTAAGAAACAATTATTAAGATTGAATTTTTGACATAGAACTTACTAAACGCTTAAACAAAGCAGGCTATTTTTCTCAATTATTACATTGAAATAGTTCAGAACGGCAAAGGCATTTATACATGAAATTTTTTCTTGTCAAAATTCTGCTATACGAATTTTAGAAGAACATTAGTATTATCATATATACTATTGTTGCAAATATAACACTTAAGATTATAGATTTTCAAATTTAGCATCTAAGAATTAAGTGAAGCATTCATAAGTGATGAGTCATGACCCAAAGAAAAATAAAATATAATAAGATGCCTTGCACTGGGTCTTCAATCTATCAGTTAATTTTTGCTTGATCACAATCACAATTTTATTTTTCTTCGTTTTTTAACCCGTTGCACTGGGTCTTCAATCTATCAGTTAATTTTTGCTTGATCACAATCACAATTTTATTTTTCTTCGTTTTTTAACCCGCCTTAGTTGTCGACACAATACACTATTCATATTGGTGTATTGCTTAACTGCTTCTAATAGTTATGTGTATATCATATTTTGTTATTCAAGTAGTCTTTTGTTTTTGCAGGTGCTGTTAGAGACATTATAAAAGGTAATACCAGTGTTATATTTCCCCTTTATTAGTTTACACCATGTAATTTTTCAGTGGATTTCATAGTTGAACTAAGTTACAGACCAGAACAAGGTATGCTTTATATCTCCTCGTAATTTTGATGAAATTTATCTTAACAGGATTTGTGAAAAGAATAAAAAATATCGGGTCATCATGGCGGGATTGGCGTTCTAGTGACAACTTCGTAGGGGAAAATCTTATACCAATATTTTTGGCAGCAAGATATCTATTTGGACTTGCAATTTTGCTTGTGTTATTTATATATAAGTGGCGACGAAGACATTTCTCAATGTATGAAAACATTGAAAACTTTTTGCTAGACAACAATCTAAATCCCATTAGGTATGAATACAGAGAAATCAAAAAAATGACTAACGGTTTCAAAGTGAAACTGGGTCAAGGAGGTTTTGGGTCTGTCTACAAAGGAAAGCTTCGAAGCGGGTTGGATGTAGCAATAAAGACTCTGAGCGAATCCAAAGGTAATGGACAAGACTTTATAAATGAAGTAGCTACCATTGGAAGAATACATCATGCAAATGTAGTTGGCCTTATTGGATATTGTGTTGACAGAAAAATGCGTGCTCTAATTTATGAATACATGCCTAATGGCTCATTAGATAAATACATTTTCTCTAAAGAAGGAAGTGTCCCTCTAAGTTATGAGAAAACATATGAAATATCTCTTGGAATAGCTCGTGGGATTGCATATCTACATCAAGGTTGTGATGTTCAGATTTTGCATTTTGATATCAAGCCTCACAATATTCTTTTAGATGATAGCTTTATTCCAAAGGTTTCAGATTTTGGACTTGCAAAATTATATCCTGTGAAAGATGTGTCTATTATTTTAACTGCGGCAAGAGGAACACTAGGCTACATGGCTCCAGAATTGTTCTACCATAATATAGGTGGGGTTTCTTATAAGGCTGATGTCTATAGCTTTGGAATGCTTTTGATGGAAATGGGAAGTAGGAGGAGGAACTCAGATCCTCGTTTAGAGGATGAAAGCCAACAATATTTCCCCTATTGGATTTATGATCAATTTCAAGAAGAAAAAGATATTGACATGGAAGATGCCTCAGAAGAAGATAAGGATTTGGTAAAAAAGATGTTCATAGTTGCACTTTGGTGTGTACAATTGAAACCAAATGATCGTCCTTCAATGAAGAAGGTTGTAGAGATGCTCGAAGGAAAGGTTGAAAGTCTTGAAATGCCTCCTAAGCCTTCTTATTGTCCCAATGAAACAATTGGTGATGATGGTGAAATCAATTCTAGTCAAGCATCATGGAGTGATTCAACTAGCTCTAACAAGAATCTTGCTGAAACCAAGTCCAATCATTCACTAGAGAACAACACTTGATGATAATTACAATTTTCTAGTCTTTGGTATCGCTCTGTTATTTTGTTCTATTTTAGTTTCAAAATCAAATATCGTTGTTGGTTAATGATAAATTTTTAGTAACTTTAAATTGGCTTTATATGTTGAATACTTGTCTAGTATGAATTTCATTTTGTTTTTGTGTATTTTAATACCCTGGAATTTCGAACTTTGAAATTATCTTTTTCTTTGTATTGTGTATACATGTAAGTATGATAATTTTTCAAACTACCAACTCCTTTGATAATTTTCAAACTAACAACTCCTCCTATGTAATTTCTGGCTATTAGATTTGCTCAAGCAAATATTTATTCGTTTCAGGAAAAAAAAATGTTGAAATAGGGGAGTATTGTAAAGGAAATTCACTCAATTTTTTCCTGTCATGACTAACAATTTTTTAACTGAACTATACAATTTTATTTTTTTTTCTTTTTATAAATATATTATATTAAAATACTGACATCATTTAGACCAAAATAATTTTAATTTAGTGAAAATAAATCTGACGTAGAATTTAGAACTTCTTATAACCAAATTAAATAAATTTATAATATTAAATATTAATATTTTTAAATTGTAAAAACTTTCTAAACTGTCTCATTTCGGTAAAAAAACAAAAAAAAAAAGGACCCATATGGGTCAATGTGCCCAATTTCCACAATTAAGTTCTTATATATACCTCATTTTAACCTTTGATAGTTAAATGGCCCGAAATGTTATATACGAGTCATAATGAAATCTTTTTGTGAGATTAATTACATTTTTGTAATCCTAGTTAAGTCTAAGTCATAGATATGTAAGTAGATTTAGAAAATAATATCCTCTTTGTAGTCTTTTTGTCTCGTAAAGATGGTCATATTTTGACTTTATACGGATCCTTTTGGCTCCAAACACAAAATTTAAATTGTTTAAACTAACCTATGCGCCATTGTCGTCATTTTTGTATGGATAGTGCCGCAATTAGATTAGAAAGACTATTAAATGCAATGTCCAAACACATTAAGGTTGAGATAAATGTAAACGAGTTTAAAGCATAATACAAGAGGTAAGAGGAACTGTGTTCCTTGTTGACTCGTGTGATTATTTTGTGACTGTGATTGTAATTGAGGGTGATTTTTTATTAAAAAAAGAATATAGATATGGACATTTTAGTTGATAAGATGTGATTTTCATTTAAAAAAATAAAATAGATATATATCTTTTCAAATAATAAAGATTATTATATGTTTTCTATTGATAGGATGGGAAAGGGAAAACATGATTATGTTGTTGATTTGTTGGCCATCTAGATTGGATATTGGTCTAAATATTCATGCAAATTTATTTAGGAAATGTTCAAATCACATGAGAGACTTCACTCGATTTTCAAAAAATCTCTTGAGAAATGAGAAAATTGTTCAAGTTATGTTTTATAACTGTTTTGGATTGAGTTCATCTCTCCAAGTTGGTCTTGTAATCAACTTAGATTTCTTAAAGTAATTAGAAGTTAATATTTAACGTTATAAACATTATGTTCCAACGTACAATGTAAAGAATTTGGGTAATATTCTTAACTTAGTATGTGACTATAGGTGATAATATTGGGATTATTATTATGATGGTATGGAACACCTAGATTATGTTGATATGGTGACATTAGAGTAAGCACTTCAGTGTTGAGATGAATTCCTTAATGCAAAGATTAATCTAGTAATATTTTAGACCATGAGGTTGACTGAGGCAAGAAAGAGAATATATTCTAACCTTGGAAACCCTAAGTCGGAGTTGTTCGAGATTCAAGATGTGGAATGTCAATGAGGACAAAGTATGAGTATGTAGTACATGGCACAAAGTATGTTAAGTCAAATTTGTTTAAAGGTTTTAAATGGAATGCTTGACCAAGTGGGAACTTGGGAGACTCAGCCTTTGTCCTTGACCAAGTGAAGACTTGAGAGAGTCATGAATGGAGAGTACTTAGCCAAGTTAGAACTTTGGAGATTCAATCTTTAGCCATGACCAAGTGAAGACTTGGGAGGATCTTGAATGGAGTGCTCGACCAAGTGGGAACTTATGAGACTCGATTTTCAACCTCAGCCAAGTGGAAACTTGGAAATGTCTTAAATTTTGATGACGAGCGAAAATAAGCCTCGCAAGATAAAATTAATACATGGAAGAAGTATATGTTGCAAGATAATATTAGACTTGTTGCATCTTCTATTTACAAAGATGGGTGCCTCATCAAAACCTTCCAAGCTAGAACCTTCCTTCGAGAAAAAGGACCATGTCAGAAAAAAGAGTACACCGGTAAATATATGTTTTGATAATTACAAGACAGACGATACCTTCAGACGAAGTAAGATCAGACGATAGAAGACTTCAGACGAAGTAAGATTAGACAACAGAAGACCTCGGACGAAAGATGACTACACAATCTGATAAGTTTCCTTTTCATCTTCGAGGCTACGCTACAAAGTTCAGACGATACAAGTATGATGGTAGACGACATTGTCTTCAGACTTTCCTTGAAGAACATCTTTCAAAAACTATGTTTTCTGTCAAGACCCATTGTCTACAAGTAGGAGCTGAAGACAGACGAAGTAACTTGTGCGCATTTCAAATTTTGTCGTTACTCTTGGAAGTTTCCAAAAGTGGTTGGATACTGTACAAAACCTCTGCAACACGAAAACCAAATCACTTTTTTGTTATCCAATCTGATCAAGTCAGAAAAATGTACTGGATGTGCGCTGACTCCGTTACTCAAACATTAATTATTCTGATTGATCTCTGTCACTGATGGGAAAGCTTCAAGAAAAGGACAACGATCAAGATTTGAGTCTAACGGATCTTTCCAAGACTGTTGCCTATATAAAAGTCTTCTCTTCAAAGTTTCAAGTTGGCGAAAACGCTACATAAGCTTATACTCTGTCTTCGCTCTTGAATCAAAAAGAACTTATTCTTCATTATAAAAACCTTCTCTGCATAGAGGAATTCTTTAGTTTTTCTTAAAACTATCTTAAATCCACTTGTGTGGTACTTTAGCCTGAGGAGGTTGTATGTGCAAAGAATATCGGTTTTAGCCTGAAGAGGTTGTGTTATAAAGAATACTTGGTTGTTTAGTCTAGGAAGGCTTTGATTAAAGAATATCTTGTATTAGTCAAAAGTGGCTGGGTTCAAACAATACTTGTTAGTGAAAACTCAGTAATTATTGGGTAACTGGACGTAGTCTTGAGTAGACGAACCAGTATAAAAACATCCACGTTTAAGTTATTTTATCTTGTGACTAACGGGGATAATTAAATCATAATCTTATTTGTTAAAATCAATCCTTCAAGATAATTTTCATATCGTCTGAACCTGTTTGAAAACTGTAAAAGACGAATCACAAGAAGGGGGGTTGAATTGTGATTTCTAAAAAAAAATTTCTTTTGTCTGTACCTTTCGTCTGTGGGTTCCGTCTGTGAGTTCAAAGCTTGTTCAGACGAAACAATGTTTATCTTGAAAGATTGATTTTAATATATAAACGTTAAAGTATATTTATCCCCGTTAGTTAACTAGCAGATAAAATAAATGCACAGATATTTTTATACTGGTTTGTCTATACAAGACTACGTCCAGTTACCCAGCAACCACTGAGTTTTCACTACAAACCGTGAAATGGTTTACAAGTATTCTTTGAACCCAGCCACTTCTGGCTATTACAGATATTCTTTGATCCCAGCCTTCTCAGACTAAACCAACAAGGTATTCTTTGAACCCAGCCTCCACAGGCTAATACAAAGGTATTCTTTGAAACACAGTCTCCTCAGGCTAAAATGCCACACAAGTGGACTTTTTAAGAGATGTAGAAAAACAAAGTTTTTCCTCTACGCAGAAAGGTGTTTTCAATAACAAAGTTTGGCAGTGAGCGAATTCTTAAAGATAGCAGATAAGCATATTCGCCAACTTGTTCTTGAAGGTGTGAAGTCCTTTTATAGGCATCCTCTTCAAATAGCCGTTAGACTCATTTGAATGCCGTTGAGAGTCGTTGGAGATCTTCTTGAGAACTTTCCAAAAAGGTTGTCAGTTGTCCTTGATTGATAGATGAGAGTTGCAAATGGATATCTCGGACTGAATTAATTGCGTCTTGCAGATTCCTTTTACTTGACTTGTACGAGAGATGTGACAAAAAGGTAGAGACCTTTTTGACTTTGGATGTGAAAGCGCAGATCCCTGTACAGATCTTGGATTCTTCTCATGATGACTCCTTTAGATTTTAAATCTTGGCGCGAGACTTTTACTGAACTTCACTTTTGGATAGACGAAATGAGTCTTCAAAATTCTTTGTTTCGTCTCATCCTTTTGTCTTAAGCTTCACTCTTGGACAGACGAAGGTCTTCAACTTGAGTAGTCTTCTTTCGTCTGTGCCAGTATCGTCTGATGGCTTGGCTCTCGGACAGACGTAACACTTCAAATTTTGAAGGATCATGTTCCGTCTGTTGCCTGTTTCGACGTCTTGTCAAGTCTTGATGGCTTGTTTTGTCTGTTCTGTAATTAGTCAAAACTTAAGGACATTCTTGATCTAACATTTTCCTCCTTGATCATCTTGATCTAACATTCTCCCCCTTTTTGATGATTACAGACCATACCACGAAAATCTGCATAAGACATAGTTAGACAGAAACAACAGTTTAATGAGCCAGATTTACATCAAGACGATGTTCTCTGAATAATACCTCTTTATGATTTATTGTTACATCAATGTGATGTAATCAGAGTCGAATATTACAATGGTATTTCAAAGCATAAAACAATAAAGAATTACAATGTATATCTGAGCAAAAAAAAATTTTACAATAATACAACAGTATAACTTCCTAGGACGATACTCCTTGTTCTTGTTTCTCCCCCTCAGACGAAGCTTTTCTTCCTTACTCCCCCTCAGACTTTGCTTTGTACCATTCTTCTTTCCCTTGGGTTAGGCTCTCCCCGTTGGATTAAGCTTTCTTTTCTCTCCCCCTTGGGCTGTGATCATCAAAACTCTGATCAAGAAGAAGGTTTTGGCTTTTTGTTCAATAGGGTCATGACAACGTCTGTAAGCTGCTGCACTTGAGACGATAGAGAAGCGTGATTTTCTTCAAGTTCTCTGTTCTTTGCTTTCAAGTGCTCACAATCTTCTTCCAAAGCCTCATATTTGCGCTTCAGAGTCTTATACTCCTCAGCTTCTTCAATATCAGCTGCCTTGGGCATCTCCTCATCAACCTCAGCAACCTCCACCACATCATTAATTGGCACTTGCGGTGTTTGAGGCTCCTCCACAAAAGGTATAGTGTCATCAATGATGACTACTTTGGGTGCTTCCTTCAGACGCATTGTGAAAAGAGGAAGATCGAGGTAGGCTGTGAAGTTTCGGTTCCATTGATAGGTATACCACTTGGTTGGAATGGATACTTCAAGAAGTGGTTGTTCTTGAGAATATACAAATGCAGCGCCAGGGAACACTTTGCCACATACAGAGGAGTCATTCTCATCAAAGATGGTTCCAGAGCAATGTTGGAACGCGGCTTCAGACGGATGCTTCTTTTCCTTTCCCTTAGCCAAGTATTTTACCAAGCATGGCCTCTTTCGGTCTAAGACGATATAATATTTGGTTTCGTCTGTCACCAGAGAGGAAAACTGAGATCCAATCAAAAGAGGAAGATCACTGTAGTTCTTCTCAGCTTGTCGCTCTATATAAAGAAAGGAAATGTTTCTTTCCTTAGCTTCTCTCCGATATGCTTTGGCCATCAATGCGAAAGATATATTGTAATCTTCAGGAAGGGAGTGGGCAAAATCTTCAGGGTCTTCATACTCATTTAGGAGGATGGAGTAGCGAGGGCTGATTCCGGAGCAGTGGGGCCTCGTCCATGGGAGCACAATTCCTAGAGTGTGGCCTAAACCAACATACTTTGTTTGATTGAGAGGAATTGTGAACTTCAAAGGATCATGGCTAGTTAGAGCGTCAAGATGCCAATGTGTGCAATCTTTTGGCTCATAACGGTTGGATTCATTGTCTCCAAATCTACAGTGATGAAGAACTGGAGCGTTCATTTCGATCTAAGCCTTCCATCTTGAATTCTTTCTTTGTGGGATGTAAGGTTCATAGCCAAGTGCTGGTCCTTCAATCTCAGACGCAGCAAGATGATCCTTGTATTCTTTTATTTTCTCTAGTCCCTTGATATTTAGTGATGCCAGTTTGTCCCAGGGCAGACGCTTCAACCAATTGTGTTGCTCCTCTGGTGAGTAGACAAAATCTTCATTAAAATCTTCTGGCTTCAGGGACTTATTGTAGAGAGTGGGGTTTTCAGATCTCCTTAATGAAAAACCCTTCTTTCCTCTGTACAAGTATGGGTTTTTCCGTTCAATGTAAGGAGTACCCCTTATGTATGGGTCTTCATCGTCTGTCAAGGCTACAGCAGACTCAAACGATTCAGCTTTATTGGAGACTTCATCAGTTTTCTCTCTAATTATCCAATCTGGTTTGATTGGTCTTTCTGCACAAGAGTTTTCAGCATATCTTCTTGTGACTAATTCATTTAAAAATGAATAGTCCATCTTGTGCTTTGGAGGTAGATCCTTTGGATTAATCACTTCAGCGTGTGATCTCCTCCTGGATGCATCCACTCTAGTTGTTTCAGAGATTTCTTCATCGGACGAAGAACTTGCATCTTCTACTAGTATGATATCTTCAGACGGAATCTCCATCGTCTGTGTGTGGGATGCTTCCTCAGACGCAGCAGTAACGTACGTGCAAGGTGAGCAAAAAGATTCGGCGGAGACACAACAAGAGGCTCAGATGGAATTGCCCGTTGTTCGTCTAGGAGTGTTGTTGTTGATGGAAGGGTCTCCATTGTAGAGGTCTCTTCACTTAGCATGGTTTCTAACTCCTCCGCTAGTTGAGTATCGTCTCTCTGAATCTGGGCAGTTTCTTCACTATCCATGCCCTCTGACGAACCAATGTCGCAAATGCTTTCTTGAAAGAGTCTTTCTCTTTCAACTTGAAGCAATATTGAGACTCGCTTAGCCTCTTTGAGTTCACGCTCTTCATCTGTCTCACCAACTACGACAGATGCAAGCTTTTGCTTCATCTTATCCTTGCCCTTAGCAGCTTTTTCAAGCGCAAGCTTCCTAGCTTCAGCTTTCTCTTCAGCTGCTTTTCTCTGCTTTTCTTCGTCTGTGAGTATCTTCACATACGGAACTTTCTCAGACGGTGTAGTATCCCTTTCATCTTCACTTGGGGATACCGTCTGTGTCTTTGTTTTAGCACCAATGTGCTTGATTCTGATAGTCCTTTTCTTTTTCTTGAGGGGTTCCTCAAGAACATCCTCAAAAGGCATCTCAGATATAGTTACAGATGAAAGAGAAGGAGGCGGAAGTGTTTGGGTTTGGGTTTTGGTTTGTGTTTGGGGTTGTGTTTCGGACGGTGTTTGGGCTTGTGTTTGAGGTTTAGCGCGCTTGATACGGGCTCTGTGTGGTTCTTTGGTGATGGGTGATAGTGGGGTGTCCTCATTTGGTGAACGAAGGAGAAAGCTTGGAGTGAGGTGCATCTTAGCAAAGGTGCTAGCCTTCACTTCTTTTCCCTCAGGGTGCCATGTGACTCCAGTGGCATCGAAACCCTGGTTGATGATGATGGTGGAGAAGAGAGTGGCGTAGGGGATGCTACTCTTCCTTCGAATGTTCCGATTCTTCAACGCACTCACCCAGTGGTCGAGAATAATGTGAGGAAGACTCATTCTTCCCTTCCTTAGGCAGTAATAAATGCAGAATTTGTCTCTGAAACTGACATTATCACGAGACCCTGTCCTTGGTGTGAAGATATTGAACAGCAAGTTGTGGATGATTCGTGCTGAGGTACATAGATTTCCTGCTCTGAAATCTTTGGGGTCTTCAGATTTAGGAATCTTCCCGTAGATATATTTGTTGACATGCTCCTCATTCTCGTTCTTCATCCAGTTTAGGGAGTAGAAGCGCCCTTCAGCCTTGCAGTTTCCAGCCTCAGCAATGGTGTCCACTGTGATGATGAACTCTTTATTGTCAATGGTACCGACAATCCCATCATCAAACTCTCTGGCATCGCTCCAAAACTCGGCGTATGCCTCCATCAGCCATGGGCCTTTAGTCTCAGCAAAGCCCATCCAACCAGTGTGGTCAAACATCTTCAATACCCTTTCAGAGACGCTTTCAAGAGTCTCCCTTGAAATCCATTTGCTCGGCAAGAACAAATCTTGAGCGAAAAAGGTTGCTCCAGCGGTTTTGGTTCCCTTGGTGTTCTTGGCGGCCATTATTGTTGTTTGAAAAACTAGAGAGAGAAAGGGTTTTGTGAGTAAGGGTTTTGTAAGTTCTTTAGACGATAGCAATAGCGAAATATGGTAAAGAGTAAAAGAGAGAACTTTCAAAGGTATTTATAGGTAACAGTTAAAAACGATTGCAATTCATCAGACGAAAAAGATTTTGAAAACTGCCCCTTTTTATGACGTGTCCATTGAAAACTGTCCTTGATTTGACATATCCAAATCATTGCCTTTTCGATGATTGATTTGACCTCTGCAATTCACGGCGTGTGCTTATCATTGTCCTAGAATAGTGCAATAAATGACAGACACATTTATTGCTCTCTTTAATTTGTCCCTACACACTTGAGATAAACTTATTCAAAAGTAACAGTTGCGTCTGTTGAATTTTACCACAGTAACTATTCAACTTGATCAGACGCAATGTTTCGTCTTAACACGAAGTAATGTACAGACGAACAAAATGTACCAGAAACAAATTCAATCAATAACTCAGATTTAAACAATTTTCAATCATTCAAAGAAATAATTCCAAGATTTTCTTTAATGAAATTGAATCGTGTTTCATCTAAAGCTTTTGTAAATATATCTTTATTGAAAATCGATCAACAAATCGTATATCGAAAATACCTTTTTGGACATAATCTCTTATGAAATGAAAACGAATTTCAATATGTTTAGCTTTTGAATGTTGAATAGGATTTTTGCTGAGATTGATTGCACTTGTGTTATCACAAAATACTGGTATATGATTCTCAAACCTGGAATAATCCTCAAGTTGATGTTTGATCCATAGTAGTTGTGAACAACACCCTGTCGCAGCAATGTATTCTGCTTCAGTTGTTGAAAGTGCAATGGAGTTTTGTTTCTTGCTTGACCAAGATATTAGTGATGATCCAAGAAATTGGCATCCACCACTTGTGCTTTTTCTCTCCACTTTATCTCCAAAGATAATCAAGATCACAAAAGCCTCTTAAACTCGAAATCACTATTTCTCTTATAAAACAGAGAGATTAGATGTTCCAACAAGATATCTAAGAATTCTCTTTACGCCTTGTAAATGAGATTCTTTGGGATCAGATTGAAAACGCGTTACATAGTATGCACGCTAAACATAATGTCGTCCGCTTATAGATTAAATAGAGGAGTGAGCCAATCATACCTCTCGTATATCGTCGATTAACAGACTTACTCCGACTCATCCTTGTTAAGATTTGCTCCAGACGAATGCATTGGGGTCTTCATAGGCTTGGAGTTCTCCATCTTGAACTTCTTGATAAGTTCCTTAGTGTATTTTTGTTGATGGATGTAGATTCCTTCTTTCGTCTGCTTGATTTGAAGTCCTAGGAAGAACTTCAATTCTCCCATCATACTCATTTTGAACTCATCCTGCATTATCTTTGAAAAATCCTTGCAAAGAGAGTTGTTAGTAGCTCCAAAGACTATATCGTCTACATAAATCTGGACTATAATAAAGTCTTTTGAAACGCTTTTCTTGAAGAGAGTTGTATCAACCTTTCCTCTTAAAAAACCATTTTTAAGAAGGAAAGAACTGAGTCTATCATACCAAGCTCTAGGAGCTTGTTTGAGACCATACAGTGCTTTCTTGAGTTTAAAAACGTGATCTGGTTGAGACAAACTTTCAAAACTAGGAGGTTGTTTTACATACACTTCTTCTTCAATAAAACCATTTAGAAAAGCACTTTTTACATCCATTTAATATAGGACGATATTCTTGTGAGCAGCAAAAGCAAGTAATATCCTAATAGCTTCTAATCTAGCTACAGGTGCAAAGGTTTCAGTAAAATCAATACCTTCTTGTTGATTGTACCCTTGTGCTACTAACCTTGCTTTGTTTCTTACCACTTTTCCAGCTTCATCAAGCTTGTTTCTGAACACCCATCTGGTTCCGATGATGCTTTTGTTCTTTGGTCTTTCAACAAGGGTCCATACATCATTTCTTGTGAACTGATTAAGTTCTTCTTCCATAGCCAAAATCCAATCGTTGTCTTGAAGAGCATCTTCAATGTTATTTGGCTCCAAAGATGATACAAGAGCATAGCTTGAAATATACTTCACTTTAGATCTTGTTTGAACACCTTGAGATCTATCTCCAATGATGAGATCTTCTGTATGGTTTGATGCAAACTTCCATGTTTTTGCAGGGGCTTGATCTCCCTGTTGATGAGTATCAGACGAAGAGGTTCGTCTGTGCATCTATCGTCTGTCCTTGTATCGTCTGACCCTGTATCGTCTGACCCTTGTTTATCATCTTGTCTTGAATTCTGACCAGAAGGGTTAATCTGCAAGTTATCAAACAAATTTTCTAGGTCTGATATTTCTTTATCAGCCTTTGAGCTATCTTGGAACTTTACATGGATTGATTCTTCTACAACTTGCGTCTTAGAGTTAAATACTCTATAGGCCTTAGATGTATTGGAATATCCAAGAAAGATTCCTTTAACCACCTTTGAATCAAACTTTCCAAGTTGATCTTTGGTGTTAAGGATAAAGCATTCACATCCAAAAGGATGGAAGTAAGAAATGTTGGGTCTTCTTCCTTTCCATAATTCATATGGAGTCTTATTCAAGATTGGTCTTATCAATATTCTGTTTTAAATATAACAAGAAGTGTTGACTGCTTCTCGCCCATAATATTTTTCGGGAGAGAGCTTTCATGCAACAAAGTTCTAGCCATTTCTTGTAAAGTACGATTTTTCCTTTCCACAACTCCATTTTGTTGAGGAGTTCTTGGAGACGAAAAATTGTGAAATATACCATTTTCAAAACAAAAGGCTTTGAACTCAGAATTTTCAAATTCTGTTCCATAATCACTCCTTACAGACGCAATACATATTCCTTTTTCTTTTTGAACACGTTTGCAGAATATTTCAAAGACTTTGAATGACTCATGTTTATGAGCTAGGAAGTATACCCATGTGAATCTAGTATAGTCATCTACAATGACAAATCCATATCTCTTCCTCCAAGACTTTCGGTCTGAGTGGGTCCAAAGAGATCAATATGTAACAGTTCTAATGGTCTTGTCGTGGAAACAACATTTTTAGATTTGAAAGAAGCTTTGAGTTGTTTCCCATGCTGACAAGATTCACACAGACGATTGGTTTTCCAAGATATTTTTGGCAAACCTTTTACGAGATCTTTCTTAAAAATTTTTGAAATATACTTGAGACTTAAATGTCCAAGCTTTTTATGCCAAATATCTCGTTCATCGCCTCACAAATCAAGCATGTTACATTCTGATCACTTAGGTCAGAAAGGCAAACCTCATAAAGGTTGTTCTTTCTTTTCCCAACAAAAAGAATGGATTTATCTTTGTTCTTCACTATACACTCATTAGAGTTAAAAGCTACTTCATATCCACTATCACAAAATTGACTTATGCTAAGTAGATTGAAGTTAAGACCTTTAACGTATGATACGTTCTGGATAAGGGTATTGGGTGTCTTACCAACAAATCCCAATGCCAAGAATTTTACCTTTACTGAACCGTATAAGACAGACACTTTACTTGGTCTCAGGTCTTGGAACATAGACAGTCTCCGTCATGTGTCGTGGAGCATCCACCGTCCAGTACCAAGCTTGAAGTCTTGTCTCTTCCCATTGAGGATATCTCAACAGAACAATAAGTGACTTTGGTACCCAAATCTTTTTGGGTCCTTTCTTGTTAGTTACAAAAGGCTTTTTTTTTTTAGCCTTTTTGTATGTATTAGGAACCTTGTTGTGATTCCTCTTCTTTTTGATCGACGAAACAAGTTTGTTTTTCCTTTCGTCTGTTTTCTCAAAGATAACCAAGTCCACTTTTATCTTTTGGTGATCTCCCATATTTTAAAATATTTTCAAGGATGGAGGATCCCTTTGTAAACTTGGTTAAGTCATTGATTAAGGATTCATTTTCTTTCTTTAATCTTTCGATTTCAAGAATGAAAATGTCCTTTTTCGACTGACTGACGACGAAACATCATTTGATATTTTCTTGTCTAGAAACTCAATTTCATTTCAAAACTGCATTTTCTTCCAAAGCTTGTCTCAAGCTTGGTTTTGCAAGTTTTGTATTGCTGAGCAATAAAATGAGAGTTAGCTAGAAGAGTATCATATGATATTTCTTCCGATTCCCGACTCGACTCGAAGAAGAGGATGAAGAAGTTTCATTGTAATTTACCTCTCTTGAGACATGATCTCCACCATGAGGCATATGTTTGTTTGTTTCTTCTTCTTCGAGGATTCCTCCGAGCTTTCACCGTCAAGGTCTTCCCATGTCGGTAAGCTCTTCTTTCCTTTATCTCTTCTAGAGCTCCACCTCTTTTTCAATCTGGGACATTCTGATCTCATGTGTCCCGGTTTTCTGCACTCATAACACACAATCTCTGTGTTATCTTCTTTTGTTGATGACTTTTCAGGAAGCTTCTTCTCCTTTTTCTTGAAGAAGCGTTGGTCTCTTCCCTTCTTCATCATCATTCTTTTGAATCGTCTGGCCATGAGAGAGACTTCGTCTTCAGATGAACCATCAGACGATTCTGATTCAGTTGAATCAGCCTTCAAAATTTTTGCTTTCTATTTACTGTCCTTCTTGACAGATTCTTCTTTAGGAGCGTTTTTAACGGATGGAAGCGCTATGGGTTCTTGGACCTTGATCTTATCTCTTTTACACAAGAGTACCTCATGTACTCGTAAGGCTCCTATTAACTCATCAAGAGTTAATGTCTTCATGTCACGCCCAACTGATATAGCAGTGGACATAGCTTCCCATGGAGGAGGAAGACTGTCCAATATCTTCATGTTGTTTTGGGCCTTTGTGAAGGTGATGCCAAGAGTAGTGAGTCCATTTAATATTGTTTGAAATCTTCCAAACATCATATCAATGGATTCTTCTTTCTTCATAGAGAACATTTCATATTCTCTTTGAAGAGTAGCAGCTTTCCTCATTCTGACATCTTCTGTGCCTTCATATGAGATCTTTAGAGCATCCCATAGTTCTTTAGCAGTTTTGTAGGCACAAAATCTGTTGTACTCAGTTCTGGAAAGAGCACACATGAGAGCATATCTAGCTTTGTTGTTCAGCTCCATCATTGAGTATTCTTCATTTCCCCATTCTCCTTCAGGTTTGACAATAGGGATATCTCCTTTGGTAATGATATTCCACAGCCTGTACTGTGTGGATTTGATGTACATCTCCATGCGATCTGCCTAGTAGGGATAATCATCTCCAGAGAACGCTGGAGGTTTGTTCATGGAGGCTCCTCCGGATAAGAATGATGGTCCTTGTGAGTCCATGCTTGATCTTTTCCTCTAGCAGTTGTTAAGCGCTCAACCCTTAGAGGCTGAGCTCTGATACCAAACTGTAAAAGACAAATCACAAGAAGGGGGGTTGAATTGTGATTTCTAAAAAAAAATTTCTTTTGTCTGTACCTTTCATCTGTGGGTTTCGTCTGTGAGTTCAAAGCTTGTTCAGACGAAACAATGTTTATGTTGAAAGATTGATTTTAATATATAAACGTTAAAGTATATTTATCCCCGTTAGTTAACTAGCGAGATAAAATAAATGCACGATATTTTTATACTTGGTTCGTCTATACAAGACTACGTCCGCTACCCAAAGAACCAATCGAGTTTTCACTACAAACTGTGAAATGGTTTACAAGTATTCTTTGAACCCAGCCACTTCTGGCTATTACAGATATTCTTTGATCCCAACCTTCTCAGGCTAAACCAACAAGGTATTCTTTGAACCCAGCCTCCACAGGCTAATACAAAGGTATTCTTTGAAACACAGCCTCCTCAGGCTAAAATGCCACACAAGTGGACTTTTTAAGAGATGTAGAAAAACAAAGTTTTTCCTCTACGCAGAGAGGTGTTTTCAATAACAGAGCTTGGCAGTGAGCGAATTCTTAAAGATAGCAGATAAGCGTATTCGCCAACTTGTTCTTGAAGGTGTGAAGTCCTTTTATAGGCATCCTCTTCAAATAGCCGTTAGACTCATTTGAATGCTGTTGAGAGTCGTTGGAGATCTTCTTGAGAACTTTCCAAAAAGGTTGTCAGTTGTCCTTGATTGATAAATGAGAGTTGCAGCGGATATCTCGGACTGAATTGCGTGCGCAGTTCCTTTTACTGACTTGTACAGAGATGTGACAAAAAGGTAGAGACCTTTTTGACTTTGGATGTGAAAGCGCAGATCCCTATACAGATCTTGGATTCTTCTCATGATGACTCCTTTAGATTTTAAATCTTGGCGTGAGACTTCAACTGAACTTCACTTTTGGATAGACGAAATGAGTCTTCAAACTTCTTTGTTTCGTCTCATCCTTTTGTCTTAAGCTTCACTCTTGGACAGACGAAGGTCTTCAACTTGAGTAGTCTTCTTTCGTCTGTTCCAGTATCGTCTGATTGCTTGGCTCTCGGACAGACGTAACACTTCAAATTTTGAAGGATCATGTTCCGTCTGTTGCCTGTTTCGTCTTGTCAAGTCTTGATGGCTTGTTTCGTCTGTTCTGTAATTAGTCAAAACTTAGGGACATTCTTGATCTAACATTTTCCTCCTTGATCATCTTGATCTAACAAAAACTACAGACGATAAAAGAAAAATTTTATTAAGAACACAATTCAACTCCCCTTCTTGTGTTTTATTCTTTACAATATATGATGAAGTTTAGTTGAAATATGTTGTAAGGTGAGTGGAAATCCAATTTCTTAGAATAATCTTGCCATCAAGCTCTTAACCAAATCACCTTCCTTGAACATTTTTCAATTTTTCCCTAGGAGGCTTCCTCTTATGTTTGATTTTTGTACGTTACAAGCTCTTCCATCTATACGTACTTTAATGCTTGGTTCCTTAAATTATGGAGGCCAACAAGTGGCTTTTTACATAGACCAAATACTAGAGGTCCCAGCTTAAGGGCGGTAATGAGATAGTGAAAGGCCACAACCTAGTCCAAATTCCCAATGTCGAGGATAGCCTTTTTATATCGTTCCATAAAAGTCCTCAAAGACTCCTTTTTCTCTTGTTTTATATTGATCATGCTATCGAGCTCAAGTGATGAGGTTGGCTTATGGCTAACTATGTGCTAAACATGGATGCTAGCTTGTCAAAGGTATGTATAAAGTTTAGTGGAAGGCGACTGAACCAATCCAAAGTCGAGCCTCTCAAAGATGTTGGGAAAGCTAGACACAGAACTGCATTTCCGGTTGCATATAGATTCACTTGGGCGATGTAAACATTTATGTGTTCATTAGGGTTTATGGTCTCGTCATATCTCTCAAGGGTTAAAGGCTTCCAGTGGGTAAGGGAGTCTCCTTGGAGAAAAGGATTTCGACATGTGGTCAACATGGGGTCATAACATATGGTGTTCAAGGTAGACTCCTCTTGGCAGGATCTAGCCATTATAGATGCCTTGAGACAAGGACTAGGAGTACCGGTCCTTGGTTTGTTTCTCAAGTCTTCATTCTTCTCTTGTAATTGCTGAAACTCTAGGTCATGTTTCCGACACATCCTTTAAATCTCTTCTCTAATCTCTCGTAAGGCTAAGGTGGAGTCAACCTCAATTGTTATTTCCCTCTAAATTGACAATTCTTCTATTGGTTGCTCATTCATCTTGTTTCTAGCTCAATACTTTAGTGGACAGTAGGATAATATTTTACTTCAAACCCCATGGCAGACTTCAAAATGTATTTACAAAGTAGTTCTACCTTTTTTATGCCCGATTCTGAGAATTGGTCTTTAGTCTTTTGACTTTGATCCTCGGCCTTCGAAAGAGGGAGAGTGTACTTGTAAAAGGCACTCTAATACTCAAGTTATTGCTAGGTCTTAGAGTTGAAGGGTTTTGGATCTAATACTTAGTTGGAGGCTTCCACCACATATTTATACCTTTTATTATGTGTCCCATTTTTAGTTTACCACATTTCAAGATTAATCAATATAAACTTACTCGAATGATATTTTTAGGTCAAGTTTTGTTATAACTCTCATTGTTAATCACAATGCATATCATTCTTGTGTGGTATTCGACCTGGAGTATTTAATATTGAGATTTTGACCTATTACTCATGGTCCATCATCATGTAATGGTTGGTTCATGGCCAATTCAACCTTTAGTATTCAAGCAACATATTATTTTGTTGAGTATTTGACCTTATGTGTTCGGTTCGCCAATGCTCAACCTAAAGTGTCTGACCTAATAGTTGCTGAGTGATTTACTTAATGTACATCCAGTATAACTTGTTTGTAAATTTGAATGAAAAAATTAAAATAAAGATAAAAGATATTAAATAGTAACTTAAATTGTAAAGATTTAAAAAAAAAAACACACATTTGTGAGTTCATTAAATATTAATTTTGATGACAATTTTTGTAAATGTGAAATTTAAAAGTGTGATAAATTCTGATTTTGGGAAAAAAATTATTAGTACTACACCTTGCTAATTAAGAAAGTTAAAAATGGGAGAATAAAACATCGTAATACATACATGTCTCTCTCTCTATATATAACTTAAAATATATATTCAAAATAAATTTTTTGCAAGATTTTTTAGCATTATTTTCAATTTTTTTTTTCTTAATTAGCCCCAGGTAAATTTTTCTCACCCTGGCACAATCGTTTGGAGAAAAAAGAAAGCCAAACACTCTCTCCGTATATATATTGAGAGAGAATTACATTAGAAAGCCTCAATTCTTAAATGCCAAAAAAGGAGCACAAATTGTCTCCTTGTCCCAAGCAAATATAGGAGTAAGAAATTATTACAATATAGGGTGCAACGCAATAACATTATGCTGGGTTTGGATAAAACAAAGATGATGATAAATATGAAGAAAAAAATAAACGCAAATTTATTGCAAATATACCATGATCTGATATGTTCCACATGTACTTTGAATATACAGCACAAATCTTGTAATAATCAACATCTTTTGCCAAAGAACATACAGCAAGTGTTGGAAGTCTTCTACCAGTTCTAATGACAACCTACATCAGAGGCAACTACGTAATTCGTTCCCAAGGCCAAGTCAAGAACATGCGCATATAAAGCAGTGTCACATGATTTCATGAATGACCAGAAAATAAACACAAGAGACCATTAACATTCTAGAGTTGATGCTTCCTTCTATTTACTCAAAATATCTGTGTGGTGGAATCCTGCATTAGTAACAACTGATAATGTTTTTCCAGGTAACTCGTCAAGAGAATCGCAACTGTTGAAGAACTTCGAGACACAATGCATCCAACAAATTTTGGACCAAGAGTTTGTACACATCCTTCATAGCCAGATGAATCCAAGATACTACATATCCAAATAATAATGTAATTTTGAGATGGTTGCTTCATGCCGTAACTTTGTTAGAGCTTTTTTTTCAATCTTTCTTATCCTCTCTTTGCTAACTTTAAAAAGGGTCCCTATCTCTTGAAGAGATCTGGGCTGGTTATCATTAAGGCCAAAACGTAGGGTTAATATTTGTCTTTCCCTTGAGTTCAACCCTTGCAGAAGATCATGTACATCTTTTATCATATGTTGCTTCATGACAGCTTCTTCAGGACTCTCTATTGTCACATCAGGCATAAGTTCCTGCAGCATTAATGTCACAAACAGTACCTGATATAAGATTTATTGGATAACTGCTTATGAAAATGTAGCATTTTTATATAGGTTTTAAAGACACCACAACTACCCCAATAAGAATTTTGTATGCTTTATGACAGTCAATGGGTATGAAAAAGTGAAACAATCTGGTTGGGTTACACAAGCGAGTTAAGGTTGATGACTAGAAAATACATATCTCAAATTGTGGTCAGCAGTTCGACCTTGATTTATGCAAAGCATTCTCAAAGCACAATCAAACCAACATTAATGATCAACAAAATCACATGATGAAAAACAAAATAACAAAAAAAATAACATGTAGCTCTCATGGATATTGGATGCTAACAAAGAAGAGACCATGCTTTTTCTGTTATTTGATTGAGGCTCTCACTATAAGAATTTATTGATGTAGTGAACTCAACAAGTAATTTTCTCCCATTTACTTTTCCTTTTATTAAAGGCAGAGGTCTTTCTCGTGCTTCTAGACATTTACAAGGGTTTGCAACTGATAAGTATCAAAGTAATTGAGGAACCCACTTTTAAAAGATAGCTGTTAAAGGAGAAGAACCAAACCACTTAAGTA
Organism: Hylodesmum podocarpum; assembly: GCA_026586105.1. Classification (NCBI taxonomy): domain Eukaryota; kingdom Viridiplantae; phylum Streptophyta; class Magnoliopsida; order Fabales; family Fabaceae; genus Hylodesmum; species Hylodesmum podocarpum. Next base: position 7,426,789 of record JALJEV010001430.1, on the reverse strand, counting down.
CTTTATCAAATATCCTATAGTACTGAATGGGAGGCTAGGAACCCTATAAATACCTGAGTCCCTATTAGCTACTTTGTTTCTTCTTCAGTGACAAAGATAATGACGACTAAACCATTACAGTCAGATCACAACATACAACAAAAACTGCTAACTGGTAAGAGAGGCGAAGATTGGAATAATTACCATATATTCTACACCGAAGCAGTCCCCCACCTTTTGATCAATTGAAGCAACTATTCTCAAACAATTGCTAGCTGATTTGATTTTATCCACTGAAAGGCCAGTCATCTTTGCAATTTCGTAATCATCAGGGCAGTTGTTGTGGGTACTTTTCATGGCTTTTCGAGCTTTCTGGATCTGATTTATTGACCTGTTCAATGACCACTAAAAAGAATAATAAAGATTAAAAGAACACGGGGGTCAAGTTATAGGTTATCTTTGATGAGACTGGTACTGAAAATATTTCTGAAGAAAAAGATGAACATACAGGAATCACGATTCCTCGAGCATATCGTGCCACCATTCTTGAAATTGATTTCCTTATCCAGTACTGTACGTAGGTTGAGAATTTGTAGCCCCTTGTACTGTCAAATCTTTCAGCTCCTTGTAGAACACCTACGCATCCTGCCTATGACATATAAAGAAAAAGCATGGGGTTATGAGAAGGTAATTGAAAAAGGATTCAAGTAGGTGTTGATAATTACATTTCAATTCTACTTTTATACTTAAGTCAACTTCATGAGAAGCGAAAACATTGATCAAAGCATCAATGATGATAGCACCTCACAACTTTTTCAATTGTCCTTTCATGTTATCGTACATAAGATTTACAAAATTTCAAAATGCTCTTTAGAAATTATTAGACAACAGAGAAAAGCATATGTGATCATAAAACTAAAAGCTAAAAGCAATCATTAAAATCAATATTTGTAGCATGACTTTTAAGGTAGAGAAAACTTAAATCCTATTATATTCTAGCTCAATATCCTAGGCACCTTCCAAATAACTGTTAACTTAGATCTTTCCTATGGATTAGCTTTCTTGTTTATCACTTTCTGACGCAATGCAGGCATATATATTTCCAGATTACACATCCCGTTGCATTTCTAATTACCTTAACTGATCCAAGTTGAAAATATTGGACAATGACATTTGGTACAATGACAAATTAAAAACAAAACCATGCACAATGACATCTGGTACAAACCTGAATTAAATCATCCAAAGCTATTCCCATACCCCTGTATTTTCTGGCAATGTATAGAACTAAGGACCGAGTACTCCGAGTGAGCTCATCCCGACAGTAATAGCCATGATGCAATAGCTGCTGTAGCACCTTCTCATCAACTCCAGATGCTTGTGCCCAGCTACTCAAACTTGCTACTCGCTTGGTATCCTCTTCTATAGTTGTTCTAATTTTCTCTAACTCTGCTAGCACCTAGAATAGCATGGAATTTCAATGTTTATGTAATTTACAATAAAAATAAAAATCCCTCAATTTTCTAGACAATTCACTAACCTTTACGCCTTTTGACATCTCAGCCTCCCTTTTAGCATTCATAATTCTTTTTTTTCTAGTATTGGATGCTCTTTTCACAAATGAAACTGAGAAGTGTAATAGATCTCCCGAATCAGCTTTTAAAGTCAGTGACGGGGATGAGACTGCGGTGGCAACAAAAGCTCTTTTTCTTCTTGTTTTATTTTCCTTTTTCTTGCTAGACTGAACAACAACTTTGCCCTTGTAATCATCCACTTTATCAGTGTAGTCTGATCCAAGTGAGGTTCCAAGTGATTTTGATAGACAAACATTGAATAACTCCAGCGCACCAAGCTTTTCTAGTTGCAATATAATATCCTTCTCCAACCTCAGTGCTTCAGAATCAGCAAAAGTATCTTCTAAAACACTTAGGTTCTCCATTAACATACGAAAATGGGATGCCCTGAATGCCTCAAACTTAGTAGAGGCGGGAGATACCACTCCAAAAGACATTTGGGTATTATGAAACATTTCATCTACACTACTCAGTGACCTCTTTCTTTTGTTTACCTGGGAAATTCACATCTAATAAGACCTTTGCTTTAACTATCAATATAATGGATTTGACTCTTCTAAAGTCAGAAAGTAATGAGAAACTTTTAATTCAAATCAAGAACTAATACAAACTTACTTTCTCCCTTAGAAGAGTCAAATCCGAATAAAATAATGCCACAAGCATTTTTACTATCAAATAACAAAATTATAAATTCATAAGGCTTGTCATAAAGGATTATGTTGAACCTCAGTTTCTTCTCTTGCCAATAAATCATTTTCCAAGGTATCCAACGTCGATGAAGGAAATGCAAAAACCCTTCCAAAATCTTTCTGCAAAGCTTCTCCTTCCTCATTAAATGTTGAGGGAAAAGATAACCTTGTGGAGTTGAAACAAGTTTCCCTAACTCCAGCTGCATCATATTCCACCCAAATTTCAAATACAATAGGAAGGAAATAGAAGCAACACACTGAAGAAAGGCACCCGCTAATAACCTTTATGAAATTGACTTATGAAATTCATCACAAAGATTTTCAAGTATATTAAAAAAAAAAAAATGATGTTCTTTCAAGCATAAACTGTCCAAATAATCAATAATCCACAACCATAATAAAAGGCGATACTGTATATCGGTGTAAACATGCTCTGATTTTATCCCACTTTCCTATTTTCTCCTCGATCTCTCTCTCTCTCTCCCACTTCTTGATGATTCATCCTTAAAAAATGGCAACAATGAGTTTTCACATAAAACTTTATTCAAACTACACAAATTCCCCTTTACTACTACTAGCCTACTAGGTCGATTCTGGTGCATATTTTAATTCATACGTAGTAACTTATACAAAATATTCATACATGCAACAAAAGTAAAATAAATCCATACTATAAAAGATTTAATTCATATAAATTTATATTTTACTTTGGCATTTTCACATCACACATTACTTCATATACCAAATTTATCAACGTATCGTATCTATAAAATTAAAAAAAAAATGCATAAACAGCTAAAACTAATACCAATGATATAATATTAATAATAACATTAATTAAGTTTATAATCATTCAACTATTTCAAATTTCAATTTTTAATCCCTCTAAGATTTCTTACCATGAATAAAATTACTCAAAAACTTACACAGAACTAAAAGTTGGCTAAAGAGTTTAGAGATACTAAAATCTAAATCATGAAACAATCAAAATTATCAACAAAAAATCTGAAATATGAAATAATTTAGTCACAAAAGAAACTTAATTAACACTTCTAATAATAATTCGATGATGGTAAGTAAATAAAGGTGTAAAAGGAAAGAAGAGAAGTGACCATAGGAAGGAGAAAAAGAGAGAGGTGAATGGGTGAAGGAATGAGGAGTGTGAAGAAGAGGCACGCAATATCTGAGTCTTGGGTTTAGTCTGAAACCAAAACTGAAACCCATAGTGTTGTTGTTGTGTTGCGTTGAGTGAGGGATAGAGAAAGAGAGTCCATGAAACGAGGTCGTTTAAGTTCAGAGTATGGAAAGGGAATCAGAATTGGAAGGTCATAAAAAGCGTGGATAGATATCATCATATGGCGTTCCTGTCACTCCCACCACCAGTTCTTCATCTCCCTTGCAATGGCTCCAATATTTTTCCACCTTTTTTTTTTTCTTTTTATTTTTTTTAATAAAAAAGATTGTTGGGCCAAGATTATTAGGGCCCAATACTTGATCTTTCTCTCCTCTTTTATTTTCTTTGCTCCAATTTATGCCTCTGGGTTTTTGTTTTGAACTTACTGTTCATTGATGTCGTGATGCTAGTGTTTGGTCAATATTTTTTTTAGTTTTTTATTTGTGATAAATTGGATTAAATGTTTTTTTTAAAAAAATATCATTTATAACATTGGGTAAAGTTATATTCTAGTTTAAAAATTTGTTGATGGCTTGTTTTAAAATTTGATAGGATTAGTTTTGAAAAAAAAATTAATATATATAACTAAAAAAATGTTAACCATGAATGATTATGTCAGTAGTTCAACTAATTATTCTTTTTTATTTTATTAAAAAATAATGGTAGATAACTCTTTCTTTTACATAATTTTTGGCATTTTTGAGAAAATGGAAATAATATTGTTTGGAAAATAATTCGTAAAAACTATTTGTTTTAAGTTTATCTAAATTTACGTTTAATTAATAATTGTAGTGAATTTTATTTTGACATAGACCAGATTCCAGAATTTTCATTGTGCTATTGAAACACAATTACATGCAGATAAAATTTATTTCTTTAAAAATGTAAAATAAATTTAAATAAATACATCAAAAAGGAAAAATTTTGCTTATTTTATTAAAAAAATAATTTTTTAATAAATAAATTTAAATTAACGGGCTCATTATCATGTAAAACACAACCAATTTTTAGCCATTCATTAATTATATATACTCTATTCTTAAGCACTTGATAATTGTACGTTATCCGTGAACTTGCACTTGCTAATATTTTTTAAGAGATAAGAAAAAACAATAAGCACTTGATATATAATTGTTCATTATCCGTGAATTTGCTAATAATATTTTTAAGAGATAAGAAAAAACAGTGACTACGAAGAAATTCAAATAGCATCACAAACTAAGTATTATTGATGTATTAATTTAACAAGTTGACTCAATTTTGAGTCTTCAAAATATAATCACATCAAAATAACAAACACCAAAGCCTTGTTCCTCTGCATGGATCACACATTCTATTAAACATAGATTCATAAAAGTTATTCATTATGAGATCTTCTGTGTCAACTTTCTCTAAAGCCCTTTTTAAGTCTCACTCTATTCCTTTTTGCTGCATTAAAACAAAGTACTAAAATTTTGTTGCTCCTAATAGGTAGTATTGGCTCAAGTTGGAATAGAGTGGGTCAACTAAAATAAAACAAAAACAAGAATTAAAGTATTATTCGGATGCTGCTTGGAAGGGCTTGAATTTCTTGAGATCATGAGCAAGGCCTTGGATGGAACCCACAGCTGAGATAATAGAAATGATCAAGCAAACCCAACTCAATATCTTGAGCCAAGTCCAAGTGAAGGAAAATCTTTTCATATTGGACTTCTTAATGTACATCTCTATAGGGAAGTAAACCGTCAATGGCCAAAAAGAGAGTGATCCAATGAGCCCCAAAAAGTCATTGAAGAATGGGAATATCATGGCCACAAGGGCAGTGATGATAACATACACACTCCTCCACACTACCCTGAAGAAGTTCACATTGTAGGTTCCACATAGAGGAACATTCAAAGCGTGCTCACCATTTATAAATTGGCTTTCTGGCCATTTTTCTTTGCTCCAATTCTCCACAAACCCAAATATAGGTTGGACAAAGACCTAGCCATAGCAAAATCCGTACATCATGTCATAAACAAATATTAACTGTATCAAAAAGTGCAACTTTAATTCAATGTTAACCCTAATACGTAACCAACAAGTCAAAAAAAAAAAAATATATATATATATATATATATATATAAATAAATTTTACATCCTTACTCAATTACAAATTGACATGAATAATAAATTTACAGTCAGTTAAATATTTTATTATTAGACTATTTCATATTTTAGTTTTTCTAGATTTTTTTTATTAACTTTTAGCTTCTTATTTAATTTTTTTGTCAATATTTTTAATTTCTCACATTAAATTAAAACTATTAAATGTTAAAATACTCACTTTAAAAGAGATTGCATGATACTCTGACCTCAAAATTTAATATTTTAATTAACATCAGATTCTAAAATCATTATCATCAGAGTCTAAGATTTCCTCACAGAACATGCATAAATATTTAATTCCATTACTTGATAGTCATTAAAAAAAATCATGTGCTTTAATTTCGTAATTGTTTTTGTAAGTGTAAGGAAATAAAAAAAATTATATTTTCAAAGAATAAAAAGATGTCTAGGACTTCAATAAGTTATTATTTACCTGGTAAGCCCCGACTAAATGCACTGCTATGCAGACATTGGCTAAGTCTATTAGCCAAAAGGGCTCATAGAAGCCAAACCCTGTGAGGAAATTTCCTGGTGCATCATTTCCAAAGGCAGCATATCCTAAGCACCCACATAGCACATAAAATAATGTTGTAGTCATAATGCCAATCAAACTTGCTCTCTTCATCATTCTGTTTTCAGGTGGGCTTGATTTCAGTGTATCCTGCAATAATATGGACCACAATTCTATTTTAGTGGGCTTGGAAAATGTACACAATTCACATGTATCATTATTGATCATAATTAATGAAAATGTTAAAATTTTCTAACTAAACTAATGTGATAAGAAATTAAGGATTGAAATTCAAAAACTAATAATAATAATAGTAAAAGGGCGTTGAAAGAATTTTTCCTTCTTGTGAGTCACATCCAACTACACTCCATGTTCAAAGTGGCTTTCTAAAAGTAGTTTTGATCAGAAAAGTCTTAACTTTTTTTGTTTTGATTTTTGTGTTGAATTTGTAGCACAAGTCTTGATAATATATCTTTCATGGGTGTTAACTTTTCATTTTTCTTTTGGTCGGTATGATTACCCATAACCTAATGAAGCCTTGAACTTTTTGATTGGTCATGCACGTGGTGAGAGGGAATTGGATTGTGTAGTTGGTTTTGGTGTATTTAGTATGGATAATGTACTTAGTTGTGATCCATTTAATTTGAAGTCACATCAAATATGAAATCCCAAATATAGTTGGGAAATGAATTTATCTATTTTTAAATTTTGGTTTTCAGTTTGGGCACTTGAGTGATTTTCATTCTCTACATAGATCACTTGTATATTTAGCAAATTTTTTCTCATTTAATTGAATTAATTTTCAACTAAAAAATTAAAATTTATTTCTTTTTTATTCTTTCGTTAAACAAAAAAAGTTCAAATATAGATAATTTTTTTGAAATATAATTTTAAAAATAGACAATTTCCAAAATTAAGTTTAATCAAACTTTAGTTTTTTAAAACGTTATGATCCAAAGACAAGTACAAATCCTAGACTCAACTGAATAAGAGTTTTCATCAATTTTCATGTCAATGGTTATCATTTCCTGACTACGCTGAAAAAGAAGGGAACCAACCCTCACCATTCAAATGGTGCCATTAAAGAGATAACTATCTACGAATTTAGTGCTTCATGTATATGGAGTCTTAATTATCCACTAGGTAGCTACAGAAAAATAAATAAATAAAAACAGCAATAAATTAATATCCTTACCATGGAAATAGAATTTATCTTAGCATCATTTACAAAATACACCAAGTCTTAGATTTTTTTTTTAACAAAAGTAATTAATTAAAAATGATATGTTAATCATGACTAAGAATGTAGAAAAATGTATTCATCACCGAGTCTTAACTTAAATAACTTATTTATCTAAAATTCCCTTACACATCATATTCTAGATGTTTCTTTATTTGTTTCCTTATCTTTGTTTTCCGACATTAATAATCGTAAAGAGAACATATAATATTATAATTTATCTTTAGCACTTCTATGTTTTGATAAGAATGGATTATTTCAATTTGATAAGGAGAAACAAAAAAGAACTTCAATGTTCTAGATATTGAAAATATCCCATCCCACAAAATCCATTAATTTTATCTGCAACGAACTTAATTACTAGATGGGAACACATAATACTTGGTCTCTATCTGCAATGGTTTTTGGGATAAAGTATGCATCCTCTTAGTTCTTTGTTACTATGACAGGGCAGAGAGAGCAGTAGCAAATCATGGGTTTGGTTCATTGAAAGAATCTAGAATCTTATAATTCAAGAAAACATTTTTTTAATTAGAAAACGTCATTCATTTTTTACTTTATTTTATATTAAAATAGTTGGTTTCATTTTCAAATGACATAGATATATTTTCTTATATTAATCTAATCCGACCAAACTCTTACATTTTAATTACGTAAAAGAATATTTTAAAATTAATTTTATTTTTATACCCTATCACAATTATCAACGATGGTTTAATAGTGTCTCACAATTACTAATGGCTTTATCAAACTACAATTAACTACAATTATCAAACTTGAGTGGGATGATATAAAAATAGACCCTCCTAATTAATTTTAAAACAAATCTATTTATGTAATTAAAATATAAAAACAACACGATCCTCAATTTTTGTTGCCTATTAATTAATCCATGCAACACTAAGTGAGATCATCATTTCTTTTGAAGGATACTAATAAATAATGCATCACAAGTAAGTCAACGACAAAAGGAGAAAAATATAAAAACACGAAACATTGGTCAAAAATAGCAGTTTGTGTTACGTATGACTATTGACTAGTTGACTGAATAGAGTACTATTCTATTCAACTACCAAATTAAAGTCATGCACACATTTCAACTTTAATCATGCACGTAATTCGTTTCACCGCATTTTTCTGTCGTCCCTATCATAATTAATTATGTGACTATTGTTGTTGAAGTGTAGCTTCTTCCCTTGTATAATTATATAATTACTCTGTTTTTAAATTCCAACTACCCACTTCTCCCCTACGTTAGAGACAAAACTACCAGCTATGGATTTAATAACTATGATTAGATTAGTCACTCACAAGTTTAATTATTTTTTTAATTTCTTTTAACAATTTTACTTCGCAACAGTATTATATAACCCACTATAATACATAATTAACTATAATATATAATTAATACAATACATAACTAACCAACTTTAATAAAATATATATATTTTTTTCACATTTTATTTAATATATATATTTATTTATTTGTCTTCACATTTTATAATTAGATATATGATTATCTGTCTATTAAATATATTTTTTTATTAACTTTGTAAAAGAATTGATTGATTATTTTGGTCGATTGATAACATTAATATTTTTTATTAATAAGTTTAAATATTTATTAACTTTGTCAAGTATAAATATAAAAAGAGATGAATAGTAATTACTTGCCTGGATTTCAATGAGAACATTAGAAAAAGCATAAGCAAAGGCAATGTCACCGATAGCTTGGAACATCCTCCAAACCTTTTCCATTGCCGAAACGTCCACCCCAACTTCCACCCCTGTTAAGGTTGTCCGCCCGTGTTCCCCACCTTCAAGCATCATGATTTTATCTCATTAGTATTACATTTAATCAATGTAAAGTTAAAATAATTCTTAATTTAAGGTTTGGACTAGTGAAAAGAAAAGGTAAATGCTATATGATGTTTTTATTGAAATATATAGAATTATATTATTTGAATTTTTTTTTTATTCATTTATGATTTAGCCATGAAATATTACCTACGACTTTGGCGAGGGAGAGACCAAGGCCAATTGAAGAATAAGCGAAAGACATAACAGCTGCAACGATTGATAGCCAAGAGATATTGTGGAAGTTTGGAATTTGGCTTAGAACAATTTGGATGCATGCAAATATTATCATATAAGGGTAGTTATTTATGAAGCACTTGTCTTGATGCCCATGTTTGTGAAAGCAGTTCGACCTCTTCACCGCCCTAATCAATTTCCATATAAATGAAAAAAAGAATAAAGTTAGAGAATATATTATTTCAATGTACACATAAACACACTCTTAAATCAAGTTCATGAGGAAACTTACACCATACTAATTGATGCAGTTATAGTGTAGCCAATTGTTACACCAACAAGATTTATATACTGAGCCAATCCACATAGCTGAAATTTCCTGCCACCTATGTACATAATGTAACGCATTAAAGAAATATTTCATTAGGCATAGGTGTAGTTTCATGTATTCAATTAAATTTATTAACGAGTTTTGAAGGTAAAATTCATATAAATCTAGCTTTGTAACAAAGTACTATTACAAAACCTTGTCACGGGGGAATAGTATCAATTCCTAGTCACGTGATGTATCTCTCTAAGAACCAAAGACAAATGATTTTTTATTGGAAATAAATAAAACATTTGAAAAAGTCGGTCGAATTCCTAAGTGCCAAGTTTTAGACACTTTAATCTACACAAATTATTGTCACTTCGGACAATACCTACCTATAACATTCTTTGTTTCAAATTAATTTAGACAAGTTAATTATGTTAAATAACTTAAAATTATAAAATTGCTTTAAATTAAGGTACAATTATTTTTCTTACCCCAATTGAATAAGCTTTGACACACTAAAGAAAAAGAGGAATATTTTTCTTAATAGTAATTATCAAAACCCTTAAATTTCAAAGAGTACCACAAAAATTTCTTTTTCCTCTCAAGTGCTCATGGTATCATGAAGTGATAAGGTTGATTGATAGCTAGGAATTCAAATCCTCTCTTATTAAAAAAAATAACATTTAATAAATTTAAAAAACTAAAATTTGAACTCATCTATGGGCTAAATTAACAAGCTAGAAACAATAGAACTAACATAGTTATAATCCAGATAGTCGAACAGAACACATAAATTGTGATAAACTTTTCTTATATTGTATTTGATTTCTAATATCTATAACTGACAAGGAATTATAGAAAGTATGTAGTGGTATTTTCTTACCTAAGTTAGCTTTGACAACCTCAGAATATGTGTAGTTTCGTTTGCCATGGACAGGGTCAGGTGAACGGTAACAATCAGCAAGAAGAGTGGAAGTGAAGTATGTAATAAAAGAGAAAGCAAAGAGAACTGCAGGACCAGCCACCCAACCCATCTGTGCAATTGCCCATGCAAGTGATAGAACTCCAGAACCAATCACAGCAGTTATTATATGTGCACTAGCAGTTATCCATGTCCCTTCAAATCCAAACACAAAAACCATGTTATATATCACAAACCATTGCCTAAAATGACACCAAATTTTCTATATCTTAAAATTGATTCATGGACAAATTAAAAAAAAAATTGAAAATATTTAATTTTGGATAGTTTCTACAAATTCAATTATATATACTAAGAATTTTTTTTTCTTGAATTTTTGTATAAATATTTGGAGAAAAGTTTATTACCTACTTTGGAATACCGGAATAGTAACTTTATTAAGAGAAAATTAACAAATAGAAAAAATAAGAAATTTGGGTATAACAATTGATACCAGTTCTTTTAGTTCGTCCATCATCGTCGAAGTTTTTGCCACCATCAGCAAAATTTTCTGGGGTTTCTATGTGCATGGTGTTGTTGTTCATCTCTGAAACTCACTAATGGCTTCCCTTTCTTTCTCTGTTTCTTTTTGTGAGTGCAAATGTGTTGTTCTGTTCAGTGGGTGGCCAACACGCCAAAAATAATGGAAAAGAGAAGGGAAAAAAAAGTGTATATTTTTATAATTGAAATTGGCTTGTAGTTACTAAATATCTCTCTTTATAGAAGTTCGTGGTGAAAGCGTTGAGAGAGCATATAGAAAGGGCGAGAGCTGAATATTGTCCTTAAGAAATGATCACAGTGGATTAAATAGACAAGAAGAGGAGGAGAGAAGTCAAGGGTTTATAGTTACGTGGCACACATAATTTCTTCTTTTTCTTTTCAAGAGAACAACATGTATTTTTCATGAATCAATTCTGTTTGAATTGATTACAAGTACTTAACTAGGTATGCCATTTCTGACCGTAATTAATTATTTATAAATAATTATGTATAATATTCTATATTTTAAAAAATCTTAAATTTTAAAAATACAACAAAAACAGTTAAAATAGTACAATGTCCTCAAATAATTTGTAATAAAAAAATATTTAATAAACAATTATAATATATAGATAACTAACCGACTAATTATAAATTGTGAAGAGAGAATATATATATATATATATATATATATATATATATATATATATTCATTTGACAAATGAATTGATTGGTATATATATATATACTTTATAAATAAATAAATTAATTTACTGTGTTATAATTGTCTTTGAAGTAAAATTGTTTTCACATATATTCTTCAATCGATTGCACCATGCCATTATTTCATGTAAAATAGATGTCACCGTAGCATATATCTATTTTAAAATTATGAATTGCGAACCCCTTTTCGGATACAACTGCTTTGAATTAAGAAAATTACTCCCATTATTTGAACAATATTGAATTTTATATCAGGTAAAATTTTAATATTTAATTTAACACCCATTTTTTCAGTTTGGTCGATTTGTTCATACAATTCAACGATGGCCAGGGTTTTATTTTAATTTAGTCTACTGATCAAAAAGTGTCTCACTTTGCATAAAGGTAAAGTGGTGTGAAGTGAAAAGGAAAATCCAAAGGGTTTGAGAGATGAGGAGATTAGAGTTAGACGATAGGTGGGTTGAAAGGATTGAACTTTTTTTTCAGGCATGTGGACCATCAAAGGTGGCAAATTCTGCTCTGGCTGGGGAACCCAAGTGTCCCCTACACTTTGTGGTATTTTGTTTTTGTCCATCCATTTGGAGATTTGTATTTTATGACAGCCATAGACTATGGGTCTTCCAAAGTGCCAGAAATCTATATGATTAAGACACCATGCTTGCCCTCTCACCCACTTGATTCCCCAATTTTTATAATCTTGTGATATTTTTATTAAATTTTAATATCTTAATCAAAGTTTTAAATTGTGCTTAAAGTTTCATTATGATCCTTATTATGTTAGGAAATTATGGACAAATACTATTGACACAGATACAATTGTGGTTGTTCCAAAATTTAGTGTTGTGATTAAAATTGCCGTTTGTAGAACATTTTTTTAACTTGATTACGAGACAATTAAGTCATGTCAAGGAAATTTTTGGTTTGGTAGTCGTAAAAGTTGACTGAGATTCTCAATTATAGTTTGAATAATTGAGATGCAAGGTGTTGAAGATATAATCATGTGCACGTCTCATCTGTGGTATCATGTCCTCTAATAACTTAAACATTTTCATGATGTGACATGTCCTTCTGTTTTACTATATGGTAGTTTATACATAAAGTTTTCTCTCATTGTTAATTATATATGTCATTTAATGCAATAATAATAATAATAATAATAATAATAATAATAATGTATTACAATTATAATTTTAGATTATAATTCTAGCCGAGGTTTCATTATAATTTTATATTGTGGAAAAAATATCCTTAATATGAGTTAAAAAAATTTATAATGTCAGTTTAAACAAAAATAAAAAATAATAATGTTACGAGCAAGTTTAAAAAGTTAATTAAATTTATACTAATTTTCATGATTTAATTAGAAATTTTATGACATACACATAATTTGGCTGAAGCAAGGACTCAAGAAAGGAGAACAAGAAGAAATTAGAAAATAGAAGAAGGTTAAAAAATAAAGGCGTCATGTAAAGTAATAAGTCAAGTGAAGAATCGTCATAAGAAATTATCTTCATTGATAAGATTTTAGGATTTAAGAAGAAACCTAAGATAACACTTGCGAAATTCATTTTCTGAAAATATTTTTCAAAAGTTCTAAACATTCAAAATTTTAGGTATATATAGAAGTATAGAATGGCGCCAAGACTTGCTAAGGAAGCAATACACATGTGATGATTTTAGAGGCAAAGTTAAGATGCAATTTGGGTCTTAGGAATATACATTAATCAAAGGTGGTGATGATGATCCAAGAGAGTGTCACGGATCACCCCTTAAGAAGCAATGCCAACCTTAAGATCCAAACACTGATCAATAGTCAAGTTTAAATCTAAAATGGTGTCAAAAGTGTGACTATCTAATTTAAATTCCAGCCATGTCATTAAACCTAATTTAATAGTTGTAATTCAAATTAGTTAGTAGAATTAAGTTTAAATTCCAGCCCTTAAGATCAAAATCTCATCCAAAGGCTCAAGTTTAAACTTAGTGGAATTTCCTCTTACTTGCACATGCACATGTAACACTTTCACTTAGGCAAGTGTAGCTCACTCTCTCTCACACACACTCACTAATTTCAGTCTAGAAACCTAAGCTATGGTTGTGAGCTACAAGCTCCATGCATTGGCCGAAAACTATAAGTACTCAAGTATTTAAGATTTACCAAATAGAAAGAAAATTACAAGGTCTTAAAATAAGAGTCAAGTCTTCAATGATTGACTTTGACTTGGTCAACTCTTCTTCCACTTGCTCTTATATCCTTTTGAGCATTGATCTTGTTATTCCTCTATTTGTTTCTTGCACTTGAGTATTCAATAGGAATGGTCCTCCATCAAACCCTCCTTCTTGATGGCAATTTGTCCTCAAGTTGGAGTGATTTTCATCTTCCATATCTACATCACATAAAGTAAGATCACATACAATAAAAGAGTTGCAACCACTATAATCACTAGGAAGATCTAATTTAAAGACATTAGGTCCAAGTTTCTTAATGACTTTAATGGTCCATCTCCCTTTGGAAGCAATTTGGAACTCCTTAAATTGGGAAATCTCTCTTTTCTTAGATGAATCCAAACTGAATCCCCCACTTGGAGTTCAATGTGCTTGCGGTGCTTGTTAGCATGCTTGGCCACTTGTTGATTCCTTTGTTCAATCTTAGTTTTAATTTTGGCATGCATGGCTTTGATCTTCTCGACCTTATTTACTCCATCCTTGTGAAATACATCACCAAAAGGTAAATCATACAAATCAAGAGGAGTCAAAGGGTTAAAGTCATAGACAACTTGAAAAGGAGACAATAATGTAGTAGAATTTACCACTCTATTATAGGCAAACTCCATATGAGGCAAACAATCTTCCCAAGACTTCAAGTTGCTATTCACAAAGCTCCTATGTAGTTGTCCAAGAGTCCTATTTACCACCTCCGCTTGACCATCGGTTTGGGGGTGACAAGTAGTAGAGAAGAGGAGCTTAGTGCAAAGTTTACCCCATAAAGATCTCCAAAAATGGCTAAGGAACTTGGAATCTTTATCTCTTACAATATTTTGGGGAATTCCATGCAATCTCACTACTTCTTTGAAAAAGAGGTTGGCCACATGAGATGCATCATCACTCTTTGGCAAGGAATGAAGTGTGTCATCTTTGAGAACCTACAAACCACCATAAAAATAGAATCCACACCTCTCTTTGTCTTGGGTAACCCTAGGACAAATTCCATAGAAATATCCAACCAAGGAAAAGTGGATAAGGGTAAATGCATGTATAGGTTGTGATTGGAGAGCTTGGATTTACCCTTATGACATGTAACATACTTGCTTATTAACTTAGCTATTTGAGCTTTCATTTTCGGCTAAAACAAGTGTTCATGCAATATGGTTAAAGTCTTCTCAATCCCAAAGTGACCCATGGTTCCTCCTTCATGAGCTTCACATATTAAAAGCTCTCTCAATGAAGTCTTAGGCACACACAAACATTTTCCTTTGAAAAGATAACTATTGTGCCTATAAAATTCATTATGAGCACCCTTAATACATGCAAGATACTCACGGCTAAAGTCACCATCATCATTATACAAGGTCTTCATGTGTTCAAATCCCAAAAATTTAGATTCAAGCAAAGAAAGAAGTGTATATCTCCTACTAAGTGCATTGACTACTATGTTAGCTACTCCTTTCTTATGCTTGATGATTTATAGAAAAGTCCGAATAAACTCCATCCACCTAGCATGCCTCTTGTTGAGCTTTTCGTAAGACTTCAAGTGCTTTAAAGCATGATCGGTGTGGACAATAAACTCCTTAGGCAAGAGATAATGTTGCCAAATTTAGAAGGCCCTCACCAATGCATATAGCTCCCTGTCATTGGTGGAGTAGTTGAGTTGTGCTCCTTTAAGCTTCTCACTAAAATAGGTTATTAGATGATTCTCTCGCTTCAAGACCACACCTATTCCTAGATTAGAAGCATCACATTCAAGTTCAAAAGATAAATCAAAGTTAGGCATAGATAAAATAAGAACATTAGTAAGTTTTTCTTTCAAAAGAGTAAAAGTTTCCTCTTGCTTTGGCCCCACACAAATGGTACTTTCTTCTTCACAAGCTCATTGAGTGGAGATGCAATGGTGCTAAAATCATCCACAAATCTCCTATAGAAGCTTGCTAATCCAAGGAAGCTCCTAACCTCTTTGAAATGGGTAGGTCTCAACCAATCCAAGATAGCCTTCACTTTGCTCTCATCAACATTCACACCCTTGGAACTTGCCACAAAACGGAGGAACACCACTTGATCCGTGGCAAATGTTCATTTATCCTTGTTAGCATACAATTTCTCCTTCCTAATTACTTTTAAAACAAATCTCAAGTATGTTAAGTGATCATGGAAAGACTTGTTATAGATAAGAATATCATCAAAATACACTACAAATTTTCTTATGAAATCTCTAAGCACATGATTCATAAGCCTCATAAAAGTACTTGGAGCATTTGAGAGACCAAATGGCATGACTAACCATTCATATAGACCAAACTTGGTCTTAAAGGCGTTTTTCCACTCATCTCATTGTTTCATTCTAATTTGGTGGTAACCACTTTTAATATCAACCTTAGTAAAGATAATAGAGCCATGCAATTCATCTAATAAATCATCAAGTCTGTGTATGGGGTGACAGTACGTTATAGTTATGTTATTGATAACCCTACAATCGGTACACGTCCTCCATGTACCCTCCTTCTTAGGAACCAGGATCACATAAGATGCACAAGGAGATAGACTCTCCTTCACCCAACCCTTACTCATCAAGTCTTGCACTTGTCTCTCAATTTCACGAGTCTCTTGTGGTGATGTCCTATAAGTTGGTCTATTAGGCAAAGGAACTCCCGAAATTAGATTAATTTAGTGCTCAATGCCCCTTAATGGAGGTAGATCGTGAGGTACATCAAGTGGAAAGACATTTTCAAACTCCTCTATAGCAAGGCATCCAAGCTTTCTTTGTCACCTACAAAATGAGAACTCAAAATAAGAGGTGAAGACAAGCAAAGAAATAGAGACTTCCTAGCTAGATACTCTCTTCTAATCTCACTTCTATCTATAAGTAAACTCTTTCTGTTCTAAACATATTCAAATTAAACATTATTTTATAAGAGATTATGTTTAAAAAAAGATTATTAATACAAATTTCATTAACACTAAGAATCAACTTACTAATATTTTTACCAATCCCCTTATTATAGATAGACTCATCCAACAAATAAGGGATATTGGTACAAACTTTATAAAAGATTGAAAACCTTTAATATGTTTTGTGCGTGAGATGAATTCATTATCTAATGGTTTTAAAAGTAGTATCTAAATGATACTACTCATTCATTATTTGTTTGTGTCTAAAGTTTTCTAATTGATCCTACTCATTCATTATTTGTTTGCATCCAAAGTATTCTAATTGATCATACTCATGCATTATTTGTTTGCATCCAAAGTATAGACAAACTGTGTTTGCATTTAAATGTTGCATAAATGCAATGATTTAATTAATTTATTACAACTAAAGTTCTAGAAGGAGAATCATTTCAGATAAGACAAATACAATTATTGAGTTCACAAAATCTTTATAATATTAGGTGTAATCAATCACAGACAATTGTAAATGATTATTTTAGCACAAACAAAGCTCTACTTAACTGTTGTAATCGATTATAGCACTCTTGTAATCGATTACAACACTCTTGTAATCGATTACAACAGAGATAACACTAGCATCTGTCACAAAAAGTTGCATTATGTATTCCGAAACACCCCAACTTTCACCATAGATCATAGTCGCGCATCTTAACGTGCCTAAGAACTTATTCTAAGAGTGTTTAAGTGTACAAAACTCATCCAAATAGCTTAATTAAAAATATAATTCTCTAAACCACCAAAATCACTTTAATTTCTAATTTAATGAGTTTTAAAAGGTCAGAACTCATTCATAAGACTTTTCTCACCAAACCAAAGGCTCTACTAAGTCTGAATTATCTAAACTAAGTTGTTCAAAGAGTTAATTTAGTTCAATTCCTCTCAATTCTAAAGGCCAACCCTCAAATCTCCAATGTTAATTTACTTAATCAAATTCCTTATTCTTCTCTAATTTTCTATGTACTCATTCAGTCATCCACTCACCCACAATATCGAGTCATCAACATAGAACATATAATGCACTTTCATTTATCACATCAATCATACAAGGTAATAACAACAAACAATTCTCTTCAATTGGTCGTAAAAGAAAAAAGAAAAATAATACTTAGAGGTATTTTTGACAATTCTAAATTAATTTTTAAGGACCACTATTTCACTCAATTTTATTTTGAATCTAAAAATATACATTGTTTACTCATCAAGCTACTCTAACTTGTTTAACTCACACCGGTTATTCTAGATCTTAGCTAATTTAGTTAAAATAAAGTAAAAATTCAATTAAATAAATTTTAAATTCTTAAATTCATGAAATCCTAGAATATAAAAATGATAATTAAATTGAAAATTTTCTAGAACAAAGAGGAATTCTAAGTTAGTCATTAAGAATTAAATCCTAACTTAAGATATGTCTCTAATTTAATCAAAAGAAAATAATTAAACCAAATTTTATTAGCCACACTTCATTTCCAAATACAAATATACATATCTCAACACATAAATCATATAAACAACTATTAAATAATAAAAGGAGCTTTTAGGGTGTTACAGTTTCTAATCTTATCAAAGACACTTATGGTGATTAATTTCTATGACTTATCACCTATGTTTTTACATTTTTTTTTAGTGTGTCATCAATATCTTTCTCTAAAAAATTATAAATCAATTTCAGTGTGTCAAAATAAATAATAATTAGAACTTGTTTATGTAATATGCTTTATGTTAAATGGTTAAGAATATTTAAGATGTCAATCATTATAGTTACCCTTATATTAATTAGAAATTTACAAGAACACTACAACACCTAGATGAATAAATAAGGCCCAAGGTTGGCTATGAATCACCAAGTCTACACACACAATAATAAAGGAGGGAAGGAAGGGAAAGAAAACAAAAAAGGGTGAAAGAAAAGGAATAAGAGAAGATTTGTGAAGAGAATAGAGATTCCCAAGCCCAAAGTCTATATCAGTACCATTTGATTGTGCTTACATCTCTTTTTCCTTTATTTTCTCTCCTTTATGCACTAAGTTAGGGATTTGATGGGTTTTATGTGATTTGGAATTTACCCCAGTAATTATATTGAAGCACATAATTGGTTGAAGATCACATGGCGTTATAAGAGGTTTCAAAGTATAAGTGAGGGTTGGGATTTCGTAATAGAAGGGTTATAAGTTGATTACTATATATGGAGATGTTAGAAGACTATATAGGGGCCTTGGTAGAGTAGAATTATGAAAGTTTGTGATTTTATAAAACTATAGTCTCATGATCAAGGTTCCTTCGAGGTCGAGGTATAGGACCCAATGCTGACGGGATATAAGGTCCAAAAAGTGTTAAAGTCTCATTAAGTGTAACCCGTGCTGGTAAATATTATACAGAGGATAGGGATTTTCCTTTTATGATCTCTCGCTATGTAAAAACACCTCATCCTTAAGTGAAAGGCTCTTTTAGAAAAAATTGATTGAACTGTGTTTTAGTTAAAATTTAAGCCCTTTTCTTTTAAAACCTTTTTTAAAATTGTTTTCCTGAACAAATATAAGTTCTAAATTGTAACAGAGTTTGAAAATAATTTAGTTTAGAGGAAAGTAAGGAGAAAGAGAGAAGATGACATAAAGGGTTTATATTGATTCACTGAACTCAGTTATGTCTAGTGCCTTCTGAAGTGATTTTCTTAAATTAACTTTTATTCATAGAGTTCATTAATGTAATCGTTATAAGAAAATTAAGGTTAATTCCTTCACAAAATGTTATCATGTTGTTAAGGGTAAAAAGTTAAAAAAAAAAAATATCCTTTTGGTTAACTATTTACTAAAATGAATCTAGTTATAAATTATTTATGAAAATGGAGCTATTTTTTATGTGACACTTTCTGTATCGATTGTTTATTTAATTGATGTAAAAAATGTTCTTTTTGCATTTATTTACATTAATTAGATGAACAACCGATGTAAAAAGTGTTATTTTTTTTACATCAGTTATTTCATAATCGATTTAGAAAGTGTCAAACACAATCTAATTTTATCCAATTTTGTAAATAATTTATTACTAAATCCATTTTAGTAAATAAGATATTCAGACTTTTTAGTAAATAAGATATTCAGACACAAGTGTGCCTTCATAAACATCTAATATTTGTAAAACTAATTAGACTCAGATAAACAAAATCAAATTTAGAATATATATATATATATATATATATATATATTAAAATAATACTTTGAACATATAACCTTATCAAAATATGCTACAATGTAGAGAATAAAATAAAGAGAAATACACCTTTAAACTTATACGTAGATGTTAAATTTGTATGTTATGACATGAATACTCAAAAACTTAATTATAGAAGATGTAAATATAATTATATATTAATATTCTTCGTGTTAACGTGATAAAATTGTTAAATCATAATATTTTAATTTATCATAAATATTTTATTCATCAATTATTTTTTAATTTATACTTGAACATGAACATTTTTATGGTCATAAAATTTTCACTTAAAAATATATAAGATAATTTAATAACAAATTAAATCATAAAATTTATAATTTATATTTTTAAATAAAAAATTATCTATTATTTTTTAAACTGCGAAAGATATCTATTGTCTTTTCATACTTTCGAACTACTACAATATGTACATGTTTTTTCTATAACTATCTGATTCGACTCGATCGGTGCAGGTGTTACCATACTATTTCATAACCATCGTTTATTCCACGGTTCCATGCATTTAGATATGTCCGAAATTGGTGATATTCTTACTCCTAAGATGCAGTGATATCCAAAATAAGACAAGTGACATTATTGCAAAGAGCGATACATCATTATCAACGTTGTCTAGTTTCTGCACCTGTGCTTATCTAATTGCACTTTAATTAGTGACATATCTTACCGTTCACTATTTTAAAGATTAAAAAAGCCACTGTGGTCCTTTCTTAGTTCTGTCTTCTTCCACTCCCATGGAGCCCCCCAAACCCGTGTATTTGTTTAGAGACACTCGTCAAACACGCCAACGTTTTACATTTTCTATTGAAATTCAAATGTTTGGGTATCGATTCTTCATGCACGTGGGTGAGGACACCACAGAAAAAGACTCACCAGCTGCAAATTTTTTAAGTTGTTTCTAGAATCTTTTAAATATAAGTGGCAAATTGAACTTTTTGGATGATTTTTTTTTTTTAATTTAGTCTCTAAATATAATTCTGATTTATGTTAGTCTTTAAATTTTTATTATACTTTGTTTTAGTTTATTATTAAAAGTTATAGTTAAGTGATGATATGATTATTGTTTATCATAATTTTTGTTATAAAATAATAATAAAAAGTTAAATATTATAATTTAATAGCGATTCTTAACGGTAATAACTAAAAACAGCATATGTAAAGAAATTCGACTATTAACTGAAGAGAGAACATTCTCAATAACTATAAAGTTTAATTTATTTCAAAATCAAGTTGATCACAAAGGTTAAAGAGAAGCTTATTTGTAAAAAATAGTTCCACTAAGAACTAACTAATTTCATAAGAGTTTAATTAAAACCTAAGCAACTAATCAAATCATTATATAATTTAAAACACACAAAAGGAAAAGGAGTTCTTGATATCGGACATTTTCGCATGAGCCAAATTCACTCTCGTGCTAAAAACTGACACTAATTTTGCCTAGGTGAGTGCCAACTCACTTTGAAAAAATTTAGGCCTTTTAAATATTTTTAAGGAGGTTATAATTGGTTAAAACTTGCTCTTGTTTAATTTTGGAAAACTTGATGATAATGTGTAGGATTCTTTGGACCATTTGTTCTTGGAGTCTTTTTCTCTCTATAATAGTCATTGGTCCTATAAGCTTTTGCAGCGTATTTTCAAGTCCTCCTCCTTATTCCAAAGAATCTTCATATGGTCCTAAGAACATAGTGATCTCGATTTTAAGTCTCACAATTACATTAAATACTAGAATGAAGAATTTTACTACCTATAGAACATTATCTCTGATAAATGATTCATGTGGTATGTCAAAAAAAAAAAAAAAGTAACTACTTTTAACTCGAACACAAAGGACAAAGACCTAACGATAATTTATATACTTTGATTAACCAATTGAGTTAGATTCCTTACAATAAATTTAAATATACATCAAATAAAATAACGAACAGGTTATGATATAATTGTTGATTTCAAACTTGGTCTCCCTCTTACTTTCATAACTGATGTTTAGAATTTGTATATTTCTTCTGCTAACAAACTGGTCCCTCATAATTCTTGTGCTTTCTCTTTTGTGGTCCTTAAGTTCACTTTCAGAATAAGAACACCCCTTCTCTATTTCTTCTCGATTATCACTTCTTAGATAATAAAAAACAGAAAATGATAACTACCCATTCACGAAAATACATCAAATCTTAATTTAGTTCACACAAAACTTTCATTAGATAGAGAGAAAAGTGTTTAAATTTAATTATAATTATATTTTAATACCTGCTACCGTGAGTCTTTGAATTAAAATAATATATAATAAATCTTTTCTTAATTTAAAATTTTATATTATTATAAACTATTATGTAAAGAATCTTCTGAATTGTCTGTTTACTTTTTTAAATTCTGCGAGACGTGGAACTTTGATCCAACACATTATATATTATTAATTATTGTATTAAAAATGTTTAATTAGACTATTTAATTTTTTATTTAAAATAGATTAGATAATTTTAATATAAAAATTAGTTTTGAAATTTTAAGGAAAAGCTTACTTGGGAAGTTAGTTGCTTATCAGTCTTATTCTAAATGTTCTATTCTCATCTAAAGGCCCAGTCTAACCTAGCATGGTTGCCATTCTCATCGCGTACATCCAAGCATATATTCCTGCCTATTTGGTCAAATAATATTGAAAAGAAAACATGAACATATTTAAATATTGATTCGTGTACATGGAGCTCATGTTGAGTTAAGGGTTTTCATATATATACTCACCAACCT
The DNA here is from genome assembly GCA_026586105.1 of Hylodesmum podocarpum. Classification (NCBI taxonomy): domain Eukaryota; kingdom Viridiplantae; phylum Streptophyta; class Magnoliopsida; order Fabales; family Fabaceae; genus Hylodesmum; species Hylodesmum podocarpum. The sequence continues at coordinate 7,403,848 of JALJEV010001430.1, read as the reverse complement.
AATGAAAAACTAATTAGCACTGTCACAAATTTATTTAACCAATGAAAATTAAACACAAATATTAAAAAATTTACTATGTACAATGGTCAATCGAGATGCATCCGTTAACAAGTGTCATACGTTTAGTATAAAAGAGACAGAATACTGATATATATACTCATGATTTTCATATTATTTTTACATTATTTCTTTTTAAATAATAAATATATGTGAACAATTTTTTTTTTATCTTTTCGTTTCCAAAAATCGATATATTATAAAATAATCGAAGTTTGCAAATAATTAAATATATTATTATAGTCCCTAAATTTATGAAATGAAATATATAAAAACATCGATTATTTGTAATCCTTGTTTTGGCAATGCCAGTGCAAGAGTACAAATTATCCCTGTTGTATGATTCACAAATTCAACTAAATATTACTATTCTATTGCAATTTTATTCTAGATGTTTTGGTGGGTACCTACTGTGGATTGTGCTACACGGGATTCTTGGGCTCTGAGATGTGGGAGAGAAGAATTTATCCCATAACAGTTACGTTAGGTTTGAGACAATACAAAGAAAACTCTAAAAGATAAAGAAGATATGCACAAATTTTTGTCTAACATATAGGTTAGGTTTGAGGCACCTCTTGCGTCATAACGATTTGTTGATCTTCTTGATCAACTATTCTCCATGGCTATTGGCACTGGTGGACAAATTAGATTTAACATTTCCTTAATTAAGTTAATTCTTTAAGAAATTGACGGTATTATATTTTTAACGGTTGTATATCTGACCAATTTGATCTAGGTAATCTATGTTGGTTTACTACACAACTGATGTGGAATTCAAATAGTCTACATCGATTTTCTAAAAGATTGACGTGGTCTTTGAATTTAGGTCAGTTTTTGTTTAAACCATCGTGGAAAATCCCCTTAAACTTTTTCACTTTCACTATTTATTTTTATTCTTGCCTTCTTTCTCGATCTCTCGTTCTCTATCACACTATTCTCTCATTTTTGCGTTCTCCCCTCTGTCACGCCCTTTCGCATTGTTGCGTCATGGCATTTTTGTCTCTGTGTTGTCTGTTTCCACCGTCATTCTCTTCATCGTCGCACCATTCTCTCCTCCACTGTACCCTTGTGTATTGTTGTGTTGTTCCATCCTCATCTCTCTGTCTTGCATTATTTTCGAAGTTTCTTTTTCTCTATTTCCATTCTACATCCTACTATGTGAGTACTCATTTATCTTCCTCACTCTTCTCCCTCATATCTTTTTTCCCTTTCTCTATGCTTTTTCACGCCTCTCTTCTCACTTCACTTCTCTTTGCAGCCTGGTTCTCCCTCACTTAGGATTCTACTCTCATTCCCATATAAATACACCTGTTACACTTTAAGTCAATCTCCCAAGGTTAATTTATGTTTATACTTGTATTTTCTTTTTTAATTTCCACAATGTCTTGAAGTGAAGTGTACACGATTTTGAATGAAGAGGGGTTGTTGTTAGGGATAACTATGTTGGGCGTTACGATCTAATTATAGGTTAGCTTGAATTCTGGAAATTCCTACTAGGTTGGTTGGGTTCTGATTATGGATTGGTTTAGATTCTAAAATTCTAACTTATTTGGTTTTGGTTCTAATTATGGGTTAGCTTAGATTCTAAATTTCTAATTTAGTTGGTCTGGGGTCTAATTATAGATAGGTTTGGATTTTGATTTTCTAATGGAGTTGGTTTGGGTTTTGATTACGGTTTGACTTGAATTTTAAATTTCTAATTTGGTTGGTTTGGAGGCTTTGTATGTTTAATTTGTGTTTAATTTGGTCAACTCATAAATTTATAATAGTTGTAAGTTATGATTCATATATATATTACCTATAAAACTTGGCTCATTTTATGAAGGTCGATTGTGAGAGCACATGTTTTTCTAATACCACCTGCTTATTTAGGTTCGTTGATGTCCATTTATTATTGAAAATGATTTTAAGTTGTTAGATAATATCTTGAGATGAGTGCGTCAATTCAAAATATAACTTTAGCATACTTACTACTATAAGATAAATAGAAAGGTACTTAATAATTAATAATTGATAAACATATTTTAAGTAGCTCTTTTTCTTGGTATTATTCTATAGCTGTGGAATGGAAGGGGATGAAATATCTTTTTATAAAAATCCTTTAAAAACAAATATAACTTAAACTTAATTTCTTTAGGTCTATTGCATGATGTCTTGTGCTTAACTATGTAATTTCTCGAAGTTGGTTTTTACTGGTTGAAACTAATATTGAGAAATATAATTATATTGGCTCTTTGGATTCTTATTTGAATGGAAAGCTATTGTTACAGGAGTTGTCGCTAGTGCTACTCTGTTGTTTGTAACCCCTGCAACTGCACTTGTTTATCAGTGAAGAAGGAAATCTCGGTATAGTCCAACAAATATCATAAATTCTTTAATTATTAACACTGTTGTTATATGTAATATTAATATTGGTAAAAGACTGGCTAGTACTATTTTAAAGTGTTATAATTAAATGGATTACTTGTTTGCTTGTTGTTTCTCTACTTTTGTTTGCTTGTTGTTTCTCTACTTTTACGTCGAAATTTTTTTCTGTAGATAAGTTTATATTGAGCAACATTAGAATATATGCCGATGATATATTTAATGAATGATGTTTAAATTGTTGTTTTGATATAAGTTATTATTATAGTTATTTATCAAATAAAATAAATATTAAAAAAATCACTTTTCCACGATGATATTTCATTTATTTACGTCAATTTTTAGAATTAACATACGTGTAAATCTCTTTTTACGTTTTGGCGGATGATAAATCAAGTAGAAATGAAAATTTAACTGACATCAAAAGTCATTATTGCATCAATGATGGTTACTGTTACCACGAAAACATATTGTGTGTGACCATCAAGGATGAAAATGTTCTATCTACCTATAAATCTGAAATGTCCGACCCGAATCTACTTAAACGGTCCGTGATGACCCACATTTTTCATCTTTCGGATTATAACCAATTCAAACTTTTTCACCGGAATCAGCTTAAACCTATTCGATGCCTACCCTTAATTCTACATATGGTATCGTTAGTACAACACTTTTGAGGCTTTGACCCTTTGACGAAGTTATGCACTAACATTGTATTATACATTGTATTATTATTACTATTATCATTATAATTATTATTATTATTAAATAAAATTTAATACCATTGTCCAATTACAATTCATTATGTATTATGTATGACAGTTTATTTGTCTTTGATAATAATTAGTCTAAGTATCTGATTAAACTAATAAATACAACTACGAGTATATAATTATTAAGCTCTTCTTTTTAATAAAAATATAAATCAATTTTCTTCTAAGAACAAACAGTAACATGATTTCAATTAAAATTTATAATAAAATTTAAGATAATATTAACATATCTAAATATCCATGTGATTACTAAACATTGCTTATTTATATAATTTCACAGAATCTCCTAATTATTAAAAAAGCATTAAACTAAATATCCTTTCTACGATATACTAACACTCCCTCCGAAAATTAAGCTCACCCCTTTTAGGGTTGGTTATTATAAGTAAAAAAAAAAAAAACATAAAGGGTATTATTTATGCAATTGCACGAAACTTGAGGGGGTATCAATATAATTTTCTTTAAAATTTATATACTTTCTATCGATAAAACAAACTTTTGTAAAAAAAAAAAAAATCAATAGAAGAAATTTAATACTTTAAGTCACAAATCCAAGACTCAATCATATCTGCCAATTTGGTATTGATATCGTCTTAATAAACCTGAAAATATTGGACTAATATGCTAATTCCGTTGCAAAGATGATGAATCCGAACATGATATGGAATATATACTATACTGCAGTAGCATAAAATGTCATAGATACTTCAATTTCAATTTCAATCATGAATAATAAATGCGACAACATTTAACGTTCAAAATTCTTACCTGTCTGATTATAATACGATTAAATATATTCGTCCTCATCCTACATCATCATTTTGACAAATCTCTCGTTACGCGGAATATCGTATAATCACTGTTTTATAAATCTTGACTTTCATGCCTAAAACTTCAACCCGTGTCTTTTTGAATTATAGACGAATGAATGATACTTATATTATTTAATATTTGTTTATGTTTATTTATTATTTGTGTGTAAATATTTTTCCTTTTCAATTTTTTAATAATTTCGTCAGGACACTACTTAGACCCTAAATTATAAAAGGTTTTCGTTGAAAAGAATCATCGAGTCTTTATGGCAATTAAGTGTCACAATTGACCTCTTTTTTCCTTCAGATTAGGTACACCAATTCAATCAGACATATTTATTTTTGCTTTCTATATGGATACGTGTATAGACTGCCACAGCGAATGCATCAAAAAGAACAACATTGACGGGACAATCGCTCTGCTCAACGAATAAAAAGATAACGATGCTTTGCAAATTGATCATTTTTAATTAGGTTATGATTAAATATGTTAGAAATTTGAGTCTTAAATAAAAAAGGAGAAAAGAAATTTCCATATTGATTCATCTTAATATAAGACTACATCTAATTTCTTAGTAATAACTATGAATTTATTATATCTTTAAAGATACAAGTACTTTTTTACCTCAACCTCTTTAGGTTGTTATAAGTATTGTTTAAACTCAGTCTTTTTAGGCTATATAAGTATTTTTGAACACTACATTTTCAAGTCACATCTAAACATTCAGTAAAGATGATAAGGATCGTCTAACTATTTGAGATTAACTTCTCCACACCCAGAGATTTTACAATGAAGCAAAAGAAAGAAATAGAGTGAAGTGTAGAAGATAAATTTTTAAGAATTTGAAAATTTCATAACATTGATCTATATTTTAAATCTTCAAACTCTAGTATTTATACAGACAAAGATCTTAAGTTAGTCGTTAGACTTAGTTTCTTAAGAGCATTCGTATGATGGAAATGTGCCAATTATAAAGAACATTTTTTTCACATTTAATGTTTTTGTATATGATTTCTTAACATAGTTGACAAAAATCCTGCTTTTATAATTAAGAAATACAGTTTTGTGAAATTTGATTTCTACAACAAAGATTTCTTCATTTATCCTCTTTGTTTCTAAACTTGACACATCTTTTTATATAGAAAGTAGGTAGAGACACCCCTACTCCGAAATAGCTTTCCAAGCCTTCATCAAATTTGTAGATAGATGAGAGTGAAGTTAAAGTTAGACATATAACGTTATGAGATAATCCTTATAAAGGATACTTCTTTTAATGTGTCTAAACTAAGCTCTACTAAGATAATTTGTTTCGTCTAGTAATTTCATCTACTTATTAGTATGAACTTCATCTTATGAGTTTCATTCTTCATCTACTCATGAGTTTTGAGTTTTGGTCTTTGCTTATGAGTTTTGTGTGTTTTTCCATTTAATAATAACCATCTATGTTTAGACTTTTAAAATAAATTGCAATCTGTTAGATCAAGATGATTAACTGTTAGATCAAGATGATTAACTGTTAGATCAAGATGATTAACATATTTAAAGTTTTGATTATTACAAGACAGATGAAACTTTCCCAGACGGAACATCAACAAGCAAGTCAGACGAAACAAGTACAGACGGAAGATGACCCCTCAAAGTTGAAGTCATTCGTCTGTCTCAAGTCAAGTCATCAGACGATAGGATAAGACGAAATCTCTTAGACTGAAGAAGTTTATCGTCTGTCCAAGAAGTGAAGCAAAGTATGAGTCACTCACGCCAAGATTTCATATCTTAAGAAGTACTCATTAGAAGCATCCAAGATCAGTATGAGGATTCGCGCTTACACATGAAACTCGAAAAGGTCTTCACCTTTTTGTCAAAGTCTTTGTACATGTCAGAAAAAGTACTGCGCACGCTATCTAAATCCGCTGCACACGCCATCATAAGTACTATCTGACACCTTTTGGAAGCTCTCAAGGAAAATGTTCAACGACATTCTTCTGTGTCTAACGGATATCTGAAGACGTTGCCTATTTAAAGACTTCACTTATTCAAAGTTCAGTTGGCGAACACGCTTCTAGTATTCAATCTTCTGTGATTTCGCTCACTGTACCTTTTGTTCTTCATTGTAAAACCCTCTCTGCGAAGAGGAAACTTTCTTTTCAAAGAACTCTTTCAAATCCACCTGAGTGGTGTTTTAGCCTGAGGGAGGTGGTTGTTCAAAGAATACCCAAGTTGTTTAGCCTGCGAAGGCTGTGTTCAAAGAATATCATGTAATAGCCAGAAGTGGCTGGGCACAAATAATACTTGTAACCCTTTCACGGTTGGTAGTGAAAACTCAGTTGTTACTGGGTAACTGGACGTAGTCTTGTATAGACGAACCAGTATAAAAATACTTTTGTATTTGTTTCACTAAGTTTTTGACTAACGGGGATAATCAAACTATAACGTCTGTCCATTAAAAACAACCTTTGAAGATTAAGATTGTTTCGTCTGAACATATTTAAACCCACAAACGAAAGGGATAAATTTTTTTTGTAACACAATTCAACACCCCTTCTTGTGTTTCATCTTTTACAGTTTGGTATCAGAGTTTAGCCTTTAAGGGTTGAGCGCTTTACAGCTGCTAGAGGAAAAGATCCTGAATGGAGTCACAAGGACCTTTGTTCTTGTCTGGAGGGTTATCCATGAACAAGCCTCCAGCGTTCTCTAGTGATGACTATCCTTACTGGGCTAATCGGATGGAGATGTACATCAAATCCACCCATTACAGACTGTGGAACATCATAACTCAAGGAAACATCCCTATTGTCAAACCCGAGGTTGAATGGGGAAATGAAAAATTCTCGCTTATGGAACTCAATAACAAAGCCAAATATGCCATCATGTGTGCATTATCAAGGACAGAATACAACAGATTATGTGCCTACAAAACAGCTAAAGAGCTTTGGGATGCCCTCAAGATTTCCTATGAAGGAACTGAGGATGTGCGTATGAGGAAAGATGCCACTCTTCAAAGAGAATATGAGATGTTCTTAATGAAGAAAGGAGAATCTATTGACATGATGTTTGGAAGATTTCAAACGATATTGAATGGACTCATTGCGCTGGACATTACATTCACCAAGGCCTAAAACAACATGAAGATATTGGATAGTCTTCCTCCTCCATGGGAAGCTATGTCCACTGCCATCTCAGTTGGGCGTGATATGAAGACATTAATTCTTGATGAGTTAATAGGAGCCTTGAGAGTACATGAGGTACTTCTGTGTAAGAGAGACAAGATCAAAGTTCAAGAGCCCATAGCTCTTCCGTCTGTCAACAACATGCCGAAGGAGGAAACTCCTAAGAAGGAAAGAAAGAAGAAGCACAAAGTTCTGAAAGCTGACACCACTGAGTCTGATTCGTCTGACGGATCGTCTGATGATGAGATTTCTCTCACCGCCAGACACTTTAAGAAGATGATGATGAAAAATGGGAGATGTCAACGCTTCTTTAAGAAGAAGGAAAGGAAGCTCCCGGAAAAATCTTCAAGCAAGGAGGAGAGCTCAGAAGTTATCTGTTATGAATGTAGAAAACCTGGACACATAAGATCAGAGTGTCCAAGATTGAAGAGAAGATGGAATCCTCGCAAAGACAAGGGTAGAAAGAGTCTAGTGACTTGGGAAGACCTTGATAGCGAAAGCTCAGAGGAATCCACTAAAGAAGAAAAAACTGCAAATATCTGCCTCATGGCTGGAGACACGGTCTCATCAGAGATAATTGAATCTGAAACTTCCTCATCCTCTTCATCTGAGTCTAAGTCAGAATCAGAAGAAATTTCATACGATACACTTTTGGCTAACTCACATTTTATTGCTGAGCAATACAAAGTATGCAAAGCCAAGTTGAAACAAACCTTGGAAGAAAATGCTACTTTGAGAACTGAAAATAAGTTACTGCAAAAAGAAGTATCAGATGAAAAATCATCTGAGTCTGAAAAGGATAATTTTATTTCTGAAATCGAAAGATTGAAGAAAGAAAATGAATCCTTACTCAAAGACTTAACAAAATTCACTAAGGGATCCTTTGTGCTAGAAAATATTTTAAAATATGGGAGGTCTCCATCTGATAAGAGTGGACTTGGTTATGTTGAAGAGTCAGACAAAAAGAAAAACAATTTTGTTCCATCTGCTCATAAAAAGAAGATAAAAAATTACAATAAGGTTCCAAATAATTATAGAAAAAATAAAAGAACCTTAAACAAAAAGAAATCTCCTTTCACTAACAAAGAAGGACCCAAAAAGATTTGGGTACCAAAGTCACTTATTATTCCTATTGCAGACATCCTTAATTGGAAAAGAGAGGACTTCAAGCTCGTACCTGGACAGTGGGTGCTCACGACACATGACGGAAGACCTGTCTATGTTCCAAGATCTCAGACCAAGTAAAGGGTCTGTATCATATGGTTCAGGGAAAGGTAAAATCTTAGGCATTGGGACTGTTGGTAAGACACCCAATCCTTTTATCCAAAATGTGTCTTATGTTAAAGGTCTCAACTTCAATCTGCTTAGCATAAGTCAATTTTGTGATAGTGGATATAAAGTAGCTTTTAACTTAGATGAATGTATAGTCAAAAACAAAGACAAATTCATTCTGTTTGTTGGGAAAAGAAGGAATAATCTTTATGAGGTTTGTCTTTCTGACCTTAGTGATCAGAATGTGACATGTTTGATTTCAGCAGATGATGAACGAGATATTTGGCACAAAAAGCTTGGACATTTAAGTCTCAGGTATATTTCGAAAATTTCTAAAAAGGATCTTGTAAAATGTTTGCCAAAAATATCTTGGAAATCCAATCGTCTGTGTGAATCTTGTCAGCATGTGAAACAACTCAAAGCTTCTTTTAAATCAAAAAATATTGTTTCCACGACAAGACCGCTAGAACTGTTACATATTGATCTCTTTGGACCTACTCAGACTGAAAGTCTTGGAGGAAAGAGATATGGATTTGTAATTGTGGATGATTATACTAGATTCACATGGATATACTTCCTAGCACATAAACACGAGTCATTTAGTGTTTTTGAAATATTCTGTAAACGTGTTCAAAAAGAAAAAGGAATATGTATTGCGTCTGTTAGGAGCGATCATGGAATAGAATTTGAAAATTCTGAGTTCAATGCCTTCTATTTTGAAAATGGTATCTTTCACAATTTTTCATCTCCAATAACTCCTCAGCAAAATGGAGTTGTGGAAAGGAAAAATCGTACTTTACAAGAAATGGCTAGAACTTTGTTGCATGAAAGCTCTCTTCCAAAATATTATTGGGCAGAAGCAATTAATACTTCCTGTTATATTCAAAATAGAATATTGATAAGGTTGATATTGAATAAGACTCCATATGAACTATGGAAAGGAAGAAGACCCAACATTTCTTACTTCCATCCTTTTGGATGTGAATGTTTCATCTTAAACACTAAAGATCAACTTGGCAAGTTTGATTCAAAAGTGGTGAAGGGATTCTTACTTGGATATTCCAATACGTCTAAGGCCTATAGAGTATTTAACTCTAAGATGCAAGTTGTAGAGGAATCAATTCATGTAAAATTCCAAGATAACTCAAAGGCTGATAAGGAAATATTAGACCTAGAAAATTTATTTGATAATTTGCAGATTAACCCTTCTAGTCAAAGCTCAAGTTCAAATGGTCAACCTGGGTCAAACGCAAGAACTGACACAAGAGCAGACGATAGAAGTACAGACGAACCCTCTTCGTCTGATGCTCACCAACATGATGATCAAGCTCCTATAAGAATGTGGAAGTTTGCCTCAAACCACACAGAATATCTTATCATTGGAGATAGACATCAAGGTGTTCAAACAAGATCAAGACTAAAAGAATCGTCTGGCTATGCTCTCGTATCTAATATAGAGCCCAAGAATATTGAGGAAGCTCTACAAGATAATGACTGGATTTTAGCTATGAAAGAAGAGCTAAATCAATTTACCAGAAATGATGTTTGGACTTTGGTAGAAAAACCAAGAAGCAAAAGCATCATTGGAACGAGATGGGTATTCAGAAATAAACTTGATGAAGACGGGAAAGTGGTAAGAAACAAAGCAAGATTAGTAGCTCAAGGCTATAATCAACATGAAGGTATAGATTTCACTGAAACTTTTGCTCCTATAGCTAGATTAGAAGCCATTAGAATTTTACTTGCCTTTGCTGCTCATAAGAATATCATTCTATATCAAATGGACGTAAAAAGTATTTTTCTAAATGGTTTCATTGAAGAGGAAGTATATGTAAAACAACCTCCTGTATTTGAGAGTTCATCTCAACCAGATCATGTTTTTAAGCTAAAGAAAGCACTATATGGTCTTAAAAAGCTCCTCGAGTTTGGTACGAAAGACTGAGTTCCTTTCTTCTTCAAAATGGTTTTTCAAGAGGGAAGGTTGATACTACTCTCTTCAAGAAAAGTGTTTCAAAAGAATTTATTATTGTCCAAATATATGTAGATGATATAGTCTTTGGAGCAACTAACAAATCCTTGTGCAAGGATTTTTCTAAGTTAATGCAGGATGAGTTCGAGATGAGCATGATGGGAGAACTGAAGTTTTTCCTAGGACTTCAAATCAAACAAACTAAACAAGGCATATACATTCATCAACAGAAGTATACTAAGGAACTTCTAAAGAAATTCAAAATGGAAAATGCCAAATCAATGAAAACTCCCATGCATTCGTCCTGAGCTCTCAACAAAGACGATCGGGTAAGACCGTTGATCGACGGTATACGAGGTATGATTGGATCTCTTCTCTATCTCACTAGTAGACCGACATTATGTTTAGTGTCTGTCTATGTGCACGTTTTCAATCCGATCCTAGAGAATCACATTTACAAGTCGTTAAACGCATTTTAAGATATCTTATTGGAACCACTAATCTCTCTTTTTTATAAGAAAAGTAGTGATTTCAATCTAAGTGGTTATTGTGATCTTGATTATCTTTTTTGAAATAAAGTGGAGAGAAAAAGCACAAGTAGTGGATTCAATTTCTTGGTTCATCACTAATCTCTTGGTCAAGCAAGAAGCAAAACTCCATTGCACTCTCAACCACTGAAGCAGAATATATGCTACGGCTGGGTGTTGCTCACAACTACTTTGGGTAAAACATCAACTTGAGGATTACTCCAGGTTTGAAACTCAAATACCAGTATTTTGTGATAACACAAGTGCAATTAATCTCAGCAAAAATCCTATTCAACATTCAAAAGCCAAACATATTGAAATTAAATTTCATTTTATAAGAGATTATGTTCAAAAAGGTATTTTCGATATACAGTTTATTCAAACTGATTTTCAATGGGCAGATATCTTTACAAAAGCTTTAGACGAAACTCGCTTCAATTTCATTAAAGAAAATTTGGGAATTGTCTCTTTAATTGATTAAGTTTTTCTGTTTGAGCATTTCATTTCGTCTGTACATTTTAAAAAATTGCCTTCGTATATCTTTTCGTGTTAAGATGAAACATTGCGTCTGATCAAGTTGAATCAGTCTGAGAAAATTCAGCAGACGCAAGGTTATTATTTAATTAATTTAAAGTTAAGTGTGCAGGGACAAATTAAAGGCAGCAATAAATGTGTCTGTCATTTATTGCACTATTCTAGGACTTTGAAGAGCACGTGCTATGAATTGCAGAAGTCAAATCAATCATTAAAAGGGCAATGATGGGGACACGTCAAATCTGGGACGGTTTCAACTTCTTTCGTCTGATGAATTACAACCGTTTTTGTCTTTGACTATAAATACCCTTAAAGTTCACACTTTTATTCTTTACTGCATTCACACTATCTCTGAGTATTCTATTCACACAATTTCTCTCTCTTTTCAAACTTAAATATGGCCGCTAAGAATATCAAGGCAACCGAAGCAACCTTCTTTGCGCAAGATCTCTTCTTGCCTAGCAAATGGATCTCAAGGACCACTATTGAAAGCATCTCTGACAGGGTATCAAAGATGTTGATACACAATGGTTGGATAGATTTCGCGGAGATGAGAGGCCCATGGCTGATGGAGTCCTACGCGGAGTTCTAGAGTGACGCAAAGGAATTTGATGATGGTATTGTAGGTACCATTGACAACAAGGAGTATATTATCACAATATACTCCATTGCTAAAGCTAGGAGTTGCAAAGCTGAAGGGCGCTTTTACAGCGCTGACTGGATGAGGTTAGAATCTGAGGAGCATGTAGACAAGATTCTCTATGGAAAGGTCCGCGACCCCGAAGATCCCAAGTTTCTGAGATCAGGGAATCTATATCCCACAGGAAGAGTCATCCACAACCTTCTCTACAACATCTTCACACCCAGAACAGGCTCATGAGACAATGTGAGTACTCATGACAGATTTTGCATCTTCTACTGTCTGAGGAAATCAAGGATGAGTCTCCCTCACATTATTCTCGACCATTGGATAAATGCGTTGAGAAATAGGAACATTCGTAGGAAAAGTAGTATCCCCTACGTCACTCTCTTCTCCAAAATCATTATTAACCAAGGTTTTGATGCCGCTGGTGTTGTTTGGCATGAAGAAGGAAAGGAGGTCAAAGGAAGCACCTTTGCCAAGATGCATCTAAGCCCTAGCTTTCTTCATACGAGTGAAGAACAAGTTCCTCTTTCACCCATCACCAAAGATCCTCCTCATAGAGCTCGTATCAAACGCGCCAAAACCCAAACACAAACTCAAACACAAGCCCAAACACAAGCCCAAACTCAAATCCAAACATCTATTTCTCTTCCATCCGTGATCATATCTGAAGTCCCTTTCGAAGATTCTCAAAAAGAGCCTCTTAGAAAGAAGAAGAGGACTATCAGAATAAAACATGTTGCGACTAAGACGCAAGAGGAGAAGATATCCTCCAATGAAGATGAAGGGGTTATAATATCATCTAAGGGTATATCGTCTGTTAAAATCCTTTCAGACGAAGAAAAGCAGAAGAAAGCAACCGAAGAGAAAGCAAGAGCCAGAAAGGTTGCTCTTCAAAAAGCTGTTAAAGGCAAAGAGAAAATGAAGCAGAAGCTTGCGTCTGTGGTTATTGGAGAAACAGACGAAGCAAAAAACTAAAAGAGGCTATGAGGGTCTCTATGTTGCTTCAAGCTGAAAGAGAAAGAATCTTTCTCGAAAGCGTTAAAGGCATTGGATCGTCTGAAGCTGTGTCTGCTCCAGCAACTTTAGAAGGCATGAATAGTGAAGAAACTGCCCAGATCCAGAAGGACAATGCTTAGTTGGCAGAGGAATTGGAGACTATGCTTAATGAAGAAGCTTCAACTATGGAGGTTTCTGCATCAACACTCTAAGACGAACATATGATAACTGTTTCTGATCCTATTGTTGTGTCTCCTCTCAACGCTGCCTTTGATCAGACGATACCTGTTACGTCTGAAGAAGCATCCCACCAACAGACGATGGAGATTCCGTCTGAAGTGATAATTATTGAGGACACATGTTCTTCGTTTGATGAAGAACATGTTGATATAAAAAGGGTGAATGCATCATGGGTGAGATCTCACGCTGAAGTCATAAATCTAGAAGATCTTCCACCCAAGCACAAGACTGACTATTCGTTCCTCAACGAATTAGTCATGAGAAGATTTGCTGAAAACTCTTGTGCTGAAAGACCAGTCAAGCCTGACTAGATTCTTAGAGATAAACTTGGAGATATCTCCGATGATGGTGAACCGTCTGAGTCTGCTAAAGATGGTTACTTAGCAGACGATGAAGACTGCTTTATAAAGGACACTCCATATTGAGTTGAAGAATCCTTATCGGTACAGAGGTAAAAAGGGATTTCAACTTGGGAGATTTGTCAACCCCATCATTTATCACAAACCCCTGAAGCCAGTGGACTTCAAAGAAGATTTCATCTATACTCTTGAAGAGCAACGCGAATGGTCGAAAGTTCTCGCTTTGGGATAAACCGCCTCTTTTAGACATCAAGGGTTTAGAAGAAATAAACGTGTACAAGGATCATCTAGCTGAGTCGGTGATTGAAGAACCAACTCTTGGCTATGAACCCCACATTCCTTTCAGAGAAAACATCAAGTGGAAGGTTCAGCATGAAATCAATGCACCTGCATTTCACCACTACAGATATGGAGATCCCAACTCCACCATCTATGAGCCAAAAGATTGCTCTCATTGGCATCTGGACGTTATTGATCGCTATGATCTTGTACCTTTCACAATTCCAATGAACCAAACAGAGTATGTAGGTCTAGGACATACTCTTGGAATTGTTCTTCCGTGGAAAAGGCCACATTGTTCAGGAATTTGCCCACGCTACTCCATCCTCCTCAAGGAATATGAAGACCCCGAAGAGTTTGCTCATGCTCTTCCTGAAGATTACAATATGGCATTCAAACTGATGGCCAATGCTTATAGAAGGGAAGAAAAAGCTAGATCAACTTCCTTCTATCACATTGAAAGGAGAGCAAAGAAGGAGTTGAGAGACTATCTATTCTTGGTGGGATCTCAATTTTCTTCTCTCATTTCAAACGAAACCAAGTTCTCCATCGTTTTAGACCGAAAACGACCTTACTTGGTCAAGTTTTTGGCTAAAGGAAAAGAGAAGAAAACTTTGTCTGTCTCCAAAACCTTCAAGTTTGCAAGGCACATCCCCAAGAGACTTTCGTCTGCTGCATACTCGCATCTCAAATCTATTCAAGCCAATGCCTCAAGACCTATCAATCCTAAGATTCAAAGGATGATAGAAGATCATGAAGCCACCTCTGCTTTCTGCTCTGGAACTTCATTTGATGAAGATTCCACAATCTGTGGCAAGGTATATCCTGGAGAAGCTTTTACTTATACACATCCCTCACAGGAGCATCTAGATCTTGAGCTCTCTGTACCCAGTAAAGTGTTTACTTGGCAATGGGAGAGAGACTTCACTGCGTATCTCACACTTCCACTTTTCACTCTGCGTCTGAAGAGGACTCCAACTGTGCTCATTGAAGATGACTCTGTCCCATTAGTTGAAGAACCTCAAACTCCTGTTTTTGAGCCTTTAACTGTGGTCATCAAAGAAGAAGAGTCTGATCCAATCGTGGAAGAGCCTCAATCGCCTTTTGTGGAAATCGTTGATAAGGTGAAAGTTATAGTTATTGAAGATGAAGCGGGGGACGCGGATGAGTATCATACTCTAAAGCGTAAATATGATGCCTTAGAAGAGAATTGCGAGCATCTGAAGAAAAAGAACAAAGAGCTTGAGGATAATCAAGCTTCTCTTACATCTGAGATGCAGCAGCTGAAGGAGATCGTTATGGGCCTTGTTCAAAAGAAGCCTAAGCCTTCTTCTTGATTGAGCTTTTGATGATTTTCAGCCCAAGGGGGAGAATATCTTACGAAGAAGAGGTTGTTATGCTAAGGAGGAGTCTTCGTCTGAGGAGTCAAGCATCGT
Source organism: Hylodesmum podocarpum (assembly GCA_026586105.1). Classification (NCBI taxonomy): domain Eukaryota; kingdom Viridiplantae; phylum Streptophyta; class Magnoliopsida; order Fabales; family Fabaceae; genus Hylodesmum; species Hylodesmum podocarpum. The sequence goes on along the minus strand of JALJEV010001430.1, from coordinate 7,388,416 downwards.
CTGAGTGGGAGTTAGCAAAACGTCTTAGGGGGAGTTAGCATTCTATATTTTTTTTGTATTCTTTTTGCTATGTTGTATTGATTCTTTATTTATTTGCATAGCGTTATACATGTATTCTTAGAGCTTTGGTTTTCTGTATACCTTATAACATTGTATATGGTTTACATCACATTAATGTAACAATTCTTATAAAGAGGTATTGTTTCAGAAAACATTGTCTTGATGTAAATCTGACTTGTGCTTAAACTGAGATCACTAACTTTGTCTTATGCAGATGCTTCCTTGAGAAAGTTATCAGTATGGTCTGTAATCATCAAAAAGGGGGAGATTGTTAGATCAAGATGATTAACTGTAAGATCAAGATGATTAACATATTTAAAGTTTTGATTATTACAAGACAGGCGAAACTTTCCCAGACGGAACATCAGCAAGCAAGTCAGACGAAACAAGTACAGACGGAAGATGACTCCTCAAAGTTGAAGTCATTTTTCTGTCTCAAGTCAAGTCATCAGACGATAGGATAAGATGAAATCTCTTAGACTGAAAAAGTTTATCGTCTTTTCAAGAAGTGAAGCAAAGTATGAGTCACTCGCGCCAAGATTTCATATCTTAAGAAGTACTCATTAGAAGCATCCAATATCAGTATGGGGATTCGCGCTTACACATGCAACTCAAAAAGGTCTTCACCTTTTTGTCAAAGTCTCTATACATGTCAGAAAAAGTACTGCGCACGCTATCTAAATCCGCTGCACACGTCATCAATCACTCAAGTACTATCTGACACCTTTTGGAAGCTCTCGAGGAAAATGTTCAACGACATTCTTCTGTGTCTAACGGATATCTAAAGACATTGCCTATTTAAAGACTTCACTTATTCAAAGTTCAGTTGGCGAACACGCTTCTAGTATTCAATCTTCTGTGATTTCGCTCATTGTATCTTTTGTTCTTCATTGTAAAACCCTCTTTGCGAAGAGGAAACTTTCTTTTCAAAGAACTCTTTCAAATCCACCTGAGTGGTGTTTTAGCCTGAGGAGGCTGGTTGTTCAAAGAAAACCCAAGTTGTTTAGCCTGCGAAGGCTGTGTTCAAAGAATATCGTGTAATAGCCAGAAGTGGCTGGGCACAAATAATACTTGTAACCCTTTCACGGTTAGTAGTGAAAACTCAGTTGTTATTGGGTAACTGGACGTAGTCTTGTATAGGCGAACCAGTATAAAAATACTTGTGTATTTGTTTCACTAAGTTTTTGACTAACGGGATAATCAAACTATAACGTCTGTCCATTAAAAACAACCTTTGAAGATTAAGATTGTTTCGTCTGAACATATTTAAACCCATAGATGAAAGAGATAAATTTTTTTTGTAACACAATTTAATCCCTCTTCTTGTGTTTCATCGTTTACACAATCATCAAAATTTAGGATCCTAATATATCTTTAATCTTTTCATACGTGAAGTCATTTGGTTTGTTTAATTTATATTGAAAATGTAAAATTTGAATAAAAATCATGTAAACACTAGTTGATATTATACATAGGTGGTGTTCTACGACCACCTAATACTTTAATCATAAGCCATACACCAATACATAACTTCATCCTTTTTACTAATATATATATATATATATATATATATATATATATATATATATATATATATATATCTCATGAAATATCTTTTTAAATAACTTGGTTGTTCAACCATCATATTTAAACTCCATGATTTTCTTCGAATTCATCAACTTGTGTTCTATTTTATACAGCTGGTTCACGTCATTGTTTTATTATTAGTAAGGTTTGTAAATGGTCGTTCCCCAAAATTAAGCCCTACCAATGATTGACGCATGTATATACCTTTTGTTGGATAGTCTTGTACTTTGTCTTTTATCGAGGGTTTTAGAGTTGATACTTTAATTTGACACGTTATCAATGTACTTATGTTCAATTTTCACAAATTTGTATTCAAATTTTACAAGAACAGATCGAGTTTGACCTGTTATTAATGAGGTAGGTTTAGATTTGATTAGTTATGGTTAAGTTTAGGCTCAAATTAGTCTCTCTCAGTTTGTATTTTACCATAACAAATTGCACTCACATTTTATTGTAAATTAATGTGATTAGATTGTTTTTGTAAATTTTTTTACTAAAATTGATATAATTACAAAATATTCATAGGAAGAGATTTGTTTTCGGTTGAAGGCACTAGCTTTGGACGCCTAAAAAAATGAGAGTATTAGGCCATGAGCGCCTTCACCAGGGAGGTAATATGTGATCCAATTGAAATTGAAGGTACAAATGGCTAGACGCATTCTAAAATGGTGAAGTTTGTTGCACTATGCAAGCGGCACATAACCCAATCATATTGAAAGTGTCTTGTCGCGGGAGTGTTTGGCACGATCGTGACACACGTCACTTGCTAGTTGAAGGTGTTCGTTTTCAGACACTTTCATTGTGATTAGTTAATGTGTCGCGATGTGGTTGGACGTTGACGCGACTGGGGTAAGGTGCATTCTTTCTAAGGTAACGTGAATAAATCCTATTGAAGACGCTCTACACTATGATGTCTTCAGTCTGTACGTGCCCTATAACCAGGCACCTTCAATCTCATTAGGCCACAAGGTGCAAACACATTGAAGATGCAGAACAGCCAACGCCTCTAATGTCTTTGTGGTCCCCAACCATAAAAAGGGATGTTGTTAGTTTTTTAAAACTCATCGTCTCTTGCTCTACTCAACTCAACCCAACCCAACATTTTCACTCTCCTTTCTCCCTTCCTGTCTCTCCCTTTCAACTTGCTTTTTACCAAAGACTTTCCTTTAGTTTTATTCTCTTTTCACTTGTGGAGTTTTTTATTATCAATTTTTCACTTGTGGAGTCTTTTATTATCAATTTTTGTTCCGCTCTCGTAATAATGGTATGTATTATTTATAATGCTTAATTTTAATTTTATAAATTTCCTACATTTAGTTTTCTTAAAATTTTTTAGTACAAAACCCATTAGAAGTAGTCAATAATAATAAAATAAATTCATTTTATTAGTATAGGAAACTATTAGAAATAGTTAATAATAATAATAGAAAATAATTTTGTTAGTGTAGAAAATTCATTAAATTAGAGAAAATTAATTTTGTTAGTGTTATGAACCTGTTTAATAGACTTTATAGATTGCTATAATTTTTAAATTATTAGTATATAAGTTTATTAGGACTAGTTTAGAAATATTTGAAAATTTGTGTTTAGTTTGATAATTTATTTGAAAAAGTAATAAAATACAAATAAGTAGTTAAATAACTTATTATTAAATTTTAAATGTAAAAATTAATTGAGTAAATATATTTATTGTTACATAATATGTTTTAGGCTATGAAAAATTAAAATAAAATGTTAGTAGTAAATTGTTTATTATTAATACTTTTATGTTAAATAATTTTGTTGAGATAGGAAATACATTATACTAGTAAAAAAAATTAGTTTTGTTAGTGTTAAGAACCTATTTAATAGCCTTTGTAGGTTGTTATACTTTTAAAATTATTAGTATATTAATTTTATGACTAGTTTAGAAATATTGAAAATTTTGTGTTTAGTTAGATTATTTGTTTGAAAAAATAGTATTTATTATTAACAAGTAGTTAAATAATTTATTATTAAATTTTAGATGTAAAAATTAATTAATTAAATATATTTTCTGTTACGTAAATTGTTTTATGTTACGAAAATTAAAAATAAAATGTTAGTTGTAAATTGTTTATTATTGATATTTTTATGTTAGAAATATTTAGTTAATCAGAGTGAATAATTTATTTTATTAAATTTTAGGTTTAACAGTTGATAATGGCATCGAGATCTAGTTGAGTCCTATGAAGGTTGATGTCTTGTGAATGCAAAAATATTATGTATCTGAGCATGTGTGAAGTAGGGAGTTTTAGAAATTATACATTAGATGAGTTGTTTCTAAATATATAGGACAAGAAATTATTGTAAATGTCATTGTTGAACTCCTCCATAAGATAAGATTTTATTAGATATGCAAGCTTGCTTATATGAAAATTGACGTAGGTTTGCTACAAGCATTCATTGAGAGATGAAGGTTCGAGACCGACACATTCCATATGCAGTGTGGGGAATGTACCATCACTCTTGAAGATGTTGCTCGGTTGGTGGCTTTATCTGTAGATAGCAACCCTATCATTGGTCTCATAAATGGAGGGTGGGTTGATCTTGTGGCGGGTTAATTAGGTGTTATGCAAACATTGCAAGAATTAAAGGAGTCATACGTTGTTGACTTTAAAAAAATGTATGTGTCAATCTTTCGGCAAGTGTACCGGTCGTCACAAGTTTAGAAATAGTGAGAAAAGGTTGTCGAACCACAGAGACTAGTTGTGAATTACCAATTACTCAACATGTTTTGCTATTAGGACGAATCAATGAATTAAGCATTTGTATAAAACTAAGCTATTGTGTAAAATAAAACAATACTGTAAAGTAAAGAAAGCAAGTAAATGTTTAAGTTCCAAAGATGATAAAAACAGTTAGGGAATTGGTTCAATTGATTCTTCTCTCAAGTAACTACTTCTTATGTCACTTCAGCAAATATCACTCAATTGGAGACTAGAATTTGTGATACCGTAGACTAATCCTATTCCTAGGTGTTTAGTCCCTTTGAATGACTTCTATAATCCCTAATCCCTTAGGTGAAAACAGAAATTCATTCAAGAAGCGAAACAGATAAATTCGTTACAACATCTCATAGCATGCAAGTTCTATCCCTAGACTCATGCATTACTATAGTGATGCACTTCCTCTCCTAATTCAACTATCAATCTTCCGAAGGCATAGCTGACACGAGATACAAATCCTTAAAAAATAGTTCAATTCAGTCAAACATTAATATTCCTATCTCTATTTGACTTTCATGAATTAAATCTCAAGAATAAGCATTAAGCAAGGAAGAGATCAATCAATTCGGTGAAATTATACTTGAATTAACATGAGAAAGTCATTACAAGAGTTCTGGAATCAAAATCCCCAATCCTAACCTAGAAATCTAACCTAACATGGAAATGAGAAAAGAAAGAAGGAAAATAGAAATCAAACACAAGAGGCGCTCTATGAAGCCTTAGATCTTGCTTCCACAAGCTCCAAATCTTCAAGAAATCTCCTAGGTTTGATGGAGGAGGAAGGAAAACGAAAAATGGAGAAGAGAGAATCGTAGAGCACAAGTGTGCAGAGGAAGAAATTGAATTCTGCAGTTGTTCCCCGCATTTTCGCGCCCAAACAGCTATATATAGCAGTAGAAACGCGCCACCACTTAAGAGGAACGCGCCCTGGCGCGTTTTGGAGTGAACTGGAGGGCCTGAGCGCGCCCTGACGCGCTGCCTGGCACGTTTTCAGCGCAAGCAATGCTGAAACGTGCCACTTTGTGTGCCCTGGCGCGTTTTGACAGCATGTGAATAGTGATTTCGCAACTACTTGAGTACTTTCACTAAAATGAGCATAACTTCCTCCACAGATATCGTTTTGAGCTCTGGTTTTTTGCAAATGAAAGAGGTTAGATAGAGCTACAACTCTCATGAAGACATGAAGAGCCAATTCGGAGTGCAAATTGAGTGAAAGCTGGGCTCAAATGGATGTGCTCCCTTGACTTGAACTTCAACTTCTCTTCTTCTTGATGGCTTGCACTCCAAGTCTTTCTCTTAGGTCCATGGCTTTCATTCCAAACTTCTATCTCCTCTTCAATCAACCTACAATTAACAAGAAAGAGGACAAAATGACTTAAAAACACAAGAAACACTTATAAAACTAACACAACACTACATCAAGAACTAACACTAAACAAACATGGTATTTTCAATGTTTTCTTGTCTAAACTACAACTAAACCTATTGAAAATGGATGGAAATGGACTGAAAACACCTAGGAAAATATGTATAATCTAGCACTTATCACAACCCCAAACTTAAAGCTTTGCTTGTCCTCAAGCAAACATAGAATCCATCATTACAAGGGTCAATAAACATGGTATAACACTAAGCTCAACAGCCACTGAAAATGCATTATGCAGTTCTTAACTCCTTAAGCCAACTCAATTTATCTATGAAAGTTGGACATGAACTCAAAATGTTATCAAGCACTGCACAATTCATCAAGCATAGGCAACAAACATAGATTGGCATGAAAAAAATGTATTTTAGTCAACATCAGCAAAGTCCTCTCCAGTTAAGTGTTTGCCCTCAATCTCTCAAGTGTTTAGGCTTGTGTTTCTCTCAATATTACCAATCAGAAGGTCAGTTCTCATAGGCTTGCAATGACTCTACAATCTCCACTGCTTTCAAGTAGAAATTGGACACTCAAAAGGTCTTTTCAGGGTTGTAATGGGGCTTAGGTAAAGGTGGGTTAAAAAGAAAGGTACTAACTGCATATTCACAGGAACTTAAAGAGTAAAAGTTATACCTATATGCTATGCATGAACTCATGATGAATAGAAGAAAAATTAAAAATAGAACAAAGACTAACACTAAGTAACATAAACAACTCATGAGACCACTCTGTTTTCCTTTTGTTCCTTTATTCTTTTGCTTTTAAACTGCATTTTCTTCTGCTTCTTTTTGTTTTCTTATAGCTCTTGCTATTTTCTTTTCTTTCTACTTTTTGTTTTCTTTTTGTTTTCTAAACATCTTTTTCTTGTAGCTTTTGTTATTTTGCTCTTTTCTTCTTCCTTTTTCTTTCTTTTCACTTTATTCTTGTACTTTGCTTTTCTTAAGTAGTCTCATTCATTGCTATTACAAGAAATAACAGAAAAAATTCGGTATGGTATGGTATGCATGAAAACAGAGAATGCACTATACACAACTAGAAAATGCACAAAAATTCCACCAATACAAGGTGATCCCTCAACCCCAAACTTAAAATTTTGACTTGTCCTCAAGTCAACAGCAACACATGCACCCCAAAATTCAACCCCAAACTTAATCTTGAAACCTCTCATCTAAGTAAATAAACCAATATACTCAAAGTTCCAGTGATAGGGACAATTGGTTTTTCACTTATTTAGGCTTGTAAAAAGCTTAAGTATCCAAGAAGGAAAGGGTTAATTCAGGCTCAAAGGGGCTAGCAATGGAAAGTGTGAAGGTTAAGGCTATTTGGCTCAAGGCTACAAGAAGAAAAATTGCCTTTATCATTTGTGTCCAAATCTAAATGTATGCAATTTTGACCAAGAGTTAAAGCAAGTTCTGGAACAAACACATCACATGGTAAAATATAACACTCAAGAATAAATCATGTTGGAGGCCCAAATTCTTATCCAGGATTAATCATTGCATAACATTGCTAAGTCCACTAATCATGTCTCAATCCAGAAAATTGTCATGCTAGAGTTCTCATACAGTAACTCTTCAAACATTTTGAAAAACATGCAACTTTGTCATAGAACCTCAAATTGAACCTAAGTGCCAAAAATTACAAAGTTCATTCTACTGGACTACAGAGTCAATGTTATACCAATAATATCAACCTCCATATGATGCAACAAAATAGGAAACATACTCTAAACAATCATCAATCAACAGTTAAAGTAATAGAGTATAAGAATGCTCCCTGTTGAAGACAAGCCATGATACTCAAGGGTTCTGCACCAAGTGCCAAAGAATTCCATGTTGTTCCCAACAAAGGCTCAAAGACCTAAACATTCACCATGGTCAAAATGAACTAACATAAAAGTAAAATGACAATCAAATAACTAAAGTGAAAAATGAACTAAAATAGCAGTCAAATAACATGACAATAAACTAAACTAATCAGTAAAAAATGAAAAACTAGAAAGATGGAGATGGAGAAATCAACTCAAGGTTACTTGCAATGTGAAGTGGTGGAGGTGAAAGTTGATTGAGAGTGGAATTACTCTCTTAGGAACTCACAAGCACTAGGTGAGAAGAAGAAGAACAAGCAAACGCGCCTCTTGTTTGTGCCAAGGCGCGAGCTCGCTTCCCCCTTTATGCCAAGGCGCACAAAACGCACCACCCACTTAAGGAAAACGCGCCTGGGCGCGTTTTGGCCGAGACAAGGCCTTCACATGCAGTGAAAACGCGCCCCTCTAATGCAGTGAAACGCGCCGCGGCGCGTTTGTTCAGAGAAGGACCTTCAAAACGCGCCACTCTCTTCATTCTCTTGTGCCTAGGCGCGTTCTACTGGAAGCCAAAGGTGATTTGCGCCACCCATGTGTGCCTTGGCGCGTTTTACTGCAATGGGGATCAATGTACTTGCTTCCAATGCAATTTGATTCATCTTGTGCAAACACTCTAAGGCATTTTGTCTCTAGGTGATCTATCCTATGCACAAGGAACATATCTAACATGAACATGCATTGAAATCTTCAAAATTTCCCACTAATGTGATTGCGCCTCACTCCTTCACTTCTTTCATATCAACTCAAGAACACTGTAATTTCACTATTTATTCCTATGACTATTGTCTAACACAAGGGTCAAACTTATTATACTGTATCATGTATTTACACTTTCTATCTAATCTTCAAATTCTATTTTATTTTTGCTTTTTCAAACTTTTCAAAGACTAACAACTATATCAATCAACAAATAAACTGAAGAAAAGGGAATATCAAAAACAGAATAGAAAATATGAACATATTCAACTATGAAAATCAAAACAGAACAAGTATGAATATTAACAAGTATGAGTATTAACAAACAACAAAGTAAACACAAATGAAAACAATGAAAACAAGAATATAAAGAAATCAATGAAAACAAAGACAACCAAGAAAACAAAGAAAATAAAGAAGTCAATGAAAACAAAGAAAACAAGGAAGACAAAGAAAACAAAGAAAACAAAGAAAACAAAGAAAGCAAAGAAAACAAAGAAAACAAGGAAGACAAAGAAAACAAAGAAAGCAAAGAAAACAAAGAAAACAAGGAAGACAAAGAAAACAAAGAAAGCAAAGAAAACAAAGAAAATAAGGAAGACAAAGAAAACAAAGAAAGCAAAGAAAGCAAAGAAAACAAGGAAGACAAAGAAAATAAAGAAAGCAAAGAAAACAAAGAAATAAATGGAAACAAAGAGATCAATGAAAATAAAGAAAACAAAAAAAAAAAAATAAAGAAATCAAAGAAAATCAAGAAATCAAAGAAATCAATGAAAATAAAGGAATCAATGAAAACAGAACAACTATAGAAAACAGACTCAAAGAACGAAAGAACTCACTAAAAAAATGTCCTAAGTAGCAAGCACGTCAAGACTATCGATATTCAACCAATAGTCCCCGGCAACGGCGCCATAAACTTGTTGACTTGAAAATATGTATGTGTCAATCTTTCGGCAAGTGTACCGGTCGTCACAAGTTTAGAAATAGTGAGAAAAGGTTGTCGAACCACAGAGACTAGTTGTGAATTACCAATTACTCAACATGTTTTGCTATTAGGACGAATCAATGAATTAAGCATTTGTATAAAACTAAGCTATTGTGTAAAATAAAACAATACTTGTAAAGTAAAGAAAGCAAGTAAATGTTTAAGTTTCAAAGATGATAAAAACAGTTAGGGAATTGGTTCAATTGATTCTTCTCTCAAGTAACTACTTCTTATGTCACTTCAGCAAATATCACTCAATTGGAGACTAGAATTTGTGATACCGTAGACTAATCCTATTCCTAGGTCTTTAGTCCCTTTGAATGACTTCTATAATCCCTAATCCCTTAGGTGAAAACAGAAATTCATTCAAGAAGCGAAACAGATAAATTCGTTACAACATCTCATAGCATGCAAGTTCTATCCCTAGACTCATGCATTACTATAGTGATGCACTTCCTCTCCTAATTCAACTATCAATCTTCCGAAGGCATAGCTGACACGAGATACAAATCCTTAAAAAATAGTTCAATTCAGTCAAACATTAATATTCCTATCTCTATTTGAATTTCATGAATTAAATCTCAAGAATAAGCATTAAGCAAGGAAGAGATCAATCAATTCGGTGAAATTATACTTGAATTAAGATGAGAAAGTCATTACAAGAGTTCTGGAATCAAAATCCCCAATCCTAACCTAGAAATCTAACCTAACATGGAAATGAGAAAAGAAAGAAGGAAAATAGAAATCAAACACAAGAGGCGCTCTATGAAGCCTTAGATCTTGCTTCCACAAGCTCCAAATCTTCAAGAAATCTCCTAGGTTTGATGGAGGAGGAAGGAAAACGAAAAATGGAGAAGAGAGAATCGTAGAGCACAAGTGTGCAGAGGAAGAAATTGAATTCTGCAGTTGTTCCCCGCATTTTCGCGCCCAAACAGCTATATATAGCAGTAGAAACGCGCCACCACTTAAGAGGAACGCGCCCTGGCGCGTTTTGGAGTGAACTGGAGGGCCTGAGCGCGCCCTGGCGCGCTGCCTGGCGCGTTTTCAGCGCAAGCAATGCTGAAACGTGCCACTTTGTGCGCCCTGGCGCGTTTTGACAGCATGTGAATAGTGATTTCGCAACTGCTTGAGTACTTTCACTAAAATGGGCATAACTTCCTCCACAGATATCGTTTTGAGCTCTGGTTTTTTGCAAATGAAAGAGGTTAGATAGAGCTACAACTCTCATGAAGACATGAAGAGCCAATTCGGAGTGCAAATTGAGTGAAAGCTGGGCTCAAATGGATGTGCTCCCTTGACTTGAGCTTCAACTTCTCTTCTTCTTGATGGCTTGCACTCCAAGTCTTTCTCTTAGGTCCATGGCTTTCATTCCAAACTTCTATCTCCTCTTCAATCAACCTACAATTAACAAGAAAGAGGACAAAATGACTTAAAAACACAAGAAACACTTATAAAACTAACACAACACTACATCAAGAACTAACACTAAACAAACATGGTATTTTCAATGTTTTCTTATCTAAACTACAACTAAACCTATTGAAAATGGATGGAAATGGACTAAAAACACCTAGGAAAACATGTATAATCTAGCACTTATCATACGTCAAACTAAGGTTGCTTGTGAATCATTTTGGTGACATGACTCCTTTTATTAGGGATGTCAAGACATTGCAGCAGTTTACATGTGCATGGATTTTGCGATTTATTGGTGGAGCTATGTTTGTGGACAAAAGTAGTTCTCAAGTGTCGTTGAGATATCTGTAATTTTTGGTGGATCTGAAAGCAACAAAAAAAAAACTTTAGTTATTAACTTTAGCAAAAAAAATTAAACCCCTGTTCAAAACCAAAACATTAAAAAATAACAAAAAATTATAATTAACTTTAGTTATTTTGATCAACAAAGAAAAAAGAAAGAATCAAAATAAAGGAATCATGTCGTTTTGATGCAGGACCAAATTAAAATCTGTGAAGTGGGACTTCCCCTTGATGGCAATGGATCTCACTTTGGGAACCACTTTTTGACAAGTGGTTGGAGATATGAAGTAGCATTTTTCAACAAAGAATCTCCAACGACACTATCGCTCAATCTCGTACCAGGACTTATAGACAAAAGAGATTGAGTCTTAGTCTTTGTTGCACTCGATGAAGGAGAACATGTGCTTCATTGATTTCGCTATATTTGAGAAGCCATGGAAAGAGCGCAGGTTGGGTCATGTAGAGTTAGCAGAGAGAAACAGAAAGAACACTGAAAGAGAGAACAAAGAACGCACGAGAGAGAGAAAGAACGAGACGAAAAAAAAGATGAATAAAGAGAGAGAAATGACGCATTTTGAAATTTACTTTTGCATGTCAGTTGAAACAACAACCAATGTTAAAGCTGATTTTTCGCGTCGGTTGAAACCACAGCTAATGTTAATTACACAAACGATGTCAGTTTTCTAAATAACCAACATAAAAACGTTTTGTACGTCAATTTTCTATGTATTCGACATAAATAAGGAGACATAAAATGTCCATTTTGTATTAGTGCTATCTTGGCACTCAGATGTCTTTAAAAGCTGAACTTATGGGAGCCATAACAGTTATAGAAGTAGCTCATTGTTGTCATTACCATCACCCATAGCTAGATCGTGACTCTTATATTATGTTCCTAGCAAACAAAGACCATTCATTGGTCCCCTAGAAACTCAGCCCTAAGTGGAAATGTTGCATTACATTGACTAAGAGAATGACTTTCAAGTATTCCCATAATCTACATAAAAAGGAATGATTATAACAATACCCTTGCTAACTATCATTTCCTCTAAAAGTAGCAATATATGGAGGGATGTAGTGCCACATTTCATTACTTATACTTTGTATAGAATTAGGAAGGTTCTCCCTAGATATCGGTTTAACTTATTTGCTATGTCGTTTTGTCCATTGGTTTGGCCTAGTTCCTTAATGATTTGTATTTACCTTCATAAAATTTAAAGAAATTCATGGTTGTTGCAAATGATTGGTAGTTTGTTGTGGTGCTAACCTAGTTGGGATCATCTCAACTATTGTGCTGCTTTCACATCTCTAGTAATGTAATGTTTTGATATAAATAAGAAAATTAAAACAAACTCAAAAGTGAATTTTTGAATATACAAAACTGTAATGTGTTTTTATCATATATTTTTTCACTTTAAAATGCTCATTTTACATTCTTACTAAATGTTTCAAGCAATTTTACACACAAATCACAAGAAAGGGTGTGTTAACAGATTGTGAAAATGCAAGACTCTAAATTTCTACAAGCTATGTAGGCTAGTCAAAAAAAGGTAAATGCAAGGTTTTTTCTACTTTTTTTAGTGCAAAAACGTTTACGATGTTCAGTAATAAAAAATTATTCTAAATATGACCTGTAGGAAATACAATGGTAGTTCTTGTGGCTCACGCCTTATGATACACACTAGTACTTGAAATTCAAGGTTTAACAAGTGAAAGTCATTATATAAATTACTTGATAAATTTTCGGTGATCAAGGATTGAGTGTTTTCAATATCATCTAAAGATGTTTAATGTAGCTTGATGTTACGATGTTGTAGTTGTACAACTATAATAAGATAATGAGTAAACTATCATTTTATTTTGAAAATGTGTGGTTAGGCAATTTAATCCTTAAAAGATGAAAAATAATAAAATAATCTATAAAAGTATAATATATCTATCATTTTAGTCTTTGAAATATATCAACCATTACTTGGGTCCTTGAATTATATTTTTAATTATCATTTTGGTCCTTTGGTGTCATGAATTAGGGACTAGAATAGAAATAACTGATACAATTCATAGAAGAAAATTATGGTAAATATCTTTAAATGAATAAAATGGTAGAATTATTACATTTTTAGAGGTCATTTTGTTATTTTCTATCTTTTAGGAACTAAATTACTTTACTAACACACTTTTATACATCAAAGTTGTTATTTACTCTAATATGATTAGAACCATTGTTTAACTCTTCTAGATTAGGCTTAGATGAATTAAGCTTTCAGAGTTCTCAGAGATAAGACATGTTAAAGCTCATAAAGTACACTATTTTTACACTACTTATCTTTGACAAATTGTCCATTTAAAATGAATTTATGATTGAGTTAAACACACAATGAATTAAATAAAAAAAATTCTACGTATATTAACAAGGATAGGACATATTTAGTGCAATTAATTTTAAAATTTAGTCATTGACAATATTTTGTATAATTATGAAAATCAATTAAATATAAATAATGAAAAATTAATGTTATTCTAAATGATATTTTATTGTAATATAATACTAAATTTTATTACGTTAAATAATATTATTTGTGTTAAGTTAAATTTGTTTAAAAGTAAATTATATTCTTTAATTTTGATAATTACAAATTGTTAAGATAAATGTCTGAATTTAGAAGATGGTTGAAGCTTTCAAAATTTTAAAGCGATCAGATGGAATAATTACTCAACAAATGAATTTTGCGTCTCAGATGAAGCTCAAGTCAAATTAATGAAATGACAAACAAACTTCAAAATCTAAGATAAGTATCAGTTTAATCTGTTACTTTTATACACATAGACTCTAATTAAAATGTTATTTAATGTAGAGTCTTATCAAGAAAGCACACATTCCAATCAAATGCCAAGAAGTCAACTAGATCTTAACAAAAAGACATGCCATATTGATGTTTTCTAACGCGAAAATTCATTGCAGAAAGAAGTACAATATTTGTGTACAAAATCCTTTGATTGTGAAGAATTTTTGCAACTGTGAAGTTGACAGCTCAAGAATGCATTTAATGCAAAGGAATATTGAACATGCTTGCAACATATGGAGTAAAGGAATTTGGATTTGTTAAGTGTAATAGTTACTTCAAACTCTCCATTTACATAAAGAGTAAAGAATAAAGAATTGAAGTTAGAAGAATGCTATAAAATTTTTCTTTGTATAACTTTATATATTCTTGTGAAAAGTCTTTCTTTGTTAAAATACTCTTTAATGTATACCCCTCTCTATGTAGAGTTTTAATTTTCTAAGTTAGACAACGTTTTATAAATCCACACTCCTTAGTGGTAGTTTAGCCTAAAGAGGTTGGGACTAAAGAATATTTGCCTTTGTTAACTTGAAAAGACTAAGATCAAAGAATCACAGTTGTTATCCTAAACAGATTGAGTTCAAACAATACTTAGGAAGTGTCGGCCTAAAGAAATTGGATTCAAACAATACTTCAGAATGTTAGCTGATGTGCATTGTTGAATGCAATCAAATTAAACTAGAATACTATAAATTGTAGTATAATGCAACGTAGGTCACTTCCCAAGGATTGCTAAAAAATTCTCACAATCACTATATAGGTTAATTTTAGGGGAGTTCAATGCAAAACTAATTTAAATTAAACGAAGTAATTAAAATATGTAAACAATCATACTAAACAGGTAACAAAATAGAATTATAAGACTAAAGCGTATGTGATAAAAAACATCAATCCAACCCTTCTTTTGTCATCAATTTCCCTCACTGGCTCCTAATTATATTTGGAATCACTCATGCAGTTTTATTAGACTCGAAATCCATACACTCCATTGGCAATTTGACACTCCATAATCATGGAGGATTTTCATCAAATACTTGGTAGGCAAATTTCATGCAATCACATGAGAGCACATAACTTAGTTTGACAAATTCTAATTCAATATTACAACACTCGCCATTAAATAACAACCACTCTAACATCAAAATTTCAAAACAATTGATTAATCAAGTAATTATTTCAAAACCCTTATTTAGGTTATGCAACCCCTAAACAAGCAAAACCATGAACCTAAAGTTTGATTGAGAACCTAGAGAAGTTGAATTGATGAAGGAAACTAGCTACTCAGTTCAACAATTAAAACTGAAATTATAATGAAAAGAATTGAAATACAACAATGGGAGGAGAAGAAGTGAAAATGAGCACGAAGAGAAAATAGAGTACATCAATGTACAAATTCAAAGTAAAGATTTCTCTTTGCAAATTTGTCAATCTAATTGCTTATACATCTCGGGACATGTGAAAGGCACATGATCACTTAAAACCTGGGTCGACCTACTTCTAAAATGGGTCTGGGTCGATCTTACACAGATCCTAAAGCTAATGGGTCAAATACAATGAGTTGGGCCCAAAAAATTGCAAAGAAAATAAAATAAATCTTGTCGGCATCAAGATAGATTTTTTACGTCAACTTCTAACTACCTTTCGTCCCATTTGTAGTCCGATTTTGCCTTTGAGTCCTCTACTAGCACTTGTAGATATTATCTGTAAAATGAGACGAAGATCAGCTTAAAGGAGGTTTATAGCAAAAGATCTATAATAGTTTAGAATTTATAAATAAATTGAATCAAAATTGCAATTAAAACCCAATTAAACTCATCAACAAAGAATCATCTAAAACTCATTGATTACCCACTAATCAATCTCTAATTATTATTATCATTATGTAATAAAAAAATGATTAGAATAATGATATATTACTGAACATGTTGTGGTTAAGGAATATTTGTGTTAATTAGAAATAGTTATAGTCAAATAATATTTATATTTAATGAAATCTTAATGATTGTTAAGAAACTGGACAAGTTCTAATAAGACGAACCAATATGAATATTTTTATGTTTTTTTTTATTATTTATATTGCTAAGTGAAGCTGCCGTCTAAAATATATTTTTACTTAAAATATTAATATTATTTGATAAATTCTATATTTATTTGACCAATCATAAAACAAAAAAAAAACTTACAAAACCTTTCTAAATTATTTTTACAATTAATAATCTTTTATTTTCTTATAAATAAAAATATTCTACACATATTTTCATCGATCTCGAGAAAACTATCACGTTATATTATTTTTTATTTCAATATTCTCTAATTCTATTTATTACTTTTAATAGTTTAATAACTAATATTAAAAATGGTGGTCCTTTTAAATTTTTGAATGTATCAAAACATTTGGACCGGGAGATGAATTTTTATTTATTTATTTTTTGTTTTAATCTCTAATTCTATCTAATCCTTTTTTAAAATATATTTTAGTAACTAACTTTATAAAAATTGTTGATCCTTTAGAAAATTTGATTCTATCAAATCATGATAAAGTTATTTTATCAAATAAAATAAAACAAAATACGAATCTATCATACAATTCGGTGAATGATATTCTTCCTAAAGGTAGTTAGGTTCTCTTGTCATTTATTCTCTTTTATTTATTTACTTTTTCTTTTTCTCACCACCACAACAACGAAAGTATTTTTATTTATTAAATTGTGTTTTCTTTCATAATTACTAATTATGTAAAATTACTCTTTTTTATTTTTTAGCAAAGTAGCAAAAGCTATAAAGAGCTGCGCATCTAACAAAGTAAAGGATTTGAAACTGTGCGTCAACGGTTGCCAAATATTTGGATTGTGAGGTAAGCATTTATTTATTTATTTATTTTTAATATCTAATTCTATCTAATCCTTTTCAAGTAGCATTTAATCAAAGAAAATGCAATGCAATCAAGTGAAAAAATTTGTCTAATTTAAGACAATAGTTATTATTTAAAATTAGAAATACAGATTATAGAAAAAATTAAATAGAGAATATAATTATTTCATATTGAAGAACAATTTATCATCATATGATAACAATAAATTGCAATGCAATAAGTGACAAATTTGCCAAATTGTTTGTTGGTAACATGGTTTGGATGATAATTGTATATATTTGGGAATAGATGAATGTTTATATTGGATGGTGAGAAATGTGGCAAGTTGCTCTCTCTACAAAGGTATCAATGAAGACTTTCAAGTTAAATCCACGGTAATTGAGTACAAGAACTGTATAAAATTTTATTTTTAAGTATTTTCTAAAAAAAAATATTTGTACATCTGAATAAATGTTTATACTTAGGATGCCATAATTAATGTATATGCACAAAATATGGGATAACGACTGAGTGTTACAGATAAGATTCATAGTATTAATATTATATATAAAAACTTTATGTAACACCAATAAATTTAGCATAATATATTAATATTTATGATTTCTCATTATTAACATCGGAGAAAACTAAAATTATTCAAATGCTAAGGGTAATAAAGTTATTGGATTAGATGCTCAATAAAGATATGCAGTTTATACTAAAATTAAATAATAACCTGTCAAATTATTTTTAATAACATTATGATATTATCACTGTAAAGAAAGTCGAGTTGCCAAGACGAAAAGGTAAAACCCAATTATATTTTAATAGGTTGAGTTAAATTTAAAATTATTTATCCAATTATAATTGAGTTGGGTCACGGGATCATGAGTTTCTAACTCAACCTAATCCAATCCAACATATTTAAATAAAAGAATATAATATTATATTTCTATCATTATATTAATTTAGTATATAGTATCATTTAAAAATTATTTTATTTATGATTTGATAATTATTATTTTTTTCCTATTTCAATTTATTCATCATTTTATTAAATTTTATTTCGTCAATTAATAAAAATATTAATAGGATAAACTAAAAATACTAATAAAATTTTATGAAGACTAACACAATTTTTTTTTTAAATTTAAAATAAAATTTAATAAAAAAAAAGTTAAAACTTAATTAACCCAAAATTAATTAATCGTAACTCTAACGTGGCCAAGGAATAACTTATTATCCACTGATATCTGTACGTAAATTGAAAAGATATTTATTTATTTTTGATGACTATACGTCAAAATTCAAAGTGCAACTATAACAGAAGGAGTTGGCGCAAACCAATTAAAACGAGCGTCGTTCAAATCCCCACAATAACAAATCAGAATACTTCGCCGTGCCTCTCTCTTTCTACTTCTCTTCTCTTCTCTTCCTAGCAACCGAACCATTATCACGAAAACTGCAAACCCTAGCAATTTCTTTAAATCCCCAATTTCAGGTCTCTCCTACGTTTCCCATTACACATCTTCCCTTTCACCGAAGCCAATTCGTCAAGAGCCTTATTCAACGTGCATGGAATTTTGTACCTGAAAACGTAGTTAACTTCGCACATTTAATCGCTTTATTAGTGCTTTCTGTTCTTTCACGAACTTGGTTTATGTAATAGTATCGAATTATTTGTTGCTGCGGTGTATTTATTTATTATATAGGGAAAACTTCTTTGCGTAAAGTTGAGTTTGTAATGTGAATTGATTTGTTTGCATGATTCTGAGATTTTGAGATTATGCAGAGAGTACTCACTTTAGTCATATTTGGGTGAGCGCTTATGGCATTACATGAACACCTTATTAAAAGTTTGGTCACCACTTAAGAAGCAAGTAACTGTTAATCTCACTAAATATACGGTGTGTGCTGATTGTTTATTATACTATTCTGTGTGCATGTCGTTGCTTCTTACGAGAGCTATTGTCTTTGTTGTGTTTTTTAATCTCACTTGAGATTGTGTTCTGTTATTGTTGTAATTTGCAGTTGTAGTTTAACGTGGGGGGTGCTGACAGTGAAGGTTGGAGATTGCAATCCAGTGTTTCATTTCGACAAATTGTTAATTTGTTCAAGAAGTAGCAATATGAAGTGAAATGCAGGGGGTGGCACTTGGATTTGCTGCTTATTATGACCTGAGAGAATGAGATGTGTGTTATTAAGGGTTCTTATTGCGCATAACTAGGATTGTTTGTTGGTGTGAAATATTGAAGCTGGACAACAGAGGCTACCTGATGTAATGCCACACTCTTTTAAGGTCAGGGAGGTGGCTATGTTGGAAGCACTGCAGGAGATTGCTATCTACATTCATAGGTTTCACAATCTTGACCTTTTTCGGCAGGGGTATTCATCAATTTCTATTTTATTCTTTCTAGTTTTTGTTATGAAGTTTACTTGGTTGCCTTATTGACATGCGTATTTTGTGTATATAGATGGTATCAGATTAAAATTGCTATAAGATGGGAGGATGATGATGATGTATCTTCTGGAATCCCAGCTAGAGTCGTTCAATATGAAGGTAATGTAAAAATTATGCTCTATATGACTCATGTGCTTGAGGAACCTGATTGTGTATCTTATAATACTCAGCCACATATTCAATTAAAATTTGCCAATTATTTAACCCGCTGATAAGCAGTGTAATTGTGCTGTCAATGCAATCATTGAAGTCATTATCTTTAATATCATGCATTATTGTTTGGATTTTTTAAAAAATTCTGTTTCTAGCTTTTATGCATACTCCTTAGCCTTCGGCTAACAATAACAGTGTCTTAGATTTCAAAATATTTACTGGACTTTATTTGCTGTGGTTACAAATTTTTGGTGGTGGGTTCTTATGTGGTATGGATAATATGCTGTACTGAAAAAGATCGGTTCCTCAATGTGTGGTATTTGCAGAGTGGTTTCTTGGCAATGAACCTTTGTTTACAGTTATCTGTGGCCAAGATGGTCCTGTTGACTAATTAGAATTTTGTCCATTCAATATTTGGGACAAGCTGGTTTTGTTGTTGTTGAAATGTCGATTACTGTAAATATCCTTTGATTTATGCTGTAATTAGAATAGGAAATATACGCTTTAAAATTTTATTTCTACAGTTTAGTAACTACTCAAATTGGGGTATATGATTTTGCAATACTTTCAATATTATTCAGTGAAAGCTGAGAAGATTGGATGATAGGTGATGGGGTAAATGGGAAGGGAAACAAATTCCCATGTTTGACTTTTGGAAGTTTAAAATTAGGTAGGAAAGGACAGAAATGTTCCCTTTCCTTTCTCCTCAATAGACCTAATTTTGTTCCCCTCAAAATTAAGATGGAATGGGTGAGTTAAGTTTTTGATTAATATTTGAATTTTTAAGCATTATACACTTTGATATGCAGTTTGGCTGTGCAAGCTGAAAGTAATTGGATGATGGGGGCAACACAGACAGATGTTAAAATGGGGTTGATTCAGCTTGAAATCACCAAGGCTGGGATGATCTGGATGAGTCTGATGGTGTGGTCATTGGTCAAAAAGGCTTGCTGGAAAATAGTTGGATGGTGGCGAGTGGCAATGTGGAGGTTGCTAGAAACTACATGGTTGAGGGATGAAACCATCTTAACGATTCTGGAGTGGCTGGCTGAAGAGCGCATAGGAAAATAGAGAAAGCGTACTACTAGTTTTGTAGTGGATAGATAGAGAGCATCCTATGGAGAAAACATAGGAGAGATGGCTTGTTTAAAGGAAGAAAATAGTCATGGAGATACAGTGGAGCTCTAGGTTTTAGGGAACTCAGCAACATAATAGTTATGGTACAAGTCACCAAGGATAACGTGTTAAAATTGCTGGGGTTCAGGCGAAGGAGGCAGGAAAAGATAAAGGAGACTTTTAATATTATTCTTGTTTAATTTGATATGATACAATATAAATTCAAGGCTTTTGATCCTAGTAAAATTAGGAAATAAATCATAAAATATAAATAAATATGCAAACTATTCTTAAAGAGGTCATCTACGATGCTAATCTATTCTATAAGATATAATCATCATATTATGAGATATCATCTACATATTCTAAAAGTCTCAATTCTCAAACAATTCCCTCAAGCACGGTTTGGATGATTTAGTAATGTTATTACATATCAGATTCTATTATAAGGCATCACCAACCTAAACATTCCTTGCAACAACTTCAAACTAAGTACTTGGATCAACTCTGAAGATTGATTTTGAAAAATATAAAGTAGGCATTTCCATTTATTTAAGGAAATGGGGTCTCAATATTTAGGGGGAAATTGTATGGCTAGATTTTAAAACTATTGATTCTCATATTTACTTGAATGTTAAGCTTGTAGCCTTGTATGATATCTGGGGTATCATTACTTAGATCAAGGAAGATGTCATAGATTAGTGGCTAGATTGTTATCTCTCTCATCATGACTAAACTAGATATTCCTTTGTTATGTTATTTGTGAGGTCCTTTACTTTATTCTCCACGTGATAGCCAAAATATGCGATTATTCAAACCTTTAAAGCAACAGATCTAGTGGTAAGGGTTTGATTTATGAAAACTGAAGGCATCCAAACTGCAAACCTTGTTGGATATGAAGTGTGGAATTGGCATGTGTTAACATGCTTGATACAATTTTTGGGTTTGGCATGTTCTTATGAAGATGTAGATATGGCATGTTCTTGATGTAGATTTGGCCATTTTACTAGTTTAGCATTTGTAGGAGCAGAAAATTGCTACCATCCATTTCTGACTTCCAAGCCACAAAATGGCTTTACATTCACATTTTTCACAACTTAATGTGACAAACATACAATTTTAGCAAGGTCAAATCCCAAATATGGGATTCCAATCATATCTAATATATAAGGATATGGTGATTGGTTTCTATTAATTATTTGTATCAATTAGTATCAGTTTATTTGCTAAATTTCCATGATTTGTAGTTTTTCAAATGTAAGTTTTGGGCTTAACTTAACCCTATAAAATTGGCTTGTTAAGTATGAGTTGCCTCCCACTTATATAGATTAATATAACTATATCACTATTTGATGTGAGATCTCCAACATACATCTTTGACATTGAGAATGAGACATCTAAGGGTGGTTTGATAATGGCCCAATACTGGGTGACCCAATAGTTTTCCTATTTGGATTGTCAATGTCAATCCAAGAAATAGTGAAACTGTTGAGACGGATGGCCCTGCATTTATAATGGGTAAATAGAGTTAATATGATTACATAAGATCAAAACAAATAATAGAGGGATCCCTATTATTCTCTAATAATAATAAAAGCATAAGATGTATTTTGATTTTCAACATTCCCTCAAGCTAAAGCTTACTAAGCTTTGAGCTTGTTACAAGAAAAGAATGGAAAGGCCTGTTGTGTAGAAGATGGTGGCAAGTCAGATGACAATGCCACACTTAACAGTAAATGTGAAACTGTTGACATGGTGCAAATTAGCGGGTCAATGATGTGATAGACAAAAGAGAGCATTGTCGTCCAGAGTGACAGATGTTGCTTTTGATAGTGGTGTTAGCTATTGGAAAAGTTGCCAAAGAAATAGTGGCCAGTGGAGGGAGGTTTTTCTAGTCACCAGAAACTGGGTGGTTAGGGCGATAGTTTGTCACTGGGGGACAGTGGGTCACCAAGCAAACAGAATTCTAGGGTTGCCTCAATCAAGCTCTACATGCCATGTAGTGTTTACTGTAATTGTGCATATCAATATGGTCACACTTGCTCTTTTTTTATAACATGTTTATAACGGGTATGTAGAATCAACATGATTACATAGGATCAAAAAATAATAGAAGGATCCCTTATTATTCTCTATGATAAATGCAGAAGATTTATTCTGATTTTCAACTATTCAAATAGTTTAATCAGAAGATGAGACAAAGAAAACTTTCTTTATTTTTGTTGATTATCACGTTTTATTGTTGAACTTGTTGAGGAAGTAGTTCCTGAACAAAATAAAAAAAAAGAAAAAAACTTTGGTTAAACTTGTGGTAACCAGTTGGGCCAAGCTTTGATCCAACAGATTTTGTAACAATGCGATGACATGGTGGAATTGGAATGGCTCTTGAACCTTGTGCAAATCACATTCTTCATCAAAGATGAGCTGAAAATGACGCTATAGCCAACAATAGGTGCAATCATTGGCAACAAACAAGGATGGTGGTGGCGACAAGGGGTGACAGTTGTGATAAAGTAGAGGTCTGGCAGTGCAGGACAATAGATATCTGTGAATAGGTAAAGAAGGGAGAAGGTGGCTAATGGCTAGAGAAGGGCTTCAAAATGAAAAGAAACTGGTTCTCAGCTCGCTCAGCACTGTTGGAAGATTGTGATCCTACTTTAATGTTGCGCGCTAGCAATCCCAGGCTTGATTCAGCCTGCCAGGGAGTGTTTGATTTGTAGGATTGTACTATCCTACAAGGTAAATCTCAATTTAGTGACAATGATATCAATGAGTGTTTCGTTCTCTTTATCTCTCTTACCTTGTCAATATTTACAGCCTTATAGTTTCAACATAGTATCAGAACAGTACCATCGGCCATGACTTTTCCCTACACTGTTGTCATGCTCCCTGAAATATGGGTTTCTACTTTAACGATTCTGTCTTCAAATTAATCATCTTTCTTGCCATGTCAACTCTCCCAACATTTTCAATAAATATCGATGAGGACTGTGAGGATTTCTCTCTAGAAATTGGAAAAAAAAAAAATCTTAAGGGCTTTAAGTGTTATATTATTGAGATTTTACCACATATGTCCTTGCCTCTAATGAAAGTTGATGCGTGAGGAGGTCTTTAGTAGTTGAAATGTAGAAACAGTGGCTATATATTTTGCAACTGTTTGCACCATAAATCTGGATGCATTGTTGTTTGTCAAGGATATTTCTTGGCCATGCATGAGATTTTGGAATTTGTTTTGTTTCCCCTGAAACTAATTCCTACACTTTTATGTTTTTCTCTCTGTGCATCTACATATTTCTTCATATGGAAACTTTTGCTGAAACTATTTTGTACACACTGACTAACTGATGTGGTAGCAAATTTTCTGATTTGCAGCTCCTGATTTTGGTCCTAGCAGTATATATGGTATTTGGAGGATTGATGACACAGACAACAGTTTCTCAACACAGCCCTTCCGGATAAAATATGCTAGGCAGGACATTCATTTATGTATGATGATCTCATTCATCTTATCCCTTAGTAGATTTGAGGTGATGATCTTTCTCTCATTTCTTCTTTCTAGAGGTTGTTACTGAGGGTAAAGAAATATTGTGAGATGCCAATATTGAATTCCAAGTTATCTGTTGTGAACATCCCCTAGGTCATATGACATTATTAACAAGGTTGACATCTAATTTCCCATAAATTATTTATACATTCCCGCATAGATACACCTGCAGAGACACAAGCTTCTAGTAATCTTAACAAAACAAGACCCCAAATGACCCATTCAGTTACAAATTGCTAATGCATGAACTAGTTGATTGGGTTCCTATTTATAATGACAGTTGATTCAGTAACATGGATCAAATTTGTTAAACTTTAAAATCTACTCAGTGATCCTGACATTTATGAACTAAAATATTCCCTAAACTACTTAGATGAGCACATGAATCCAATCCAGACATGACCAAAGAAATGGCAGAATTGAACATAAAAGAATGATCCTGTGTTTTTCCCCACCCTGCACACCATAAGATTATATTCTCACATGCCATATATCATTTTGAATTTTTGCAAGGAACAACTCTCCCAAAAGCTTAAGTTATTAGGCGAAGGCTCATGGTTAGCTTTATATCTCTAGCATGTCCCCTCATGCAAGATCCCCTTAGGCTTTAAGCATGGATAACGGACAAGCCATCTCTAACTTATGCTAGACGTCAATTCTAATATTGGGGGCTGCCAGGATGGAACCCTTGACCTGTTGATCATACTGAATTTTATACCATGTCCAGGAATAACTCTGGCAAAAGTTTAAGTTGCTAGTTAAAGACTAATGATTATGATTGATTTT
Source organism: Hylodesmum podocarpum (assembly GCA_026586105.1). NCBI lineage: Eukaryota > Viridiplantae > Streptophyta > Magnoliopsida > Fabales > Fabaceae > Hylodesmum > Hylodesmum podocarpum. Next base: position 7,363,545 of record JALJEV010001430.1, on the reverse strand, counting down.
ACGTATTTGACAACAATACTTCCAAATTCAACTTCCAACTATCAACTTAGGTTTCAAGCTTATTAAATTGTTCAAATGTCATGTTCTTCCATCAAAGAAACGTGGTTTATTTTTCTCCATTTTATCAGTTAGATGTTACATATCAGATTGGGACTTGCATGTGTTCATGTTGGCATTTATTCCAAGTAAGAATCAACATTGGACAAATGCAAAAAATAACTTACTTCAATGGTCAAGAAAATGGGTCTAGAATAGCCAACATTAAAGATTACTTAACCCTTTCTAATAAGATAGCATATTGCTTATGTCTTTCACTATTTCTTTCTCTTTAGCAAGATTGTCAAACTTGTATCTTACCTTGGATCAAGGGAGGTAAAATCTTAAGATGTGAGATCATAACATGTGACAAAAAACCATACCTTCTACCCAAAATAATATATATCTTTAACCATTGACTCTCAAAACCCCGGTTCGATGTCCAAATCACTGGTAAGTAGAGACTCGTCACTCATCACAAAACAGAAATCCGAAGTTAGAAAGCCCAATTCTCAGTTGTAATTCATTGCAGTGCCAAGGTTGCATAGCTCCATTGACATAGCTTAAGCATCATTGCCAGAGGAAGGTAAGTAGAATGTTTAAGTAGACATGATAGGTGAAATTAGGTTTGAATTTTGTAATATAAAACCATCTGTGTCTTTATCTAACAACTTAAGCTTTTGAGATTGTTAGTTCGTGACATGGTATTGGATTCTGTGATCAAGTATTGTGTCTATAGTTTGATCCTCGTCACCCCTTATTTTTCTAGTAAAAGTTAAATTTGAGCACAAGTTAGGAATTTGTGCATTCTTCATTCTCTGCCCAAAGGGCTCTTGTGATGGGGCATCTTGGAGATGTAATGTAGAACCATTCATCTGTCTTTAACCTAAAAGTTTAAACTTCTGGGATTGTTGGTTCGTTTGACAGAATCTTTTGGATGCCCTGTGTTTTATTTGATCTGCCTCAGAACATGGATTTGGTGGAGTTTGAGTGGCAATGCTTGAGTGTGTGATTTTACAAGTCTGAACACAATTCTAGTGTGATCCTATCAGATCATGTTCTGATGCAGAAACAGGATCACTATTTCACTATAGCTGGAGGAACACAGAGGTGTCTGATTCTACAATTAAGAGTGCAATTGTGACTACCTATCTTGCTCTTTAGTTCAACATTCTTTTTTAATTTAAATGTGTTTTTGTGCTTCTTAATTGCAGGTTTTGCACACAACAGCTGTAATTTTAAAGTTCGAGCTTCTGTATGCTCCCACATTTGAAAATGGGTTAGTGATTATAGTTCTATATTCAATGGTGTATTAATCTGGAGCCAAGACACATGTTTGTACCCTTTTGATTGATCTTTCTTACTGAAATCTGTACACTGACTGGAGTGCCCCATCTATAGTGCTGACTTGCAAGCTTCTTTGGATGCTTACCCTGCTGCTGTCCACGAATTCCGAATTCCTCCTAAAGCTCTTTTAGGGTTGCATTCGTATTGTCCTGTACATTTTGATGCTTTACATGCGGTGCTTGTTGATGTCACCATACATGTCAGTTTACTGAAAGCTGCCTCTCACGAGTCTGTATCGAAGGTACCCAGGTTTGTCACATTAGCCAATTTTCAGTATGAATTAATTAGACCTTCATTTTGAACTTTTTTCTTTTGAGAATTCCTTTAAGATTATATTTGATTGAAACTTTCTTTTAATACATGTTAGATGATTACATAGAGTAACCTATTCACATACTTTCTTTCAGTTATTCTTGCAATGCTCAATTTGTTGCTGATACAAGTTATGACACATTGAACCAAGTATGTTCTAAACATTGGACGTCTCTCTTTGTTTTTTACATCACTGAAGTTCTGCTGAATTTCCATCGTTTATGTTAGAATAGCTTGTTAAGGAAACTACATATAGTTTAATATTGTATTTCTGGTTTGGAAGTGATGTCTTAGGTTGTATTAGGGTGGCTGAGGTTTTAGACTCTTCAGACCTACATTGTTTTGTAACAGGAAGAATATACATAATTATAATAAAAAGTGCAGATCAGTGTGGGTTCAAGCACACTGGTTTTTTTCTCATTCACGAAACTCAAGTTGGTATCAGAGCGAGTACGATCCCGCTCCACTTCGCTGTCTACTGTTGTCCACCGCTGGCTTTCTTCTCCGGCAAACCTAGGGTTTGGTGTGCCTCGTCAAGTGCAACCTACCCCCATCAACTCCAGCGTCATTCAGAGTATCACGCGCCCCCATGCGCCGCTTCTGTTCCGTCACGTGTACTGTTCACCACCATCTTGCTTGTCAAAGTCTTCTAAGTCCATATCCAGACCCGTTTTCGTGTTTTGGCTGCTGTTTGGAGTGTGGGTCTGTTCTTCTTGCTCTCTCTAATCTCCCCGTGCACGGTTTCCTTCAATGGCATCTTTTGGCCGTGTTTTGCCTATTTTTGGTATCCCAACCATTATCACTGAAAAACTTAATTGTAAAAAGTTTCTATCATGGGCTGCCTCTGTGGAACTATGGTTCCTCGGTCAAGGGTACCACAAACACTTAGAAATGGAAAACATTGAAGGTTCAAATGAAAGATAGGGTAAATGGAAGAAGCTTGATTTTCAATTATGTGTTGTGTTGTGGCAGTCCATCGAACCAAACATTTTGGTAACAGAGCATTCATAACCTTTTGTTCTTTTTGGAAAAAAGGCTAAAAATATTTATGCAAATGATATTTAGAGATTGTATGATGCTACTCAGAGGATAACATCCTTGAGATAGACTAATCATGAAAAGACATCCCACATTGCTGAAGCCCAAGATGCTTTAGAAGAACTAAAGATGTTTCTTATTGACGAATCTCTGGAAGGAATAAATAAGAAACTTGACAGGATCTATATGGTGCTAATCTTGAGAATGCTGCATTCATGTTTGTGACCAGATTTTGATTGCCATGAGATTCCCTCAATGGACAGCCTAATAATCAGACTCCTTTGGGTCCTTACAGAAGTGAAAAATAGGTAAAATCAGTGAAGTTTCTGCAACGGTTTCTTGTTGGGGAAGAGGTAGTCGTGGAAACCGAGGTAAAAGTCGTTGTCCTCACTGGTCACGCAGTAAGAAATTGGGTCATACTCGAGAAAATTGTTATTCTCTTCATAGATTTCTAGAGAAAACAGCAAATCTGTCTAAGTAAGAAAAATCAGGAAAATCTTATTTGAAAGATTGCAAAAGATGATTATCAAGAATATCTTCAATGGAAATCCATGATTCAAGTCCAATCTCCCTCTATCATTACTGTCTCTACAACTTATGTTTCTCATTTATCTTTAAGTCAAAGTCCATAGATCATTGATTCAACAACCTCTAATCATATAACTGGTAATGAGTCTATGTTCTCTTCTATGTCCCTTCTAAAATCACCTCACCTTGTTACCTTAGCAGATGGTCAAGAATTGCTCCCAAAGGAATTGGTCAAGTTTCTCTTTCTCCCTCATTAACCTTAAATTCTGTTTTGTTTATTCCTAATTGTCCTTTCAATCTTATCTCTTTAAGTCAGTTAACCAAATCTTTAAATTCTTTATTTAATGAAAGATCATTTTGAACTTTTGTCCATCTTTATGTACTTAGATTTATAGATTATGGTAACACCTTTTCTCTTGTGGTCAAGATTCCTACAATTTGTCTCTTTATTGGTATGGCAATTATTCGTCATTGGGCTCTCCATCAATTAGACATTAAGAATGCCTTTCTTCATGGTGAGTTGGAGGAGGAGATTTACATGGAGCAACTCCTGGGTTTGTTGCTTAGAGGGAGTCTGGATTAGCTTGTAAATGAAAAAGTCCCTTAATGGTTTCAAACAATCTCCTCAGGGTTGGTTTGGAAGATTTAGTCATGTTGTGTAGGACTTTGGGCTTAAATGAAGTGAAGTAGATCACTCAGTTTTTTATTGTCATACTTCTCCTGGGAAGTGTGTGTATCTAGTTGTTAATATGGATGACATAGTGGTTACAAGGAACGATGCAGCTACAATCTCTCAATTGAAGAAACATTTGTTTAGCCATTTTCAGACCAAAGATTTGGGATGTTTGGAATATTTTCTTGGTATCGAGGTCGCTCAATCAAAGGAAGGCATTGTGATTTCACAAAGAAAGTATGCTTTAGACATCTTGGAGGAAACATGCATGGTTGATTACAGACCTATTGATAGTCCTATGGATCCTAACAAAAAGTTAATGGCCAGATCAAGGTGAACCATTTACAGACCTAAAGAGGTATAGGAAGTTGGTTGGAAACTTATTTATCTTACAATCACAAGACTTGATATCTCTTTGCAGTAGGAATTGTTAGCCATTGTTAGCCAGTTCATGCTGGCTCCTCATGTTGATCATTGGAATACTGTTTTGGGTATCCTTTAATATATCTAAAAGACTCCCGGACAAGGATTGTTGTACGAAAAACAAAGGAGATAGCCAAATATCGGGATATTGTGATGCTGATTAGGCAGGTTGTCATGTAGATTGACGTTCCACTACTGGGTACTGTGTATTCCTTGGTGGAAATCTCATTTGTTGGAAGAGCAAGAAGTAGAATGTTGTTGCCCGAACCAGTGTTGAGGTTGAATATCGTGCTATGGCTTTGATTACTTGTGAACTTATATGGGTTAAACAACTTCTTCAAGAGTTAATATTTTGTGAAGATCATCCTATGAAATTGTATTGTGATTGTTAGCCCTAACCCAAGATTCACCAAAAAACCAGAAAAAGCTGAATCTTGATGTTGAAACAGCTAGATAGAAAGAACCAAAGAGAGAGAGAAAGAAAGAAAGAGATGAAAGGCAAAGAGAGAGAGAATAATTGAAAGGCTTGCCAAATGAGGCAATGACCCAGGTATTTATAAACATGCCTGGGTAATACAATCAGTAACCTAAAAGCCTTCATAAAAAAAGGCTTTAACAGAAAAATACACTTAAACAGAAAACTAATACATTGTAACAGAATTAGTACCATTCTTAACAGTGATAATCAGGTTGCTCTCCACATTGCTTCCAATCCAATATTCCATGAGAGAACTAAGTATATAAAGGTTGATTGTCATTTTGTTAGAGAGAAGCTGCTATCTAAAGATATTGTTACTATGTCACCTCCAATGAACAACTTGCAGATGTTATGACTAAGTCATTTAGGGGACAAGACCTCAAATTCATATGTTCCAAGCTTGGTGCATACAATCTGTATGCTCTAGCTTGAGGGGGAGTGTCAGAATAGCTTGTTAAGGAAACTTCATGTAGTTTAATATTGTATTTCTGGTTTGGATGTGATGGCTTAGCTTGTATTAGGGTGGCTAAGGTTTTAGACTCTTCAGACCTACATTGTTCTGTATAGGTAGAATATACATATTTAAAATGAAAAAAAAAAAAAATGTAGATCAGTGTGGGTTCAAGCGCACAGATTTTTTTTTTTCATTCGCCAAACTCAAGTGTTTGAAATACTGGTTGCAAATCCATATTTGCATTCTTTCATGTTTGTTTTCTTTTATTTATACACTGGGCTTCTAGAAAACTGTTAGGAACCCAGAGAAAATAAGAGAAAAACTAGTGAGAATAGAACTCTCTATTTTGGATTTCAAGGGAACTCTATGAAAACTTGGAGTTCCTTAGGGAATTATAATAGAAAATGCAGCAAAGAAGATTTACAGAGGAAGATCCTCTACCTATGCACGAATTCCCCTCCCTTCCCCTCAAAAACTCCTTCATATACGTCCAGCATCTTGTTGCCCATTCTCTTTCCCCTATTCTGTTAGGATTGTCCTCAACAGAATCTATTTTTCCTCCTTCCACATCTATTCCCTCCTTATTTCCTACTTTGCCCTCAGTCCTTCTATTTTTCCTATGATACGTGTAATGGAGGTCCAACAAAAACTAGCATTTTACTTGATGCTCTAGCATATTATTTGTGCTAGTGCTATCTTTCTTATTCCCTCCTATATAGCACAGTCTAAGGTGGAAACTTCATCTTTGCATACATTCTATACCCTGTGCATTATCTGAACTTCTTTACCTTGCAAATGATATTTTGTATATGCAAAATTAGATTTATCATTTTAAGTAATCCGTTGCTAAAAAAAGAATTACACATTTCATATGAAGTAGTTTCATACTGTCATGCCCAAAATATATTGTTGGAAAGCTGACCTAATTGCAGTTACCACTAGCCTGTTTTAGTTGTAATGTCTAGGGTGGTGTTTAGTGCCACATCCACTAGAGATATTGCCTGTTTTAGCTTGAGGGGGCGTGTCAGAATAGCTTATTAAGGAAACTTCATATAGTGTAATATTGTATTTCTGGTTTGGATGTGATGGCTTAGGTTGTACTAGGGTGGCTAAGGTTTTAGACTCTTCAGACCTACATTGTTTTGTAATAGGTAGAATATACATATTTATAATTAAAAAAAAAAGCAGATCAGTGTGGGTTCAAGCGCACTGTTTTTTTTTTCATTCACCAAACTCTAGTGTTTGAAATACTGGTTGCAAATCCATATTTGCATTCTTTAATGTTTGTTTTCTTTGCTTGATTTATACACTGGGCTTCTAGAAAACTAGCATTTTACTTGATGCTCTAGCATATTATTTGTGCTAGTGTTATCTTTTTTATTCCTCCTATATAGCACAGTCTGAGGTGGAAACTTCATCTTTGCATACATTCTACCCTGTGCATTATCTGAACTTGTTTACCTTGCAAATGATATTTTGTATATGCAAAATTAGATTTATCGTTTTAAGTAATCCATTGCTAAAAAAAGAATTACACATTTCATATGAAGCAGTTTCATATTGCCATGCCCAAAATATTTTGTTGGAAAGCTGACTTGATTGCAGTTACCACTAGCCTGTCTTAGTTGCAATGTCTAGGGTGGTGTTTAGTGCCACATCCACTAGGGATATAGCTTAAATAGCGGTTGTGAAGCTTAGGCAATGTTCACATTTTAAGCCGGTTCTATGAAGTTGAATTAGGCTCCAAGAACAAATTCTAGATATAGCTATAGAGAGTTAAGTAGAAAGTAAAGAATAGGATGATAATGAAAGCCACTTCTTTCAAGTGCAAAGATTTCAAGTTTTTTGGCTCCCATACTCTACTAAAATTCCTTCTGCAAGCTCCTAAAATGGGATGAAAATCATTTGAAAGATGTTTTTGTATGAAGTATGGTAAATGCTTATTTTTGTATTATTGCAATCAGTGATCAGATTCTTATTTATATATTTTTTTAATTTGTTTAGTTCTGATTAGACATTATTTTTTGAGCATTAACTTAATATTTATGTAACTAACCAGGGTTTGAGCAACATTGCCTCTGTAAAGTTGAAAAATGTAATGCTTGTTAAAGCATTATTTGCAGCTCATGATATATTACTTGAAGAACTACAAAAACTTAGCAAGGCAGTTGATCAACCTATTGATATTTCAGAGTTTGTGTCAGAAAGGAACAATATGAAATTAATATATTCTGTTCTGCAAGCTAATCAGTATATGACAGATGTTGAAACTTCAGATCAAGGAAAGCCACCAAATGGTCTTAAGGTCCTCAACTTTTATTCATCCTGAAAAATATTGCTGTTCTGTCTTTCCTCTTATATTGTTCTATACAGTTTTTATTTATTAAATGGTCTCTTCCTGTACAGGGAGGAAATGATGCTCTAGATTTTGTGAATGCTGGCAATCTTCGTTCCTTGTCAAACAGAGAACTGTTGGACTGTTATCATTCAGTGGGAAATCAATTGTTGTATTTATGGAACATATTTCTGAAGTTTCACAGGTTTGCTTATTTATCATCAAAATTAACCGAAAATGTGTGGTTCTATAAATTTCATGTGTGAATCTGATTTGATAGTATGATAGACAAGGATATATTACTTGATTTTTATTGTCCATTGGCTTTTTAAATGTGTGGTTCTGGGGGCAAATTTGACATCATTAGCTTTTTGTTCCCATCATTCAATCTTTTCTATATGTGGTTGCAGAGTGTTTCACATGCTGATATGCATATAGCATGAGAATTTTCCAATGAACTGTGACCGTTATAGTTTCTTGCCTATTTCACTACCCATGTATGAGTATATATTATGAAATATTACCTTAACTTGTTTAATCAGCTATACTATTCTTGTTTCTAGGGATAACAAAATAAAGATTCTAGAATTTTTGCGTGATACATGGGCTAAGGATCGAAAAACTGAGTGGTCAATATGGATGGTGTACTCTAAGGTTGAGATGCCTCATCACTATATAAATAGTGCGGCCCATGAGTTTTCCCAACATGGGGTACACACAAGAGTTTCTGGTTTGTGGAGACTCTCTGTTGAAGTAAGTGTTCCATCATATTCTTAATATAAGGAGAGTTGCTTTTAGTTTAGAAGAAGGAACTTAGTGAAAATAGTTTTAATGTAAATAACTTAAAGCATGAATATTTTTTGGGCCTTAAATACAGGCTCATCAGATTGCTGCTACACGTGCAGAACTTCATCGAAGAAGCATTGCGCAGATGAAGGTAGTTATCAACTCTTGCTCCTCTTTTCATTTATACATGTCCTAGTAATGGATTACTTTTTGCAGATTAACAACCGGTCAATTCAAGACATGTATATATTTGGAGATCCTTCAACCATACCAATAGTGATAGTTGAGCGAGTGATGAATGCACCATATCGAACTATCAGTGAGAATTCATATGTGAGACATGCAGGACTTGTAAACTCACATAGCTTTCAAACTGACCTCAACTCAGACACTGCAAACAAAAAATCTGCTCCACTAAGAACTCGTTTGTTAAAGATTGTTGTCTTTGTGCATGGGTTTCAGGCAAGTCTTTCACTTATGGAACTTTGGCAAAGCAATACTGTGCTTTTGATGTATGCCTTGAGTTTTTAGGATTTGTCCAATCTATTTTACAGAAATTGGGTCAAGCAAAAATGAATCAATGGTTGGCCATCTTTTTTTAAAAAAAAAAAACTGGTAAACCAAAAGCTCTAACCTGACCATAAAGGGTTGGTGGGCATAATAATAAATAAAATTGTTTAGATTAGATTCCCCATTTCCTTGTTTACTAGTTTCTGTATTTCCTTGTTTATTAGGATTTTCTCACCTTTACATATTTTATTTAGTTTAGGATATCTGCTGTACATGTCCAATTCTTTTTTCTTCTCTCCAACCCACTTCGTTTCTTTTAAGCATATAAACTGAGATAAAAAATGCTTCTCCTCTGTTCATTTGGCCTTCCCTTAAACCTCATTATCTCACTCGACAGCTTTGTGGGTGAGTTTACACCTTCCTCCCCTAGGCATTTTCCATACTTAAATAGGTATATTATCTAGTCCAACTGCTTTTACATTGTCCATTGTCTTTATTTCTTCTGTTACCTCAAACTCGATTCAGGATCAGAATCTTGTTGTGGTCCTCCTCTCTAGTATACAAAATATCTTAGTACATTGTAGTTGCATGCCTTTCATTAAATAACTTCGGAAACAAGTTAGCCTTCCTTTGTTTCTTGATATTTCGTTTTGTAACAAAAATTTACTTTTTTGGTCTTTATGCACTTCACTTTAACTAAGTCTCTTCTTTTCTCTACTACTGATCATGGCTTCAACTATTTCCATAGTTTTACCAGTAAATTTAACACCATTCCCATTCTCCAAAATGTATCTTGCTTTCATGAAATATGTGAACCCTTGGTTATTTTCTTCTACCCTGGGGGGCTGATACGTTGGAGTTGGACTCTACTAATTCAACACAATAGTTGAGCCAACAGGATACAAATCATTATTTACTGATAATCTATCTTAAGACAATCACATTGTCTCTCCATTCCATAGACTCTACAAAGTTCTATGCTGGTTGTCAACTTCCTAAAACAACCATGCCCTTTTCTCTAGGCTTGGGACTGGCTACGTAAAGAATTGCATCAAGGCACTACATTGGCAGATTTACTGTGTGCGTGTAACTATTTTTATTGTTGTAAGATAGCTGAATGCTTATTATTCTTCACCTCTTAAAATGTTGTAGGGGCATCATCTGGATCTACGGCTGATTCGAAATCAATGGCTTTTGATGGATCCCAAGGTAGAATTTCTTATGTCAGAGGCTAACCAAGATAAAACATCAGGAGACTTCAGACAAATGGGTCAACGGCTAGCTGAGGAAGTTGTTTCTTTTGTTAAAAAGAAAATGGACAAAGCCTCAAGATATGGGAATTTAGAAGATATTAGGTTAAGCTTTGTTGGACATTCTATTGGTAACCTCATTATAAGAACAGCACTAACAGGTGGGTCATAAAATTTTAGAATGTGTCCATCTAATTGAAAGTATGGTCTAAATTTTTTCCTACCAATGTTTGCACTTTCCAGAGAGCATGATGGAGCCATATTTAAGGTATCTGTATACATATGTTTCGGTATCTGGTCCACACTTGGGGTACCTTTACAGTTCAAATTCTTTGTTTAATTCTGGATTATGGCTTTTGAAGAAGCTTACGGGCACACGGTGTATTCATCAACTCACCTTCACAGATGATCCAGATATTCAAAATACATTCATCTATAAACTGTGTAAGGTAAGGAAGTTCTACAAAGGTTGGAATGAAATGACACATGCATAAGCTTGAAGTCTTATTTTCTTGAATAACTTAATTTGATATGTGATTGTTAGTTATTACCAACAACTGTTATATTACAAGCATTTATTCTGCTAAATCTTGCATAGTTATTTGAGTATGAAATCCAAGTTATTTGATCACGTGATGTTCCCCTTGTATTTTGAAAATGATGAGTAACATTGACGCGATTTTAAAAATCTGGCCATAATCAGGCATATGGACTTCTAAACCCAATGGTAATTTTATTTGAATCTGTTTCCTTATTGCTTCAAAAGTAAATTGTGTAACCAAGTTTTCCCTCTTCCATGTAATTGCAACATGGGACCATGTTTTGTATTCCAGAAGTTATTTGTTGAATAGCTATTTTTTGTACAAATAATTTGATCAGAACATTATTAGTTGGAAAATATATGATCAAGTGTTGTATTTAAGATGCATTAGCATAAAAAAATGGATGGAACTAGTCAAGACAATGTTGATATTTGTGTTTTAAATGAAAGTTGAAGGGTTTCTTTGCAGAAGTACCAAAGCTGAAGAGGAGCATGCTTTGTTTTCCTCAAGTGACTGTATCAGTCATATATTATGTAGAGTTTAATTTAGTTGAGTGAGGTTCTAATATTTCTTTATATTTGTCTCTTCTTTTTTCAGCAGAAGACCTTGGATCATTTTAGGCATATTATCTTACTATCTTCGCCTCAGGTTTCCCATCTTACGACTCTTAAAATCATCTATAGAAATGCTTTTTAACAGTGAATATGGGGTTTTTAAATTGGACTTAATCGATGGTATCTCTTTCAAATGTAAAGCTTGATTATCTATTACATAATACATTTTACGTTTCTTATCTTCATGGAATCATGATGCATTTGAAATAAATCCAAATACTAGGTTTCTGGGATTTTCATTTTGTTAGAAATATAGGCTGATGAAATTGATTGATTATATTCAAAAGTATTAAGATTTTGAAATGTTGGGAGCGTTTTATCTTTCCTAACAGTTCAAATGAAATGCGAACAGATGGTTTGGTTTGAGAAAATGCAATCTATTTTCACCGTTTTTTACAAAAATGTCACTTTGTTCTCATTCTGTTTACGGAGATAACAAATCTTTGACAACAAAAAGTAAAATGGAAACAAAATAATATTTTTGTAATTATCTTCAAACCACTTTTCAATAAATTTACGCAAACAAAAGCTAATTTTGATTATATTTGAATATAACAATAATCAACTAAACATATAATTGATTATTGAAATAATTTAATTTTTGTAATTATTCCAAACTCTACATAAAAGTTAAAAACTATAAATGGAAACAAAGAATATATTTTCTTAAAGTATTCAATCCTTCAGATTCTGGAGGAAGTTAATCAAATAGATCCTCTTTCCCTATCCAGTTCTTTTCCCTTATGGCTCATGCTTTTACATGAAATTTTTTTCAGGATGGTTATGTGCCTTACCATTCTGCCAGAATTCAATCATGCTTGGCTGCTTCACGTGACAAATCAAAGAAGAGTAGAGTGTTCTTAGAGATGCTGAATGATTGTTTGGACCAAATCCGTGCTAATCCCTCTGAACATCGAATTTTTATGCGTTGTGATGTTAACTTCAATGCCACTGCCTATGGCAAGAATTTTAACTCATTCATCGGGAGGGCAGCACATGTTGAGTTTCTAGAATCTGACATTTTTGCAAAGTTCATAATGTGGTCCTTTCCAGAACTATTTCAATAGAGGTTTTCTAAAGCATTTAGAATCAGAGACCAGTTGTGGCCAAATTTCACTCAAGTTATTCAAAGAATGGCAATCACTTTTGGCAGGAGAATTATAACAACTCAGTTGCATATTTAGTTAGGTTCAAGATGTTTATTTTGCAACACGTGTATATAGAATGGTTCCTAGAAATAGTTTTGTAATTATTCTAGGTTAGGTAGATAGCTGCTAATTGCTTTTTGCAAGGAATGCTATATATCCCAGTGCCGTTAAGCATAATTCAGTACGCCAGAATGCAAGAACAATATTATCAAATAATAGCTAGCCATATTTTAAAATTTAAAAACCCAATTCTTATTTTGATTTGGTTTTTTCTTCTTTTTTTTTCTCCATTTGATGGAATAAAATTATCCAACTTATTTATCATTGTTTTGTTTCGTTATGCGATCATAGTTTATTTATTAAAATTATCCAACATTGAATTCATACTAAGGTGCACTGTAGAATAAGACTGAATGCAAACGGAAAATTCATTTTATTCCTTGTAAAGAATCTTTTAACAAGATGACCAAAATATGGCATGAACAACAATGAACACTCCTAATATACACTAATATAATCTCTTGAGCACAATTTAAAGTCTCACTTGTTATTTAATAATTTTTTTTTCAAATTTTGTAACATTTAATAAATTTTAAAAAGAACGTATTAGAGTATGTTACTAATAGTTGACACAGATTTGACGTATATAATAATAAAATACCTATGTCTACAATCAAATACACTGACAGCAGAAAAAGAAAGTGAGAATAAATTATATTCCACAGCTAATGTTACAATAATAACATATCAAGAGTCTTGTACATGAGGATGGCCTAGACTAGTAGTCAACTAGTTTTCCTACGTCCCCATGACAATTACTAGCAATAGCTAGTGCCATTCATTAAGGATATAAAAAAATAATAATAACCTGACATAATTGGATTAATGCATGACGAACTCAACATCAAATACAAGTTAGCTCCCAGACAAAAGAAAATGACATGTTGAATACATGGAAGCAGCAGCTGCATTCACAGCTAACTCTATCTCCGAGCTACCAAATGCCGAAGCTCTGCACGCATTACAACATATCAAAATTATCAATTTTGTAACCATCAAGATTAAGATTATGATTTTATACATTGGTGGAAAAATCTGTGCAATTTATAATGCATGTCCAAGGTAAATAAGACATTCAAACTCTAAAAGGCTTAATGCTTTACTTAACATTAACAGGCAGATGTAAAAGGCTTAGTGCTTCGCTTAACATTCACTGAATATGACCGAACAACCTGCTTTATACATCTTCGTGTCATCTCCAACTATCTAAGACCGCTAAGTACTAGAATGTTCTACTTATTCCATGAAATTAAAATATACAAACCTTTAATCTGTAATTTATAATGTAAACAGACTACTAAAAACAAATTAAATTAGCTTTATTTTGCTGAAGTCTTGTTCTTTACTAAATTCCTTAGGAAATTATCTTCATGTCTTACTAGTTTAAAGCTTTCAAAGCGAACCTAAAGTACCAACTCCACAACATTGACAGTACATAATTTTATGACAAGTGATTAACAAATTTACCCGGAGTTGTTTTCAGAATGCTGTTGTAAACCAAAAGCTGTGCTCCAGTTTACATGTTGTATGCCCTGGTCACATAGCAATTGTTTTTCTTTTACTTGATTCAACCAACATTCCTGAAATAATGAACAAGGAAAAGTTCAGATTTAGATGAACAGGGATTTGAGTTAAGAAGAAGGGAGAATTAGCTAAGGCAGTTGGGATATTAGTTAGTTAAAGTGGTTAATTAGATATAAATAGGCGAAGATTGTAAAGGGAGTCAGTTTATCATTTTGTAAATTCAAAATTAGCTATATGTGAAAGTAGAAATCCTTTGTGAAGGAAAAATCTTTGGAGGAGAGTTTCTCTCCTATTCCTTGTTCTTTTTCATCATATTCAATAAAATCTCTCTTTTCTTTCTCACTTAAATTTTGAGTTCCTATGACTAGCCCATTCTGCTACCTAACCCCTTGTTGGTGGAAAGAAAACCTAAGTAAAAAGGGAACTTATACAACTTAATCATAAAATCAAACAAAATCATCAAATGATAATGTATCATTTGATGATTTTGTTTGATTTTATGATTATGTTATGTAAGTCCCTTTTTATTCAATCATTTAATTAAGTTTATTTTATCTATTGCAACAGGCAAATGATAAAGAAAGAGTTTTCTACATAATAATATTTAAAAAAATTATTTTGATGGCATCTTAACTAAACCACAATAAAAAGAGATGATCACGAAAGTAGAAAAAGGCCCAAATGAATTGTTAGTCTAACAGCCCAAGCTCCAAGTTGGAGAGTTTATGAGAGGAGAAATAAGAAGCGGGCTGAGGGGAGTGCCCAAGTGGCAGTGATAGAAAAATAAGGAAATAGATAATTTAGTTTTATGTAATGATGAGTTGAGAATGAGGGGGGTATTGAAGAATATTTGTTTGTCATGGCAGAGAGCTTTGCCTCTGGAGGAGCCTAGCTCTGGGCAGAGGAAATCGGTATTTCCTCTGATTTTTTTCATTTTTGTTTGTAAATAATACTCACTACTTGGCAGAGAACATCACCCTTGCTTAATTCGCTTTTTGACCTATATCTGTTTTCTGGTTTCTAACAAAGTTGAAAAGAGATGATCAACAGACCTGGTCTGAATTCTGACTCAAATAACTAAAACAGTTCACATACCCCCCCGCCCCCCCCAAGAGAAAAAAAAAACAAAGGAATATATTGCAGCAAAAAAGGAAGTCAATCTATAGCATACATGTAATAATCTGTAGGACAAACTCCAAAGCCTCCCTTTGCAGGAATGGCACCAAAAATGTTCAGCCAGATTCACTCCATAGTATTTGTTACAGCAGCCAAAAATTAGAAAAATTTTTGAAAATAATGTTCAATTGAAATATTTGAAGCTATCATATACTCATTCTATCCAAGGAAAATAAGAAGAATCAATCAAATTAGATAAAACAAAATTGCAGAATGAGAATTGGGAAGTTTAAAGGAAGATGAATATTTGAAATGTGGATTAAGGGTCTAACTCAACCTTACAAGCCATATCTCTGCACAATGTGGAATCTTCAACACACACCCCTCACGATGAGGACTAGACATCTCACACGTAAAGGACTAAACAATGGGTGGTCTAATAACAGCTTAATAGTGGGTGGCACAATAGGCCCAACAACGATAACAAATAATCATAGGATAGACTTTGATACCATCTCAGTAATATGGGTTAAGAGCCTAACTCAACCTCACAAAATCGGCTTGTCAGGCGAAGATTGCCACCACTTATATTCACTAAACAGGTCATATCTTTGGGCAATGTAGGATCTCCAACAATGAAAAAACAAAATACAGGGAAAAGAAGACCTATAAAATGTGAAGAAACAGGAGTCAAAACAAAGGTATAAGGGATTCATAATTCTACCCAAAAAACTCTAAGCACAATTGTTTCAAGGATGTAAAGGGTTCTTGAAGGTATCACGATAGCACCACTATTGCAGATGCCATCCGCAACAGCTGCTACTGAAAATCACTCCACTATAGCACATTGTTGACTACTATAGCAACAGAAGCACAACATCAACAACTTCAATTTTTGCAAGGGCACAGTCATGACATAGTACGGGGGAATTCTATGTCTATCTGATATCATAATGGCACAGAAAGATGGTAGCTTTCATTTCACAGTTTTTTAATATAAGCATGACCAAATCTAGTTACTGCAGCCAGGCGAGACATCAGTTTAATGAGAAAACCGACTGGGTCACACCAGTAGTACAACATCTCTGATCCTTCAACCAACTTGCACCAGTTATATCACCAGCTTTTGGTCAAACCAATTCATCTGGCCATTCTGAGCCAGTTTTGCTAACATTGATCTTAGTTGCATTAAAGTTATATTGGGTAATTTAAAATACAAAAAATAATGGATGCTTTTAGAATGCATATCAGGACATATCGAATGAATATTGATATCAGATACACTTTGGACACCAATACTTCTTCATTATTTGAGCTTTATACATTTATCTTTTGTTTTCATTTTAGTTGATATGTTCTCTTAACTTACTAATAAGAAAAATGCTATCTAGTTTTTCTTGTTTCTCTGTGATGTTTTGTGAAATGATGAAAACAAGAAAATGTTCCATCATTTCCTCCATAAAACTGTAACAAGAATGCCCCAGTAATTTCTATGGTAAACATACTTAAAACATAAATAGAAAACAAACCAAGCACTACCTTACTTCTCTTGTACGTACACCAATATATATATAGTATTACTGACCCAAAAGAAGTATAAAATAAAACTTAATAAAATTTAAAAACAAAAAATGTCATCTTTTTTGCACTCACAAGTTTCTTTTCCTCTTCTGAAAGTGCTTCATCCATATGATCAAACAACGCAGTCCATCTTACCCGATGCAAATCTGCTATTTTGCTAGTGGGAAGTCCCGCAGACATTTGCATAGTGCAATGATCATAATCTTGGTTATTTGCAAATTCCTTTGATAAAAGGAAGGGCAACTCAGTTGTGATTACAGATCGAACTTTCCTCCTACTACGACGTAAGGCTGGGAAATGTTGACAAGAAGAACAAAAAACATATGTAAGCAGCTTCCCTCTAAAACCTATCTAAATGAAGTAAATATGGCATTACCTGAAAGGCGTCCTTTGATGTCTTGATGTAGAAGCTCCAACCATTGAGAAGCAACAGTAGCAGCTGGAAAACATAGAAGCATCCATATCAGAAAAGGCTCAAAGAAGCACCTATATTAAGGCAATTTTTCTTTTGTTGCCCAATCTATCTGACAAATATTAGACAAGCTGAAAGTGTATTACACAGACAACTCATCATACCAAATGCACCATGGGAGGAATAAAACTTCAAATGAACTGAACACATCAGTTCATTACTAGCTTTCAAACTTCAAAGGAATAAAAAAATTATCCCTTCCAACTAGCTAAGCATTACATGAAATGCTTTAAAGACAAATATTAGAGGAGACAAACAACTAAAACTTAAAAATAAATAAATAAATAAAAATGAAGCATGGGCAATTAAGAAATGGTTACAAACCTTTCAGGGAAAGGGATGAAACCATTGTGACATTTGATGATTCCTCATTTGACAAAGAGGTAGAACTCATCGAAGCCCTCATTTCAGATGACAATTTCAGAGCCAAAACATCATCATCTGCAACATTAGTTGAGTGTGTCACACAACTTTTATGAGTACCTTTCTCTACAGTGTCCATGACACGATCACAAACTTTACCCTCCGAAATCAAGGAAGAAGAATCATTCACTGTCATAGGAAACTTCCTTGGTTGTCTATTCCCAAAAGTGCAATGAAGGGTCCCTTCTTCACGAGCATGGGCAAGCTGATGCTCACCAACATCAGCCACATTTTCTTGAACCCTCTTACTAACTTCTACACTTCCATGTATTCGTTGTGCTGCTTGCTTGCTCCCTGCACTACTACTTTCATTCTTTTCAGACCTTACAAGAGACTCAATGATTGAAAGCACTTGTTTTCTATTCCTCACATGATTTATAATTCCAGGGTTCAACTCATTCAACAGTCCACTTGGAGCAGCAAGCTTGGTAAACCGGCTAACCTGTTCCTTCTTCGCGAGTTCCATTTTTTTCTTGAGCACTCCATTCTTACTCTTCCTCCCATGTTGCTTTGGCTTCGGAACACCAGCACGAGAGGGCGACCAAAATCCATATTCCTTCATCTGCTGCCATTTGGTCATTGGATCTTTCTCATCCAAAGGTCCAACACAACTTGCACTCTCCGACACATCCTTCCACTTTAGAGGATTGTACCTTTTAGAGGAATTAGCTGGTTCCAAATTCACAGAGCTAGTAACATCTTCTGCATTCAGATCCACATTAATCCCCCTTGAACCCACCAAATTACATTCTCCTTTTTCTTGCTTCTCAGACACCAACTCTTTCCTGCGATTCTCAACACACCCTCCACTTTTGCCCGCTTCCGCATTAAGATCCAGAGGCCTAACCGCAAAATTAAAATCCTCCGGCACCACATTCCTCCCTGCTTTCACTTGTTGAGAAGTATCAGTGGCACCACTAGACGAACACTTCACCTTGTTTTCTTTGTCTTTTTTAAACTCCGAATAACGGGCATTAGTTTCTGAACAATAGTTAAAACTGCAAATTAAAATATACACTAAAACAAAATAACAAGACATGGGTGAAAACACGCATAATTGAATTGGATTTTACCCAAAAAATTAAAAATCCGATTTTTAGATGAAAAGGTGAAATCTTTTAAGAGAAAAATGCATGCTTTTGAAAAACTAAACACAACGTAGTTAGGGAGAAACATGAAATTATACCGCCGGAGTGAACAACGGAGTCAAGATCTTTCATCTTGACCCGTTTTTGAGCGGTGTGACCCGCGTGATTACTTCCTCGCTTCTCTCCCACGATCTGAAACACAAACCTCGAATCAGATGGTTTAGATTTGAAAGAGTGAATCAAAGAAACATTGGAAAAAAAAAAAGAAGAAAAAAACCAACCTTGGAATTCGATGGGGAGGGCAACAGCGACGGTGTTTCAGAATTGCAATCCTCGTTCATTCGATGAGTCAAAGTTTATGTTATATTAGTGTTTGAATGTAGAAAATTTGAAAAGGGGGGTAAGGGTTTTGTTGGGTTAGGGTTTGAGATGGATCTGGTGAGAGTGTAAGAGGGAAGAGGGAATGAAAGAGAAATAAATTTGAATTCGCGGACTTGAGACCGCGCATTCTGTCCGAACCGACCAACACAGGCTCTAATGATGCCAACTAAATAAACAAACAAACAAGCAAAAAACGTTCACTTTTTTTTTTCTAAGTACATTTCAAACATTCAAATTGTATCTTGGTGTTTTGTTTTAAAAAATGAAAATAAATTAAATGACAATTGTGTGAAATATTATGGGCACGAATGTGACTAGAGCTCTAATGAACTCAACCTTTAAATAATGTTGATCATTTTGAATACGTATTAAAATTTAATAGGTCCTACGTATTTAATATTTTACCCTTATGTAACTTACAGTATTTTTATTTTGAGAGATATTAAAAAAAATCATATCACGTTTATTTCAAAAATAAAAGGATTCTATATTTGACAATTACATTATTGTATTTCATTGATCACTATCAATTTTATTACTTTTATTATTAATTTAGTTTAATTACAGTTTAATTTCTATTTTATGTGACTCTAAATATTATATAAACAAATTCTTTTCAATTTTTATATACCTATTCTAAGAAAGTTTCAGGGCTCACAATGATAAAGAGGAAAAACATAAGAAGGAGGTTATCTTTTATAAAAAAAATTTGTAAGCATTTTGTTTGTTGTCGAGTGCGAGTCTGAAAAGATTTAGACACAAGTTCTTTTTATAAGATTAATAAACTGTTGTTTGAAACAGGCAATAAAAAGAACAATGCAACTCAACTTAGTTTACCATATAGATAAACAAGATAAGATATAAAGAATATATATTGGTTTGTCTTATAAAGAGTACATTCAGTTTTTTAGTAAAAGCTAAATTCTACTGTTAGATTAAGATGATTAACATTCTTTATTTTGACAATTACAAGACAGACGAATCTAATAGACGAAGCAAACTCAGACGACCCCTCAACTTTAAATCTTTATTGCCTTTTTCATTCAATGAATCAAGTATGTCTCAAGAGGATAAAAGGACAGACGATATGTGAAAGATAGTAGACGACATAAACTTCAAACCTTGCTTATAGAAGATCTTTTTGAAGACTTTGTTGATTTCAAGATCTATCGTCTACTAAAGGGAGTTAAAGACAGATGATGTAACGAGTGCCCATTTCAAATCCAATCGTTACTCGTGGAAGTTTCCAAAAGTGGTTGGATACTGTGTAAAACCTCTGTAACACGAAAAGCAAATCTTGCTTTTGTGATCCAATCTGATCAAGTCAGAAAAAGGTACTGATTATGCGTTGACTCCGCTGCTCAAGCATTTAATTATTCTGATTGATCTCTGCCACTGATGTGAAAGCTTCAAGAAAAGGACAACAGTCAAGATTTGAGTCTAACGGATCTTTCTAAACCTGTTGTCTATATAAAGGTCTTCTCTCCTCAAATTCAAGTTGGCAAAAACGTTGTATAAGCTCATTTTTATCTTCGCTCTTGAATCTTTGAAAGCTATTCTTCATTGTAAACAACCCTCTCTGTGTAGAGGAATCTAAAAGTTTTTCATAAACTCTTTACAAATCCATTTGTGTGGTATTTTAGTCTGAGGAGGTTGTGTGTTCAAAGAATACCTTGTTTTAGCCTGAAAAAACTGTGTTTCAAAGAATACTTGGTGGTTGAAAGAATTACAATACCCATGCCCCCTAAAATTCAGGGGATTCGTTGATAATTAGAATATATTCGTAAACCGGGTGTACTGATCCTTTTTAAATTTAAAAAACTTTTAGATGATCCTTTCCTATTTCTTCTGTACCGTAGAGTTAAAACTAAAAAATATTTGTCATTTTCTATATGTTTCCTGACGTTTTCGACAAAACCCTCTCGTAAAAGTATTTTTACAGTGTTTTCTGTGATGTTAGTAAATGGTATTTGAACCATTCCTCTGGGAAGGCTGTGTTTAAAGAATATCTTGTATTAACCAGAAGTGGATGAGTTCAAACAATACTTGTAACCTTTTCACGATTTTTAGTGAAAACTTAGTGGTTGTTGGGTAACTGGACGTAGTCTTGAATAAACGAACCAATATAAAAATAACTGTGTTTATTTTATTTAAGCTTGTGACTAACGAGGATAATTAAAGCATAACTCTATTCCTTAAAATTAATCTTTCAAGATAAGTTTTACATCGTCTGAACCTGTTTGAAACCAACAGATGACACGAACAAAATTTTTAATTAACACAATTCAACCCCCCCTCTTGTGTTTTATTCTTTACATCTACATACACAAGTAAAAGTACATAATATTTCTTGAACCTAACCACTCCTGACTAACCTAAATATTGTTTAGAAAGCAACCTCCTTAGGCTAAGCAGTATTCTTTGAGCACAACCTTTACAGGCTAAGTATTACCAAGTGTTGATTTACAGAAGAGGTGCCTAACTGTCATGTTCAACCTCTATGCAAAAAGAGATTTACAGTTAAGATCAAGTTAAGGCTTTATAGAAGAATGAAAAAGATAACAAAGTGAGATGAACATAGTTCTATGATCTTTAGAGTTGTAGCATTCACACTTCTTAAATCTTCAACCTTCAGCTTTTCATAGATGTGGAATCAAAGTATTCGTTAGACTCAACAACTTCAAATTCTTCTTTTTAAACTGACAATAATATCTCAACGTTCTTCAACGTTAAATGATATTTGGGTTTGTTAACATCAGTAAAGAAAGTTGTTCTGATATGAGATTCAGAACTTCTAAAAAAAGTAAGATGACTTTCTGCTGCAAATTTCTTAGGACCATGAATTTGGTTAAAACAACATTAGCATGAGTTTTGCCTCCTGAAGTTAGTGAATTTAATCATTTTTGAGGTTTAAAAAGTCAAATGAGAAGTTAAAGGATCTAGATTGGAGATCTAATTGATAGATTTTGGTGAAACCAATTTTAAATGAAATATCATGTAAAATGTAGGAGTTGTTGTATTGAAACGGTTTGAAATTAATGCCAAAATTAGGTTTATTATTTTTATCATTTCCTTAATTCTTATTATATCTAGTTAGAGAATAATTAATGATTAATTGATTTTTTTAGTGCATTCATGACATAGGGATTAATTGGGCCTAAAATGTGATTTTTAGACTAATTCACTGCCTGATTTTGATTATGTACAAGTTCAGTATTTTGAGTATATCTCGAGCTACAAGACTCTGACTGAGCTGATTTTGATTTAATTTTAAAGAAGATTTAAAAGGATACAAAAGCTATGAAGACATTAAAACCAAGTTCAGACTGTATCTAGTACGAAATAAAGCTTGAAGATGACGCTCTTTTGCTGCCAGATTTTTTAGCGAACTTACTTAGAAAGTTTAAGCCCAATTCTTATATGTAAATTGAATCATTTAACGTGGGGCAAAAAATGAGACGGGTGCGGTTTCTGAAAAAAATATTAAAATAGGATTGGTTGGAAACAAATTACAAGAGGGGGTTGTTTCGAAAGGAGGTGTCGTGATTGATGACGCCTATGTGCAAGAGGCCCACGGGGCCCATGAAGTTTACACTCCTTATGACACCTCCTGTTAAAGTAAAATAAATATTAACCTTCTGTCACTAATTCTGCTTAACTCCCCCTCTTGAAATTTTTGCGTTTTATTTTTCTCTTCCTTCTGCTGCTAATTTTCTCTTTTTTCCGTTGTTAAAATTTTCCCCCTCCTTCGTTAAAATTTATTATGCATACTGTTACGTTTTTTTAATATATGTTTTTAATTATTTGTTCACTGAATGAAATTTTTTAAAACATTTTGTTATAGTTGAGTTAATTTTATTAGTTAATTTTTATTATATTGTTCTTATTTTAATTTTGTTATTATTTTTAATTTTTGTTGTTAGTTTAGTTTTTTATGGTTACTGTTATTATATTTATTTTATTGTTAATTAATTTTTGGAGTTTATTTTTTAGTATTCATGTTCGTTGGTTAAACTATTTAATAGAAGAAGAATTTATTTAAATTCTGGATTAATTATTGGAACTGCCAGAAAATATTTATTTTTTGATTGATTGTTGTTCAGATCTATTGTAATCTACCACCTTATTTTACTTTGGTAGGAGGCGCCACAAGGAGTGTAACCTTCGTGGGCCCCACCACTATCTCCTTTAAAGGCGTCACGAACTGCGTAACCTTCGTGACCCCACAAAGGCGCCATCAACCACGGCGCATCACTTCAAAACAATTCCCCTCATGTAATTTGTTTCAAACTAGTCCTATTTTAATAATTTGTTTTGGAAACTGCACCCGTTTCATTTTTTTGCCTTTAACGTGTGCTTCAGTTAGGATTCAAAGGAGGGGCTTAGGTCACTTAAAGGTCATGTGACTAGCACATGATCTATGCTCTATAAATAAACCCAATTACAAATCTGATGCAACGTTTTTTACCTTATGCATTTTATTTGATTTTTGCTCTTGCATTTTCGGTTTGTACTCTTCTCCTTCTTCTCTACTAGGGTTTTGCATTTTCATTCTCTTCTTCTATGTCATGTGCAATTATGCAATTTTGTTTACTATAATTTCAATTCATGAGCATGATTAACTAATTTCCCAATCAATTTGATCTCAATAGGCTATGTGATTTCCTTAAGATCTTTGTTTTCAATGAATTGAGTGTTTGTTCTAGCAATTTTGGTTTCCTGTTTTGATTACTCGATTGATGAATTTGAATTGGATTCTTGATTGTGCTGGCATCGTCGATTGATGATGAATGCAGAGAACTATTTAGGCGAGTCGAAACCGAGCTATGTGCTCTCATGCGATTGTGCGAGTTTAAAGGTCACCAAGTGTTTGACGAAAACACTTTAAGATCTTGGAGTGCTAGTTAGGCATTGAAGTGCAGGGATTCCGACTTCCATTGCATTGCATAAACATTACACTGGTGTTTAGGAGCCAGTGAGGGAAACTAAGAACTAACAAAGATCGGATTGGTGTTTGCCTTAATTGAATTCAATTATGTGTTTTTATTGCTATTGCTACATTTTGTTGTCACCTCTTTTCTATTGCTTTACATTTTCGTCATATGGGCATTAATAGAGTAATCCACTAGGAGATAACCTAGGTCCGCTACTACTGCAAAGTTGTGGCTAATTTAGTTTATTTGACACACGTTCAACATGTGTTTCAAGTGTTGACTTTTGTTTTGTAAGAAATGGAACCCAATTAAATAATTGGGTAGTTTAGTTTAGACCTTTTAGACTTGTTAGGACTATAAATTTGGGTAAAATAACATTAGCATGAGTTTTGCCTCTTTAGACCATGTAAGTTAGTGAATTTAATGATTTTTGAGGTTTAGAGAGTCAAATGGGGAGTTAAAGGATCTTGATGGGAGATATAACTGTTAGATTTGGTGAAACAAATTTTTAATGAAATATATGTGAAATGAGGGAGCTTTTATATTAAAATTGTTTGAAAATAATGCCAAAATTAGGTTTATTTGGCCTTTCCAAGATCGTCATGTTGTTTATGGTACTTTGTTTGACAGTAATAATTGTTTCATCATTTTGTACTTGTAGGGTTAATGCTTTTAAATTGTGAGCATGTTTCTAGAGACCCAACAGAACAACATTTTCAACAAGATAATAGAGCCAAATTTTGATGATTGTATCATATTTGGTGAATTTTTTAAGATGATTGTCCTGTTAGTGAAATCTGCAGAATTTCTGAAAAGAAGTGTCATCTTTAGGTCAAAAATGAGACATTTATGTGTAGAATTTGAAACTGTTGTTTTGTTACCTGAAACTAAGTTTTATTAGCTTTAAAAGATTTGAGTTGTGTATGATTTTTAGTGAACTTTAATGTTAGCTAGTTCATTACAAAGAAAATAATTTGAGTTATCTTAGATTGGTAAGATATGCTGAGATATGAATGAGCCACATATGGACAATTTACAGCGAATTTTTGTAGAGTTGAAAGACATATTTGAATTAAAATGTGAATAAATTTTTATTTGTAAGTTTGTGTGCTGATTTGTTGAATGATATGTGAACAACATTTATGAATGTTAAGTGAAAAGATTGGTGTGGATTGAGAAGTTAATTTGGTTGGGCATGTTACATCAATGAGTCACTAAGATTCATGATAATCAATTATGTTTTTAAATGAGTGGGATAAATGTCTGTTGCTATGGAGGAGCAGCGAGGTTTCCTTGGTGGATATGTTTGTGAAACATAATGTTTCGAGAAAATGGTGAATATTATCACAAATGCTTAAGTGAATTGAAAATATTTTCAAAAAATGATTATGAATGGAATTAGGACAAGTTAGTCCCGACGGGTTAAAGTAATGGCCTATGACTTGAGGGATATCGGGGTAGGGAAAGCTTCCACAATGACCAATCACCATGATTGGGAAGTGACTCCAGTTGCAATACTGACTACCTTGACTATTATTGCCTAGTATCTCTAATGAGAGTATCAGAAGTGACATGTATTCCTTGGCATTACTTCAATATTTTGATGGTACCACATGACATGAGAGCGAGTTGTGAGTCGTATGCATCATTTTAAGTTTCATAGTATTATTGATTGTCTTGTATTTGGTTGTTGCTATTTTCATTATTATCATGAATTTGTGAGCTAACCTTTTGGTTTGTGTTTGTGGTTTGACACCTGTGATGACTCGTTCATGAGCGAGCAGATAATCAGCAAGTTGGTGGTGGAAGAGCCTTAGAGTAGGAAGATTTTGGGTTATAGCGATCCTATTTTGTTGAAGACTCTTAGCTTTGTTTTCTTTCATTAGGTACTTTTAGTTGTGGATGTTAGTGGTTTTGAATCTTATATTAGTTCATTTGATTTTTGGGGATAGTTAGTTATTTTTGAAGTGGTGAATGGTTGTAAAGACAAGATTTATTTTAATGGAATTATGTTTTCTTTGTTAAATGGTGTACTTCTTGCTCCTCGAGTTGTAGATAAGTTAAGGTGGTACAAACGTCAAAATTTTCAAAGGTTAATCTCCACTTTCATAGACTATTAAAGGAAATCAAAGAAGGGAGAAACAAGAGGTACAAGTTTCTGAATTACACAATGAATCCAAATATGTTATTTTTAACCCTCTTATAAAAATTATAGAGTTTAGAGAAAGTGCGAAATTTGTTATCTAAGATCCTAAAGGCTTAGTTTCCTTATATGTTGAACCCTAGGAAATTATCCATGACATTAGAATTTATTCTAACATGGCCAAACCAAACAACAACAAAAGCACATATTTTCCAAGCCACCTAAAGTGTAGTTTGGTCTTACTAAGAAAGTAAGAAGAGAAAGAATGATACGCGCTGCCAACGTGACCAAATTAAAACTAGGTGACTAACTCGTAGTGTAGCATCGACCTAGGTTATTTCTTAAGGATTGATCAGAAGTCCGTATAGCCAAAATATAGAGCAGGAAAAGGGGTTTTTAATGTGGAAATGAAAGGAAATAAACGAAGCAATTAAAGCAAGCAATCAAACCAATTAATAAAACTAAGACAAAATTACAAGAACTAGTACTTATGCAAAAAGGCTTAATCTGATCTCTCTTCAATTCACAAAATCTCTCACTAGCTCTCAATTATAATTGGCATTACATATGTAGACCATTTGAATGTGGAATCCCAACAATTAAATGGCAACCCGATGCTCCATAATCATCGAGGGTTTTCATCAAACACTCAATGACCATCAATTATTCAATCGCATTAGGCACACAACTTGGCTTGAATCACAACAAATTCGGATATCATACACTCACCATCAATCAATGATCAGACCGAAATTAAGGTTTCAATTCAATTAATCAATCAATTAATTAAACCCCTAAACCCCCAATTCAAATTATGTATTCCTAAGCATGAAGAACAATTAACCTAAGGATTAAATATGAGCCTACAAGAGACCAAATCGATGCAAGGAACTTAGGTACTCATGTTGCACAATTAAAATTGAAATTGCACTAGAAGAAGATGAAGAACAGAAATGGTAGAAAAGAGAGAAAATGTAGAGCAAGAAAAAGAATGCACAAAACGTAAATTGTATTCAAAATTGCTAAGTGTAAAAATGTCCTCATGGCAACTCACAATCTAATCCTATGTACAAAAGGCTATGTGCAAGTCATGTGCCACATATAAATTGGGCCAACCCATATTTAAAATGGGTTTGGGTTGCCCCTAGTCAGATTCTAAACTAATGCACTAATTACATTGAGTTTTGGTCTGTAATTGCAAATCACTTTCAAATTCGCAAGAATAAGCTCTAAGTTTGGTACTTCAACTTCAAACCAAAATTTGACCCCTTTGCAGACCAAATTTGGTCTTGAGTTCTATAATAACACTTTTAGAAGATTATGTTAATCGAAGGTCTGTAGTAAAAGTTATGATCTAAATATGAAAACTATCTAAGTTGGAATTTACAATTAAATTGGATCAAAATTTAAATTAAGGCCAGTTAGCCCAAATAACAAAGAATGTCTAAAATTCATTAATTATCCAATAATCAGGTCCAGATTATTATTATTATGAAATAGGAAAATAATTAAAATAATGATATATCAAAGAACCAAAAGTTCACCAAACAACATCAAGAATTTATTTTTGGTGTAAGAATCCCCCATACCTTTGTTAGTGAGTTTTATATGAGTGAAAATGGGAGAAGAAGCTCCCTTGTGCACCTAAAATTCTTCAGCCAAGTGTGGTGGTGCAGTGTGGTGTGGCAGCTTTGAGTGGAGTAAGATAGAATATGAAGATTTTTGATGAAGAGGAAGAGAAAGTATATAGAAAAGGGAGGAAATGAGTGTTTAGAGAGAAGAGGAATTTGAAAAATTGAGTGGAATGAGAGAGAGTGGGTGACAACTAGATTTAAGGGTAGGCGTCCTTAAGTTATCTTAATTCTAATTGAGCCTGTAAGTGTGTATATAGAGCTCGTGGGCCCATTGTATCCTTAGAGCTCCAAGTTTCTCAATTTGAGTTTCCCGGGGTCTATAATATTTATGTTATGCTTAGTTTCATGTTTTAAAATCAGATTCCATTAATTCTCCTTTTAGATATTTCACTAGTGTATTTATTCTAATTATATTATTAAAATAATGATTTTTACATTATTTATAACAATGTAATTAATGAGTTAACTTTTCTTCTTATCTTTGACTTTTCTAATCTATTGGAATTGTCTTCACTAATTACACTTAATTAGGCCTAAACTAATGTTTAATATACATGTGAGGTCATTGGATATCCTTGATCCATTTTTACAAAGTATGTTATAAAATGACAATTTTGTCCTTCTCCTAAAAATAAAAAAGTTATAGGTGTTATCCCTCTTTGAGTTATATTCTTTAGTAGTTCAAGCTATTATGTGGTTACAAATGAAGGTTTAAGAATTGGTTCACTATAGTAGCCAAAAATATCGATACATATATCTTATATATGATTATATATGTTTATACATTTTGATTTTATATGTCCTTTTGTGAGAAAACTCACCTTGTACTGTTGCAATAGTAGTTTGTGCCTGTAATGATCTCAGATCCATGTTCGATGGACAAGTCTTTTAGGTGCTACAAGTTTTAGATACATGTGTTTGAAGGATCAACTTTAACTTGACCAACAATTGGAAGCACTAGAGTGATTGTTGAAGACTTAGTGAGCTTATGAATGATGCTAGTAGAATATGTAGCGGGAAAAAGGGTGTAACCTTACTTTGAGCATTAATGCTTCTTCCCTTTTGAGGTATTTGTTTTAGGTAGACTTGGATTGGCCTAATCCGACTCTTTTTGTGTATCTTTGTTAAAATTCTTTTCATGGTAATTTTATAAATTATGGCATATAAATTTTAGATATGTATGTATAGACATGTACCATGTATTTTAAGCACATAACTTTCTCTATTAAATCTATCAAAAGTTTTATTTTCTATGACCTCAAAGATTTTCTATAACCTTAAAGAAAATCCTTTTAGAAAATTAAACATTTTTAACATTTCATTCATACAAATTCACACCTAAAATTTGGTAATTGAATTCCTTCAATTTCCTGGATTTGGAAAAAATGCAAATTTTCAAGAATAGGAATCTTATGATATGTTGGAAATCTCTTATACAAAAGTTTTAAATTTTCTATTTTCAAGATTTAAAAACAAAGTCTTTGACAACAATCTTTTAATGTAAAGATTAAAATTAGTACAAATTTTAAGATGGACTACTTTATTATTATTCAATATATTTTCATTATTATTTTTTCTCTTATAAACATATAAAAAATAAAATATTAAATAATTACTTACAATATTTTGGAAATGAATTTGGTAAGCTTATTTAACATTGATTTTAATAACATTTAGCCATAACCTTTTTGGGATTTCATTTATAAAAAAAAAAAGGTACAAATAAGGTGAATAATTAACGCGGTCGGTCTGTGAATGATTTAAATAATTATCACGAAATTAAGGTGTTTTTGAGTTTTCTTGCACAAAAAAGTTTTATGATATAACAGTCAAAAAATGTTATTCGAAGGTTTAGGTGTAAAAACGTACGTGAAAGTTAATTTGTACATACGTAGTGAATGTGTGTATGCTATGCATAGGGGTGTTAAAAAAAACGGATCTCGGATTTTAGATAACTTAATCAGTCATTTTAAAACTAGATTTTATATGAGAACTAATCAGGCACACCAAATTGAATTAATCCTAAAAATTTACGGGCACATTTTAGTTTTCATGTACCACAGATCACACGTTCAATTTTTATCGAACCGAACTTTCAAGTTTCATCTCCGAGCCATCCCCACAACGCAAGTATGCATGAGTTAACTTTATATGGCGGCGACAACGTGAGTGTACCTCACTCCTTTATTTGCTTTGTGTTTAGATTATACACCAGTTTTATGTGAGGTTAAGCAGTCTTGAAAATTCTATGGTTTACCTGTATAGCTTTTAGACTGTGACATGGGCGTTTGGATTAATATTCCCATATTTTGGTTTTATTCCATTCTCATTCAGATAAAATATTTTGTATGGTCTATATTGAGTATAAAAAATTATCTTATTTCTTTATTTTAATTTTATGATCATTCGAGTTAAATTATAAGGTTACGAATGTGTTATTTCCTCGAAAACAAATTTATTTAAGAATTTACTATGCTTATTAAATTAATTTATTATTTCTCAAAGAACCATTTAATTAATGTTTCCCGGCTATAAAGATGTCACGTAAAATGCAATAAACAAGTGCATTATATTAAACTTTTAAGAGTAATATACTATTAAAAATACAGATACATTTCAAGGAAGCATAGAAGTAAGTTACCACATTAATTACTCTTCTATTTCATGAATAACCTCCAACTCGAAATTCTGACGTTTTGCTGGAACAATTGCATTTGTTCTAGAAGAACTGGTGATATCAAAAGGAGTAGTAGGTGCAATTAACTCCTCTCCATCTCCTTCAAGCATTTGTACCACAGTTTTTATAGATGGCCGATCCACTGGATTCCATTGAATGCACCATAGTCCTACAATGGCAAGTTGTTTTGCCATTTTAACATTCCCTTCATCCTCAACATTAATTTGCAAATCTCTCCCTTCCAGCAAACTATGAATCCATTCAGGGTATAAAACTTCAAAACTCTCCTCTTTTGACGTATTTGTATTCTTTCTTCCTCCAACCATTTCTAACAACATCATTCCATAACTATAAATGTCAGACTTATAAGACACATTACCAAAGTTTCTTGAAAAAACCTCAGGGGCAATGTAGCCTAAGGTTCCTTTGGCTGCAGTCACTGAAACTATGCTTTGATTTTTGGGACACAACTTAGCAAGTCCAAAATCAATGATTTTTGGGTTGAAGTTCTCATCTACTAAAACATTGTGAGGATTGATGTCAAAGTGAACTATTCTATGATCACATCCAAGATGGAGATACTCAATTCCTTTCGCAACACCCAAAGCAATTTGTTGCAACTTCTCCCAACCTAGGAAAGAATCTTTGTTGTCCGGTGGAGCCAATAACCTCTGCAGTGATCCATTTGGGAAGAAATCATACACGAGAGCACGATGGAAGCCATCTGCACAGAATCCAAGCAAGCGAACAATGTTAACATGATGGATTTTTCCAATGGTCCCCACTTCATTTACGAAATCCTTCCCATCTCCCACTTTGTCATTGAGTATCTTTACAGCAACTTGAATTTCTCGAGAAAGCATTCCTTTGAACACAGCTCCATGAGCTCCTTCCCCTAAACTTTCACTAAACCCATTTGTGATTCTCTTAATATCAGCATATGTGAATCTTGTAGGCTTCATTGCCTTATAATCCTCCAAGAATTTTTCAATCCGAACCTGGTCTTCCTCTTTCATATGATAATAGCGATACACCCAAGCCAACGCCATAACCAATAGTAGTAAAAGCACCAAACCAATTATGCCTCCTGTTGGTAAAATTCATATCAAACAAAATGAATAACAACATAAAAGAAAGGAATAGAATTAAATTATTTCTGCAATCACAATTGTTTTCATTATAAAATGACAAAATTTTGAGCAAAAATTATGATGGAGGCTTAGGAGTATAAACGAGTTAACTGAAACTGAGCTCTTGATGTTTGAGTTTGTGATGGAATTTGTATGGAACTGCTATGAATTGAAGTTGGTAGGATGATTGAAAATGTAGGTAAGAGAGAGTGTTAATATAGGTGAGTGAAGTAGAGGAAAGATGCATGCAATGTTTCAATTTTTCATTCATGCATTTGATCCCGAGTACACATGTTTATAGTCATTTTAAGAACTGTCTTGATCATACATGAATATTACTTCTCTATATTTCTCTACAAGAATTTATTATTTAAAAATATCTTCTAGACTTTGGTAGTTTCTAGATTATCTTCTAGTACTTTTAGATTTATTGAATTATCTATTTGAGCTCCAATTTCTAATAGTTTGGCTGTAAGAAAAAAACTTACTCAAGTTTATATTATTTATTTATGCAACCCACTTAAATGTATGATTTTGATTTTTAAAAAGATATTAAGTGTGAGCTTGACTTGTGTTACTTATTTTTTATTTAGAATTTTTTTGAATTAATTCTTAACAATATCTGTCCGGAAGCTAACATAATCCCAATGACATAACTAAATCCGAGGTGTTGCACTGAGAACCAACAGGTTCGACTTGTTTAGGAAGCAGTAGTGGGGGAAGGTGTCTCGAGCCACGAGCCTGACCTCTGATAGGACTTTTGAAGAAAGGGGATGCATGTGTGCCATGTGTACATCCTTCAGAAAATCCCACCCCCAACTCTTTTGTGATAGAGGCCTCCTTAGAGAGATTCCAAAGAGTCATTGATGTTGCCCAATCTAGCTTCTTCAAAAGCAACTCCAACCCAAAATCAAAGGAAGCTTTCGGTCAAAGCTTCAATGGTGGAAGAAAACCGAGAAAGGAAAAGGTGAAGGGGGTGAGGAATGGAAGAGGTTGGCGCCATGGCAAGCCAATAAGCCTAGGGAGAACCGCCACAATGGAGGATGGAATCCATTGATAAGATCCAAGAAACCTTGCTAAGCAAGACAAAAGAATCCTCTCTTAAGAAAAGCTCAAAGCTATTTCATTTATCAAAATATCAAAAGTGTTTTACAAGGTTATGAAAGGAGTTCATATAGCCCACGGTTTAGCTTGGGTAGCAAGCTAAACTAAACCTAACCCAAGCTAACTAATCCTTACCCTAATCTAAAACTTAACCTAACCGAACCCTAACTAACTAGCCTAAGGTAACAAACTAATTAATGAGGAGCTAGGTTAGTTACATGTCATTTTCCAAGTGACATGTCATCAATCCTTGATCTAGTCCCTTGATTATGATGACTTGATCAAGGGTTGAGGCTTCTCCTTAAGTGGAGACATGGATCACCACCTAAGTAGAAGTCTACTTAACCTTTAACACATGAGTTCACTTTAGAATTTCACTTAAACTCAAATTTACTTGAAATTCACTTGAAATTCTAAGGTGAACCTTAATGCACTTCATTTTATTATTTGTACCTTTAAGCCATGCACTAAACACAAGTAAAAGAAATTCAAGGTATGCCCTCTAACAAATTGGGCCGTGAGCTTGCCAAGCTCCTACATGGCATTACAAAGATTCAAAGGTATTTACAAGTATATTACAAAAATTCTTAGTATTTCTAAGGCCTTGAAGCTTGTAGCATTCCTTGACCTTCTCCAACTCCTCTTCAAGCTTCTTGAGCATGCTCCTAGTGAGTCTCCTTGGAGGAGGTTCTTCTTGTGGGTATAGTCCTCTATCAAACCCTCCTTCTTGGCTTGAACTTGCCCTCAAGTGATTTGGTTCTTCAAGACCTACATCATACAAAGTTAGATCACAAACATTGAAAGAATTACTAACACCATAATCAATAGGTAAGTCAAGTTTAAAAGCATTTGGGCCAAGTTTCTCAATTATTTTGAATGGACTGTCTCCCTTTGGCATCAATTTAGAGGTCCTAAGATTTGGAAATGTTTCTTTCCTAAGGTGTAGCCACACTAAATCTCCTTCCTTGAACTCCACATGCTTTCGGTTCCTATTGTGAATTTTAGCCACTTGTTCATTTCTCTTCTCAATTTGCTCCTTTGTCTTAGCATGCAATTCCTTGATCTTCTCGGCCCTATCCCTTGCATTCTTGTTAGTAGTAAACTCAAAAGGTAAAGCAACAAGATCAAGTGGAGTAAGAGGATCAAAACCATATACTACTTGAAAAGGAGAAAGTTGAATAGTAGAATTCCTTACACGGTTATAGGCAAATTCTATATGAGGAAGCCACTCTTCCCAAGCTTTAAGGTTATCCTTCACAAAACTTCTCAAGAGCTGGCCAAGTGTGCGGTTCACCACTTCCGTTTGGCCATCGGTTTGTGGGTGACATGTTGTGGAGAAGAGAAGCTTTATGCCAAGCATGCCCCACAAGGTCCTCCAAAAATGACTTAGAAACTTAGAGTCTCTATCACTTACTATAGTTTGAGGAACACCATGGAGTCTTACCACCTCCTTAAAGAACAACCTAGCTATGTTAGAAGCATCATCAACCTTTTTACAAGGAATAAAGTGTGCCATTTTTGAAAATCTACACACCACTACAAAGATACAATCCAAACCTCTTTTAGACCTTGGTAAGCCAAGAACAAAGTCCATAGACAAATCCATCCAAGGAGCATTTGGGCTCGGCAAGGGTTGATACAAACCATGGTTGGAGACTTTAGACTTGGCTCTATTGCAAGTGACACACATTTTCACAAATCGATCTACTTGAGCCTTCATCTTAGGCCAATAGAAATGTTATTGCAATATAGCCAAAGTTTTGTCCCTACCAAAATGGCCCATCACACCGCCTTCATGTGATTCACTCACTAATAGATCTCTTAAGGAACCTTTGGGAATGCACAAACACTTCCCTTTGAAAAGATAATCATTTTGTTTGTAGAAATCCTTGTGAGATCCATTGGCGCATGAATTCCATAGTTGGCCGAACTCATCATCAACACAATACAATGCTTTTATATGTTCAAAACCAAGAAACTTACTTTCAAGCATAGCAATTAGAACATATCTCCTACTAAGGGCATCAACTACTACATTAGTAGATCCCTTCTTATACTTTATAACATAAGGAAATTGTTCAATAAATTCTATCCACTTAGCATGACTCTTGTTCAACTTACCTTGACCCTTGAGGTGCTTAAGAGCCTCATGGTCCGTATGTACCACAAACTCTTTAGGGAGCAAGTAATGTTGCCATACATGGAAAGATCTTACCAAAGCATAAAGCTCCTTGTCATAGGTTGAATAGTTGAGTTGACCTCCCTTGAGCTTCTCACTAAAGTATGCTATTGGGTGCCTTTCTTGCATTAGGACCGCCCCTATACCTATGTTTGAGGCATCACATTCCAACTCAAAAGATAGAGCAAAGTTAGGCAATGCTAATATAGGTGCATGAGTAAGTTTTTCCTTTAACAATTTAAAAGCATCATCTTGTTTAGGTCCCCATATAAATGGAACTTCCTTCTTTACTAATTCATTTAGAGGTGAAGCAATAATGCTAAAATCTTTTACAAACCTCCTATAGAAACTAGCAAGCCCATGGAAGCTCCTTACCTCCTTCACACAAGTGGGAACCGGCCAATCCATGATAGCCTTCACTTTACCTTCATCAACTTGGACACCTTGAGCACTCACCACATAGCCAAGGAAGATGACACTCTCGGTGGAGAAGGTACACTTGTCCTTATTTGCATATAGCCTCTCGGACCTAAGGACTTCTAAAACACATCTCAAGTGCATCAAATGTTCATGGAAAGATTTGCTACATATAAGTATGTCATCAAAATAAACCACAACAAATTTCCCAATAAACTCTCTCAAGACATGATTCATAAGCCTCATAAATGTGCTAGTAGCATTGGATAAACCAAATGGCATCACAAGCCACTCATAGAGTCCAAACTTAGTCTTAAAAGCGGTCTTCCACTCATCACCCTCTTTCATTCTAATTTGGTGATAGCCACTTTTAAGATCTACCTTGGAAAATATGGTGGAACCATGCAATTCATCTAGTAAATCATCTAAACGTGGGATGGGATGCCTATACCTTATAGTGATGTTGTTCACCGCCCTAGAATCGGTGCACATGCGCCATGTGCCCTCCTTCTTAGGGACAATGATCACCGGTGAAGCACAAGGTGAAAAACTCTCTTTGACCCATCCTTTCTCCATGAGGTCTTGCACTTGTTTTTGTATCTCATGTGCCTCTTGGGGTGTGCTCCTATATGATGGCCGATTTGGTATGGAAGCTCCCGGCACAAAGTCTATTTGGTGTTCTATCCCACGGATTGGTGGCAAGCCATGAGGAATCTCCTTGGGGAAAACATCTTGGAACTCATCTAGCAAGGCATCCAACTTAACTTGTTCACCTACAAAATTAGAACTCAAACACAAAGGGTTTGGCAAGCAAAGGAACATACATTTTCTAGCCAAAAATTCTCTTTTAATTTATCTTTTGTCAAGTAGAAAACTTCCCTTGTTACCTTTACTTAGAACCAACTCACTTACCTTTTGGTTCTTGGCCTTATGTCCTTGGGAACTTGGAGTGATGCTTGCTGGATTTTTCCCATGTGTCTCGGCCGAAACAGCAAGCTTGCCTTGCTTGGAAGATTTTGGTCCTTCCTTGGCATGCCTTTTACCTTTCCCGGCCACTATGGCTTTTTGCTCACTGTAACACCCCCCTCTTATTTACTTATTTTATTTATATTTTGTAATTTAAAGTAGTTAATGATATAGTAGATAAAAGAGAGATTTAGAAAACAACACTTTTATTACATAGGTTTTAAGGTTCATTACAACCAGATTACATAACTTTGTCCTATTATTATTTTACATAACTACCTTAGAACATATACTCAACACTTTTACATGCAAAACATAGCAAGCATCTTCACAACAAGATAGTAGTAACAACCATTGCGAAACAGTGACAACTTCTCAATCCTGCAAATCTGTAAAAATAGAATTGCAAGGGTGAGCTTTCCTTAATCCTCAAATAATTTTAATTATAGTAAAACTTTTGAAAATAAGGAAAATTATTCATAAAACCAATATTCTTTAATATTCTTCAATTTCTTTAAAAATAGTAATTTATTGATATAAAACCTGTGTCCAAACCATTAATTCAATTCACAAGGTAAAACCACCAATCAACCATAAAACGAATTAGTAATTTATCACAATAATCATGTACACATAATCACTATTGCATGCTCTTATTTCTATATGATGCATGTATCCTCACGATGTACTTTCCCTATTTACTCAACATGCAATGTGGCGCCATCCACTGAAAATAGCCTGGGGCATCTGGTCCGCACATCCTCCAGACCCACCAGTGGTAGACACTCCGTAATTGTCGAGTTCCCTCGGTGTCCGGCAGACCTCCCCGAACACATGTGATCATCATGAGCAGGGGGCAATTTCCCCACCAAGAGAACCCCTCTAGTCCACTGGTATTCCACTCACACGACGGAATCTGTAAATTACACGACTTGGTCTACTACTATCCAAATCATCATGCAACATGTTCTAGACCTTGAATTGTATAATGACCTTCATCATATCTCAAATATCGACCTTTCCACCAGGTCATCTTTATCTCACCTCATTCTAAGCATTGCCCATTCACCAAGCAATCTTAGAATGTTGCCTCTCCACTAGGTATTTCAAATCGGTCATTAAGCAATTCAAGTCCATCACCAATTTCATGCAACCATGCATGTCACCACTTATTCATATCCAACTCAAAAACGCATATTTCGATATGAAATCAACACCAAGAAACACCAATAAACACCAATAAATCAAGAAACCAAGAAACAAGAAACACCAAGAATTATCAAGGAAACATCAAGAACCAATAAACAATACCACACTTTTCCTCGTAACAAGAATAATTCTGTTCTGATGTGGAAGATCGGACAAAACCGCAACCACAGAGCATACTAAGAATTATCTTCGCATGTTAGTATCCGAAAAACTAAAGAAATATAATGAAAGTAACAACAAAACAAAGAATAGAAGAGTAGGATAAGGATGCTCTCCTTACAAGTTTCTCTCGCTTCCTATACTCTTCCTCTACAAATTACTTCCTATACTCTTCCTCTACTTACTTGCTCCTCTTTTAGAGATATTTCTTCCTAAGAGCTTGAGAGAATATAGAAATGTTCTTTGGTTTGTTTTTCTCATCCTAAATCCCTAAATTTCTATTTATAGAATTCCCAAAATCTATTTTCTTCTGAGAATATTCTATAGAATATAGAATATTCCACGAATATTCCACAGAATATTCCACAGAATATTCCACAGAATATTCCATAGAATATTCTACTCCAGTAATTTAAATTTACTATTTACCATAGTAATTTTACTATTTACCACAGTAATTTATATTTACTATTTACCATAGTAATTTTACTATTTACCACAAAGAATTTTATTATTTACCACGTAATTTACTATTTGTACAAGAACTTACTATTTGCACAGAATTTACTATTTGCACAAAAATTAACTATTTGCACAAAAATTTACTATTTACACAAGAATTTACTATTTACTACGATAATTTCAAAAATTCATAATTTTTAATTATTTTTATATTTCTCTCGTTATAAAAACCTCTCTTAAACTATATTTAAGTTTTTGGGATGTTACAATACTCCTCCTTTTTAAAAATTTCGTCCTCGAAATTTACCTTTATTGGAATAATTGGGTAGTCGCTTTTCACTTGATCTTCCAATTCCCATGTAACCTCTTCACTTGCTCCGTTTTTCCAAATAACCTTGACCAAGGGAATTTCTCTTCCTCTCAGAACTTGATCCTCTTATCCTCGATCTTTAAAGGTCGGGTTTCAAACGTGAGGTTTTCTTTTACTTGAACATCGTCAAGTTCCACCACATGTGAAGGATCATGGATATACTTTTTCAATTGAGATACATGAAAGACATTATGAAGATTTGACAGAGTAGGTGGTAATGCAATTTGATAGGCTACGGGTCCAACCTTTTTGAGAATTTGGAAAGGTCCTATGAAACGAGGTGTGAGTTTGCGGGATTTGAGAGCCCCCGAACTCCGGTCAAGGTGTTACTTTTACGAATACATGATCCCCTCTTCAAACTCAAGGTCCTTCCTTTGATTATCATAGTAGCATTTTTGCCTATTTTGTGTCTTTCTCATCTTCTCTTGATTAGTTTAATCTTTTCAGTAGTTTGTTGTATTATTTCAGTCCTAAGGTTATGTGCTCTTGAGGCTCTACCCAAAGATAAAGGTGTCCTACATCTTCTTCCATATAATGCCTCATATGGGGCCATTCCAATTGAGGAGTGGTAACTATTATTATATGTGAATTCTATTAAGGTAGATGGCTATCCCAATTTCCTTTATATTCCAAAATACATGCCCTTAATAAATCTTCTAGGATTGAATAGTTCTTTCAGGTTGTCCATCCGTTTGAGGGTGATAGGCGAACTTAGTTTTAGCCTTGTTCCTAATGCTTCCTCGCAAACTTTCCCAAAATCTAGAAGTGAATCTAGGATCTCTATCCTGAAACTATGCTTGTGGGTACACCATGTAATCGTCTTATTTCACTTATATATAAATTGGCTAGTTTTTCTAATGAATACCTTACATTAACTCGGGATAAAATGGGCGGATTTGGTTAATCTATCTATTATTACCCAAATAGAATCTGTTCCTTTTGAAGTTTTTGGTAATCCTACTACGAAATCCATAGAAATACTATCCCACTTCCATTGCGGTATTTCTAAGGGTTGCAGCATTCCTGAAGGTTTTTGGTGTTCGATTTTAACCTTTTGACATACCAAGCATGCATATACAAATTCGTTCACTTCTTTCTTCATTTTAGGCCACCAAAACAGGGTCTTCAGGTCCTTATACATCTTGGTGGCACCAGGGTGAATACTAAGCTTACTTTTATGTCCTTCCTCTAAGATTACCTTCTTAAGTTCCAATATATTAGGTATGCATATTCTATTTTGAAATCTTAAAATTCCATCAACTCCAATATTGAAGTTACTATTTTCTCCTTTTCTTATGGCTTCAATTTGATTATTAAGAAAAGGATCCATTTCTTGTTTCTGTCTTATTTCATTCATAAATTCATTAGTTATTCTTAAGGCTCCTAACTTAATACTAACAGGAGTAAACTCACATGCAAGGTTGAAGTTCCTAAATTGATCTATTAAATCCATCTCTTTAACCATTAAACTTGATATTGCTATGGTCTTTCTACTTAATGCATCAAATTACTACATTTGCTTTGCCTGGATGGTACTTAAGATCAAAATCATAATCTTTTAAAAATTCCATCCACCTTCTTTGTCTCATGTTTAACTCCTTTTGGCTAAATAAATACTTAAGGCTTTTGTGATCACTAAATACCTCAAATCTTGTTCCAAAAAGATAGTGTCGCCATATTTTAAGCGTAAATACTACTGCAGCTAGTTCTAGGTCATGGGTTGGGTAGTTCCTTTCATGGTTTTTCAATTGTCTTGATGCATAGGCTACCACTTTTCCTCCTTGCATTAGCACTCCTCCTAAACCTAGTTTAGAGGCATCACAATAGACTTCAAACGATTCAGTTGGGTTTGGTAGGGTCAAAACAGGAGCAGTAGTTAGTTTTTTCTTAAGGGTTTGGAAACTTTGTTCACAGTCGTTATTCCATACAAAAGCTTGGCCTTTTCTAGTTAAGGTTGTGAGAGGCAAAGCTATCTTGGAGAAATCTTTTATAAATCTTCTATAATATCCAAATAATCCTAGAAAACTTTTTATTTCTCGTCACATTTTTTGGTCTTTCCCATTTTAGTATCGCGTCTACTTTATGTGGATCTACCGCATTCCTCCTTGTGATATTACATGTCCTAGGAAACTAACTTCTTCTAACCAAAATTCACATTTGGACCATTTCGCATATAACTGTTGTTCTTTCAAGATTTGTAATACCACTCTAAGATGTTTAGCATGTTCCTCTTTGGTTCTTGAGTATACCAAAATGTCATCTATAAATACTACCACAAATTTATCCAAGTATGGTTGAAATATCCTATTCATGTAATCCATAAATACATGGTGCATTA
The DNA here is from genome assembly GCA_026586105.1 of Hylodesmum podocarpum. Classification (NCBI taxonomy): domain Eukaryota; kingdom Viridiplantae; phylum Streptophyta; class Magnoliopsida; order Fabales; family Fabaceae; genus Hylodesmum; species Hylodesmum podocarpum. The sequence continues at coordinate 7,322,704 of JALJEV010001430.1, read as the reverse complement.
GTTACGCCAAAGGGCATAACCATGTACTCATAGTGTCCATATCGGGTACTAAAAGCCGTTTTAGGGATATCTTCACTTTTTTTTACCCTTATTTGGTGATATCCGGACCTTAGATCAATCTTACTAAATACACAAGCTCCTACTAGTTGGTCCATAAGATCATCTATCCTTGGTAAGGGTACTTATTCTTAATGGTTACCTTATTTAGTTGTCTATAATCTACACAAAGTCTCATAGTTCCGTCTTTCTTCTTTACTAGAGTACGGTGCTCCCCAAGGTGATACACTAGGTCTAATAAACTGTTTCTTCAATAGTTCTTCTATTTGTTTCTTTAGCTCCACTAATTCTAAGGGTGACATCCTATAAGGTGCAATAGAAATTGGTCCAATCCGGGTATCGTGTCTATAGAAAATTCAACTTCCCTTTCGTGGTAGTTGATTTATCTCTTCTTCGAGAATACTTCGAGAGAAATCCCAGACTACAGTATATTATCGAAGGTGACCTTTTGTTCCACTTCTAGGTTAGAAAGGATCATGTACACGTTATTATTATTTTTCTTTAAGTCCCTTTTTACTTGGTTGGCGAGATTATCTCCATATCCCTACTTGCTTCAGGTCGAGAAAAGATTAAGGTTTTATCGGCAGTTTATAAGGACATGGTTGGAAGATAACCAGTCCATTCCAAGAATAATATCAATTTGTTTTAGTGGTAGACAAACCAAGTTGACTAGGAAGGTTTTGTTATTTAGTTCTATTTGACAATCTAAACAGATGTAAGTAGTTGTAACTGACTCATTGGTAGGGGTAGTTATTATTAAATCAATGTTTAAAAGGATAGTGGAAGTTGTAACCTTTTAGCACAACAAGATATAAAGGAATGAGTGGCTCCAGAGTCAAATAGTACAAGTAAAGGAATTCCACGTATGGAACACGTACCTTGTACAAGATCATTGGCATTCGAGGCCTCGGTTCCATTGAGGGTGAATACTCTTCCCACAAATTTTGGTTTCCTTGTTGATTGTTATTAGTGCCTTTAGCGCTTCCATTAGTTTCTTCTTTTAGTTGTGGGCAGTTCCTTTGGATGTGTCCTTTTTGGTTGCATTTGTAGCAGGTAATGTCCGATTTGGGGCATTGAGGGGAGATATGCCCAGACTCCCCACATTTGAAACATTTGGTTGGGGCGGAAAGTTGCCACTTCCTCTTACTTTGTTATCCATTTTCATTTTAGGATGAGTATATGGTTTTCCTCTGTCCTTGTTCCTTGTTTCTTATGGGTCCCCCATTATTCTTGCCTTTATAATAAGCTCGCTTTAGCTCTAGAGTCTTCATCATATATTCTACACATATTTACTAAAATAGGGTATTGTCTAATACCCCGGTAGTTGATAGCTTGCTTGATCTCAGGTCGAAGTCCATTAAGAAATTTGACACATTTGGAGTTTTCCCCTCCCTTCCTTGGTAATGCGGGAAATATCGCACCAATTCCTCAAACTTGATCACAGTATTCAGCCACATCATATTCCCTTGTTTAAGTTCCAAGAACTCCATTTCTTTTTTATTCTTAATGTCTTGGGGAAGTATTTCTCCAGAACACTTTTTTTCAAGATTTCCCAAGTTATGACTTGTCCATTAGTTTCTAAATACCGACGGGTGTTTTCCCACCAATATTCAAATTTTCTTCACAAGATAAGTTCCAAATGCTAGTTTTTGTTCTTCCGGACAAGTCGTAACTCGAAATATCTTTTCTATTTCCCTTATCCAACTTTGAGCACTATCTCGGGTTGTAACCCCCATTAAAAGATGGTGGATTGTTCTTCAGAAAGTGATTCACCCTTGGTACTCGCCTTCCTCCGTTATTTCCTCGATTCTCGATTTTCTATAGCTCGAGCCAGAGCTTGTAAAGCTTCTGCTATAACTCTATCATTTCTTACCGCCATAACTTTTCTAATAAAAGTAGAGCATAGAATATCATAGGGTTAGTCTACATTCTATTCTAGACTAGGTGACTATTCAATCAATCAAAGCACACCGAATAATCAAACAAACACTCAAGCAAACAAACAATCATTCACACAACAAAGACATAAAGAGACACATAACTCACAAGTCGAACGTTCGACCTCGCTCCGATACCACTAATGTAACACCCCCCTCTTATTTACTTATTTTATTTATATTTTGTAATTTAAAGTAGTTAATGATATAGTAGATAAAAGAGAGATTTAGAAAACAACACTTTTATTACATAGGTTTTAAGGTTCATTACAACCAGATTACATAACTTTGTCCTATTATTATTTTACATAACTACCTTAGAACATATACTCAACACTTTTACATGCAAAACATAGCAAGCATCTTCACAACAAGATAGTAGTAACAACCATTGCGAAACAAAGGACAACTTCTCAATCCCGCAAATCAGTAAAAATAGAATTGCAAGGGTGAGCTTTCCTTAATCCTCAAATAATTTTAATTATAGTAAAACTTTTGAAAATAAGGAAAATTATTCATAAAACCAATATTCTTTAATATTCTTCAATTTCTTTAAAAATAGTAATTTATTGATATAAAACCCGTGTCCAAACCATTAATTCAATTCACAAGGTAAAACCACCAATCAACCATAAAACGAATTAGTAATTTATCACAATAATCATGTACACATAATCACTATTGCATGCTCTTATTTCTATATGATGCATGTATCCTCACGATGTACTTTCCTATTTACTCAACATGCAATGTGGCGCCATCCACCGAAAATAGCCTGGGGCATCCGGTCCGCACATCCTCCGACCCACCAAAGGTGGTAGACACTCCGTAATTGTCGAGTTCCCTCGGTGTCCTGGACCTCCCCGCAACATGTGATCATCATGAGCGGGGCAATTTCCCCACCAAGAGAACCCCCTCTAGTCCACGGTATTCCACTCACACAGACGGAATCCGTAACTTACTTGACTTGGTCTACTACTATCCAAATCATCATGCAACATGTTCTAGACCTTGAATTGTATAATGACCTTCATCATATCTCAAATATCGACCTTTCCACCAGGTCATCTTTATCTCACCTCATTCTAAGCATTGCCCATTCACCAAGCAATCTTAGAATGTTGCCTCTCCACTAGGTATTTCAAATCGGTCATTAAGCAATTCAAGTCCATCACCAATTTCATGCAACCATGCATGTCACCACTTATTCATATCCAACTCAAAACTGACATATTTCGATATGAAATCAACACCAAGAAACACCAATAAACACCAATAAATCAAGAAACCAAGAAACAAGAAACACCAAGAATTATCAAGGAAACATCAAGAACCAATAAACAATACCACACTTTTCCTCGTAACAAGAATAATTCTGTTCTGATGTGGAAGATCGGACAAAACCGCAACCACAGAGCATACTAAGAATTATCTTCGCATGTTAGTATCCGAAAAACTAAAGAAATATAATGAAAGTAACAACAAAAAAAAAGAATAAGAAGAGTAGGATAAGGACGGCTCCCTTACAGTGTTTCTCTCGACCTTCCTATACTCTTCCTCTACAGCTTCCTATACTCTTCCTCTACTTACTTGCTCCTCTTTTAGAGATATTTCTTCCTAAGAGCTTGAGAGAATATAGAAATGTTCTTTGGTTTGTTTTCTCATCCAAATCCCTAGGCCTCTATTTATAGAATTAAAAAGATCTTATTTGCTGAGAATATTCTATAGAATATAGAATATTCCACAGAATATTCCACAGAATATTCCACAGAATATTCCACAGAATATTCCATAGAATATTCTACTCCAGTAATTTAAATTTACTATTTACCATAGTAATTTTACTATTTACCACAGTAATTTATATTTACTATTTACCATAGTAATTTTACTATTTACCACAGTAATTTTATTATTTACCACAGTAATTTACTATTTGTACAGTAACTTACTAATTGCACAGTAATTTACTATTTGCACAGTAATTAACTATTTGCACAGTAATTTACTATTTACACAGTAATTTACTATTTACTACAGTAATTTCAAAAATTCATAATTTTTAATTATTTTTATATTTCTCTCTGTTATAAAAACCTCTCTTAAACTATATTTAAGTTTTTGGGATGTTACACTCACCATCTTTCTTGATCTTCATCTTGATTTGGTCTTCATAAACTTCCCTAGGAGACAAAGGCTTTAGCACAACCTTTCTTCCACTATGAGAAAACATGTAAGTGTTAGAAACACCATCATGAATAACATTTCTATCAAATTGCCATGGTCTCCATAGAAGTAAATGAGTAGCTTCCATAGGCACTATATCACATAAAACATCATCACAATATTTACCTATGGAAAATGAAATCAAGCATTGTTTATCAACCACTAACTCACCATGCTCACTTAACCATTGTAGTTTATAAGCTTTAGGGTGGGGAGAAGTTCTTAGTCCTAGTTTGTTTACCAACCGAGAGCTAACAACATTAGTACAAGAACCACCATCAATGATAAGGGAACAAGTTTTACCTTCAACAAGACACCTTGTATTAAAAATATTCTCTCTTTGGGACTCATCCATACCTTGGCAAAAATTGTTGAGCATCCTCCTTACCATGAGCAAGTCTCCACTCTCGGCCTCCTCACAAGAAGAGTGCTCCTCACCATGGGAAGCATCATCCTCACTTGATGATGAGCAAGAGTCTTCACTAGTCATCTCCCCATCATACCTCATCACCATAGTCTTTCTATTTGGGCATTGTGAAGCTATGTGGCCTTTCCCTAAACACTTAAAACATTTAATGTTACTAGATTTAAAAGAGTTAGAAGAAGAAGGTACCTCCTTGGGCTTGGAAGGCTCATGGTCACTCCTTGGTTTCACCATAGGAGCATTCTCCCTTTTACCTCTATCCCTCCAACTAGAAGACCTAGGTGTAGAAGTTCTTTTGAAAGTAGCCCTCCTTCTAAGTTGCCCTTCTATTCTTTCGGCCTTGTGCACGGCCTCCTCCAAAGTATGATAACTTTGAAGCTCGAATACATCTTAGATGTCTCTATTTAAGCCATGAGTAAATCTAGCAAGGGTGGCCTCCCTCTTTTCTTAATACTCGGCCCTCAACATGGTAACCTCAAGGTCCTTATAATACTCTTGGACACTTCTTGTACCGTGGATCATCCTTTGAAGCCGAATGTGTAGGTCTCTAGTAAAAGAAGGTGGAACAAACCTTTCCTTGAGAGCTTGCCTCAAACCGAGCCAAGAGTTGATCATAGGCCTCCTCATGCGTGCTATGTCTTGTTGCACTTGATCCCACCATACTAGCACATAGCCCTCAAACTCAAGAGTAGCAAGGTTGAGCTTCATCTCATTAGTCAAGTTAGGATAACACAAGAAAGTTTGGTCTACCTTCATGGCCCAATCAAGGAACCCTTCGGCCCCTCCTTCACCACTATACTTAGGAAGCTTCACCTTAGGTAGCCCTTCATCCCTCCTTGGATCATCACCATAGTATTGCCTCCTTGAGTCTCGGCTATACCTCCTATAATGGTATCCACCACCTCTCTCCCTTCTCCTCTCATTCCCATGCCCATCAAAACCGAAATCATCCACCTCATTTTCTCCTCCATCACTCCCAATGGAAGCTTCATAACTTCCTCTATTGTTCTCCCTCCTTCTCTCATTTTCTTCTCTCCCTCTCCTATCATTTGCTTCCTTATTCCTCCTCTCTTCCTCCTCTCTATTCCTACTAGACTCTCCACTATGCCTCCTCTCACTACCCAACCTCCTTTCAATCGGCCCAACTCTCTTATTAAGGGTGGTATTCAATCTACTCATCATCAAATCCATCATTTTGAGAGTTTTGGGTGACAAATCATTGCCAACACTAGGAGAACTAGCCATCGCTGCAAGAAAAGGTTAGTGTACAAGAAATATAATAGGAAATAAAGAATCTCACCACTCTCTAAGTGTATCCACTCAATCAACTCGTGTTTCACACTTAGTGGCTTTTTCTCTAATGAAACTCTCTTGCCTTTTTCCTCTCTATCTCTTGGTTCTCACTTAGAAATTATTCTCAAATCAATTATCAAGTTCCTACCAAGCCAATGTGAAAGAGGAACAGCACCCTAGCTAGGCTTAAGAATTCCAAAGAGACAAATACTCAAAGACAAAACTAGGAGTCCAAGAAAGACAAACAAAAAAAAAGGCTCAAAATGAAAGAAAGGCTAATCAAATTTGGAGTAAACTTTGATGAGACAATGGCACATATATGGACAACAAAGGAACATGAATTTGCAGGGAAACAAGTCCAAAACCGATATTAAGAGTATGAGAATCAAAGTGTACAGTCACACACAAATTCAAGTTAGCCACCGAAATGTCACCAAGATTAGCGACGGATTCCTAGGAATCCGATTAGAGACCGAAAATGGACCTTAATTCTATGATTATGCAACCTTTGAAAAATCAATCCAAATACAAAATAAGGTTCATATATTCATAGCACTACCAATTTCCAGCAAGTTCAGTAAAAACTCAAAGTGAAAATTACACCAAAAAATCACTACACACTCAAGTCCAAGACAAGGTATTAGAAATTCAACTTGGGTGATGTGTGCTCAAAACTAAGTCCAAGGGTGTGTCTAATTGCCAATTCTTTTCACTTTTCAAATTTTTCTCTTGCTATTTTGGTTCTTTTGATTTTGCTTTTGTATGGTCCTTAATCAATTTCTACTCTTTTTGGACCCATACACTTCACTTTTCACCACTACTTCTTTTTCTTTTGTTTTTCTCACTTGTTTCTTTTCTTTGTTTTTGATTTTGTATTTTTTTCTACACACTATGTATGGCTGGACCGAAACCAATAATGAAGAAGAGCAACCTCCAAGTTCAATTTCTAAAACCCAAAAAACGAAATTATCAAAGGGTTACACAAATTGGACCTAAAGAGTGCTCTAGAAGCTAACTAAATGCATGTTCATGTGAAACTTACACTAGAAGCCTCTCTTATCTCATGGAACCCATGTAAAACATGAAACCCAAATCAACAATGGTGCAACACATACAACATACCCACGGTTATGGAAGACAAAACACAAAGGACTAAACAAAACTACAAGAAAACAAATCAAACAAAGAAGCTTACCAAGGAAGTTACTCTAGAACCATGAATCTTGTTATGGAAGCTAAAGCAACTATGGGTAAAACTTCAAGACAAGCATGCATGGACACTCAAACCCACGGTTTGAAGAAGAAAGAAAGAAGAGAAACATGCTTAGACACAAACCAACCGAACAAAATGAAGACAACTCAAAGAAACAAAGACTAGGCTATTGAAAGAAGACATGGAACAAAGAAAATTCAAAGAAAGCTATGGAAACATATGAAACCCATAACTAACCCGTTGAAGATACTCCATTGAAGAAGACACAAGCTCTGATACCACTTGATAAAGGCCTCCTTAGAGAGATTCCAAAGAGTCCTTGATGTTGCCCAATCTAGCTTCTTCAAAAGCAACTCCAACCCAAAATCAAAGGAAGCTTTCGGTCAAAGCTTCAATGGTGGAAGAAAACCGAGAAAGGAAAAGGTGAAGGGGGTGAGGAATGGAAGAGGTTGGCGCAATGGCAAGCCAATAAGCCTAGGGAGAACCGCCACAATGGAGGATGAAATCCATTGATAAGATCCAAGAAACCTTGCTAAGCAAGACAAGAGAATCCTCTCTTAAGAAAAGCTCAAAGCTATTTCATTTATCAAAATATCAAAAGTGTTTTACAAGGTTATGAAAGGAGCTCATATAGCCCACGGTTTAGCTTGGGTAGCAAGCTAAACTAAACCTAACCCAAGCTAACTAATCCTTACCCTAAGCTAAAACTTAACCTAACCGAACCCTAACTAACTAGCCTAAGGTAACAAACTAATTAATGAGGAGTTAGGTTAGTTACATGTCACTTTCCAAGTGACATGTCATCAATCCTTGATCTAGTCCCTTGATTATGATGACTTGATCAAGGGTTGAGGCTTCTCCTTAAGTGGAGACATGGATCACCACCTAAGTAGAAGTCTACTTAACCTTTAACACATGAGTTCACTTTAGAATTTCACTTAAACTGAAATTTACTTGAAATTCACTTGAAATTCTAAGGTGAACCTTAATGCACATCATTTTATTATTTGTACCTTTAAGCCATGCACTAAATACAAGTAAAAGAAATTCAAGGTATGCCCTCTAACAAATTGGGCCGTGAGCTTGCCAAGCTCCTACGTGGCATTACAAAGATTCAAAGGTATTTACAAGTATATTACAAAAATCCTTAGTAGTTCTAAGGCCTTGAAGCTTGTAGTATTCCTTGACCTTCTCCAACTCCTCTTCAAGCTTCTTGAGCATGCTCCTAGTGAGTCTCCTTGGAGGAGGTTCTTCTTGTGGGGATAGTCCTCTATCACTTTGCAAATGATTACTTATGGGCTTACCTAGGATAACTAGGCCATCATGACTCTCTCTTTCCTCTCTCACCCCATACTTATATAAAGGTTATCTCTTTTGACGCCAAGCGAGTAAGACACTATTCAAAGCTAAAAGATTTGTTCCATGAAAACATATTGACTTTGGCATCAGAGTATCTCCTTGTATGTACTAACCCTAGAAGTTGGAGACTAGGCTGTCCCATGGAGGAGCCACATTGGGACTTCGGATTCCGGTTGTCGACTTAAACTAGGCAAGAACAATATCAATATGATATATTTAATAATTATTTCTGAGACTAGATGATAATAAAAATGAGTTTAATTACCAATTGATAGTAACGTCCTGAAATTTTAGTTATTGGAATTTAATTGATTTTATAGTTTGGTGTGTTACTTATATAGTGATAGCTTTTTTTAATCAATTAATAGAGTTCTTAAAATTTAATTTATGATTTTTAACTTGTAATTGAGTTTTAATTAATTGCTGGTTTAATTCTTTTCCGTGTTGTGTGTGAATTTAATTTGATTTCTAATTTAAATAGTTATAATTTGATTAAATATAATTATTTAAATGGAGAACATTTTAATATTTTTTAAATTATATTAAGACTCATTTTGGAAGGGTTAAAAGTACAGGTTAGAAGTGAAGTTTGTTTTTTTCACTAGTATCAGATTGAAAATCACGTATTTAAAATTACATCACAAAATTAGATTCACATGAGTACCTCGTTGGAATGACATATCAAAAATTGGCACACAGTGTAAGTGGCCAACCCTTCAAACCTACCTAAAACACCTAAACCTCACTAATTAAACCACAACACTTAATAATTCTACGAGTTCTCTTCCTAATTCCTCTAAGTGCCATAGTTCCAACTCCATCCAGTCAATCGTGTGTGGTCGTAGCCCTCCTTTGCATTCACATCCATCTTTAGCAAAAATAAAAAACAACCTTGAGAGTGAGATAGAGAGGAGCTGAGAGCTAATCAAGGAGATGAATGAAGTGAACACCATCGTGAGCCATGGAGAGCCATAACCGTGAGTGACCATCTCAAGCCCTTCTCTTCACCAACCTAGCCATTAGCTTTCCTGGAGGTAAGGAACTCTTTTACTCAGACTCAGTCATGGGAGTGTTGAGCAAACTTGACCACCAGGTTTTTATGTGTTCTCATAGCCATTATGTTGCTTGCATGTGAGTATTATCTTGGTTCTCTTGGGTGATGTTCAATTTTGATGCGTGTTTGTGATTGAGGCCATGATTGTGGATTGAAAATGACTTTTTAGAGTGTTGATGGTGTGTTGACACTTAAATCGCAAGGAAATTACGCTCTAATTATGGGAAGCCTTGAGGTTTGGTGAATTTTTCATGCAAATTGAGGGTTTGAAGAGAGAAAAATGGTGTTTTGGGCTCTTTTAAGACTTCAACATTTAAGGAAAATAAGTTTGAGGATATTAGTTAAATTTTAGGTCAAACTCAATTAGCTTGGGTTACAAGGAACCGACAGAGTGCAATTGATGAGTAGCCTTGATGTTAAACTCATCATAGAGTGCAATTGATGAGTAGCCTTGATGTTAAACTCATCATAGAGTGCAATTGATGATAATAGCCATTAATCATACTTGGAGTCGAAGTTGGATTACCCATGAGGGTTAAGCTTTGGTACGTGTTTCTAGTTATGGCATTGATATGTATTAGGTGTTATGATGCTTACATGCTATGTTGCATGTGTGCCTTAAAGTTGTTTGAGATGTCATCGATGTTCTATGCATAGCGTTCTGCTATTGGTGTGAATTGCTCCAAATGTTAGTTTTGGAGGTACAGTGTTGGGTCGAGCTTTTGGTGGTTAGTAAGGATTGTAGAGAGTGTTTTAGTTTGTGAGTGTAGATTTTGGAGAGTGCTTTTGGTATGTGCGAGAGGTTTCCGTGTGTAGAAGCTTTTTTGGTTTTTGGAAGTAGTTATGAGGTGTAGGTGAGGTGATAACTCGTGAAAAAAATTTACCGACATATGCTTTTTAACTAAGAATTTGTCCATTAATTAATGATAAGCAAGCCAAAACAGTCGTTAAATGTGTTGAATTGCAATAATATGTTATAGAATGTGTTGATGGTTTGTTTAAGAGGCATAAAAGTAACAAAAATAGGAGAGAAAGTGTAGAAGAACGTTGCTCGCGTGGCGTGCCCTACAACTCGCGCGAGCTGGCATACAATGTAGCTGACAGGTCGCACGGAGTGGCCTACAGGTCGCGCGAGCTAGCCTATAACTCACCTATAGTGCGCGTGAGCTGGCCTATAGCTCACCTACAGCTCACGTAACGTGGCCTACAGCGCGCATGAGATGGCCTTTAGCTAGCGCGACATGCCCTACATTTCACGTGAGTTGGCTTCCCAAGAGAGCCAAGATCTGCCTTTATAGCCTCAACTCGTGTGACTTACCCCACAGCTCACGCAAGTTGAGCCTCTAGTGTTGCCAGGGATGTCCTTTATAACTTATGCTTGTGCGAGTTGGTTTCCTACTAACGCGAGTTAAGTTCCGGCCCAAGCCCAACTTTGTTTCTTATAAAAAGGAAACCTCATTCACACATGAGATCATCGGGAGATAAAGATTGAAACCCAGAGAATGACATAAGGCATAAGATAGAGAGAGAAGCAAAAGACGAAAGACAAAGATTACTCATCCCCCTCGCAAAAGTCAAAGGACTATGTATTCTTTTCCTCTTGTTTATTCTTGTATTGTGCTCTTCGTATCATGAACTAAATCGTTCTTTAATTGAGAGAATGATGTAACCCTAATTTATTCTAATATAATTCTAGATGTTATTTAGTTATATGATTGTGAGTTCTTTATTCTAAACATAATGTTGTTTATTAATTGGCCACTAATGAATTGAACCTAAACTTAGGGGAAGTTAGAGAAAAGAAACTTAGGTGGTACTGGAGAAATAACCATTACTGAGCTAAAGCCTTAGAGATAAGAATAGACGGTAGTGTGAACACATAACCTCACATTTATATTTGATTCACATATCATAAACCCTAGTTGGCTTAGTTTAACTTAAGAGATTAATTAATCGGCTCAATCTAGGCGGCGTAATTGATACTTAGAGGGACTATTATGAGAATAGGAATCTGATTCATCCAAGAATATAATTTGAATAACAAAGGGAAGGTATTAGGATAATTAGTGGTGAAATCAGGATCTCAATTGCTTTTATTAAATTAAATTTAAAACTCATCTTTTACAATTCAGTTACTTAAAACACATAGAAACTCTTTAATTCTACAATCAGAAATATAATTGATAAAATTTGATTTCTTGTCCTCGTGGGATCGACAACCCTTGTTTATAAATACTTATTACTTGATGTTTGTGGTATACTTGTCATAGCAGGTCTCATGCCCTCACACAAGATTTTTGCATCATGAGATTTATAATGTGTGAGTGTAGTTTTGGTGTAAGAGTGAGGTTCTGGTGTGTAGGTGAGACTTTAGGGTTAGAAATGTGGTTTAAGTATTAAGGTGTGTTTTAGGTTTGGAATGGAGCCTCGGTATAAAGTATAGTGAAGTAAATAGGTTTAGGTGGCATGGTGAGGTTGGGGTTTAAGTCTTGAACGAGGTTATGATTGTCAAAATTCAAGGTGTTGATGTCATTCCAAGTGTTTATGTACTTACAAGATGACCTATGTGCATAAGGCTCATGTGTATGGATGTAAATCGAGTTTCAACTCAATTGGTGCCTATTTCCAGTGAATGAGATGGTTAAGAGTTCTTGAATTGTACCTTATAAAGATGTGTAATAATTGATGGAATGATTGCGAAATAGCATGAACATGTTGAATTATGTGCACAAGGTATGTTTTGAGGTGAGTTGTGAGAGTACAAAGTGGAAGAAGTTGATGATGAGTTAGTGGAGGAGTGACTTAGTACAACAAATTGTACTAAGTTATTGTCATCCCACGCTGAGTGTGAGAATGATTTAACCTTGAACGTGAAGGTACAAAGAGGTTGGGATACCTCTCTAGACCTCCACATTGAGTTGACATGTGTGGGGCACTAGGTGTGAAGCCCTAGAGACCAAGGGTGGTTTTTAGAGGTCCCCACAGAGTATATGGTTGTTGGGAGATTGGGCGTCAAACTTTAGAGACAAGGGGCGGTCTCTAGAGGTCCAAGCTAAACATGACAAGGTCTCATGCTAAATATGACTCCTCTAAGTGCACATGTTTCAGTGTATGGTGTAAGTGAGGTGTTTCGTAATAGTTTGATGTTTTTTAGTATAGTGTGCTCATAGAAGTGATATATAATGATAGTTCTTATATGTTAGATGTATGTTTTGGTGACTTTTGTGGATGTGTGTGTGCTTATCTCTTTATATATATATATATATATATATATATATATAATGTAAATAACTTGATGAACTTAAGAGGTAGTGAGGATTCCATAATGAACTTTTAGGTAGTGTTGTGATGTGTTGTGAGAAAGGGATATGTGTGTGGAAACAAAAGGAGTTATGTACGTGATAAAAAAAAACATGGTTCAAGGCATAGTTTGTGAGTTGGGTAGAGTTGTGTTGGGCAACCTGTTCTAAAAGGGGACTTGATTGGAAGTCTAGTTGGTCCAAGTAGTTGGAACATCGCATAGGGAACTCCTTTGGGATGTAAAGGTGTGAGGCTTCACCATTCCAGGTTATGAAGTGGTGAAGGTATGACCAAGTTGAGTCATGAAGTTAGTTAACTCCATATCTTGATTATTATCTAGTAGCATGTGTACTTGAGTTCTCCTTTTGCAAGTTGCTTTAAACCCTATGAGAGAGTGAAAGTATAGTTCGTCTCTTGTGTTTTGGTTAACTACGAAGTGGTACCTATTGAGATGACATGTGATGTCTACAAAACTTGGGATGTACTCCCAAGTGAGATGTGGGATAAGCTCTTATCAAGCTTGGAAAATCTTGCAATGATTGCGTTGCATCTTCAGTTAGTGAGAGCCTATTAATGTGCCTATTTTGGTGTACTCCTAATAGTAAACCATGAAACATATGTGTAAGTTCATAAAGCAAATAGTGATTTATGTGACAGTTGGCTAGTAAAGTGATGATAAGGTTGACACATAAGTGAATTTTATCAACGAGAGTGCTATTAGTTAACCATAATGGTGGTTAGTAGGTTGAATGTTTATTGTGTGTTTAGTGTGTATCAGTCACGAAGGTGAGAAGGTCACCCTTATGTTGTTTGTTTGTGCAGATGTCCGGGAGAAGCCTGTCTTTCAAGGCGATATATGAGTGCCATAGTGGCCCATGTGAGTCGATCACAGAGGGGTAAGAGTGTTTTATGTGCAGAGTTTGTTTTACCCAAGTTTGTAATGAAGATGTGGTAGCTGATTAGGACAAGGAAATAGAGTGGGTCTTGTCCATTTAGCAAACTCAATGCCTTAAGTATTTCTATTGACAAATGAGTTTATATTTTATGGGTCGTTTGGCGAGGTGGTTGTGCTAGAGGAGGTTGGGGAGTATGTCCTAATAAGAGAGCCTACACCAACAGAGGAGACACTAGTTGAGGAGTGTCGTATGCCAAAGTTCATAATACTAGACCCCTCAAATAAGGCTTCCTACTACAACGCGTGTAATACTTAATTGTGGAAGATTATCTTATCAGAGGGCATAGCTACTAGCAATGGGTAACACTAAATTGTGGGAGATTATTCTATCAGAGGGCATAACTATTAGCAATGGACCAACTTCTGTAGTAGGAGGTTAGCCTATGGAAACTAACAATGGGGGAGATTTTCCCTGAGGGTTCTTTTCATTATTTTGGTAATCCTACTTGTACTACGCCGAGGTAAAATCAGCTCGGCGTATCCCGCCACTAGGTCGGCATCCCCCTAAACAAAGATACTCATCCAGAAAGTGGGACATACAAGCATTTAAGTGATATGATAGGATGACGTGACATTTTTCCCTTTGGGCAATCATAGTCTTGGGAACTCACAAAGTCGCCCTTTTCACGACACGTGTATCTTGGAACAGGGAAAATCAACTGATAGAACCTTCCCCTACCTACCAAGTCGCCGAAAGTAAGATATAAAAACCTGGAGCTCGGCTCCTTAAGGGGGTAACATTATTCTTTTCCCTAACTCTCTCTCTTTCATCCTCTTAAGATACCGAATATTCATATTAGCCTGAACTAACTTAGGCATCAGAGTGCCTTTTGCAGGTACCTCCCTCCCTGATGTTTCACCCATGATCAAGAGAAAGATGAACCAAACGAGTTGATTGTAGGGAGGAGACTGAAGACCTCGACTAGGACAAAATCTAGAAGAACACTATTCATTGTCAATCTCCATTTATAGACGTTTTCGTAGGAGTTGTGTTTTTGGATAGGAAGACTTAGTCCGATGGTTTATCCTTCACTTCTTTTGATGAATGTTTGGTGGGAGGATAGACTGATCAATATTATGATTTTCATGTTTATAACCATTTGGGCTTTTGTTTTATCGATTTTTGAAACTTATATATCCACGATTTATATATATATATATATATATATATATATATATATATATATATATATATATGATGTAAATATTTATCAATGCAAGTTTATACATTATATTTCCGTAAGTTATATTTTATCACATCAACATCATTTATTTAAAGATAAAGTTATACCATTTTATATTTTCGTGCATTAAAATATTATATTTGGAAGAATGGAAGTTGTGTATGATACACGATAATAATTTTGGAAAAGGTTTTGAATTTTCTCATATTTTAAGTCTTATACAAATCAGTATTATAAATTTCAAGAAGGTAGAACTAAGTAAAACATTCAGTTGCAAGAAAGGAAAGGTGAGGGAAAAGGAGACTGCGTACCTGCAGCAATGAGTACAATAGTTGATGTCGGAGTTATGTTTTCTGGACAAATGAAACATTCAGTTTCAGAACCGTTAGTGCCGTTCTTCCATTTACATTTCTGCCCTTTTGCTTCACAGTATCTACAGTCAGGTTTCGACCATTCCATACCCAACGTTTCAATCCCGTGATAAATGCCAGAGCACCATCGTTCATACTGATAAATCCACTTAACAGACCAAACATCTTTTACCTTGGGGCAGGATTGTATTCCTATTCCGGTTTCGACAAAGTTGATGTTGGATTCAAGTATCAAAATAGGGCATGACGAACTTGAATCGCAACAGAAGAAGGAAACGTTTGTCCCGTATGGATCAATCGGGAATTGGAATGGAGAAATGGATGCGTTGCCGAGTTTCAAGAGCTGACAGGGAAGGCAATTTTCAGGGTCATATAACTCAATTTGCTGAGATTTGTAATCAATGTTTCTTACAAACAATTTGATTGGAACAGCAGGTAGCTCCAGCATAGTCTCGTGTTTTTCAGTACATAACAGATCGAACCCACGAGGATAGTCAGTGGTGTGATTCAAGTTGTTGTGAATGTTTCTGAGATAAAATGGAAATTGAATATGGATTCGTCCACATTTTTGCGTGCAATTGTTCTTGCCTGTCACAGGCTTCTGTAGCAGAAACAGGAATGTTAATACAATAGACAATTTCTGAAAATTGAGCATTGTGTGATCAGTGATGGTGCACACCGTGAAAGTTGCGCTGCGTGTATCAGAAATAACAAATCCGCGTTGCGTTTACTCTTTGGTCACCTTGTGTCGGCTTGTACAATTAATGCGTTTGAAGTGACAATTTTATATGGTCTACGTAGCAATTATTTACCGGTTTTTTTTTTTTTTTTTTTTTTTTTTTTTTTTGCTTTTTCTCTTTGACAAAGTCCATCGGAGTCTATTCGAACAATTAACCACCAATATAGTTTAATAAAATTGTACCTTATAATTACTTATAACATAAATTTAGCCATTATTTAACGTGATGGTAATTAGATAGTAATAATTAAATATACACGTAGATGCATTTAAATTTAAAAATTTATGAGACACAATTAGATTGATAGGAATATTTTAATTTTGTTAATCTCATATGTTATTTATCATTTATTATACATATTTAATTTATTAATTTTGTAATTACGTAATTATAAACGTACATTCATTTGGTTGTGAAATAAAACTTATCATCATTAGATATTTTTATAGTTTTATGACACGGTTAGTTATATATGAAACATAAATTGGTACTTATAGTTATTAACATTCGATATACGGGGAAAAAAATTGTGCAAGAGACAAGAGAGTGAAGAAAGAAATGTCAAAAACATACTGTCAAGTTAAAACAGGTTGATGTTTGTCAAAACTGACCAGTTATATATAACTCTTAATTTATGCACTGTAGCAAGGCCGAGTCTTCCTTCTAATTTAAGTTAATATTTTCAAGTAAAATTAATAAAAAATAAAACAAATAAATAAATAGTAAACTAAGGGATAAGTACTCGTCCTATATCCTCTGTTATATTCTTTTTTAAGAGCAAACATACATTTTGATTCCTGCTGTCTCACTTTTTATAACTTTTGTACTTGAGTGTTTATTTTATACAATTTAGTCCCTGATTGTTTAAATAATATTACTGTTTAATATATCCCTCAAAATTAGTTCGTACGAAGAAATAACCTTATTTGTCTTGAAGATTTATTATGTGAGTGTCACTAAGAGAAACTTTAAATAAATAAAATTTATTATAAATTTTAAGAACCACAGATATCGTTATTTGTTCAAAAATTTACTCCAAATAAGACGAATTTAAAGAGATTAAAACTATCAAATTAGAGAGTAAAAGTAAATAAATTTTAATAATACATCTATACGATTATAACTAATTTTATAAATTTTAAATGACATCCAGTTACATAGGTAATTAATTATATACATAAATAGGAGTGTTTGTCGGATGTTCGGGTCAAAGTTTGACTAAACCCATGATCTAGCGCACCCAAACATGAATGAATCGGTTTAATTCCATTTTATCAAAAAAATATTCACAAGTATATATAAATTATTTGATATCAATTTATTAAAAAAATATATTAATTTTGAGATAATGAGTATTTTTAAAAATTTTAAAAATATTTTTATATTATTTATTATTTAGTTAATGTTAAATGTAATTTTTTGATATATTTTTTTAACATTATTATTAAAAAATATATTTCATATCAACTCATTAGACGTCAAAGTGAAATATATATTATTATATTTTATTTTATTAATATTTTGATTGTTTGAATTTCTTTTAATATATTTACATCATCTAATTATGGTTATCGTTTGAATATCCATTATTATATTTTATTTTATCATTATTTTTATCTTTTAAATTCAATTAATTTAACTTAATATATTTTATATCAATTACTTAGGGATTAATGCTACATATACATTATTTTATTTTATCAATATCTTTATTTTTTAAATTTATTTTAATATATTTTACATCTGACTATAGATCAATATTAAATATCTATTATTATATTATGTTTTATTAATATATTTGTTTTTTAAATTTATTTAAATATATTTCAAATCAACTAATTAGAATCAATATTAAATATCAACTTTCATATGTTATTATATTAATATTTTATTTTTTAATTTTTTTACGCTCATAAATTAAATTCTGTCACTCTACCTTATCTTCAATAAGAGCACATTCTATATGTCAGGAAACTTCTCGTTACAACTATAGTCCTTGTTGTCAAAACGTTGCTTTCACACCATTGAGAATGCCATGAATGCCACCATTCGACACATTGCCAAAGTCCTATCCATGAACACTCTAACTTTCTGAAAGCCCTGCCTGCGAATACCACTAGCTTTGCAATCAATCAGATTTGAATAAAAAAGATAAAGTTAAATTTAAATAAAAGATAAAATGTAATCAAATTTTGAATAAAAGAGATAAAATTAATTTTTAGATGTTCTTAATTTACTTATCTTCTAAAATAAAAAGATGAAATCAAATTAAATAAAGGGTTGTTTGCAAAACAAACCAAATAGATTTTTTAAAAAAATATATTTAAAATTTTTCATGACAAAAACTGATATTAAATATAAAATTTTTCAAATTGGTCATGACTTTAACCAATGTTAAATATAATTTTTAACCTTTACTAAAATTAAAGTCAATGTTAAAAGAGACAACTTTTAAATCATATTTTTTTTTTTTTTACAAATGATCTTAACAACTACATTTAACATTTAACATAAATAACATAAAAAATAACAAATGATATTAAAAATTATTTTTCTAATTTATTTTTTCTAATCAGTCACGAAGTTGATATCAAAAGTGTCTAACTTTTAAACATTGATCAAGAATCGATGTTAGAACTCTGATGTCGGCGGGTAATACCATAGAATTCAACTTCATCTATTAATAAATAGATTATTGTTTCTAATATTTTTAAGGCAACTATATACTGATACTTCAAATTCTGCTATTCTTAAAACTTAAAAGTACAAGGACGAGGTGAAAGAACTTATTTCCAATATCACATCAAATACTATTCAGGTTTTCTCATGAATACTCATATATGCAAATAATGTTCATTCCTAAGACAATTAAATATTAATGGATAAATTTTGTTCATTGGAGTTTTTGTCTTCTCCTTTCATCTGTTTTCCTTTTAAATTCCTTATTTTAGTCATAAATAATTAAACATTGAAGGAATTATATATAAACTACAACATTATTTAATTGTGTAACAATAGAAAAATTTTGGGCCATAAATTGTTAGGACCCTGTTTGTTTGACAAACGAAACACAGTTTCACCACCGTTGGTACCATTCGTCCATTTGACATTTCTGTCATTCCCTTGTGCTTGACGGTATCTACACTCAGGTTTCGACCATTAACCCAACGCCCAAGCCAAAGTCGCATCAAGAATAATTATATCATTTGACGGACAAAACATCTTTTACATTGGGGCAGACTAGTAGGTTTCAGTTCAACAACGTGGTCGTAGGTTTCAAGTAACGAAATAGGGCATGACAAGTTGTGTCAACTTGTACAATTAATGCGTATGGAATTAAGAGCAAAGTGACTTTTTTTCTCTTTGATAAAGTCCACCGGGAGTCTATTCGAACAATTAACCACCAATATATGTAGTTTAATAATTTTGTACCGGTAAAATAACCTGCAACATAAATTTAGCCATTAGTTAAAGGGATGATAATACGTTAGATTGTGTTTGTACGAGGAATTTCAAAATTCAATAAATTTAAATACCTAATAATTTAATTGTTTTGATTTAAATTCTTTTTATTTTGTATTTATTTTGTTTGGATGAATCAATTCAATTTCTTGTATTTCAATTTATTTATTTGGATAAAGTAATTTAATTTTAAGAAATTCAAAATTTTATTTTTAAATATTTATTTAAAAATTAAATTTTTAATATTGAATAATAATAAAATTAATCATTTTTAAATACTTAAATATTCAAAATAATTTTAATGTTAAATGATGAATTTTAATGTTTCAAAATATTTAATAATTAATTTTTTTAATATTAAATAATTAAAAACATAATAAATAATTAAATGTAACTTAATTAAAAATTTTGAATTACGTAGTCTCGCAATAATTTTAAAAATTATTAAAAATAAATAATGACGTAATTTGATAATCGTGAAATTATTTTAAATTATTAGAAAATGTGTGTGAGGTAGTGAAGAGTTGAGAGAGAATCTCAAAAATTACTCAAAAGGAATTGAAATGCCTCACTTTTATATAGAATTTAAAATTCTTCAAATTTACTCATTTGAAATTCTTTCTCAATGACATCATTTTAAACAAGTTAATTGAATTGACAATAATTTAATTTTATAAAAAATATAAATTACTCTAAAAAATACTCCATCCGAATATACTATTAGTGTTGCAATTATGTAATGATGATAATTATAAACATACATTCATTTGCTAGTGAAATAAAACTTGACATCATTAGATATTTTTGTAGTTTTATTAAACGGTTAGTTATACATCAAACATGTTTAATTATTAATTACACCGGTAGGTGATAATTATAGTTTTTAACGTGGCTAATGTATCTAAACAGGTCACTTTCAAAACTAATTACACAGTTATGGCCTGATTCGAAATATTTTATAGTTGGGGTAAGTTTTATTGAAGGGCGTCAAGCCTCTCGGCTTTTTCTGTGTCTGAAAAAGTATAAGCACCCTAAAACCTGTTTTACAATACATACGTGGTAGAAAGCCAATGATTGTCGAGACAAGGCGCATTCAGATAGTAGTCGTGCCGAAGGCCAAGGCACCACCCTTACAAATAGAAGAAAAAGAAACAGCTTCAAACTGCACAAAAGTGGTGAAGTAGCAAACACAGTTTTGCAAGAAAAATGTTGTCATCTAACCTAGAGGATATTGCATAAAAAATAGATTTAAAGAATTAGGTCTAAAATGGCCCTAAAACGTGAAATCTGATCCATTGAAATTTGGATGTGCCGGGGCACCTTCAATACAATTAGTTCATGTGGTCATATCTAATTAGGATGTGGCCAAATAGTTTGAACAAAATTTGATCTGTCGTGTCCCAACTAACTAGGATGTAACACCTTAACCAATTGAAGGCGCCCCTATAATCAGTAATTTCGCTTGGCAAGTGATTGGACCATGGTTATCAAACTTTAGAGTTAACTCTTATACTTTTATGAGTTTAAGAGTCTAGTGGGTCTCAGTGAATCAACTCAGCAGTAAACTCTCTTTTGAGTAAACTCTAGCAAATTCGGAGTAAACTCTTAAACTCGGAGTAAATTCTCGAGTCTACGAGTCTACTACGAGTTTAGGCACTAAACACAAAATACAAAATAATTTGTGTTTTGAGCAGTTGAGTTGTGCAGCGGTAATTCGTTCGATCGATTGGACAATTGAGGGTTAAGCGATTATTGTCAAACCCCGAGCGATCGATTTTCATTTTCTCTTTGCCCTTCCCTTTTTTGTACCGTCAAGGTTGAGACTCGAGATTGTGGTTAAGTTCGAGGTCGAGTTGAGGTCCAATTCAGGAGTTTGACCTTTCCGTCGCAATAGTGAATGATTGTTACTGACTTATTGGGTTTGTGTTTGGGTCGTTGTTCCTCCATCCAATTTGTTTTGTTGTTCTATGTTTTGTTTAGTTGTCTCTTGTTCTTAAAGTGAATTTGATGAATTTGGTGCATGTTCTATTGGTATAGGTAAGCTTATATAAACTTGAAATAATGAATTTATACAAACTTATTACCTAGTATTGTTATATAGGTGAATTGATGAGTTACTCATAATTAGTATTAATAAATTACGATCTTATTTACAAGTGAATTTGTATATTATTTATAAATAAATTTTTTAAAAAAAGAAAAATAAACTCTTACGGGCCTACGAATTAACTTTGCGAGTCAAATTTCTACATCTGTCACGAGTCTACGTAGACTCTTGAGTCTAACAACATTAAATTGGATCACATGCCTCATCCTTAATAAAGACAGCGGGCTCACTCAAAACACACCGTTTGAATAGTTTATAGCTAAATTCATTTTAATAATAAATTATTTTCGTATTCATTTACTTAAAAAAAATGCTGAAGAGATAAGAAGAAAGTAATCTGCAAACAGATTAAGTCAAAATTGAACAGTTATATATTTATTTATTTTTAAAATTTAAGTAAAAATTAAAATAGGTCTATTTAATACGGTTCGACAGACCACGATACAGGCTGAATTGAAAATAATAACCCTTTTATAGGGCCAACTTTTATCTCTAGTCTGAAAGACCAATAACGAGCCAACTCAGTGAGCACATTTCACACTCTAATTAACATATTGTCTTATTGTTTTAAAAAGTAGAATTAATTAAACATAACTCTTAGTTTATTATGCACCGTAACAAGGCTGGATCTTCTTTCTAATTTAAATTAATATTTTAAGGTAAAATTTATAATAAAATAAAACAATTGAATAAATAAATAAGTAAACTAAAGAATAAGGACTCATGATTTTTTCTTTTTAAGAATAAATCTATATTTTGATTCCCGAAACTGTTACTCTTTGTAACTTTTGTTTCTGAGTGTTTATTTGGTACAATTTGATCCCTCATTGTTTAAATAACATTTCGATTTAATATATTTGTCAACATTAGTTTGCATGAAAAAATAACCCTATTTATATTAAAAATTTATTATTTGAGTGACACTAAGAGATTATATAGATAAAATTAATTATAAATTTTAAGAACTACTAAAATTCCTACTTTGTTCAAGAATTATCTCCAAATAATATGATTTAAAGAAATTATAGCTATCAAATTAGAGAATGGAAAAGTTTTAATAGTCAATTTATATAAATGTTATAACTAATCTTATAAATTTAAAATGAAATTTAATGAATTAAATAGGTAATTAGTTATATACATAAATAGAGGAGTTTGCAGGGTGGTACGGGTCAAATTTGACCAAACTCATGACCCAACGCACCCGAACTTAATTGCATCCGGTTGATTTTGTTTCATAAAAAAATATCCAGTAAAATATAATCCAATCTAATCTATGTATAGATTATTATTTCTTGTATTTTTAAAATTGTTGAATATTATTACTTCAAATTCAATTTTCATAATTTTTAAAAGCTTAAAACAAATGACGAAGATGAAATTATTTGCAATATTACATCAATTACATGTTCAGGTTTCAATTTGTTTCTTCCGGACTCCGAGCGGTGGGTCTAATGAGAAGTGAGTCTCAAAAGTATAAGAAAAGAGTTTACAAGTGAAACAAGGTTAAGTTATTTTAGGTGAGTAAGAGTTGTACCAAAAAAACCTTCTAATGCTTAAATAAGTATTCAGTCTTAGAATGAGACAGAGAATTTAGAAAAGGAAGAAAAAATGTAAAGTAAAAAGAATATATTCTTAGTGGTAAATAAAGTATTTACATATTGGTGAGTTGACAAAGTTGAGTATCCAAATGATCTTGAGCCATATACTAATATAATGTATTTAGCTGTGATCGAGACATGCTCGTTTGACAAATGAAACACGGTTTCACCACTATTGGTACCATTCGTCCATTCCCTTGTGCTTCACGGTATCTACACTCAGGTTTCGACCATTAACCCAACGCGAAAGCCAAAGTCGCATCAAGAATAATAATATCATTTGACGGACAAAACATCTTTTACGTTGGGGTAGAGAATAGTAGGTTTCAGTTCGACAACGTGGTCGTAGGATTCAAGTAACGAAATAGGGCATGACGAGTTGTGTCAACTTGTACAATTAATGCGTATGGAATTAAGAGCAAAGTGACTTTTTTTTTCTCTTTGATAAAGTCCACCAGGAGTCTATTGGAACAATTAACCACCAATATACATAGTTTAATAATTTTGTGCCCGGTAAAATAACTTGAACATAAATTTAGCCATTAGTTAATGTGATGATAATTAGATATAGGTTATTAATTATACACAGCAAAGTTATCAACATAATTTTGTTTATCTCACGATATTATTAATCATTTGTTAGACATAATTAATCTGTTAATGTCGCAATTATGTAATGATGATAATTATGAAAGTACATTCATTTGCTAGTTAAATAAAACTTATAATATTAGATATTTTTATATTTTTATGAAACGGTGATTTATATAATTTATTCTAAATTGTAACAGTGGTCGGGCCTAATTCATTATTGAAGAATTATTTAAGTATCATTTCTTCAAAAAGACTAGCAGAGTAAACAATGATTGCCTTACCTTCTTTCTCCCGATATGCTCAATCAATGGTTGCCATTGCAGTTATCATTTTTGTGCTATTCCAACAAACTTGCTATGCTAAGAAACGCCCGTCTTGTTCATCTTCATGCGGCAAAATCCTCAACATAACATATCCATTTCGCCTCAGAGGCGATCCAAGAGGTTGCGGCCTCCAAAGATACGAATTAGACTGCGAGAACAACGTGACAGTGTTACATGTGTTTTCAGCGAAATACTATGTGCAGCATATCAATTACACGAAATACGAGATCCGTTTGACTGATGCGACTATTGTGGAGGGCATTGCTTGTTCAATTCCTCCCAATTTCCATAGCGGATGGAAATTTGGTTCCATCTTTAATCTTCGGTTATCTGATTATTTGGAAATAGTGTTTCTAAACTGTAGTAATCGAGTGACAGATGATCCTCGATATGTTGAAGTGATTGCCGGCCACTGTGATTTTGGAGGCCATAGTATCTATGCCATTCTCGATCGCAATATGGATTTTAGAGTGATGGACATCAAGGTTGGTTGTCATTTGAAGAACGTTACAGTTGTAGAGTGGACACAAGACATTCGCATGAGGAACGTTTCCTATGGCTATGCTGATATTCACAAGTTGCTGCATCATGGATTGTGGTTGTCTTGGTTTTTTAAACTTATCTGTAGGGAGAACTGCGGAAAAAACAAGAGATGTTACGTCAATCAAACCACAGAACAAATTGAATGTAGCGGAGGACATGGACGCTGCCAAATCTTTGATGAATATTACTCTGATAATTGTGGTGAGAATATATTCTTCTGCATATTCCTAATCCCTTTATGCTATTCTTTTTCGTGTTTTTTACAAAAATCTTTATCATGCTCGTGATCATTGTTTAATCTTTAATCTTACAAGGGATGTAAGATTGAGATTAATTCCGTGTTATTTCTTTCCAATGTTTATAAACATTTTATATGCATCTATGAAGAAGCTTTTAGATGTTATTGCAAAATGTCTTAGTTTTAATCTTATCGTGGTCATGGTATATTTTATTAAAGTTTAGGGTGTTACTGTAATTGATTATATTTTTTAATAAATAAGATAAATAAGGAAGTTTAATGTTGACTCATCTTACTCGTAGGAGAGTTAACATAATTAATGTAATATGTTTAAACATGTAAGAAGTATGAATCTGATGTTTTTAAACTTAAAGGAGGAATTAGTGTAGAAAAAATAAAAGAGGGGTTGTGTTAAATTTGATTAAAGTTCAAGGATATTATTATAATTATATTATTTTTTAATAATTATGATAAATAAGGTAAATGTTTGGTCTAAATATATATTAGGAGAGTAGAGGCGAGTAAATTTAATAAGAAAGAAAGAAGCAGTACAAAATGTAGCAAGTTCACCATACAATACACTGTTGTCATCTAATCTCTCTCCACTCTCCAATTTTAGATATCAGAACATTCTCTTGTCTGATATAGTTTTAGAGTGTCAAGGAAATATTTTTAGAGAACCAGCCATGATAGTTACCATAACTACTATGTAGTCTGTACTTTATATTCATGTCTTGTCACAACAAATATTGTTGGCGAGAAAACGTAAAATCACTCGGATAAAAGGAATGAGATGATTTTATTGAATAATAATCTGTTTTTTAAATATAAATTCTATAACTGAAAAATAATAATTATTTTCCTAAACTTAAGTCATTAATAAAAACAAGTACACATGATTACAACAATTATTAAAAACTTAGTCAAAGATAAATTGACAGAAAAAATCAGTTATACACGTTCAACACTCCTCCTTGTATCAACGATTGACAACTCCAAACTTCTCTCTTAACAACTAAAACTTGCTTCTTGGAAGAGTTTTGGTTAAGATATCTGACAATTAGTTTTCAATCTTGCACTATTTCAAGTAAACAACACTATCTCTCTGCACATCTCTAGGGAAAAATATTTTAATATTGAAGTACTAGATTTTTTAAGATGGCAATAGTCGCCTAATTATCCACCATTACTTCTATAGTTGTCGTTTGCTCCAAATGCAAGTTTGTGGATGTTATAAATTCTGCTTCAGCAGTTGACTATACTATAATTTCTTAATTTTTGGAATACAGGAGAATATCCCAGACCCAAAGCTAAAACAATAGGCTGAAGTACTTTTCATGTCATCTATAGAGCCAGCCCAATCACTATCAGAGTAACCTTGTTGTTTGAAGTTTTGTGATTGACTAAACTTAATACCATAATTTAAGGTCCCCTTAATATACCTTATCACACTTTTTGCTGCTTTGAAAGGAGGCTCCCTTACTTGATTTATGAATCTTGATAATACATTTACAACATACAAGATATCTGGTTTGGTTGCTGTGAGATGCATTAAGCAGCCAATTAAACTTCTATAGAGTGTTTCATCCACTTGTTCTATTCCATCATCCTTGGATAGCTTCTCCTTTTGACATATAGGAGTATTCATGCTTTTATAATCCTCCAATTTATATTTCTTTAGGATCTTTTTCACATACTTTCTCTGACAAGTGAAGATATCACCATTTTTCTGCTTAACTTCCATACCTAGGAAATAAGACATTTCTCCCAAGTTTGTGATCAATCTCAGGCACATACAACATATCATAAATTAATTTTGTACCTCTGCAGCTTTCAATGACTATGGTTCCCTTTCCTTCAGCTGTAATAAAAACATTGTTACCAATTCTGACTTTTGACACCTTTGATCTATCCAACTCACTGAAACGTTCTTAATCATGGGTCATGTGATTGGTACAACAACTGTCTACTAACCAACATTCAGCTGAGCTACTGCTTGTAAAACATGTTGCTACAAACAATTTCTCTTCCTCTTGCTGGTTAGCAACTTGAGCCTCATTCCTCTGTTGGAAATTGCTTTTGCAGATTCTTGCATGATGTCCTAGCTTGTTACACTTTTCACACTTGACATTAAGTCTTCTCTAACGTTTGAAAGGAGGGTGACCCATTTTCCCACAATACTTGCAAGGAGGAAACTTTTTATTTCGTGTTTCATTTCTTTTGCTGGTGTTTGCAGCTGCTTATTGAGTGTTGAAGTTCTTCTTGTAATTCTTCCTTTTGTTCTTTTTTGTTTGGATGATTTGCAATTTAGCTTGTAATGCTCCTTCCACATAAACTTCATTCCTCATTTTGACTCTTTGCTCTTGGGCTTGCACAACACTTACAAGTTCTGCCAAGGTGATTCTTGTGAGATCTTTTGTATTTTTTAATGAAGTAATCAACGCCTCAAAATTTTCAGGGACGATTACCAGTATTTTCTGAAATATTATTGATCAAGAAAACTCAGTACCCAACAAACTCACCTTTCGCGTTGAGCAGTATGTTAGCATACTCCTTGATTGTTTCAGATTCCTTCATTTTCTGCATCTCAAATTCTCTAACTAGATTCAGTGCTTGCATTCCCTTGATCCTTTCGTCTCCTTCATATTCATCCTGGAGAAACTTCAAGATTTCAAATGTTGATTTGATTGAAATGATTCTGGTGAAAATATCTTGTGAGACAGCAGCAAACAAAGTAGTTTTTGCCTTGAACTTTCTTGCTTTCCTCTCCTTGTGATTTTTAATTTGAGCCACGGTTGGATTGGTTGGTAAGGGAAGAACTTTGTAGTCTTTCTCAACTGCTTCCCAAAGATCATTTGCCTCTAAGTGTGCCTCCATTCTTATTGCCCATTTGTGATAATTATCACCATCAAACACAGGTGGTGCTACAGCTGTGTAGGGAGTTTCAAAATCCAGGTGCTTGATGAATTGAAGCAAGGTGTCTAGGCTATTATGGTGGATTTTTTTGTTACTCACACAGGTTCCTCTAAGAAGAAAGCTCTTGATACCAATTTGTCGGTGAAAAAATGTAAAAACACTCAGACTAACGGAATTGGATGATTTTATTGAATAATAATTTTCTTTTTAAATACAAATTCTCACTTCAAAAAGCATCTTCTGTGTGGTGACTACCTTACAAGAAAGGGGGGCAATGGAATACACTATTGTAGTAGCTGAAACAGCGGATTCTCCAGCCACATTACAATACCTAGCCCCTTATACAGGAGCAGCTCTGGCCGAATATTTTATGTACCGTGAACGTCACACTTTAATCATTTATGATGATCCCTCTAAACAAGCACAGACTTATCGCCAAATGTCTCTTCTATTGCGAAGGATGATTTTATTGAATAATAATTTGCTTTTTTAAATACAAATTTTGTAACTAAAAAATAATAACTGTCTTCCTAAACTTAAGCCACTAATAAAAACAAATATCCATAATTCCAGTAGTTACTAAAGACTTAGTTAAAGGCGGTTAAAGACTTACTAAAGACTTAGCCTTTTTAACCATATCAGATAATTCGTTTACAGCCAACACAGTATTTAGAATTTCCTCCCAAGAAAAGGCAGTTCGAACAGGGAAAATCACTTTGTGCAACACTAATTCTAGCCTATAGATGCCAAAACTTTGGAAATTGTTTTGTAAATTCTGGTGACCAGAGAGTTAGGCTGAAACTCGGATAAAGATTAGGGATGATCTGTTTTTTGTAGTAGAGAAATGAAAGAAGCTACCATGTAACAACAAGAGTCACATAATTGGTTATTTGTATGAAAAAACATTTGTCATAAGAGATTAGTAATTTAAATGGATCTTTGGACCAGAAAATTAATCTTTGAGTATTGATCAAAGAATATTCTCACTAAAAATTGACACTACTTTTGGCCACCCTTCTGCCTTGAATTTCTTCCAACAGATCGTTAACGAATAAGAAACTTACTGATATTGACAATATTAGCTTTTTGTTGTTTCAGGAATGCCAGCACAAATACTTGCAGTTACTTTTAGTAAGCACGCTATCCCATTTATCATTTCTATCGAACTATTTTCTCCCCCTCAATTATTATGCTGCTTAGAGTTAACTTATCTTGACTGATTAATAAAAACTATTACTCAAATTGGGATTATACAGGGTTCTGTTTAGAAAGTACAAGGCTTTTGACAAACTTTTAGAAAATACTTAAGGTAATATTAATTATTAATTTATATGTAATTCTTTAACGTTTTGAGCTTCAAAATAATTTAATCATATTTTATTGTAAAGTAATTTTGATACTTTACTCTAAATAAAGATAACTAATCCATTAAGCTATCTTGTAACTGTGTTCTTTCAGCTTTAGATTTAAGGAATTTTAATTTTGAAGACCTCTTTATATGGTAGCAAATATTGCAAGAACTGTTAATAGTATTCTATAAATATAATGTATGTATTTAAAAAAGAATATAATATTTTTATATAGTTTAATAAATTTATTAGATTGCCCTTTTGTGTAAAATAAAAATCTAAAAATGAGTATTTTTATTAAAATAAAGAGTTACTGAAAATTTTAAGATGTTTAGATAATCGGCTTCTCTAAAAACAAAAGAGAAAAAAGTGTGAAAAAAACCATTTTCTACATATTTTAAGAAGCAACTTGAAATTATTTTTCTCAAAAAGAAGTGTCGAGATTGAATTTTTGACATAGAACTTACTAAACACATAAATAAACAGACTATTTCTCTCAATTATTACATTGAAATAATTCCTAACGGCAAGCGCATTTATACATGAAATTTTTTCTTCTCAAAATTCTGCTATATTAATTTTAAAAGAACATTAGTATTATTATAAATACTATTGTTTCAAATATAACTCTTTTTTTTCAAATTTAGCATCTAAGAAATAGGTGAAGCATTCATAAGTGATAAGTCATGACTCAAATAAAAATAAAATAAAATAAGATGGCTTGAACTAGGTCTCTAATCTATTAGTTAATTTTTGCCTGATCATAATCACAATTTTTGTTTTTTTTAATAGGCCTTAGTTGTCGACACAATACACTATTCATATTAGTTTATTGCTTAACTACATCTAATAGTTATGTATATATCATATTTTGTTATTCAAGAAGTCTTTCGTTTCTGCAGGTTCTGTTAGAGACATTAAAAGAGGTAATACACGTGTTATATTCGCCCTTTATTAATTTACAGCACATAATTTGTAAGTGGATTTCGTAGTTGAACTAAGTTATTGATCAGAACAAGGTATGTTTTATATCTCCTCACAATTCTGATGAAACTTATCTTAGCAGGATTTGTGAATAGAATAACAAATGTCCGGTCATCATGGCGGTGGCATTGGGATTGGGAGTCTCTTGACAACTTCGTAGGGAAAAATCTTATACCAATATTTTTGGCAGCAAGATATCTATTCGGACTCGCACTGTTGCTTGTGTTATTTATGTATAAGTGGCGACGAAGACATTTCTCAGTGTATGAAAACATTGAAAACTTTTTGCTAGACAACAATCTAAATCCCATTAGGTATGAATACAGAGAAATCAAAAAAATGACTGCCGGTTTCAAAGTGAAACTGGGTCAAGGAGGTTTTGGATCTGTTTACAAAGGAAAGCTTCGAAGCGGGTTGGATGTCGCAATAAAGATGTTGAGCGAATCCAAAGGCAATGGACAAGACTTTATAAATGAAGTAGCTACCATTGGAAGAATACATCATGCCAATGTAGTTGGCCTTATTGGATATTGTGTTGACAGAAAAAGGCGTGCTCTAATTTATGAATACATGCCTAATGGGTCATTGGATAAGTACATTTTCTCTAAAGAAGAAAGTGTCCCTTTAACCTACGAGAAAACATACGAAATATCTCTTGGAATAGCTCGTGGGATCGCATATCTACATCAAGATTGTGATGTGCAGATTTTGCATTTTGATATCAAGCCTCATAATATTCTTTTAGATGATAGCTTTATTCCAAAGGTTTCAGATTTTGGACTTGCAAAATTATATCCATTGAAAGATAGGTCTATTATTTTAACTGCGGCAAGAGGCACACTAGGCTATATGGCTCCAGAATTGTTCTACAAAAATATAGGTGGTGTATCTTGTAAGGCTGATGTTTATAGCTTTGGAATGCTTTTAATGGAAATGGGAAGCAAGAGGAGGAACTCAGATCCTCAAGCAGAGCATTCAAGCAAACAATATTTCCCCTTTTGGATTCATGATCAATTTAAAGAAGAAAAAGATTTTGACATGGAAGATGCCTCAGATGAAGATAAGGATTTGGTAAAAAAGATGTTCATAGTTGCACTTTGGTGTATACAATTGAAACCAAATGATCGTCCTTCAATGAAGAAGGTTGTAGAGATGCTTGAAGGAAAGGTTGAAAGTCTTGAAATGCCTCCTAAACCTTCTTATTATCCCGATGAAACAATTGGTGATGATAGTGAAATCAATTCTAATCAAACATCATGGAGTGATTCTACTAGTTCTGACAAGAATCTAGGGAAACCCATGTCTAATCATTCACTCGAGAACACTACTTGACGAATATTACAACTTTCTTGTTTATGGTATCAGTTTGTTATTTTGTTCTGGTTTTAGTTTTAAAATCATGTACTGTAGTTTATTAATAATAAATTTTGTATCAACTTTGAATTGGCTATGTAAGTTGAATGCTTCTGTATTATGATTTCATTTTGGGTTTGCATGTGATGAAAACTTTTACAAATCTGAGGACAAATCCTACTCACGGACTGACGGACCCGATTCGCTCAATTAATTGAGTCTTCTCTGGAGTGTTTCAAGAAAACAAGTTAGACCCCTTTCTAAGGACATGTTTATTTGGTGTTTTGTACCTTGCTAATTAAGAAAGCTTTATAAAAAATGAAAGTAAAAGATGACGTGAGTCATTGACTTGGCTAGTGTATAAATGATTTAGGTGACGATTAAAATTGTTAATGCTAGTCCAAATCCCAATTTGAACAACATATTTGACGACTTCAAGTACGTGACCTTTAACGATGTTTAATTGTTTTAATGCTACGTAGAACTGTTATGGTTGCCTGTGATTTAATTGCTTTCGAAGAGTGTTAATTTTGGTTAAGTGTGGGGAAGAGTGTTTTCTCCCATCCTGAATTCGCCTAAGAGATTTTGGTTTGTCCAAACAAATGTGGTGCGTTAAGCAGTTTTAGCTCCATATCGAATTCGTCCAAGTTAATTTGGCTCATTCACCCAAATTTTGCATATGATTCGCTTAATCGAATCCTATTCACCAAAGAGAATGACTCACATTTTAAATACAAGAAGGGATAGTAAGATCACATTTTTTGCCCAAACTCTTTTCTTTCTTAATAATGTCCCTCTAAACTTAGCTTGAACCATATTCTATTGTCCTCTTCGCTCCAATTAAAGCTTTAGGCTTGTGGTGGTGAGCGTCGAGGTGTTTTTGACTAGTTGTTTTTGGAGCCCATGGGTCTTTGGAATTAAGACTTTGATTCCAATCAATGGTTAGAAGTGATTAGAAAGCAAATACTAAGTTTACAAAGAATGGACAAGAAACAAAGTGAATCTTAAGAAACTCAATGCAAGAGTTTTTACATGAGTGTTCTATAACAAGTGTATGTATGCTATGCATCGGGGTATTAAAAAAACGAATCGAATCTTAGATAACTTAATCGGTTATTTTAAAATTAGATTTTATAATTAAGATCGAACGGAAGCTATTGTAAAATCAGTTTGGTTCACACCAAATTAGTTTTGAGAACTAATTAGGTACAACAAATTGAACTAATCCTAAAAATTTACGGGCACATTCTAATTTTCATGTACCACAGATCACACATTCACCTTATCAAACCGAACTTTCAAGTTTCGTCTCCGAGCCATCCCCACGACGCAAGTATGTGAGTGTACCTCACTACTTTATTTGCTTCGTGTTTGGATTAAACACCAGTTTGTATGTGAGGTTAAACAGTCTTGAAAATTCTATGGTTTACCTGTATAGCTTTAAGACTCTGATCACATGGGCGTTTGGATTAATATTCCCATATTTTGGTCTTATTCTATTCTCATTCAGATAAAAATATTTTGTATGATCTATGGAGTATAAAAAATTATCTTATTTCTTTATTTTAATTTTATGATCATTCGAGTTAAATTATAAGGTTACGAATGTCTTATTTTCTCGAAAACAAATTTACTTAAGAATTTACTATGCTTATTAAATTAATTTATTATTTCTCAAAGAACCATTTAATAATGTTTCCCGGCTATAAAGATGTCACGTAAAAAACAATAAACAAGTGCATTATAATAAACTTTTAAGAGTAATATACTACTAAAAGTACAAATACATTTCAAGGAAACATAGAAGCAAACATTAATTACTCTTCTATTTCATGAATAACCTCCAACTCGAAATTCTGACGTCTTACTGGAACAATTGCATTTTTTCAAGAAGAACTTGTGATATCAAAAGGAGTAGGAGGTGCAATTAACTCCTCTCCATCTCCTTCAAGCATTTGTACCACAGTTTTTATAGATGGACGATCCACTGGATTCCATTGAATGCACCATAGTCCTACAATGGCAAGTTGTTTTGCCATTTCAACATTGCCTTCATCCTCAACATTTATTTGCACATCTCTCCCTTCCACGAAATTATGAATCCATTCAGGGTATAAAACTTCAAAACTCTCTTCTTTTGAAGTATTTGTATTCTTTCTTCCTCCAATCATTTCTAACAACAACATTCCATAACTATAAATGTCAGACTTATAAGACACATTACCAAAGTTTCTTGAAAAAGCCTCAGGGGCAATGTAGCCTAAGGTT
The DNA here is from genome assembly GCA_026586105.1 of Hylodesmum podocarpum. Lineage (NCBI taxonomy): Eukaryota > Viridiplantae > Streptophyta > Magnoliopsida > Fabales > Fabaceae > Hylodesmum > Hylodesmum podocarpum. Next base: position 7,288,853 of record JALJEV010001430.1, on the reverse strand, counting down.
CCTTTGGCTGCAGTCACTGAAACTGTGCTTTGATTTTTGGGACACAACTTAGCGAGTCCAAAATCAATGATTTTTGGGATGAAGTTCTCATCTAGTAAAACATTGTGAGGATTGATGTCAAAGTGAAGTATTCTGTGATCACATCCAAGATGGAGATACTCAATCCCTTAGCAACACCCAAAGCAATTTGTTGCAACTTCTCCCAACCAAGGAAAGAATCTTTGTTGTCCGGTGGAGCCAATAACCTCTTTAGTGATCCATTTGGGAAGAAATCATACACGAGAGCACGATGGAAGCCATCTGCACAGAATCCAAGTAAGCGAACAATGTTAACATGATGGATTTTTCCAATGGTCCCCACTTCATTTACGAAATCCTTCCCATCATACACTATGTCATTGAGTATCTTTACAGCAACTTGAATTTCTCGAGAAATCATTCCTTTGAACACTGCTCCATGAGCTCCTTCCCCTAAACTTTCACTAAACCCATTTGTGATTCTCTTAATATCAGCATATGTGAATCTTGTAGGCTTCATTGCTTTATAATCCTCCAAGAATTTCTCAATCCGAACCTGGTCTTCCCCTTTCATATCATAATAGCGATACACCCACACCAACGCCATGACCAATAGCAGTAAAAGCACCAAACCAATTATGCCTCCTGTTGGTGAAAATCATATCAAACAAAATGAATAACAACATAAAAGAAAGGAATAGAATTAAATTATTGCTGCAATAGCAATTGTTTCCATTATCAAAATGACAAAATTTTGAGCAAAAATTATGATGGAGGCTTAGGAGTATAAACAAGTTAAGTGAAACTAAGTTCTTGATGTTTGAGTTTGTGATGGACTTTGTATGTAACTGGTAATGTGAATTGAAGTTGGTAGGATGATTGGAAATGTAGCTGGGAGAGAGTGTTAATGTAGGTGAGTGAAACAGAGTAAAGATAGATGTAATATTTCAATTTTTTTATTTATGCATTTGCATTTGATCCCAAACACACATATTTATAGTCATTTTAAGAGCTCTCTAGATCATACATGAATATTACTTTTTTTGGATTTCTCTACAAGATTTTATTATTTGTAAATATCTTCTAGATTTTAATAGTTTCTAGATTATCTTCTAGTACCTCTAGATTTCTAGAATTATCTATTTGAGCACCAATTGTTAATACTCCCCATGCTCATTTATGCAACTCTGATTTTCTTCGAAGGATGATGAACTTTACTCGTGCTAGTGCCTTAGTAAATATGTATAATAGTTAATCTCCTGTTTTGCATAATTGTAATTCAATTTCTTCCTTCTTGACCAACTCTCGAATAAAGTGATGTCTTATCTCGATGTGCTTTGATCGACTGTGAAATGACCGGTTGTTTGTCATGGATATTGTTGACATATTGTCGCAATATAGTGTTGTTGGTGCCTCTGTTGATTTGAAGATCTCGCAGAATTCTTCTGAGCCAAACTGCTTCACATGCAACATTTGTTCCTGCAACGTACTCTATTTCTGCAGAAGATAGTGCTATAGTTGCTTGTTTCTTAGATGACTAAGGTATTGGTTTAGTACCAACACAAAAATAGATAACCACTTGTGCTTTTTCGATCATCAACACTTCCTACCCAGTCGTTATATGTGCTTCCACATAGGCTGTTGTTTTCTTCTGACTCATACAAAATGCCATGATACTTTTCTCCCTTAATGTATCTGAGAAATACTTTTGTTGCTGCAAAATTTTCCTTGTTTGGCTCAGCCATGAATCTTGATATCATACCAATTGCATGAACGATGTCAAACCTTGTATGAATAAGATAGATTAGAGATCCTATAAGACTCCGGTATATGATCTCGTTCACATTTTCAACTTTTTATACTTTGAAAGCTTCTCATTAGTCATCATTGAGTCAACATTGGCTTGTAGTCCTTCATTTAGAACTTCTTTAATAAATCATCAATATACTTTTCCATTGAGATTAATATCCACCCTGGCTCTTGCTTGATTTGCATGCCAAGAAAATACTTCATAAGATCGAGATTGATCATTTCATACTCTCACATCATAGCTTCCTTGAATTCATTTATCGTTTCTTTGCTTATACTTGTATAAATTAGATCATAGTGAAGTCATGTGCACCTTGCTTCTTGACATATAGTGATTGCTCGTTAGGAATTTTGATGAATCCATGATCTTGTAGATGGGCATCGATCTTGTTGTTCCATGCCTGTGACGCTTGTTTGAGACCATATAAAACTTTGCGTAGCCTGTAGACTTTCTCTTCTTGCCCCTTTATATCGTATCCTTTAGGCTACTCCACATATATTTCTTCCTTGAGATCTCTATTTAAGAATGCTAACTTAACATCTAATTGATATATTCGAAGCTTTAGTTGAGCTGCAAGTGCAAAGACTGTCCTAATTGTCTCCATGCGAATGATTGGTGCAAATGTTTCATTGAAATCAACTCCTGGTTATTGTGGATATCCATTGGCAACTAGTCAGACTTTATGCTTTTGAATGCTCCCATCATCATTGTACTTGATCTCATATACCCATTTAAGCACGATGATCTCCTTCTTCGGTGGCATGTTTACAAGTTCCCATGTTTGATTCTTCTTGGTCATGTGAATTTCTTAATCCATGCTTCTTTTGTAGCTGCTTCTTCGTACTTTGCTGGTTCACTAACAAATAGTGCATATGCAGTGATATTGGTTACATAATCCTCACAACGTGTTGGTGGTCGTCGATCTCTTTGTGATGTCTTAGTGTTGAGGTAGAACTTGATTCTGGAACTTCTATCTTACCTGGTCTTGGACTTGATGGAGATCATGAATTCAATACTAGATCTGAAATTGGTTGGTGACTTTCCTCCACGATGGATGAGACTGGTGATGTTTTTGTGCTTCACTGCCATTCTGACATCTCGTTAAATATCACGTCCCTTGATGTGATCAACTTTTTCGTAACTGGATTAAAGAGTCTGTAACCCTTTGATTCTTCATTATAGCCAATGAAGATGCATTTTTCTCCTTTTCCATCGAGCTTTGTGCATGTCTGTTTAGGAATGTGGGCATAGGCAATGCATCTGAATATTCTGAAATGTTCCACTATTGGCTTCCTCTTACTCCATGTTTCGCAGGGTGTCTTGTTGAGCATAGCTTTTGTGGGGGACCAGTTGAGAATGTAGATTGCAATGTTGACAGCTTCAGAAGATTTTTGCCTTGTAGCATGCTCAAAGTCATCTCCACAATTGTGCGATTCTTCTGTTCCGCTACTCCATTTTGTTGTGGTGTATATCAAGTTGTCAACTCCCTTTTTATCCCATGCTGCTTGTAGTATTAGAAGAATTATTTGCTTGTGAATTCCATCCCACGACACGTTCTCGAGATTTTTAGGATATTTTCTCCAAAAAATATATCCACATAATTCTGGTAAATTCATCAACAAATAATAGAAAATACCTTTTTCCATTGTATGATGGATTTCTATATGAACCCCAAATATCTGCATGCACCAATTTTAATGGGTCTTGGCCCTCTAAAAGGTTTTAGGGAAGGATAATCTATGCATTTGTCCATAAATACATCCCTCACAAATTTTCTTTTCATTATTTATCGAGGGAAGACCCTTCACAATATTTTTTAATACTTTGAGGCTATTAAAATTTAAATGCCCATATCGTAAATGTCATAATGTGGATTCATCAATTTCTTCACACTTTAAAGAATATTTTTTATCAATGGGAATTTTCAAAGGAAATATTCTATTAGGGGCCATTTTTATCATAGCAATCAAGACATTTATCATCATCAAAATTAACCTTATAATCTCTTTGAATTAATTGACCAACACTTAATAAATTTTGGGTTAGGGTAGGGACATGAAAAACATCATCAATTTTTCTTGTGGAGCCATCTTTTGCCTTAACAACAATAGTATATTTTCCTTGAATACTTTGATTTCTCCCATCAGCAATAGTAATATTACTTTTGATATTTTCATCAATCGTAATAAAAGATTCACGTTTGCCCGTCATGTGATTCGAGCAAACACTATCCACATAGCATGTATTATGTAACTCTTGGTTGACATTCAAACATGAAAAACAAAAACTTGATCAGAGTCACTAATAGTAAATCTGACCTAATTTTTTTGTCAGTAAAAACAATCTATTTCAAAATGAGTATGATTTTTGCATCTTTTGCATTGAAACCGAAAATTTTGTGTATCATGATTATTTTTCTTGCACAATCTACAATATTGATCAGATTTACTATTTTCATTTTTTTATAATTTTCTCTCCCCAAAGCACGGTAATATGAATTTTTTCCTTTCTGACAAATTTTTTTATCGTGATTGTTTTTTTTCCATCACCATCTTTCTTAGAAATATTTAATTGACTTTGAAATTCTTGATCTGGTGACTGTTCATTAAATCGACACATTTAATCTTCACGCGCTTGTAATGAGCCCATTAATTCAATTAATGTTAATATATATAAATCTTTAGATTCTTCAACTGCAGCCACTATATGATCATATTTAATTATATGATCATATTTAATTGAAAGGTGCGAAATATTTTTTGAATAATTTTTTGTCTTCAATAGTATCCCCATAACTCCTTATTTGATTAATTATATTGGAGATTCGGTTAAAAAATATTTCAACTGATTCACCTTTTTTCATTAATAATGTATCAAAGTCTCTCCATAAAGATTGTAGTTTGATAGAGATTACCTTGTCCGAGCCTTTATATGCATTCTTCAAAATCTCCCCAGACTCTTTTGTTGTTGTCGCAACCATGATCACTAGGAATATGGGTCTTGAAACCCCTTGTTGAATATATGTTAATGTCTTTGCGTCCTTCTTCTGATTCTCATTGTACTCCATTTTCTTGTTATTGTCTCAAGACTTCAATTTGGCAACATTTCGGGGTTGCTCGTAGCCATTTTCGATCAAATCCCAAAGACGTGATATCTTTAGGGTATTCTATTGGATGCTCCAAAACTCATATGCATCCCCCCTAAATATTGGAACCATGGATGATGTATAATTAAATGTTGTAAGATTTTGGGTAATGATTGAGACCATTGGATAATAGAGGGTAACCTTGGATTAAATTAGCTCTAATGCCACTAATGAAATTTGTAAATAACTGCTAATGTGAATTGAAGTTGGTAGGATGATTGGAAATGTAGTTGGAAGAGAGTGTTAATGTAGCTAAGTGAAGTAGAGGAAAGATAGATTTAATGTTTCAATTTTTTCATTCATGCATTTGATCCCAAGTACACATGTTTATAGTCATTTTAAGAATTGTGTAAATCATACATGAATATTACTTCTCTAGATTTCTCTATAAGATTTTATTATTTGTAAATATCTTCTAGACTTTGATAGTTTCTAGATTATCTTATAGTACCTCTAGATTTATTGAATTATCTATTTGAGCTCCAATTTCTAAAAGTATGAGTTTGATTTTAAAAAAGATATTAAGTGTGAGCTTGACTTGTGTTACTTATTTTTATTTAGAAAATTTTCGTGAATTAATTTTTAAAGATATAATATCATATATTTAATAATTATTTCTGAGACTAGATGATAATAAAAATGAGTTTAACATGGAGTATGTGAAATTAATTAATTTAAACCAACCACATTTGACGTTGATTTCCAGTTGAGAATAACGTCCTGAAATTTTAATTATTGGAATTTAATTGATATTATAGTTTGGTGTGTTAGTTATATAGTGGTAGTTTTTTTTAATCAATTAATAGAGTTCTTAAAATATAATTTATGATTTTTAACTTGTAATTGAGTTTTAATTAACTGCTGGTTTAATTCTTTTGTGTTGTGTGTGAATTTAATTTAATTTCTAATTTAAATAGTTATAATTTGATTAAATACAATTATTTAAATGGAGAATATTTTAATATTTTTAAATTATATTAAGATTTATTTTTGGAAAGGTTAAAAGTATTAGTTGAAGTGAAGTTTTTTTTTTTCACTAGTATTAGATTGAAAATAACGTATTTAAATTTACATCGGAGAATTAGATTCATGTGAGTACCTCGTTCATAAAAAATTGACACAGTGTATGTGGCCAAGCTTTCAAACCTACCTAAAACACCTAAACCTCACTAATTAAACCCCAACACCTGATAATTCTACAAGTTCTCTTCCTAATTCCTCTAACTGTCATAGCTCCAACTCCATCCAGTCAATCGTGTGTGGTCGTAGCCCTCCTTTACATGGACATCCATCTTTAGCAAAAATAAAACTTTGAGAGTGAGATAGAGAGGGGCTGAGAGCTACTCAAGGAGATGAATGAGAGTGAACACCATCGCGAGCCATGGAGAGCCATAACCGTGAGAGCAAGCTCAAGCTACCCTTGTGACCATCTCAAGCTCTTCTCTTCACCAACCTAGCCATTAGCTTTCCTGGAGGTAAGGAATTCTTCTACTCAGACTAAATCATGGGAGTGTTAAGGGGATTTGACCATGATATTCTTATGTGTTCTCGTAGCCATTATGTTACTTGCATGTGAGTATTAACTTCATTCTCTTTGGTGATGTTCAATTTTGATGCGTGTTTGTGATGTCATCGATGTTTTGTGCATAGTGTGCTGCTATTGGTGTGAATTACTTCCAAATGATAGTTTTGGAGGTATAGTGTTGGGTTGAGCTTTTGGTGGTTAGTAAGGATTGCAGAGAGTGTTTTTAGTTTGTGAGTGTGGCTCTTGGAGAGTGTTTTTGGTATGAGCGAAAGGTTTCTGTGTGTGGAAGTTTTTTTTTGGTGTTTGGAAGTAGATATGAGGTGTGGGTGAAGTGATAACTCGTGAAAGAGAGTTATCGACATATGCTTTTTAACTGAGAATTTGTCCATTAATTAATGATAAGCAAGCAAAAATAGTCGTTAAATGTGTTGAATTGCAATACTATGTTATAGAATTTATTGATGGTTTGTTTAAATGTTTCATGGAATACAAGTAACAAAAATGGGGAGAGAAAGTGTGGAAGAACGCAGCTCGCGCGAGCTGGCATACAGCGTAGCCTACAACTCGCGTGGAGGTGCCTATAGGTCGCGCAAGCTAGGTCATAACTCACCTATAGCACACATGAGTTGGCATATAACTCGCCTACAGCTTGCACGAGTTGGTCTATTGCTCACCTACAACTCATGTGACATGACTTATAGTGCGCACAAGATAACCTATAGCTTGCGCGACATGCCCTATAGCTTGCGCAAGTTGGCTTCCCCAAAGAGTCAAGATCTGCTTCTATAACCTCAACTCGCGCGACTTACCCCACAACTTGCGCGAGTTTAGCCTCTAAAGCTGCCAAGGATGTCCTCTATAACCTCAGCTTTCGTGAGTTGGTTTCCTACTAGCGCAAGTTGAGTTTCGACCCAAGCCCAACTACGTTTCTTATAAAAAGGAAACCTCATTCACACATGAGATCATTGGGAGATAGAGATTGAAACCCAGAGAATGGCATAAGGCATAGGATAAAGAGAGAAGCAGAAGATGGAAGACAAGGATTTCTCATCTCCCTCGCAAAAGTCGATTGACTATGTATTCTCTGCCACTTGATTATTCTTCTATTGTGCTCTTGGTTATCATGAACTAAATCCTTCTTTGATTGGGAGAATGATGCAACCCTAATTTATTCTAATACAATTCTTGATGTTATTAAGTTATATGATTGCGAGTTCTTTCTTCTAAACTTAATGTTTTTAATTAATTGACCATTAATGAATTGAACCTAAACCTAGGGAAACTTTGAGAAAAGAAAATTAGGTGGTACTGGAGAAATAACCATTATTGAGCTAAAGTGTTAAAGATAATAATAGACGGTAGTGTGAACACATAACCTCACAGTTATATTAGACTCACATATCATAAACCCTAATTGACTTAGTTTAACTTAAGAAATTAATTTATTGGGTCAATCTAGGCAGCGTAATTGATCTTGAGGAGGATCGTTACGAGAATAAGAATCTGATTCATCTAAGAATATAATTTGAATAAGAAAGGGAAGGTATTAGGATAATTAGTGCAGAAATCGAGATCTCAGTCGCTTTTATTAAATTAAATTAAAAACTCATCTTTTGCAATTCAGCTACTTAAAACATATAGAAACTCTTTAATTCTACAGTCAGAAGTATAATTGATAAATTTGATTTTTTGTCCTCATTGGATCGACAACCCCTGTTTATAAATACTTATTACTTGATGACTGTGATATACTTGTCATAGCAGGTCCCATGCCCTCGCACGAGATTTTTGCATCATGAGGTTTATAACGTGTGAGTGTAGTTTTGGTGTAGGAGTGAGGTTGTGGTGTGTAAGTAAGACTTTAGGGTTAGAAATGTTGTTTAAGTATTAGAGCGTGTTTTAGGTTTGGAATGGAGCCTTGGTATGAAGTGTAGTAAAGTAAATAAGTTTAGGTACCATGGTGAGGTTGGGGTTTAGGTCTAGAATGAGGTTATGATTGTCATATTTAATGGTGTTGATGTCATTCTAGGTGTTTGTGTACCTACAAAATGAACTATGTGCATAAGGCTCATGTGTAGGGATGTAAATCGAGTTTCAAATCAATTGGTGCCTATTTTCATTGAATGAGATGGTTAAGAGTTCTTGGATTGAACCTTATGAAGATGTGTAATAATTGATGGAATGGATCGGAAAATAGAATGAACATGTTGAATTATGTGCACAAGGTATATTTTGAGGGGAGTTGTGAGAGTACGAAGTGGGAGAAGTTGATAATGAGCCAGTGGAGGAGTAACTTAGTACAACAAATTTGTATTAAGTTACTGTCATCCCACGCTGAGTGTGATAACGATTTAACCTTGAGCGTGAAGGTATAGAGAGGGTGGGATACTTCTCTAGACCTCCACATTGAGTTGACATGTGTGGGGCACTAGTTGTGAAGCCCTAGAGACCAAGGGAGGTTTTCAGAGGTCCTCACAAAGTGTAGGGGTTGTTGGGAGATTGAGCATCGAGCTTTAGAGACCAAGGGCAGTCTTTAGAGGTCCAATGTTAAGAAAATTACTTTTTGTCATCTTTATTATTGTTTTACATCTGTCAATTTTAATTTTTTATTGTTTCAATTATTGAACTAGTTTTTTCTAGTCAAAGTAGTGGTTCCTAGACTTTAGGAGAAAATATTTTATTTTTAATTAGTGATGTAGTGATTCAGACTTTAGGAGCAAATATCAGTTAGTGGTGTAGTGGTTCCGAGACTTTAGGAGCACATACTTGTTTTTCTCTCATTACAATCATTATTAATATTGTAATTGGCAGTTGAATAAAATTAAGCATTCAACACAACTTGTCTCTCCCAAGTTCATATATTCTCTCCTCTGTTTTTATTATTCTCTAAAACCAACAACTGGTATAGAAAGCCTTTTTCTTACGGACCTGTGAAAATGGATGTTGAACAAAATTTCTCACAAGTTGGACCTCCAGTCTTTGATGGAGAAAATTATGATCTTTGGGCTGTTAAAATGGATACTTACCTGGATGCTTTGGATCTTTTGGATCTTTGAGCCCAAATTAAAAATCATGAGAAGAAAACCCAAAAGGCAAAGGCAAAGTCATGCCTTTTTGTTGGTATCTCTACAACCATTTTTACTAGGATCATGAATCTCAAATTAGCAAAAGCAATTTGGGATTATATAAAGACGTAATATGCTAGAGATGAAAGAATTCGAAGCATGCAGGTGCTTAACTTAATAATGGAGTTTGAGCTTCAGCAGATGAAAGAGTCTGACACAATCATGGAATATTCAGATAAATTATTAGGTATTACCAACAAGATAAAATTTTTGGAAAGTGATTTTGCAGATTCCAGAATTGTTTAGAAAATTCTAGTAATGGTGTTAGAGAGGTACTAAACATTTATAGCTTCATTGGAGAATAAACATGATCTCTCTAAATTACTTTGGTAGAAGTGTTGCATGCCCTGTAGTCCAAGAGCAGCGAAGGTTGATGAGACAAGATCGTGTTGTCGAAGGTGCTTTGTCAGTCAAACATTATGGAGTTAAAAAGAACAAAGCCTCAAGCAATGAAAGTCTAGTAAATAATTAGATGAAAGGCAAGGGAGGAAAGAAAAAATATCTACCTTGTCAACATTGTGGTAGAAAAGGTCATCCACCTTTCAAATGTTGGAAAAGACCAGAGGCAAAATGTATCAAGTGCAACCGAATGAGGCATGAAGTTGTAATCTGTAAAAATAAAAATCACCATGATGAAGGAGCTCAAATTGTAGATCAAGAGGAGGAGGATCGATTGTTTGTGGCTACTTGTTTCCTAAGCAATGAGTCAAATAAAAGTTGGCTAATTGATAGTGGTTGTACCAACCATATGACCTTTGACAAGACACTCTTCAAAGATTTGAGGCCAACTAATGTCACTAAAGTATGAATAGGTAATGGTGATTATATTACAGATAGAGGAAAAGGGACAGTTGCAATCACAAGTTGTGTAGGCACAAAATTTATTTAATGACACTAAGTACATGTCTGAAAAATTCAATCATTATTGTGAGAATTCTGGCATTGAACATCAACTAACTGCTCCTTATACCCCACAACTAAATGGGGTTAGTAAGAGGAGAAATCGATATATCTGGAGATGATACAATGCATGTTGTATGAGAAGAACTTGCCAAACGAATTTTGGGCAGAGGTAGCAAGTACGACTGTTTTTCTTCATAATAGACTTCTCACCAAAGCATTGAACAACCAAACACCATTTGAAGTCTGATATGGTTACAAACAATCTCTAAAATTTCTTAAAATGTTTGGTTGTTTGTGCTTTACTCATATTCCACATAGCAATCGAGATAAGCTGGATAAAATAGCATCATTAGGTATCTTTATAGGCTATAACACAGTCAGTAAAGCCTATAAATTTTTCAACCGTAAACTAGAAAAATAGTTATTAGCAGGGATGTTCACTTTATGGAAGAGGAACAATGAAATTGGGATGATAAAAGGAAGACAGATTTGGAGCCTTCTACCTCAAACACAAACCAGAATGAAGAAGAAAGCTAGCAAAATGAATTAGTTGACGATGTTCCAGTAAGGGGTACTAAATTGCTCTATAAAATTTATGCAAGATGCAATGTTTCTCTATGTGAACCGGAAGATTATAAAGTAGCCAAGAAAAGTCCAAATTGGATGGTTACAATGAAGGAGGAGTTGTCAATGATCGAGACAAACCAAACCTAGATTCTTGTGGATAAACCTTAAGACAGAAAAGTAATTGGGGTCAAGTGGGTGTATAGAACTAAGCTAAACGCTCACAGTTCTATCAACAAACACAAGGCAAGACTCGTAGTGAACGGTTATGCACAAATTTTTGGTGTAGACTACTTAGATACATTTGCATTGGTTGCTCGATTGGACACTATCAGGTTGCTACTTGTTGTAGCTGCTCAAAAGACCTGGAAGAGTTATCAACTTAATGTTGAATCAACCTTTTTAAATGGTTTCTTACAAGAAGAAATCTATGTTGACCAACCCCAAGGTTTTGTGAAGGAAGAAGAAGAAGACAAGGTTTATTTACTCAAGAAGGCTCTTTGTGGGCTGAAACAAGCCCCAAGATCCTGATACAACAGAATTGATGATCATCTACTGAACATTGGGTTTGTCAAAAACTTAGCTGAATCAACATTGTATGTTAATCATAATAGAGCTGACATTCTTATCATTTCACTCTATGTAGATGACCTTTGTGTAACAAGAAACAACACAAGGCTTGTAAAGGAGTTTAAGAAAGAAATGATGAAGGTCTTTGATATGACAGACCTTGGTTTATGACTTTCTTTCTTCGCATTGAGATAAAACAAAGGGAACATGAAATCTTCATTTGTCAAAAAAAAAATATGCCAAGAAGATTTTGAAGAAGTTCAAACTTGAAGAATGTAAAGAACTGAGCACTCCAATGAATCAAAAGGAAAAGTTGTGCAAGGAAGATGAAACCAAGAAGATAGACCACACATATTTTAGAAGCATAATTGGATGTTTGATGTACCTTGTAGCATCTCGGCCTGGCATCTTAAATGTTGTAAGTATTTTATCTCGATTTATGCATTGTTTAAGTGAAATGCATCTCAAGGTTGCAAAAAGAGTGATTAGATATCACAAAGGCACTTGCAATTTTGGCATAAAGTTCAAGTGGACTGACGAATTTGAGCTAAAAGGTTTCTCAGATAGTGTTTGGGGTGGCTCAATTGATGATATGAGGAGTACCTCGGGGCACTGTTTCATATCTGGATCTGGTATTTTCTCATGGAGCTAAAAAAAATAAGACACTGTTTCATAATCTACCGCAGAAGCTGAATATGTTGCTGCTACTGTTGTTGTTAACCAAGTCTTGTGGTTGAATTATTTTTTTAATTGATCTTAACATATAGCAGAAGGAAAACACAAAAGTTTTTGTTGACAATCAAGCTGCAATAGCTATTTCCCACAATTCTGTTTTTCATGGGAAAATCAAACATTTTAACATTAAGTTATTCTTCTTAAGGGAGGTACAGAAAGATGAAGTTATTATTCTTGTTTATTGCAAAACTGAAGACTAGGTTGCATATTTGTTCACCAAGCCATTGCCAATTAGCAAGTTTGAGTTTCTAAAAAATAGGTATGACTTTGCATATCCGAAAGCAAGGAGAAGTGTTAAGAAAATTAGTTTTGGATTGCACATGTCATCTTTATCATTGTTTTGAAGCTATTAATTTTATTTTTTTTATTGTTCCAATTATTGAACTAGTTTTTCCTAGTCAAAGTAGTGGTTCCTAAACTTCAGGAGAAAGTATTTTCTTTTCAATTAGTGATGTAGTGGTGCAGACTTTAGGAGCAAGTATCAGTTAGTGGTGTAGTGGTTCCAGACTTTAGGAGCAAGTACTTGTTTTCTCTCACTATAATCATTATAAATATTATAATTGCAGCTGAATAAAATTAAGCATTCAACACAACTTGTCTCTCACAAGTTCATATATTCTCTCCTTGCAATATTTCATTACTCTGTTTTTATTATTCTCCAAAACCAAAATCCAAGCTAAACATGACAAGGTCTCATGCTAAACATGACTCTTCTAAGTGCACATGTTTAAGTGTATGGTTTAAGTGAGGTGTTTCGTTATAGTATGATGTTTTTTAGTATAGTGTGTGCATAGAAGTGATATACAGTGATAGTTCTTGTATGTTAGATGTATGTTTTGGTGACTTTTGTGGATATGTGTGTGTGTTTCTCTCTTTATATATAATATAATAATGCAGATAACTTATGAACTTAAGAGGCAGTGAGGATTCCATAATGACCTTTTAAGTAGTGTTGTGATGTGTTGTGAGAAAGGGATATATGTGTGGAAACCAGAGGAGTTATGTATGTGATCAAACAAAACATGGTTTAAGGCATAATTCGTGAGTTGGGTAGAGTTATGTCAGGCAACCTGTTCTGAAAGGGGACTTGATTAGAGGTCTTGTTGGTCCAAGTAGTGAGAACATCACATAGGGAACTCCTTTGGGATGTAAAGGTGTGAGGCTTCACTATTCCAGGGTATGAAGTGGTGATAGGAATAATAAAGATCCCTACAAGTGTCGGGTATGACCAAGTTGAGTCATGAAGTTAGTTAACTCCAAACCTATCTTGATTGTTGTTTAGAAGCATGTGTACATAAGTTCCCCTTCTACAAGTTGCTTTAAACCCTATGAGAGAGTGAAAGTAGAGTTAGTCTCCCTGTGTTTTGGCTAACAAAGAAGTGGTACCTATGAAGATAACATGTGAGGTCTACACACCTTGGGATGTACTCCCAAGTGAGATGTTGTATAAGCTCTTATCAAGCTTGGCAAATCTTGCCAATAGTTGTGTTTCATCTTCAATTAGTGAGAGCCTATTGATGTGCCTATTTTGGTGTACTCCTAATAGTAAACCAAGAAACATGTGTAAGTTCATAAACCAAATAGTGATTTATGTGACAATTGGCTAGTAAAGTGATGATGAGCTTAGTCTTACATAAGTGAATTTTATCAACAACGGTGTTATTAGTTAACCATAATGGTGGTTAGTAGGTTGAGTGTTATATTGTGTGATTAGTGTGTATCAGTCACGAAGGTGAGAAGGTCACCCTTGTGTTGTTTGTTTGTGCAGATGTTCGAGAGGATTTTGTCTTTCAAGGTGATTTATGAGTGCCATAATGGCCCATGTGAGCCGAGCACAGAGGGGTAAGAGTGTTTTATGTGCAAAATTTGTTTTACCCAAGTTTGTAATGAAGATGTGGTAGCTGATTAGGACGAGGAAATAAAGTGGGTCATGTCCACACCTGCTCATTACCTGTTGACAAACTCAGTGCCTCAAGTACCTCTATTGACAAATGAGTTTATATTTTATGGGTTATTTGACGAGGTAGGTAAGCTAGAGGAGGTTATGGAGCATGTACTAATAGGGAGGCCAACACCAACAAAGGAGACACTAGTTCAAGAGTGACATGTGCCAAAGTTCATAATACTAGACTCCTCAAATGAGGGCTCCTACTACATGCGTGTAATACTTAATTGTGGGGGATTACCCTATCGGAGGGCATAACTACTAGCAATGGACCAACTTCTGTAGTTAGAGGTTAGCCGATGGAAACTAACAATGGAGGAGATTTTCCTGAGGGTTCTTTCCATTATTTTGGTAAGAGGATAGACCGGATCACTATTCTAACTCATTTTCATGTATATCATCTGGACCTTTGTTTTATTGATTCCTAAAATTTATATATCCACGATTTGTAAGTATATACAATATAGTTTATTTATATACATGTGATGTAAATATTTATCAACGCAAGTTTATACATTATATTTCCGTAAGTTATATTTTATTAAATCAACACCATTTATTTAAAGATAAAGTTATACCATTTTATATTTTCCTGCTTTAAATATTATATTTGGAAGAATGGAAGTTGTGTATGATACACGATAATAATTTTGGAAAAGGTTTTGAATTTTCTCATATTTTTTAAGTCTTGTACAAATCAGTATTATAAAAGTTTAAACAAAAAAAAATACGATAAATTGTGAACATAAATTTCAAGAAGGTAGAACTAAGTAAAACATTCAGTTGCGAGAAAGGAAAGTTGAGGGAAAAGGAGACTGCGTACCTGCAGCAATGAGTACAATAGTTGATGTCGGAATTCTGTTTGTTGGAGGAATGAAACATTCCGTTTGAGGACCGTTGGTGCCGTTCTTCCATTTACATTTCTGCCCTTTTGCTTCACAGTATCTACAATCAGGTTTCGACCATTCCATACCCAACGTTTTAATCCCTTCATAAATGCCATACCAACGTCGTTCATACTGATAAATCCAGTTAACAGACGAAACATCTTTTACCTTGGGGCAGGATTGTATTTGTATTCCGGGTTCAACAAAGTTGATGTCGGATTCAAGTATCAAAATAGGGCATGACGAACTTGAATCGCAACGGAAGAAGGATACGTTAGTCTCGTATAGATAATATTCATTCTCCGGGAATCGGAATGGAGAAACGGATGCGTTGCCGAGTTTCAAGAGCTGACTGGGAAGGCAATTTTCAGGGTCATATAATTCAATTTTCTGAGATTTGTAATCGATGTTTCTCACAAACAATTTGATTGGAACAGCAGGTAGCTCCAGCATAGTCTCATGTTTCTCTGTACATAACAGATCAAACCCACGAGGATAGTCAGTCGGGTGATTCAAGTTGTTGTGAATGTTTCTGAGATAAAATGGAAATTGAATATGGACTCGTCCACATTTTTGCGTGAAGTTGTTCTTGCCTATCACAGGCTTCTGTAGCAGAAACAGTAACGTTAATACAATAGACAATTTCTGAAAATTGAGCATTTTGTGACCAGTGACGGCGCACACCGTGCAAATTGCAAGCAGGCCCGAAAATTCTTTAAACTGTGATCAAGTTGCGCTGGGTGTATCAGAAATGACAAATCCGCGTTGCGTTTACTCTTAGGTCACCTTGTGTCGGCTCGTACAATTTACGCGTTTGAAGTGACAAATTTACATGGTCTACGTAGCAGTTATTTACCGGGAGTTTTTTTCTTTTTTTTTGTCTCTTTGAGAAAGTCCATCGGAGTCTATTCGAACAATTAATTATAACATAAATTTAGCCATTAATTGGTGTGATGGTAATTAGATATTAATAATTAAATATACACGTAGATGCATTTAATTTTAAAAATTTAAGAGACAGCCAAATATTAACAGTAATTTTGTTAATCTCACAATATTATTTATCATTTGTTATACATATTTAGTTTATTAATTTTGCAATTATGTAATGATGATAATTATGAACATTCATTTGGTTGTTAAATAAAACTTATCATCATTAGATATTTTTATAATTTTATGACACGGTTAGTTATATATGAAAAATAAATTGGTCCTTATAGTTATTAACATTCGATATGCGGGGAAAAAAATGTGCAAGAGACAAGATAGGGAAGAAAGAAATTTTCAAAAACATACTGTAAAGTTAAAACAGGTTGATGTTTATAACTCTTAGTTTATGCACCGTAGCAAGGCCGAGTCTTCCTTCTAATTTAAGTTAATATTTTAAAGTAAAATTAATAAAAAAATAAAACAATTAAATAAATAAATAAGTAGTAAACTTAGGGATAAGTGCTCGTCATATATCCTTTGTTATATTCCTTTTTAAGAGAAAACATACATTTTGATTCCTGCTGTCTCACTTTTTATAACTTTTGTACTTGAGTGTTTATTTTATACAATTTAGTCCCTGATTGTTTAAATAACATTACTGTTTAATATATCCCTCAAAATTAGTTCGTACGAAGAAATAACATTATTATTTATCTTGAAGATTTATTATCTGAGTGTCACTAGGAGAAACTTTAAGTAAATAAAATTTATTATAAATTTTAAGAATGTAATAAAAGAGATAAAATTATTTTTTTAGATGTTCTTAATTTACTAAATCTTTTAAAATAAAAAAGATGAAATTAAATCAAATAAAGATTTGTCGCAAAACAAACCAAATAGTTTTTTTAAAAAATTATATTTAAAATTGTTAGTGTTTAAAACTGATGTTAAATATAAACTCCTTTAGATGCACCGTGACTTTAATAGATGTTAAACATAATTTTTAACCTTAACTAGAATTAAAGTCAATACTTTTAAGTTATTTTTGAGTAATTGACATAAGCCTGATTACAAACTTATTACAGAGGGTGTTCTTTTTCAATGGCGAAAGAGAGAGGGACGCCACATGTAAGGGGGAGACACGTGGACACGGGTGGCGGAAGAGAGATAGACGCCACACATAAGGAAGAGACACGTGGGTGCGCATGAGTGGATGACAGGTTGGGCGCCTGGTAGCAGAGCGCACATCATGCCATTTGTGTGAAGTTTGAGGTCCATTGCAGTGAAGGGGTCCGTGCAGGCGCTTCCCAATGGGTGAAGTTAGATTTTTGTTTCCAGACAGACCTTTTTCTTTACCGTTGCTCTTCCATATCTTAATATTTTTTATTTGTTTATTTTTTAGTTTAAAAATTAAATTTTTCCAGATTATCTTTTCCTTACTGTTGCTCTTCGAGGTTCTAATATTTTTCTTTTAGTTTAAAAATTAAATTTTTGTTTCAAGATTGTCTTTTCCTTTACCCTTGTTTGTCGCTCTTCCATGTTCTAATATTTTTATTTGTTTGTTTTTTAGTTTAAAAATTAGATTTTTGTTTCCAGATTGTCTTTTCCTTTACCCCCAGGTTTTAATATTTTTTATTTGTTTGTTTTTTAGTTTAAAAATTAAATATTTGTTTCCATATTCCATTTTCCTTTACCCTTGTCTGTTGCTCTTCTAGGTTCTAATATTTTTTATTTGTTTGTTTTCCTTTACCCCTTTCTGTTTCCTTTTCCTTTACCCCTGTTGCCTTTTCCTTTTCCCCATGGGAAGCGCCTGCACAGATCCCGTCATATTGCAATGGGCCTCACACTTCACGCCACGTGGACTAATGGTGTGATGTGCGCTCTGCTACCGGGCTCCCAACTTGTCATCCACTCATGCACGTCCACGTGTCTCTTCCTTACACGTGTAGCTCCCCTTTCTCTTCCGCCACCGTTGAAAATGAATCCCTCTCCGTAATAAATTTGTAACTAGGCCTAGTTATAGAAATAGTTTCTGTAACTGACCCATTTCTGTCAATTACCCATCATATTCTTTCCAATGATCTTAACAACTACTTTTAATGTAAATAACATAACAAATGATATTATTTTTTTTTTTAATTTATGTTTTCAAATCAATGGTGAAGTTGATATTAAAAGTGGTTAAATTTTAAACACTTCGTAAGAACCGATGTTAAACCTCTGATGTCTACGGGTAATACCATAGAATCCAGCTTTATCTATTTATAGATTATTGTTTCTAATATTTTTAAGGCTACTATATTGGTACTTCAAATTCTACTATTTATAAAACTTAAAAGTACAAGGATGAGGTGAAAGAACTTATTGTTAGATTTGATTGTATACACAAATTTAATAATTTGAATTTGCATTATTAATCATATATTATTATAATTATTAACTATATTTATCTAATATATATATATATATATATATATATATTATACATATTAATATAATTTAATTAAATATTGAGATCTCTTTTGGTATTTGACCTGTGATGGGTTGGACCATTTACAAAAAGTCATTGTGCGGTCTCTGATCTCATTCGGTAAGTTATATTTATGATGTCAATCATCATCAAATAATAGAATTTATTCTAAGTACTCACCACATAGAGAGCAGTTATTCCTCACATCCTGAGAATCAAACACAGGGAACAGGATGCCATGGACGGTCCAGGTATGCCCCCTTTTCTGACTGAGTAATCATTAGATAATTTAATATCCCAATTTTATTCATCAATTGGTACTAGAGCCGATGGTTCGACTTTGGTGACTGGCTCAAATGAGTAATGCAATGATTGGAGTATGATCTAAGTGAAGGTCAGGTGGACCTACTTTGTGGGGATACCTTGTATCGCCAGTCTTTCTAGCAGTATATGGGCTAAACAAGGCATGTTTGACGGGTGGCTAGGTTGCATGTGCCGTTGATGTGAGCTATTGGAACGGCGATATAAGAACTAGGGCATATCGACAACAATGTGAAGTTCAAGAATTTTCACGGCGATGGAAGCTCTAATGGTCATCATTGACAATGACTTCCATTGTAGAGGATGAGGTTTAATGGTTCTTTGTTTGAGGGGAAGATTGTTGGGATGCAAACAACGTCGTACATCGAAAGAACAAGGGATGACACATGAGTTTATAAACACACATAATACCTCCATTGGTAAGTGACCTTTTGGAGGAAGTCCAAAAACAAAACCGTGAGGGCTTAGACCCAAAGCGGACAATATCTTATCATTATGGAGATGTGTATGTTATCTCGCATGAATCCCAACATGCTTTTTTGTTTGACAATGTTCCTTAAAATTTCTTCAGGGGTTTTGTTAATAACAATATTGAGAATGCAAACCCTTAGTTTGGTAGCATTTTGTAGCCTATACAATGAGAAAATGATGTTTTCCTTATCCCTTGATAGCTATCCTTTTAATTCGGAAATGTTAGGTTTTGTTTGATAAAAATTAAAATCATTTTAGGGTTTTGGTAGAGACTGAAAAGCGATAGCTCGCGTCACGTGCATGGAGTTCACTCGCGAGAGCAACTTCTACCACGTGCAGCGCGAGCGGCGCATCAATTTCACTCGCAGGGAACACCCTCTGGCACGTGCAGCGCGTGGCGTGACGCGCCTGTCTTCACGCGCGTCGTGGCGCGTGTGCGCGACATGTGTCGTGCTCAGGACTCGTCATGTGGCCATTCCCTATGCTGCCACGTGTCAAAAGAAAGTGGTGTTTTCTATTTTTTTTCCTTTCTCTTTTCTTCTTATGCTTTGTAAAATATATGTGCATAAGTTTTTTCTTTCCCAAATTATTGCAATTTCTTGTATTTTGTGATTGTGTTTCCGTCTATTGTGGGGCACAATTATACAAACTTTGCATAATTGATGAAATTAATATTAATAATATCCTATCGATATTTTACTATTAATGTGAACTTCTGATTGATATAATGTGATATGAATTATTTTCTATGTCAATTTCATTCTTTTAAATACCCTATCGGTGTTGAATTTCTAGTGACATAAAATTGCGCATTATGTTATTTGTTAATATAATTCAATAATTTTTTATTTACTGTGATTCGGGACCCTTAGGCGGGATCGTGGTAAATAAGAAAATTTTCATATAGGCTTATTTTGTTGTACATGTGAAATCATTTAACTCTCTTATTGTGCAATGACATTGTAAATATTAAATGCTTTCCTTTGGAATAATGATAGCTTCTTTGCCTATGCAATTGACAACTATCAAGACTCTGAATAGAACAAATTTTGAGGATTGAATGGAATCCTTGGACTTCTATTTATCTATCTCTAACGTGGACTTGACATTAAGAGAAGAAGAGCCTCCTTCTTTTACTACTGCATTTAACGCTGCTGAAAGGTCTTATCATGAGAAATGAGACCATTCTAATAGGGTATGTCTCAAAGTGTGAAGTACACCATGGAGAAATCTATTAGGCAGAGCATTCCAGACATCAGATTGGCAAAGGAATTTCTGAAATCAGTGGGTGAAAAATTCACTACCTTTGACAAGGCCCAGAAGGGTCATTATCTCTCTTTGCTTGAAAAGACTACGTATTATTGCGTCAGTGGGGTCCATGATTATGAAATTGGTGTATTACTTTCTCAAGTTAAAATCTCTCAAAGTTGACCTACGTGAAAGTTATCTTATCTGAAAGGTTCTTGAGTCTCTCACTTTCTAATTTGATGTTCTAAGAATTTCTTACAACACTTAGAAGTATGAGTGGAGAAATGATGAAATGATTGCTATTGTGTCTTAAGAAGAAGATTTTGTTAAGAATGGAGGAAAATCTCACATTGTCAACCTTGTAGCCTCCACCTCTAATACTAAAAATTACATAAGCAAAGGTCATTTTGATAAGAAGAAAGTAGGTAAAACACTTTAATTCTTACAGCTGAAGAAGAAGTTCTTCAAGGGGACTTGTAAGTACTGCAAGAAGTATGGCCACAAGGTGGATGATTGTTACACCTTGAAGAAGAAAGAAGAGAAACGAGGAACATCTTTAACTTTAACTTATTTTGAGTCGAATGGGATTAATGTTGCTCCCAACACATGGTGGTTTGACTCAGGCGCATCGATTCATGTTGTGAATTCTTTACAGGGGTTCACAAGCCTGAGGAAGCCAAGTAATGTTGAATCCAAGATCATTGTGGGACATTGAGCTAAAGTGCAGGCGGAAGACATTGGTGAAGTTGCCTTACATTTGTCTTCTGGACAACTTTTATTATTGAAAGATGTTGTTTATGTACCTTTAATGAGAAAGAACTTAATTTTAATCTTAGTTTTAGATAAATGTAGTTATACCTTTGAATTTTGTAATGGAAAAGTTATTACTCCCCTTAATTCTATTGTTGTTGGTTCTGGAATTCTGTGTGATGGTCTATACAAGTTAAATTTGATTGACATGTTTGTTAATTCTGTTGTTGGGAATAAGTGTGGCAAAACACATGAGAATTCTTCTATGTTGTGGCACAGATGTTTAGGTCACATCTCTAGACCTTGGATTGAGAGTATGATTAGGGAAGACATTCTCCACTCTCTTAACTTCTTTGACTTTGACTCTTGCATAGACTACATTAAGGGAAAACTCACTACTAAAACCCATAATGCAAAGGCAAACAGGTGTGATGATGTGTTGTAGCTGATCCATACTGACATGTGTGGACCCATTACACCTACTGCTATGGGTGGATATAGGTAGTTTATCACCTTCATAGATGATTATTCCAGATTTGGTTTGATAGATCTTCTTCCGGGGAAATTTGGTTCTCTAGCTGCTTTCAGGTCTTTCAACGCAACTATTGAGCTAAAAACAGGAAAAAGGATCAAGTGTGTGAGATCTGATAGAGGAGGAGCGTACTATGACAGGTATTATGAAACTGGGAGAAATCCTGGACCTTTTTCGAGATATCTAGATGAATGTGACATTAAACCGCAATATACTATACCTGGTACCCTTGAACAGAACGATGTTGCAGAAAGGTGAAATCGTACTATGAGATATATGTTAAGTCATTCGTCACTGCCAGATTTTCTTTAGGGAGATGCCTTGAAAACTGTTGTGTAGATTTTGAATGAAGTACCTAGTAAATCTGTGCCAAAGACCACTGATGAATTGGTGACTGGAAGAAAGCCGAGCTTGTGCCACTTTCATATGTGGGGATGTAAGGATGAAATTAAGCCATATAATCCTCATTAGAGGAAGCTTGATCACGAGACGATTTTTGGCTTCTTCATCGACTATTGTGTGGGATCCAGAGGTTGTAGATTCTATTGTCTATCTCATTCCACACGGGTCATTGAATCTGATCGTGTTGTATTCTTTGAGGATGCTTTGGATAGTGAGATCCACACACCACAATCAGTCACCATCCTTTGGTGATGTTATTGCTCCTACTAATCATAATGATGATCGAGATCTTCAAGATTGTGATGATGTTGTTGTACCACCAGTTGAAGAACATGAGTCAAATGACAATACGGAAGCGGTCTCATTGAAACAGTCTCAAAGAGTGTGTAGGCTTTTTATACCAAATGACTACATTGTGTATCTTCAAGAGCACGAGTTTGGTGTCCATGATAATTCTGATCGTATTACTTTCGAGGAGGCCATTTCTAATTCTCATGCTTCTGATTGGCTTGCTGCTATGCATGAAGAGTTGTCCTCCATGTCTTGTAATGATGTCTGGGATCTTGTTGAGCTTCCACCTGGGTGCAAACCAGTTGGATGCAAGTGGGTTTTCAAAACCAAGTGCAGTCTAGATGGAAAAGTTGAGAGATATAATAAGGCGAGACTAGTAGCAAAAGGCTACAATCAAAGAGAGGGCATTGACTATAAAGAGACTTTCTCACCGGTCTCCACAAAGGATGCTTTTCGAGTAGTTATGACCTTAGTTGCTCATTATGATTTAGAGGTTCACCAAATGGATGTGAAGACAACCTTTCGTAATGGTGACTTAGCAGAGGATGTCTACATGGTTCAGCCTGATGGTTTTGTTGAAATAGGTAACGAACATTTGGTCTGCAAACTTAAAAGGTCCACCTATGGATTAAAACAGGCATCCAGGTAGTGATACTGAACGTTTGATCAGGTTGTCACTTCTTTAGAATTCAAGGAAAATATCTCAGATAAGTGCATTTACTTGAAGACTAGTGGGAGAAATTTCATAATTCTTGGGCTATTTGTCGACGACATTCTTCTTGCTAGTAGTTGTGTTAAACTATTGATTGAGACAAAATTGATGTTGAGTACTCATTTTGATATAAGGATCTGGGTGATGTTTTAGTTGTGTGAGGCATCCAAATTTATCGTGACAGATCATGAGGTATCCTTGGATTGTCTCAAAAAGGATACCTTGAAAGGATCCTTAAGAAGTTTAATACACATTCTTGCTCCCCATCTGCTGCACCTGTTCAAAAGGGTGATAAATTATCTAAAGCTCAATGTCCAGAAAATGATAGAGAGATAGATGAAATGAAAAAGTTTCCTTATGCTTCTGCTGTTGGTAGTTTGATGTATGCTCAAGTTTGTATTCGTCCTGATATTGTTTTTGCTGTTAATGCTTTAGGGAGATACTTGAGCAACCTAGGTTTGGGTCATTGGAAAGCCGTGAAAAAGGTCATGCGTTATTTGCAGGGAACTAAGGATCACTTATTGACTTGGAAGTCTGATCAACTTCAGGTTATTATTTATTCTAATTCAGATTTTGCAGGTTGCCTTGACGAGCAAAAGTCTACTTTTGGCACTATTTTCATGATGACATGAGGGGCTATCTCTTGGAAGAGTGTCACTTGGAAACAGAGTATGTCGCTTGCTATGAAGCTACTTGTCAGACTCTGTGGCTCAAGAATCTAATCTTTGGCTTTCTCATTGTTGAAAGTATATCTTGGCCATTTGTAATATACTGCGACAACACTATTGTTGTACATTTCTCTCACAACAACATAAGTTCTTCTCGTTCAAAGCATTTTGATATAAAATATTTGTTTGTTAGAGAGAAAATTCTGGAGTTTCAGACTCGAATTGAACATCTTGCTATAGAAAATATGTTAATTGATCCACTAACTAAAGGCTTAACTATAAGGGCTTTTAGAAGTCATGTAACTCTAATGGGTTTAGTTGAGTCTTTTGATGTATTGAGTTAGTGGAAGTCTGGAATTTTATATCCTTGTATTGTTCTTATGAGATATTTGTAAAACGACATCGATATAATTTGTATCTCTTGTAACATCTTGGATGCTGGGACCATTGATGAGTTATATAATTTTTTTCGTATTAATATTATATTTTCCAACTTCATTATTATGAGCATTTAACATGTATGATTTACTTCTTTATCAGATACTTATTTTAAAATGATAAGACTTATAATAATTGACTCCTTAATTGATGTGTATTGTCTTCATAGTTAATATTGATATAATAATGACTTTTGCATTAATGATTAACCAATGTCATTCAAGTGAGAGATTGTAGATTTAATTATTTACATAAGTCTAATAATTTAGATTTCCATTATTAATCATTTATTATTATAATTATTAATTATATTTATGTATTATATATATTATATACATTAATATAATTTAATTAAATATTAGAATCTCTTTCGGTATTAGACTCGTGATTAGTTAGGCCATCTACAAAAGCCTATCATCTTGTAAGTTATATTTATAATGCTCATCATCGTCATATAATATAATTCATTTTGCAAAATAATAATCAGATAGAGAACAGTTATTCCTTATATCATGAGAATTAAACATAAGGAACAAATTGTCATGAACAATCCACGTACGCCCTTTTTTATCGAGTAATCATTAGATAATTTAATATATCATTATAATATATATATATATATATATATATATATATATATTCTTTAGGGTTTCATCCCAATTTTATGCGTCAATTTCTTATATAACATCAAATACAATTCAAGTTTTAATGAATACTAATATATGCAAATAATGTTCATTCCAAAATAATTAAATATTAATGGGTAAATTAAATAATAATCAAATTTAAATACTTCAGAATTAGATTATACAAAGTAAATATTTCAGACCAGGATTATTTTTTATTAAAATTCATGACCTATAATTATTGGTTTAATCGTCAACAAATGTCAACGAATGACATTTACTTATTATAAATTTCAACAGTCGTATCGCCTTATTGATTATTAAAGAATTATTCAAGTATCATTTCATCACCGAGACCAGCCGAGTAACCATGATTGTCTTACCTTTCGTTTCCTAATATTTTGTTCATTGGAGTTTTTGTCTTCTCCTTTTATCTGTTTAATTTCCTATCAAATTCCTTAATTTTAGTCTTAAGTTTAAATCATGAATAATTAAACATTGAAGGAATTATATCATAAACTACAATATTATTTAATTTTGTGTAACAATAGAAAATTTTTGGGCCATAAATTGTTAGGAACCTGTTTGTTTGACAAATGAGACACAGTTTCACCACCATTGGTACAATTCTTCCATTTACATTTCTGCCCTGCCCTCGTGCTTCACGGTATCAACACTCAGGTTTTGACCATTAACACAATGCGAATGCCAAAATCGCATCAAGAATAATAATATTATTTGACGGACAAAACATGTTTTATGTTGGGGCAGAATAGTAGGTTTTAGTTGAACAACGTGGTCGTAGGATTCAAGTAACGAAATAGGGCATGACCAAGTTGTGTCGACTTGTACAATTAATGCGTATGGAATTAAGAGCAAAGTGACAAATTTATAACGGTCTAGATAGCAATTGTACACCGGGACTTTTATTCTCTTTGACAAAGTCCACCTGGAATCTATTTGAACAATTAACCACCAATATTTTTTTATTTATTTTTAAAATTTAATTAACATTGAAAAGAGATAAGAAGAAAGAAATGTGAAAACAAACTAAGTCAAAATTGAACAGTTATATATTTATTCATTTATTTTTAAAATTTAAGTAAAAACTAAAATAGTTCTATTTAATACGGTTCGACAGTCCGCGATACAGGCTAAATTGAAAATAATAACCCTTTTTCTAGGGCCAATTTTTATCTCAAGTCTTAAAGACCAATAACGAGCTAACTCAGTGAGCACACTTCACACTCTAATTAACATATTGTCTTATTGTTTTAAAAAGAAGAATTAATTAAACATAACTCTTAATTTATGCACAGTAACAAGGCTGAGACTTCTTTCTAATTTTAAATTAATATTTTAAGGTAAAATTAATAATAAAATGAAACAATTAAATAAATAAATAAGTAAACTAAGAAATTAAGGACTCATGATCCTTTGCTTTGGTTTTTTAAGAATAAACCTACATCCTGAAAATGTTACTCTTTGTAACTTTTGTTTTTTGAGTGTTTATTTTGTACAATTTAATCCCTCATTGTTTAAGTAACAATACTATTTAATATATTCGTCAACATTAAAATTTGACCAAACTCATGACCCAACGCACTCAAACGTAATTGCGTGGGGTTGATTTTGTTCTATAAAAACAAATATCTAGAAAAAATTAACCCAATTTAATCTATGAATAGATTATTATTTCTCGTATTTTTAAAATTGTTGTGTATTGTTACTTCAAATTCAATATTTAGAATTCTTAAAAGCTTAAAATAAAGGACGAAAATGAACTTATTTGCAATATTACATCAATTACATATTCAGGTTTCAATGTGTTCATTCCTTTTTGTAGGTAATGATTATCTTCGAGAGTCAGTATGATATGCAGGTAACAAGACACGTTTCTTGCTCTTATTGGCCGACTAAAACTATGTAGATCGGGTAGGCCAACTATTAGTTCTATGACATTGACGTGACATATTAATTGTGATGTGATACAGATGTGTTATCACTTTGGCATGGTATACATGCCCTTAGGGTTGTGAGCTTGTGAAGATTTCTTAGCTTTGTCTTTTAGAGTATTTTTTTACTTTAAAGGGAAGAGTGGCTAAGTTGAGTTCGTCTTATCCTCTATATTTTCCTAGGAGCACTTGTCCAATCATTTCATGTTTGTTGGCAAATTGAAGAGGTCGAGTGATAGATGATATTTAGTGTCCTTGAATGAGTGGTTTTATAATCGTAAAGCATTAAATTGGGAATTAATGCTTTTAATGGGGATTCTTAAAGGGTAATCATTAGTGGAATCTTGTAACAGGTGTGAATGTGAAATGACGTGCCTTTTGGGGGTGGCGCGGAGCTTGCATTGCGCTTTTTCAAGGCCCCTTCTTCCATGTTTTCCGGTTTACTCTTGCTATATGCTCTACTCTTCTTGCCTTTCTTCGTTGCTCACAAGTTTATGATATTTTGCTCACGTGATGCTTTCATTCATGGTTCATTATTCCTATTTTTCCCACCATCATTTGTCTCTCCTCTAGATATGTCTTCCATGACCTTTTCTTCTTCTTAGTCTATTTCTAATCATTTTGATAAGGGTCACTACCTAGTGCCTTGGGACTTTAGCCCCATTGGTGGGGACGTTTTGTCAAGTCCTTCTTCTTCTCACGAGGGAGGTGTTCCTCCTTCTAGTGGTGACATTGCAAGTGGTGTCGCATTTTAAGGGGGTCGCAACGACGTAACCGCCGGAAGGGAACCAAAATGCTGCTGAGAGTAGAATGGTGTTTGACGCGCGTCAGGCGTGCGATATTTAAGTCGCAACTCAACGCTTGGCTATGGCGCAAATATACCACAATTGTCAAGTAATAAGTATTTATAAACGGGGGTTATCGTATCCACAACGATAAGCAATTCAGAAACTGTATTCTTATTTTAAGATCTTATTTTTCAGAAAAGAGAGAAGAAATGATTGTGAGAGAGAGAGAGCAATAATTGTAGAAGAATAAAACAATGATAATTTTGAGAAAGAGAATTGAGATGAGAAGCGATTGAGATCCCGATTTCACCACAAATTCTCCCTTATATTTCCCTCTTTTGTTATTCAAATATAATCTATTGGTTGGATCGGATTCCTACCCTCGTAACCGTCCCTCTCAGGATCACCCACACCGCCTAGGTTAACTAGATTAATTAATCTCTTAATTTAATACTAAGTTAATTAGGGATTTAGATCTGTGAATCCAGGGGCAACCTTAGGTGCATCCACACTATCACCTACTCTTATCTCTAGGACTCTAGCTTAATAATGGTTTAATTCTTCAGCTACTTTAGGTTTCTTTTCTCAAAGTTCCCCTAAGTTTACTATCAATTCATTAGTCGTCAATTAACAAATAACATTAAACACAGAAGAATAAACACTCAAATATATATTGAATAACATTGAGAATTATATAAAGGGGTAAATTAGGTCTACATCGTTCTCCCAATCAAAGAGTAAGTTAGTTCATTAGTGGAAAAAAAAACAACACAAAAGTAATTTGAAAGAGAATACATAGGATGATTGATTCCAATGGAAGTTGAATGCTCCTTGCGTCTCTTTCTCCTTTGCATCGAGTTGAGATCAATTCCTTCTACAAACCAGAGTGCTTTAGGTCAGAGAACGACTGTCATCTAGGTCGGAGCCGAAGAATGACTAAAACTAGGTCAAAAAATGAACCATCGGCTGACAGTGAAAGGAGTTATATTTATAGCCTCCAGAATTAGACTTGGGCCTGCTGCGAGTTCAACTCGTGCGAGATGTGAATTAACTTGCGCGAGTTCATGTTTCAGAGAGTAAACGTGTTGTGCAAGTCATCCAACTCGGGCGAGATGAATAGTACTTCACGTGAGTTAAGGTTATAGAGAGCACTAACTATTCACTAGTGCTCCAATTCACGAGAGTTGTGTTTCAATTCGCGAGAGATGCATTCCTTAGTACGATTTTGTCTTGTTTTTGGCTTTTTAACCCTGAAACACTCAAACAAACCATCAACAAATCCTAATACAAATTATTGTGAATTGAGAGCAATTAGTGTTAGTTTAGGTCGCTTAAGAGTGTTTAAAGGACAATTTATATAACAAAAAGATCATAAAAATAGCTCACTTTCGTACTTGAGGAGGTAAATGACTATTATTCATCAATAAACTCCTTGAAAAAGGTTTTCGATTTGATCTCGTCCTGCCCAGTCTGCTATCTTTTTTGAGTGACTATGTCCTTACCAAGTCTTGCTCTTTGTTTGTGCAGGTTTTCATGTTTACAAGTATTTTTTTAAGCAGCTTTCATGAAGGACTTTGTCTATGTTTACAAGTATTTTTTCAAGGAGTTTGACATGTCCTTTCCTCTCTCCCCTTCAAGTGCGAAATACTTAAGGTAATAGTAGTGACACCGAGTCAACTCTAGTTAAATAGTTGGGCGCTCTTAAAAGCGTTCAAACTTCTTTGTAAAATTTTAAAGTTAAGCCCTTCTCACATCGTCTTCATGTACTTGTATCATCTCAAGCACGATGCTCGGGTTGGTTACGTCTCTTTGAATGAGGCTCAATATGGTCCTCTCTTCACCACACACACTCAATCCTTTAAAGGTTTCAAAGATTACTTCTTCAAACACCGATCAGCTTCCGAGGACCCTTCAAGGAGGTTTCTCTATGATTTTTATATGGTTCCCTTGTTTCCTATGTACTGGGACCACTCCACAAATCATTTATTCTTCCGCCAACCCTCCAAATAGAATTATCGAATGTACCTGTTATTTTGTTCCCCAAATAAAACTTAGGATCATCACAGGTGTCAAACCATATACATAAACATGCAAGGGTACGTTGCATATAAAAATATCTATAAGAATGCATACAATAATCAAATTCATAAATACATGAATTATGACTAAGTGATGATTTCTATCAGATGCACATCCATCCTCAACTTCACTAATATGTCATGTGGTACCATCTCAGATAATACGACATCATCATCATAAAACTTACCAACCAGTTGGGATCTCACAAAGGTGCATAGAATATTATAAACAAACATGTGATCAACACGAATTCAATGTATTCTCACTGTTTTAAAATCATCAAGTCTAGTATTACGCCTAGACGCACAGATTAAATTTAAGTCATAGATTATTAAACATTGAAGGAATTATATTATAAACTACAATGTTATTTAATTTTGTGTAACAATAGAAAATTTTTGGGCCATAAATTATTTGGAACCTGTTTGTTTGACAAATGAAGCACAGTTTCACCACCGTTGGTACCATTCTTCCATTTACATTTCTGCCCTGCCCTTGTGCTTCACGGTATCTACACTCAGGTTTTGACCATTAACACAACGCGAAAGCCAAAATCGCATCAAGAATAATAATATTATTTGATGGACAAAACATGTTTTATGTTGGGGCAGAATAGTGGGTTTTAGTTGAACAACGTGGTCGTAGGATTCAAGTAACGAAATTGGGCATGACGAAGTTGTGTCGACTTGTACAATTAATGCGTATGGAATTAAGAGCAAAGTGACAAATTTATAATGGTCTACATAGCAATTGTACACCGGGACTTTTATTCTCTTTGACAAAGTCCACCTGGAGTATATTCGAACAATTAACTACCAATATTTTTTTAAAAAAAATTTAATTAAACATTAAAAAGAGATAAGAAGAAAGAAATGTGAAAACAAACTAAGTCAAAATTGAACAGTTATATATTTATTCATTTATTTTTAAAATTTAGGTAAAAACTAAAATAGTTCTATTTAATACGGTTCGCCCGTCCGCGATACAGGCTAAATTGAAAATAATAACCCTTTTTCTAGGGCCAATTTTTATCTCCAGCCTAAAAGACCAATATCGAGCTAACTCAGTGAGCACATTTCACACTCTAATTATCATATTATCTTATTGTTTTAAAAAGAAGAATTAATTAAACATTACTCTTAATTTATGCACAGTAACAAGGCAGAGACTTCCTTCTAATTTAAATTAATATTTTAAGGTAAAATTAATAATAAAATAAAACAATTAAATAAATAAATAAGTAAACTAAGAAATTAAGGACTCATGATCCTTTGCTTTGGTTTTTTAAGAATAAACCTACATCCTGAAAGGTTACACTTTGTAACTATTGTTTTTTGAGTGTTTATTTTGTACAATTTAATCCCTCATTGTTTAAGTAACATTACTATTTAATATATTCGTCAACATTAAAATTTGACCAAACTCATGACCCAACGCACTCAAACTTAATTGCATAGGGTTGATTTTGTTTAATAAGAAAATATCCAGTAAAATTTAATCCATTACTATTATATGTCGTATTTTTAAAGTTGTTGTATATATTGTTACTTCAAATTTAGTTATCAGAATTTTTGAAAGAATAAAATAAAGGACGATGATGAACTTATTTGCAATATTACATCAATTACATATGCAGGTTTCAATGAATATCATGTATGCAAATAATGTTCTTTTCTAAGACCATCAAATATTAATGGATGAACTAAATAATAATCATATTTAAACGTTTTAGTATTAAATTATGCAAAAACAAGTATATAGAAACTAATAAATTCTGCATTGTGCAGTAAGAGTGAAACTTTTGAAGACTAGGTTTATTTATTTTAACATTTCATGACCCATAATTATTGGTTTAACAACATATATCAATGATTGACATTTGTTTATTCTAAATTCTAACAGTGGTCCCGCCTAATTCATTATTGAAGAATTATTTAAGTATCGTTTCTTCAAAAAGACTAGCAGAGTAAACAATGATTGCCTTACCTTCTTTCTCCCGCTATGCTCAATCAATGGTTGCCATTGCAGTTATCATTTTTGTGCTATTCCAACAAACTTGCTATGCTAAGAAACGCCCGTCTTGTTCATCTTCATGCGGCAAAATCCTCAACATAACATATCCATTTCGCCTCAGAGGCGATCCAAGAGATTGCGGCCTCCAAAGATACGAATTAGACTGCGAGAACAACGTGACAGTGTTACATGTGTTTTCAGGGAAATACCATGTGCAGGATATCAATTACACGGGATACGAGATCCGTTTGACTGATGCGGGTGTTGTGGAGGACACTGCTTGTTCAATTCCTCGCTATTTTCGTAGCGGATGGAATTTTGGATCCATCTTTGATCTTCCGTCATCTGATTATTTGAAATTAGTGTTTCTAAACTGTAGTAATCGAGTGACCGATGATCCTCGATATGTTGAAGTGAATGCCGGCCACTGTGATTTTGGAGGTCATAGTATCTATGCCATTCTGGATAGCAGTTATGATTTTAGAGTGATGGACATCAAGGTTGGTTGTCATTTGAAGATCATTACAATTGCAGAGTGGACACAAGACATTCGCATGAGAAACGTTTCCTATGGCTATGCTGATATTCACAAGTTGCTGCATCATGGATTTTGGTTGTCTTGGTTTTTTCCACTTATGTGTTGGGAGCACTGCGGAAAACATGGCAGCTGTTCCATCAATCAAACGACAGAACAAATTGAATGTGGAGGACATGGACCCTGCCAAATCTTTGATAAATATTCCTCTTATAATTGTGGTGAGAATATATTCTTCTGTATCTTCCTAATCCCTTTATGCTATTTTTTTTTTCGTGTTGTTTACAAAAATCTTTATCATGCTCGTAATCATTATTTAATCTTTAATCTTACAAGGGATGTAAGATTGAGATTAATTCCGTGTTATTTCTTTCCTTAATGTTTATAAACATAATTATATGCATCTATGAAGAAGCTTTTAGATATTATTGCAAAATGTCTTAGTTATAATTTTATCGTGGTCATGGTATATTTGATTAAAGTTTAGGGTGTTACGGTAATTGATTATATTTTTTAATGAATAAGATAAATAAGGAAGTTTAATGTTGACTCATCTTACTCGTAGGAGAGTTAACATAATATAATGTGTTTAAACATGTAAGAAGTATGAATATGATGTTGACATTGTGGGTTGGACCTAACTCAACCCATAAAATGGGCTTATGAAGTGAGGTTTGTCCCCACTTATATATATGCAACAGGTTCCATCTCCGATATTGGAGATCCAACATACCCCTCCCATGTCGAGGACTAGACTTCTCGAGCGTGGAAACTATTCAAATGGGGTGTTTCAATACGACCCGATATTTAACGGGTAGTCCAATATTGGCTTTATAATGGGTGGCCCAACATCTTCATTAATATCTAGGATAGGCTCTAATGCCATGTAAAATTGTGGGTTGGGCCTAACTCAACCCCATAAAACTCTTGTAAGGTGAGGATTGCTCCCTACTTATATACATGTGACAAACCATATCTCTAAATGATGTGGGACTTGTGACACACCCCTTCACGCACGAGTTTGAATGTTAGGATTTCTGACACACCCCCTCACACCGAGATTTTTGACTCGTGCGTGGAGACTATAGAAATGGGTGGTCTGACAAGGGGTGGCGCCCAATATCGGATAGACTTTGATACCATATTAAATATTGATTTGATGATTGTACCAGACCGGTGTTATACCATATTGATGGGTTTATACAAGACCGGAGTGGGTGACGAGCCTAACTCAACCGTACAAAACTGGCTTATAGGGTGAGGTTTGCACCCCACTTATATTCATACAACAGGTCCCATCTCTAGGTGATGTGAGACTTCACACCCTTGGGTTTTCCTCTAATATTGTATTTCCAACACACCCCTCCCACGCCGGGAACTAGACTTCTCGAGCGTGGAAACTATTCAACGGGTGGTCCAATATCGGTCCTGATAACAGGTGGTCGTCCAATATTGGGTTTCCAACACACCCCTCCTACGCCGAGGATTGAACTTCTCGAGTGTGGAAGTTATTCAATGGGGTGAACCAATATTGGCCCTATGGGTGACCCAACATCCATCCTAGGACATGCTTCAATAAACTTAAAGGAGGAATTAATGTAGGAAAAATAAAAAAGGGGTTGTGTTAAATTAAATTAAAGTTCAAGGATATTATTATAATTATATTATTTTTTAATAATTAACATAAATAATGATAGAGGCCTCCTTAGAGATTCTCCAAAGAGTCCTTGATGTTTCCCAATCTAGCTTCTTCAATGCTCTCCAAACCAAGCTCTAATGGAAGCTTTCGGTCAAAGCTTCAATGGTGGAAGAGAAACCAAAAAAGAAAAGTTGAAGGGGGTGAGGAATGGTGAGGGTATGCACCATGGCAAGCCAATAAGCTTAGGGAGAACCGCCGCAATGGAGGATGAAATCCATTGATAAGATCCAAGAAACCTTGCTAAGCAAGACAAAAGAATCCTCTCTTAAGAAAAGCTCAAAGCTATTTCATTTATCAAAATATCAAAAGTTCCTACAATTTCATTTTACATGTATTTATAGACCCTAGGCTACTTGGAAAACAAGCTAAACTAATCCTAACCATACCTAAACTAACCTAGGCTTAAGGTAAACAACTAACTAATTAATGAGTAACTAGTTTAAGTTACATGTCACTTTCAAATGACATGTCACCCATCTTTGATCTAAACCCTTGAAGGGCTTTGGGAGATCTAGGGTGGAGATTCTTTCTTAAGTGGAGACATGGATCAACACTTAAGCAAGAACTCTACTTAAACCAAAGCTCTTGGATTCACAAAAGAATTTCTAATTAAATTCAAATTTAACTTGAAATTCTTAGGTGAATTTTAGTGCCTCATCAATTCCTTACTTGCATCCTTAAGCTAGGCATCTTAAACACAAATTTAAAGCATTCAAACTAAAAGAACAAGCTTGGCCATGAGCTCTTTTTGGCTCACTAACAAGGCCTTACACAAGTACACACTTAGAAGAATTATTCAAACAAGTTTACAAGCTTATTACAAAACGTAAGTTCTAAACTAAGGCTTGATTGAGATTGTGAAATGTCTTGGAGCTTTCCCACTTCTTCCTTTCAATGTTTCTAGTAATCCTTTGAGATGTTCCTACATCAAACCCTCCTTCTTTGCTTGAACTTGTCCTCAAGTTTCTTGAACCATTGGAACCTACATTAAACAAAGAAAGATCACTCATATTAAAAAATTACTACCTCCATAATCCATGGAAAGATCCAAATTACCTTGGTCTTGACCTACCAATACATTTCACCCGGATCAAAGACTAAACAAGGTTCCTTACATTGGTTATTATATGGTGCAAAATATAGGTAAATTTGTTTCTTATAGTGGTTGCATAGATGTAAAAGCAAATGATACTTTCTATTCAAACACTCTTTTAACTTGCTATATTTACCTAATTAATTTATTTTCCAATCATATAACAACAAGATAATTTGATTTCTAATATCAATATCACAATCTTAGGAAGTAAAAGAAGAACTTATTCTATTTTTCAAATCATAACCAAAGCTCTTTGGGGCTTCTACTTCAAGGTGTGTTGATACTAGCATTTCCTCAAGTGTAAACATGTCTAGATTGGAACTCTTAGTTAAGATTATTCTTCTAGGTGTAGAAGTTTACAATGTATCCTCCTTCTTAAACTCTTCCATCAACCTAGAAGGAAATTCAACATGATTAAGATAAAAATCATTTGGCACAATCAAGAATTCCAACTTAGCAAATTGAAGTATTCTCCAAGGCCTAATGCCTTGAGATTCTAGTGTTAAACAAGTAATATCATGCTAATTGGAACTATTAGGATAAGTAAGAGATAAGAAAGATTTTCCAAAAGGTAGCTTGAAGTTCATAGGCACTTCCTTCTCTCCACAAGGCTTGTTCCATGGTTCCATGATACACAATTCTTTACTTGGACCTAAAACACAAGAATTCTCAAAAGTGAAGTCTTTAGGATTTTCACAATGTGTTATGAGTCTTTTCTTTTCCAAGTCTTGGCCATATAGGTATTCATATTGCTTCGGCTATCGCATCTTGGAAATGACCCCTACAAACTTATCAAAGCAAGGGTTAATACAATCAAAGGTAGTATCAAATTTAAGAGAAAGTTCACACTTCCCCTTTAATTGTCTTTTCATCAACAAGTTTTCCTTGCTTCCAAGATTACCTACAAGAGGAGAACTCAAAGAAATAGAGTTTGGTAAGCATAAAAATATGGATTTTCTAACCAAGTACTCCCTCTTGATTTCCTTACTTTCAATAAGCAAGCTTTCTTTCCTTTTCATTTCATCCTTACCCTTAGGCTTGCTCGGTTTAAGTTTCAAGACACCTTTACCTTTGGGAGGCTTCTCGGTCAAAGCCTTGCTTGGCTTAGATGTCTCGGCCAAGGACTTCTCTTGTTCTTGGGTCCTCTTGAGTCTCATTTTAACTTGATCCTCACACACTTCCCTTGGAGATAAAGGCTTCAAGAGTACTTTTCTACCTTCAAAAGAAAACAAGTAAGTGTTATCAAGGCCATCATGAATTACATTCCTATCAAATTGCCATGGCCTACCAAGAAGTAAATGTGTAGCCTCCATGGGAACCACATCACATAATATGCTATCACTATACTTACCAATAGAAAAGTTAATCATGCATTGCTTATCTACTTTAACCTCTCTACTCTCACTTAACCATTGTAATCTATAAGACTTAGGGTGAGGAATAGTTTTCAAGTTAAGTTTAGAGACTAACCTTTCACTCACAACATTAGTGTATGAACCACCATCAATAATAAGAGAACAAGTTCGATCTTTTACCTTACATCTTGAATGAAATATGTTCTCCCTTTGACTATCATCCATATCATGGCATGCACTAAGTAACCTTCTTACCATTAAAAGATCACCCTCCTCGGCTTCTTGGCTAAAAGTGGAACTCCTTGCACTTTGGCCTTCATCTTCACTTGAAGAGGCTTGAGAATCCTCACTTGTGATCTCTCCATCTTGTCTTAGGAATATAACCTTCTTGTTTGGGCATTGTGATGCTATGTGTCCCTTACCTAAACATTTGAAACATTTAATGTTACTAGATTTAAAAGAGTTAGAAGAAGAAGGTACCTCTTTGGGCTTGGAAGGCTCACGGTCACTCCTAGGTTTCACCATAGGAGCATTCTCCCTTTTACCTTTATCCCTCCAACTAGAAGAACTAGGTGTAGAAGCCCTTTTGTAAGTAGTCCTCCTTCTAAGTTGGCCTTCTATTCTTTCGGCCTTATGCACGGCCTCCTCCAAAGTGTAGTAACTTTAAAGTTCCAAGACATCTTGGATGTCTCTATTTAAGCCATAAGTAAATCTAGCAAGGGTGGCCTCCCTATCTTCTTGATACTCGGCCCTCAACATGGTAACCTCAAGGTCCTTATAATACTCTTGGACACTTCTTGTACCTTGGATCATCCTTTGAAGCCGAATGTGTAGGTCTCTAGTAAAAGAAGGTGGAACAAACCTTTCCTTGAGAGCTTGCCTTAAACCGAGCCAAGAGTTGATCATAGGCCTCCTCATGCGTGCTATGTCTTGTTGCACTTGATGCCACCACATTAACACATAGCCCTCAAACTCAAGAGTAGCAAGGTTGAACTTCATCTCATTAGTCAAGTTAGGATAACACAAGAAAGTTTGGTCTACCCTCATGGCCCAATCAAGGAACCTTTCGGCCCCTCCTTCACCACTATACTTAGGAAGCCTCACCTTTGGTAG
Source organism: Hylodesmum podocarpum (assembly GCA_026586105.1). Taxonomy (NCBI): domain Eukaryota; kingdom Viridiplantae; phylum Streptophyta; class Magnoliopsida; order Fabales; family Fabaceae; genus Hylodesmum; species Hylodesmum podocarpum. The sequence continues at coordinate 7,251,131 of JALJEV010001430.1, read as the reverse complement.
CCCTTCATCCCTCCTTGGATCATCACTATAGTATGGCCTCCTTGAGTCTCGGCTATACCTCCAAAAATGGTATCCACCACCTCTCTCCCTTCTCCTCTCATTCTCATGCCCATCAAAACCGAAATCATCCACCTCATTTTCTCCTCCATCACTCCCAATGTAAGCTTCATAACCTCCTCTCATTTTCTTCCCTCCTCCTCTCATTTTCTTCTCTCCCTCTCCTATCATTTTCTTCCTTATTTCTCCTCTCTATTCCTACTAGACTCTCCACTATGCCTCCTCTCACTACCCAACCTCCTTTCAATCGGCCCAACTCTCTCATCAAGGGTGGTATTCAATCTACTCATCAACACATCCATCATTTTGAGAGTTTTGGGTGACAAATCATTGCCAACACTAGGAGAACTAGCCATCGCTGCAAGAAAAGGTTAGTGTACAAGAAATACAATAGGAAATGAAAGATCTCACCACTCTCTAAGTGTATCCACTCAATCAACTCGTGTTTCACACTTAGTGGCTTTTTCTCTAATGAAACTCTTTTGCCTTTTTCCTCTCTATCTCTTGGCTCTCACTTAGAAATTATTCTCAAATCAATTATCAAGTTCCTACCAAGCCAAAGTGAAAGAGGAATAACACCCTTGCTAGGCTTAAGAAGTCCAAAGAGACAAATACTCAAAGACAAAACTAGGAGTAAAAGAAAGACAAGCAAAAAAAAGCTCAAAATGAAAGAAAGGCTAATCAAATATGGAGTAAACTTTGATGAGACAATGGCACATGTATGGACAGCAAAGGAACATGAATTTGCAGGGAAAAACAAGTCCAAACCGAGACTAAGAGTATGAGAATCAAAATGTACAACCACAAACAAATTCAAGTTAGCCACCGAATTGTCACCAAGATTAGCGGCGGATTCCTAGGAATCCGATTAGAGACCGAAATGCAATTATGTTCTACAATGGTCTATCCTTCTTAAAATCCAATCCAATTACATAATAAGGTTCATATAGACATTGCAACATCAAATTCCAGCAAGTGCAGAACAAGCTCAAGAGAAAATAAAACAAAAATTATCACTACAAACTCAAGTCCAAAAACAAGGTACTAGAAATTCAACTTGGGTGATGTGTGCTCAAAACTAAGTCCAAAGGTGTGTCTAATTGCCAATTCTTTTCACTTTTCAAATTTTCCTCTTGTTGTTTTGGTTCTTTTGATTTTTCTTTGTATGGTCCTTACACAATTGATACTCTTTTTGGACTCATACACTACTCTTTTTCACTACCATTTTTTTTTCTTTTGTTTTTCTCACTTGTTTCTTTTCTTTGTTTTTGATTTTGGATTTTTCTACACACTATGTATGGCTGGACCGAAACCAAAAATTGAAGATGAGCAACCTCCAAGTTCAATTTCAAGCACCCAAAACGAAATTCTCAAAGGGTTACACAAATTGGACCTAAAGAGTGCTCTAGAAGCTAACTAAATGCATGTTCATGTGAAACTTACACTAGAAGCCTCTTCTATTTCATGGAACCCATGTAAAACATGAAACCCACTCAACAATGGTGCAACACATACATCATACTCATGGTTTTGGAAGAGAAAACACAAAGGACTATACAAAACTAGAAGAAAACAAATCAAACAAAGAAGCTTACAAGGAAAGTTACTCTAGAACAAAGAATCTTGTCATGGAAGCTAAAGTAACTATGAGTAAAACTTCTAGATAAGCATGCCTAACCATGGAAACCCACGGTTTGAAGAAGAACAATGAAGAAAAACATGCTTAGACAAGAACTAACCGAACAAAACTGAAACAACTCAAAGAAACAAAGACTAGGCTATAGAAAGAAGACATGGAACAATGAAAACTCAAAGAAAGCTATGGAAACACATGAAACCCATAACTAACCCGTTGAAGATAACCCATTGAAGAAGACAACAAGCTCATGATACCACTTGATACAGGCCTCCTTAGAGATTCTCCAAAGAGTCCTTGATGTTGCCCAATCTAGCTTCTTCAATGCTCTCCAAACCAAGCTCTAATGGAAGCTTTCGGTCAAAGCTTCAATAGTGGAAGAGAAACCGAAAAAGAAAAGGTGAAGGGGGTGAGGAATGGTGAGGGTAGGCACCATGGCAAGCCAATAAGCCTAGGGAGAACCGCCACAATGGAGGATGGAATCCATTGATAAGATCCAAGAAACCTTGCTAAGCAAGCCAAAAGAATCCTCTCTTAAGAAAAGCTCAAAGCTATTTCATTTATCAAAATATCAAAAGTTCCTACAATTTCATTTTACATGTATTTATAGACCCTAGGCTACTTGGAAAACAAGCTAAACTAATCCTAACCATACCTAAACTAACCTAGGCTTAAGGTAAACAACTAACTAATTAATGAGTAACTAGTTTAAGTTACATGTCACTTTCAAATGACATGTCACCCATCTTTGATCTAAACCCTTGAAGGGCTTTGGGAGATCTAGGGTGGAGATTCTTTCTTAAGTGGAGACATGGATCAATACTTAAGTAAGAACTCTACTTAAACCAAAGCTCTTAGATTCACAAAAGAATTTCTAATTAAATTCAAATTTAACTTGAAATTCTTAGGTGAATTTTAGTGCCTCATTAATTCCTTACTTGCATCCTTAAGCTAGGCATCTTAAACACAAATTTAAAGCATTCAAACTAAAAGAACAAGCTTGGCCATGAGCTCTTTTTGGCTCACTAACAAGGCCTTACACAAGTACACACTTAGAAGAATTATTCAAACAAGTTTACAAGCATATTACAAAAAGTAAGTCCTAAACTAAGGCTTGATTGAGATTGTGCAATATCTTGGAGCTTTCCTACTTCTTCCTTTCAATGTTTCTAGTAATCCTTTGAGATGTTCTTACATCAAATAAGGAAGGTAAATGTTTGGTCTAAATATATCTTAGGAGTGTAGAGGTGAGTAAATTTAATAAGAAAGAAAGAAGCAGCACAAAATGTAGCAAGGTCACCAAACAAAACACTATTGTCATCTAATCTCTCTCCACTCTCCAATTTTAGATATGAGAACATTCTCTTGTCTGAGATAGTTTTAGAATGTCAAGGAAATATTTTTAGAGAACCAGCCATGATAGTTATTGTAACTACTATGTTGTTTGTACTTTATATTCAAGTCTTGTAAAAAGATATCAATGGTGAGAAAACGTAAAAACATTCCGACAGAAGGAATTCTATGATTTTATTAAATAATAATATGCTTTTTAAATACAAATTCTGTAACTAAAAAATAATAATTGTCTTTTTAAACTTAAACCACTAACAAAAACAAGTACCCATGATTACAATAGTTACTAAAGACGTAGTCAAAGATAAATTAACAAAAAAAAAAATCAGTGATACACGTTAAAAAAAAAATTAGTGATACACGTTCAACACTCCTCCTTGTATCAATGATTGAAAACTCCAAACTTCTCTCTTAGCAACTCAAACCTGGTTCTTGGAAGAGCTTGGTGAAGATATCTGACAACTAGTCTTCAATCTTGCAGTATTTCAATCAAACAACACCATCTCTCTGCAAATCTCTAAGGATAAATAGTTTAATACTGAAGTACTGGATTTTTAAGATGGCAATAGCTGCCTGATTGTCCGCCATTACTTCTGTATTTTTCATTTGCTCCAAATGCAAGTCAATTAATATTTTTCTCAACCATAATGCTTGATTAACAGCTATTGTGATTGCTATAAATTCTTCTTCAGCAGTTGACTATGCTACTATTTCTTATTTTTTGGAACACCCGAGGATTTCCCCAACCCCAAAGCTAAAACAATAGCCTGAAGTACTTTTCATGTCATCTAGAGACCCAACCCAATCGCTATTAGAGTAACCTTGTAGTTTGAAGTTTTGTAATTGACTGAACTTAACACCATAATTTAAGGTCCCCTTAACATACCTTAGCACTCTTTTTGCTGCTTTGAAATGAGGTTCTCTTACATGATTCATGAATCTTAATAATACATGTACAATATACAGGATAATCTGGTTTGGTTGTTTGAGATACATTAAGCATCCAATTGAACTTTTGTAGAGTGTTTCATCCACTTGTTCTGTTCTATCATCCTTGGATAGCTTCTCATTTTAACACATAAGAGTATTCATGCTTTTACAATCCTCCAAGTTGTATTTCTTTAGGATCTCTTTCGCATACTTACTCTGACAAATGAAGATATCACCATTTTTCTGTTCAACTTCCATACCTAGGAAATAAGACATTTCTCCCAAGTCTGTCATCTTGAATGCTTGCATCATGTCTTCCTTGAAATGCTGAATAACTTCAACATTACTGCTAGTGACCAGGAGATCATCAACAAACAAAGAGATCACAATAAAGTTAGCTGGATCACCTTTGATATACAAAGTGGATTCACTATAACTTTTAACAAAGTCTAATTTCAATAAGTGTTATTCAATCCCGCTATACCAAGCTCTCGGGGCTTATTTCAGACCATACAAAGCCTTCATTAATAGGTAGACTTTGTCTTCATATCCTTTCACAGTAAATCCTTCAGGTTGCTCAACATAGATTTCTTCCTCTAAAAATCCATTTAGAAATGCTGACTTGACATCAAGTTGGTAGATTTTCCATCCATCATGGGTTGCAACTGCTAGCAACATCCTAATGGTATCCTGTCTGACAACTAGAGAAAATGTATCAAAGAAATCTACACAAAAAATTTGAGCATACCCCTTTACTACTAACGAGGCTTTATGCTTGTTGATTGAGCCATTAGCATTCAGCTTTGTCATAAACACCCATTTCAAACTAGTGACTTTTCTGTGTTCAGGATTATCAACAAGTTCCTAAGTTTGATTGTTTTTTTCAATCATGGCCAGCTCCTCCTGCATTGCAGCCATCCATTTGAGATTTTCTTTTGCATCCCAATATCCAACAGGTTCAAGTACTGCAACATTGCATCTTTGGTAAATATCAGAGACTAATCTAGTGCCTCTTACAGGAACATGATCAACTAACTCATCTTGATTTTTCAAAGGGTTAGCCGCTGGAATTTTTTCTACATTATTCCAACTCCATTTCTCATTCTCCATGAAGTGCACATCTCTACTAATTAGAATTTTCTTTGAGTGAGGTTGGAAAACTCTATAAGCTTTAGAAACTGAATTTTATCCCACAAATATACCTAGTTCAACTTTCTTGTCAAGCTTGTCTCTCTTAATCTAAGACACATGAGTAAAACACAAGCATCCAAATACTTTAAAAATTTTCAAAAAACGGTTTATAGCCATACCAAACCTCAAAAGGAGTCTTCACATCTACGACTTTCATGGGTAGTCTATTTAGCAAAAATATTGTACTGTTTGCAGCCTCCGCCCAATATTCCTTAGGTAACTCTTTCTCATGATGCATACACCTGACCATCTCCATTATCGTCCGATTCTTTCTTTCACTAACTCCATTTTGCTGAGGGGTATACAAAGTTGTTAATTGGCGCTTAATGTCTGTTTCCTCACAATATAAGTTGAATTGTTCTGAAGTGTACTCCTTGCCATTATCAGACCTTAGAGATTGAATCATGCAACCACTTTGCTTTTCAATCCACTGATTAAATCTCTAAAGTACAATTATGTAAAAGAAAGAACACAAGAAAAAGGGAGTTGAATTGTGTTAATTTAAAAATCTTTTCGAGTAGACGATGTGAGTTTTCGTCTTAAGCTTTTAAATAGGAAAGACGCAAAAGGTTTTCAGTTGAAAGATTAATTTTAGAAAAGAATACTTAAAAAGATTATGAACACCCATGTTAGTCAGAAAACAAAATCAGATGAAATGCAATATTTTTTATTCTGGTTCGACTTAAAGACTACGTCCAATTTCTTAATAACTTGCTAAGATTTCACTATCTTAGTGAAACAACCCTTACAAGAATTCTTTACGCCCAACCACTTCTGTCTATACAAAGGTATTCTTTGGACCCAAACTCCTCAGGCTAAAACAACTAGTATTCTTTGGACACAGCCTCCACAGGCTAAAATAACTGGTATTATTTAGACACAAGTTTTGGATAGATAGGTTTTTAGCGTAAGTTTTGCCAATCTTGAAATGTTGAAGGTGAAGTCCTTTTATAGTTGGGTTCTTGAAATATCCGTTAGACAGAGTGGATTTGAAAGTTGTCCTTTTCTTGAGGCATCAGAGGTTGCAGATAAGAGAAATTAGAACATTTATTATTTTCACAGCGGAAGTCAGCGCGTATCAGGGATTTTCTTATTTGTTTAGATATAACACCGAAAAATAAAGTTTAATTCCGTGTTGCAGACCCTTGAGTCAGAAAAAGGTTTCCACCTTTAGAAGCTTCTGAGTAACGAAATTATTCTGACTTGGCGCGAAAATCTCTGTAGTTTGAAAGGACTTAATTAAACTCATCTGCTGCTAAAGATACCGTCTGTACTTCATTTGTACTTCATTACTTCAACTTAAGCTTAAGTTTACTCTTCATTACTTTCTTTTGAACTTGCGTCTGTTCTTCATTGCTTCTTCTGAAGTCTTCGTTTATAACTCATCTTCTGGTAGTGTGCGCTTATACTTCTTATCTTTTTCTCTCTTGTTTTTCGTCTATGACTTCACTTCTTTATTCTTTAATTTCTTGATGTGTGCACTTAATCTTCTAAGGCTCATGCATCTATACTTTTGATGCTTCTTGAATGTCTTCGTCTTAGACTCTTTCATCTATCCTTTGTCTGAGATTTTGTTCTGTCTGTACTGTGATCATCAAAACACTTAGAGAAATAATGATCTTGACTTAACAACCTGTAATTTTTGACTTAGACTTCAGAAAGTAAATCCAACACATTTTGGAAAAAAAAAATCTGTTGGTCCTTATGTTGAATCTAGAGGGGGGTGAATAGATTCTAGTTCCCGATTATCCCAAATTAATGTCGTTTCTACTTTCTTTTTATTTCAGACTAAATCTAATCTTGTTTAACTAATCAACCTCAAATGAATAAGCGTTAGAAAAAGATATATCAAAGATACACAGCGGAAACATTAAAGAAAGACCAGAGAAACGTATTAGCAATCGATATACTTAGAGAATCAATATCTGTATTCAAGTGTTCAAGATATGAATCAATTACGCAGTCAATAACCAAATGTAAACAACGTAATTCAATGTTACAGTTAATTATATTGAAAAAATATAAAAGCGTAAGGTAGAAGAAGAGTGTACAAGAGGATTTATACTAGTTCGACTTTTGACCTACATCCAGTCCCAATTCAACAACCCGTTGCAATTGGTGTTCCACTATAACAATGATCCCTTTTATGTTCTTTACATTCACTCTACACAAGCAACATAAAAACAAAATCAAAACACCCAACAACTGTTCTTTAACCCAAAGAGCAGTTCTCCTTGGTCTTGGCACCTCCAAGAACCAAACCTTTGAGAAACCTTTCTCAAATTACCTTACTCTTTCCTAGATAGACCTCTCTCTTCGAGTAATCAACCCGAACCAAAAAAAACAATAAAGATCAGTTTAGAGAACACCTGATAGTGTAAAATCTGATCAACATGAAGCACAAGACAAACTAATCATTCAAGATTTCATTCCAGATTGCTCTTGAAAACCTTTTGAATTCTTTGAAGGATTTCTTGGAGAAAATATAAACTCAGTTTCAGAGAAGATATAAAAGTGTAAGATCAATCCATTTCGTATTTTCAAAAATCAAGATAAAAACCCATTTTGAGCAATCTAATTGATTTCTGATGGTGGTAATCATTTACAGCTGTTGGTAATCGATTATCCCAGCAAATAAACATCATTTCAAGTGTTTTTAACCTCTGGTAATCGATTAATCCGAGTGGTAATCGATTACCATAGAGGAAATCACAAATTTCCACTCTGTTACCAAATTGTGGTAATCTATTACCGTTTCCTGGTAATCTATTACTTTAGTTGGTAATGTATTACCATTTTTTGGTAATCTATTACCTCAGTCAATTACCAAAACTTTTTCTCAAATACAAAGAGGGAAATGAATGATTTGTATCTCCAAAATAAGTAATGACTGTACTTACCTAAGACTTGTCACACAAGAACAATCACAAGCACAAGCCTATCTTAAACAACCAATACAATGAAAAACTTATTACAGTTGATCTAAGGAAAATAAAAGATTACATAAACATAAAAAGCAAAACACTAAAGGTTAAGAAGCTTCAAGCATCATCAAGCTCCAAGTCCAACAATCTCCCCCTTTTTGGTTTTGATGTACCAAATCCAACTTTGAGTTTTCCTTAGTGCTTAGGTGCTTGTTGTTCTTTTGTTAAACCTGCAATTTGTTAGCAATGCAAGCACAAAATAGAAATGTTGCAGATTCATGAAATAATTGTTCATATAAGCCATATATATTGAGCTCAAAATCTCAAATTTCTACATACTCCTTACTCCCCCTATCAACTATATTTTATATATTGTAACAACTTGTACTTCTCCCCCTATTTGGTATATCAAAAGCAAAAACAGAGAGAGTTATAATCAGATATATAGAATAAGATAAGAATGAACGAACTGAAGAAAATATCAAGTCGTTGTTGCTTCCATTTCATCCATCCTTTGGAGAAGGTATAAAAAGATGACCCTTGGAATCCTGTTACTGCTCTTATAACATGAGTTGAAAAGACATTAGTTATAAAATATGGGTAATTGATTAACTTAAGGTCATAATCGATTAACTCGTGCCTATCAAATACTCACAAATATAGTAGTGTAAAGAAGTAATCGATTGACCCGTGTGGTAATTGATTACTTCAGTAAACATACAATACACAAGGGGTCTAAACATATCAGGTAATCAATCAACCCTTAGTGGTAATCGATTACTCCAGAGAGCATATGCCATGAAATTTTCAAGGATCATGCATGGTAATCGATTACTCCATGGTGGTAATCGATTATCTGCATCAGATTTTTCTAAAAACATGTTTTCATGCAATTTGTGTTATGTTCTTCCAAATATAATGCAATGATATGATTTTCTACATGTTAAGCAATATGAATGATCAAAGATAAAGGTATAGAATCTTCCCTCTATGGTTATCTCCATAAACTGCAGATCGAAACTCTTTTTATTGGAAGGAGATAAGTTTGCTTTCTTCATCAATCACATGTCTTGAGTAGCCATTGTCCAGAATACCAATTGTTCCACGATTCCAATTGTTGATTGTTTGGCTCTCAAGCATACCTACATAAGAAAGTTTACTTTGCTTTTGGTACCCAACATCTCTTGGGTCCAGCCATGTTAGCATCATCAAGTCTAATTTTCTTAACCCATTTAAACAAACCACAAGATATACCTTCCTTTCTAATCATGCAATTATAAGAATTATGACCAGGTTTCATGCAATAACTACATGTGAACGTTCTATTTTTATATGGTTGTTCAAATGCAAATAACTTCAGATTTTTCTTTATCAAGGAAATAGAAATTGAAGCACACTTAGAACATGGTTGTTTCAAAGCTTCATTTTCATCTTTCAATATTAGTTTGTAAAGCACATACATTATTTTCTAAATCAGAAACGTTGCTTCTCAAAACCTTGTTTAGTTTGTTTAATCTTTTGGCTTCTTTATACAACTCACAGAAAGCAGTATGCAATTCATTATAATCACAAGTAGATGAATCAGAATCACTTACCTCTTCATCCATTGTTGATTTGACCATGAAGCAAAGATTTTCTTCCTCTAAATCACTTTCACTGGAAGTGGAGGAGTCACTCTCTTCCCAAGCAATGCAAGCTTTCTTCTTTTTGAATCTGTCCTTCTTAGACCTTTCCTCATGTTCAGATCTTCTAGGATCATTGTTGCTTACTTTTCTCAAGCTAGGACACTCTGATTTGTAGTGACCCTTTCTTCCACATTCATAGCATGTCACCTTTGAAGATGAACTCTCACTTCTTTTGAAGCCCTTCTTAGAATTGTTGAACCTTTTCTTACCGTTCTTCTTTCTCATGTACTTCTTGAACTTTCTTACCATATGGTTTATGTTTTCATGTTCAGAATCACTTGCATAGCTGGATGTATCACTCTCACTTGATGTGTCTTCCATTTTAAGTGCAAGACCTTTGGCTTTCTGGTCCTTTAACTCCTCATCAGCCATCCGACACATATTCATCTCGTACTCTCTCAGTTTACCAAACAGCTCTGCACTTGACATTGCAACTAGATTTTTTGACTCTATAATCGCTGTCATTGTTGGTTGCCACTTTCTTTTAAGAGATTTTAGCACTTTGATGTTTACCTCTTCTTCAATGAAGATCTTACCAAGTCCTTTTAAATGGTTCACTATGTGTGTAAATCATTTCTGCATTTTCATTACAGATTCTCCTTGTAACATTCTGAAAGTCTCATATTCTTGTATGGGAGTATTCTTTCTGGCTCTCCTTACTTCTGCAGTTCCTTCATGTGTCACCATGATGAGTTCCCAAGCCTCTTTTGCAGTTTTGCATTATGAGATCCTGAAAAATTCATCTGAGTTCAAGGAAGAGTGTATTATATTTAAAGCTCTAGCATCATTTTCTACTCTCTTTATTTCATCGGCATCCCATCTCTCAAATGGTTTTTCTGTTTCACTCCCATTATCTATATAGGTAGGGGTCTTGTAATCAGTAACTATAGCTTGTCAGATACCTCCATGCACAAATTCCATAAAGATTCTCATTCTTACTTTCCAGAATGGATAGTTTTCTCCACAAAATAGTGGTGGTCTGTTTATAGAAACACCTTTAGCACAAGGTAGATGATTGCAAGCCATCAGGGGAACCTATGGATCAGTTTCTAGATTATCTTCCTAGATTAAGCTCTAGATACCAATTATTGGTCCCTATGTTGAATCTAGAGGGGGGTGAATAGATTCTAGTTCCCGATTAGCCCAAATTAATGTCATTTTTTACTTTCTTTTTATTTCAGACTAAATCTAATCTTGTATAACTAATCAACCTCAAATGAATAAGCGTTAGAACAAGATATATCAAAGATACACAACAGACACACTAAAGAAAGATCAGAGAAACGTATTAGCAATCAATATACTTAGAGAATCAATATCTATATTCAAGTGTTCAAGATATGAACTAATTATGCAGTCAATTGTCAAATGTAAACAATGTAATTCAATGTTACAGTTAATCGTATTGACAAAATATAAAAGTGTTAGGTAGAAGAAAAGTGTACAAGATGATTTATACTAGTTAGGCTTCCGGCCTACATCCAGTCCCAATTCAACAACCTGTTGCAATTGGTGTTCCACTATAACAATGATCCCTTTTATGTTCTTTACATTCACTCTGCACAAGCAACATAAAAACGAAATCAAAACACCCAACACCTGTTCTTTAACCCAAAAAACAATTCTCCTTGGTCTTGGCACCTCCAAGAACCAAACCTTTGAGAAACTTTCTTAAATCACCTTACTCTTTCCTATAGAGACCTCTCTCTTAGAGTAATCAACCCAAACCAAAACAAACAATAAAGATCAGTTTAGAGAACACCTGATAGTGTAGAATCTGATCAACATGAAGCACAAGACAAACCAACCATTCAAGATTTCACTCCAGATTGCTCTTGAAAACCTTTTGAATTCTTTGAAGGATTTCTTGGAGAAAATATAAACTCAATTTCAGAGAAGATATGAAAGTGTAAGATCAATCCATTTCGTATTTTCAAAGTTCTTCTGAAATATTTTGAAAGAGGGTTTATATAAAAATCAAGATAAAAACTCATTTTGAGAAATATAATTGATTTCTGATGGTGGTAATCGATTACGGCTGTTGGTAATCGATTATCCCAGCAAGTAAACATCATTTCAAGTGTTTTTAACCTCTGGTAATTGATTAATCTGAGTGGTAATCGATTACCACATAGAAAATCACAAATTTTCACTCTGTTACCAAATTGTGGTAATCTATTACCGTTTTCTGGTAATTTATTACAATAGTTGGTAATCTATTACCAGTTTCTGGTAATCTATTACCTCAGTCAATTACCAAAAACTTTTTCTCAAAAATAAAGAGGGAAATAAATGATTTGTATCTCCAACACAAGTAATGACTTTACTTACCTAAGACTTGTCACACAAGAACAATCATAAGCACAAACCTATCCTAAACAATCAATACAATGAAAAACTTATTACAGTTGATCTAAGGAAAACAAAAGATTACATAAACATCAAAAGCAAAACACTAAAGGTTGAGAAGCTTCAAGCATCATCAAGCTCCAAGTCCAACAAAATCATCTACGAAGATGATGTAATATTTACTCTCTTTGAGTGAAATAGTTCTTTGAGGTCCTGCTAGGTCAGTGTGTATGAATTAATTGTAGCTTCTTAGTTGCTCTCCTATTTTCTTGTTTGAAGGGTAATCTTATTTTATTTCCATATTGACATGCTTCACCACTTGGTAATTCAGAATCTGAAGGTGGTAGGCCATGAACCAACTCCTTTTGTTTCATATTCAACATGGCTGCATGATGAAAATGAACCAACCTTTTGTGCCAAATCTTTGTATTGTTTTCAGAGGCTGGATATGCAACTTGCTCCTCCTCCGTTGGATCAAGTGTGAAACTTCTTCCTCTCATTTTGATGCTGAAAATGTCCTTGTCATTGACATCTTTAATAAAATAACGTTTATTTTCAAAGTTGAGTTTAAATCCCTTCTCAAGTAATTTTCTCACACTTAGCAAGTTGTGATCAATCTCAGGCACATACAACACATCATAAATTAATTTTGTACCTCTACATCTTTCAATGGCTATGGTTCCCTTTCCTTTAGCAGTAATAAAAGCACCGTTACCAATTCTGACTTTTGATACCTTTGATCTATCCAACTCACTGAAACATTCTTGATCATGGGTCATGTGATTAGTACAACCACTGTCTACTAACCAACACTCAGCTGAGCTACCACTTGTAAAACATGTTGCTACAAACAATTTCTCTTCCTCCTGTTGGTCAACAACTTCAACCTCATCCCTCTGTTGGAAATTGCTTTGGTAGATTCTTGCATGATATCCTAGCTTGTTACACTTTTCACACTTGGCATTAGGTCTTCTCCAACATTTGAAAGGAGGGTGACCCATTTTCCCACAATGCTCTCAAGGAGGAAACTCTTTATTTCCTCTTTCATTTCTTTTGTCGGTGTTTGCAGCTGCTTCTTAAGTGTTGAAGTTCTTCTTGTAATTATTCCTTTCGTTCTTTTTTGTTTGGTTGATTTGCAATTTAGTTTGCAATGCTCCTTCAACATAAAATTCATTCCTCATTTTTCTCCTTTGCTCTTGGGCCTATATAGGTCTTGCAAGGAAGAAACTCTTTATTTCCTCTTTCATTTCTTTTGTCGGTGTTGCAGCTGCTTCTTGAGTGTTGAAGTTCTTCTTGTAATTATTCCTTTCGTTCTTTTTCGTTTGGCTGATTTGCAATTTAGCTTGCAATGCTCCTTCCACATAAACTTCATTCCTCATCTTTCTCCTTGGCATTAGGTATTCTACAACATTTAAAAGGAGGGTGACCCATTTTCCCACAATGCTTGCAAGGAGGAAACTCTTTATTTCCTCTTTCATTTCTTTTGTCGGTATTTGCAGCTGCTTCTTGAGTGTTGAAGTTCTTCTTGTAATTATTCCTTTCGTTCTTTTTTGTTTGGCTGATTTGCAATTTAGCTTGCAATGCTCCTTCCACATAAACTTCATTCCTCATTTTTCTCCTTTGCTCTTGGGACTATATAGCACTTACAAGTTCTGCCAAGGTGATCCTTGAGAGGTCTTTCGTATTTTTCAATGAAGAAATCGACGCCTCAAATTTTTCAGGGACGGTTACCAGTATTTTCTGAAATATTCTTGAACAAGAAAACTCAGTACTCAACAATCTCACCTTCTTCGCGATGCTGAGCAGTTTGTTAGCATACTCCTTGATTGTTTCAGACTCCTTCATTTTCTTCATCTCAAGTTCTCTAACCAGATTCAGTGCTTGCATTCCCTTGATCCTTTCATCTCCTTCATATTCATCCTTAAGAAACTTCCAAATTTCAAATGTTGGTTTAATTGACATGATTCTGGTGAAAATATCTTGTGAGACAACAACAAACAAAGTAGTTTTTGTCTTTAACTTTCTTGCTTTCCTCTCCTTGTGATTTTTAATTTGAGCCACTATTGGATTGGTTGGTAAGGGAAGAACTTTGTAGTCCTCTTCAACTGCTTCCCAAAGTTCATTTGCCTCTAAGTGTGCCTCCATTCTTACTGCCCATTTGTGACAATTATCACCATCAAACACAGGTGATGCTAGAGCTGTGTAAGGAGTTTCAAAATCCATCTGCTTGATGAATTGAAGCAAGGTGTCTAGGCTGTTACGACGGATTTTTTTTGTTTTTTTGTTTTGGTTACTCACACAGGTCCCTCTAAGAAGAAAGCACTTGATACCAATTTGTTGATAAGAAAACGTAAAAACACTCAAACTAATGGAATTGGATGATTTTATTGAATAATAATTTGCTTTTTAAATACAAATTCTGTAACTAAAATATAATAATTGTCTTCCTAAACTTAAGCCATTAACAACAAATACTCATGATTACAGTAGTTACTAAAGACTTAGTTAAAGATAAACTAACAGAAAAAATCAGTGATACACGTTCAACAAATATGCACATTTTGAATTCCACCTTTCACTAATAAACACCTTTGCAATGAATTATAACTATGCTCCACATATTATACCACACAGTCCATATCATTTTTATCGACAAGACAACGCGTTCTATAGGATGAATGTGACTATTGGAAAAGCTAACCAACTAAATAAAAATATACTAACTTATAGGATGAATATGTTTTTATTCTTGTTTGTTAGGAATGATTGTTAGTGGTCTTTTATATTTTAGAAATATTGTTTTCATATATGTTTTATAAATATATGCTTCACATATGAATAAAATGAGTGTCTTATATGCTTAGACTTCTCCCTTTATATTTCCTTTGCACTCCAAAAACCAATAAATTGGTATCAGAGCTCCTGTATCTTTGAGGGATCTGTGAGTTGAGAGAAACACTAATGGAGGGAGAAACACATTACACAACATGTCCACCTTCAATTTTTGATGTGAGGAGTATGATTTATGGGCTACAAGAATGATTAGTCATCTTGAAACGTTGGATCTCTCTGAGAGGAAGTAGAAGAAAACTATGATATTTCTGATTTACCTGGAAATCCAACGGTGGCTCAGATGATGTATCACAAAGAAAAAAGATAAAAAAAAGGCCAAAGCCAAAAACTATCTTTTTTCCGCCGTGTCAAATATTATCTTTACAAGAATTATGAATTTCAAGTCTGCCCAAGAGACTTGGGATTATCTTAAATTAGAATATGTTAGCTGTGAAAGAACTAAAGGCATGAAAGTGCTCAACTTGGGTAAAGAATTCGAGTTGCAGAGCATGAAAGAGACAAAAACAATTAAAGGCTATGTTGATCGGTTGTTAAGCATAACAAATAAAGTGCGGCTTCTTGGGAAGGAGTTTCCTAATGAAAGAATAGTGCAAAAAATTCTTGTCACTGTACCTGAAAAGTGCGTTGGAGGAGTCAAAAGACCTATCAACAATCACCTTGGGAGAACTAATAAATGTTTTACAGGCACAAGATTAGAGAAGAATGATGAGGTAGGAGGAGGCTATACAAGGTGCTTTTTATAGAAAAGCACATGTAAAATACAAAAACACACAAGAAGGGGGGTTAAATTGTGTAGACTGTTTAAAAACTTTTTTCTCTAAGACGATGCGTTTGCGTCTGCTGTTTTCAAAGCTTGATCAGACGCAAGATTGTTTTCTTTTTTAAGATTGATTTTATTATCAGGCTGTTCAAGTTATTATCCCCCAGTTAGTTAACAGATAAAATAATAGAGAAGACAACAATATTTTTATACTGGTTCGTCTGATCAAGACTACATCCAGTTCCCCAGCAACACACTGAGGTTCCACTACCAACCGTGAAATGGTTACAAGTATATTTTGCACCCAACCACTTCTGGCTAATACATGATATTCTTTGGCCACAGCCTTCCCAGGCTAAACAAGGTATTCTTTGAAACCCAACCTCCTCAAGCTAATATAGAGGTATTCTTTGAGACACAGCCTCCTCAGGCTAAAGCACCACAAAAGTGAATTTAAGATGAAAGAATTAACCTCTACACAGAGAGGGTTTTACAATCAGTTCTATTCTAAGTTCAGGGCGAGTGAACTTTGCTTGAAAGTTTGAAGCTTGAATATAATTTTTGTGTTGTACAGTTCGCCAGCCTTCTCTTGGAGTAATGAAGTCCTTTTATAGAGAGCTCCGTAAAGTATCCGTTAGACAGAAGATTTGAACGTTAGTCCTTTGTCTTGGGGTCTTCAAACGTGTGACAGAAGATCAATCAAATAATTAATGTTTGCACAGGCTTTTTCTAACTTGATCAGAGACATCAACAAAAAGCATGGTTTCTTTTCGTTTTGTAGAGGTTTTGCACAGATCTCTATTCTGTCTTTGGAAGCTTCTACGAGTAACGGCTAGATTTGAATTGGGGCGCGAGTTACTCCATTTGAACTTCATTAAACGAGGTAGACGAATGAACAAATAGATGAGTTGTGTAGTGAATTCATTCGTCCGTCTCCTTCCTTCGTCTTCAACTTTTAGTCTTCAAAGTCTTTCTTCTTGAGCACTTGACTTGAAGTTGAGATGAGCTCTCTGTCTTGAACAATGAAGGTTCTTCATCTGATGTAGTTGCTTTGAGGCTTGATGACTTGAACACTTCATCTTGTGTTTCTGTGCTTGAGGGTGCATCTTGACTATGCTCATTAATGATTCGTCTGATCATTCTTCTGTTTGCATCTGATGACTCTTCAGTCTGCCCATTAGTCTGATGCTTCTTCAGTCTGATCATCAATCTGATGTCTCTTTAGTCTGATCATCAGTCTGATATCTCTTCAGTCTGCTCTCTTTAGTCTGCTCTTTCTTCCTGGCACAATAGACTGTTCTATAATTATCAAAACTAAGATGCTAAATCATCTTGACTTAACAACACAAAATTCTAAGAAGAACAAAAAGGCAGAAAGCTTCAACAAGCAACAAGGTGTAACTTTTCCCCTTGTCCTTATTGCAAAAAGACAAACCACCCTCAACGAAAATGTTGGTAGAGGCTAGATGTTAAATGCATAAAATGTGGTGTTATGGGACATATAGAGTGAATCTACAAGTCCAAACTAGTGGAAGCAAAGGTGACTGTAAAGGAACAAGAAGATGAGGAACTATTTGATGCAACATGTTTTGCTACAAGTCACAGTTCTAATGATTCATGGTTAATAGACAGCGGCTGGACAAACCATATGACCAACGATCAAAATTTTTTTAAAGAGTTGGATAAAAACATTGTTCCAAAGTAAAAATTGGAAATGGTAATTTTATCTTGGCCAAAGAAAAATGGACTATTGCTATTAAAAGCTTGACAGGTCTAAAATATATCTATAATGTTTTATATGTGCCTGATATTGACCAAAATTTGCTCAGTGTTGCACATCTTGTAGAAAAGGGCTTCAAAGTCATATTTGAAGATAATTGGTGCTTAATCAAAGATGCAAAAGACGAAGACATATTCAAGGTGAAAATTGGAGCTAAAAGCTATGCTTTGAATCCGATGGAGAAAGAGCTTTTAGAATTTACACTGAAGTATCAACAGGTGTTGGCAGAAAGAGATGAAGCTCTTGCTGTCCAAGATAAGCTTCGGTCACTTTGTAGAGAGTTACAATGCCAAAATAAAATGATGATGAAAGAATGCAAACATTTATCAATTGAAGGGCAAAACTTAAGGCTAGACTTGTCAACCAAGCTTCAAGATGCAATCAAAGATGTCAATAATAAGCAAAATGATGAGTGTCTTTCTCAACTAAAGGAGAATGACATGTTAAGAAATAAGCTAAAACAACTTGTTGATTTAAAAATTAAGCAACAACAAGAAAAATTGGTTAAGGAACAAGAGGCATTATCAAAGAGCAATGAGATTTTTGAAATATTCAAATAAGAAATTAAGAAGATGGCAAAATCAATCAAGAAACTCATGAAGGAGAATCAATTATTGAAGAATAAATATGAGAAATATGATACTTGAGACAAAATCTTGGAGTTTGCACTTCCAAAGTCAAGGAGGAAGGTTGATGATGTGACTATTGGACCAGCTAACCAACTAGAAAATATTAGATTTTTATTTAAATAAAAATATACTAACTTTCAGTCTTGTTTGTTAGGAACGATTGTTAGTGATTTTTTATATTTTAGCAATACTATTTTCATATATGTTTTATAAATATATACTTTGATGAGTGTCTTCTTTACTTAGACTTCTCCTTTTATATTTTCTTTGCACTTAAAAAACCAACAAATAACGCCACAAACCCGTAGGAGCCTTAAAACACTTTCTTGGACTTCTTAAAATAAGAAAGAAAGTAGAAAGGCAAAGTGGCCATAAGAGAATTGAGAAGGGTAATATCCCAACAAACAGAATCATAACCCTTTTAAAATTCTAAATTCATGATCAAACAATCTCCTTTAGTCTTTTTAGCCATATCAACTAATTCGTTTACAGCCAACACAATATTTAGAATTTCCTCCCAAGCAAAGGCAGTTCGAACAAGGAAAATCACTTTGTGCAACACTAATTCCAGCCAAGATGCCAAAACTTTGGAAATTGTTTTGTAAATTCTGGTGACCAGAGAGTTAGGCTGAAACTTGGATAAAGATTAGGGATGATCTGTTTTTTGTAGTAGAGAAATGAAAGAAGCTACCATGTAACAACACAGTGTCAAAAAATTGGTTATTTGTATGAAAAAACATTTGTCATAAGAAATTAGTAATTGAAATGGATCTTTGGACCAGAAAATTAATCTTTGAGTATTGATCACGGAATATTCTCACTAAAATTTGACACTACTTTTGGCCACCCTTCTGCCTTGAATTTTTTCCAACAGATCATTAACGAATAAGAAACTTACTGATATTGACAATATTAGCTTTTTGTTGTTTCAGGAATACCAGCACGAATACTTGGAGTTACTGTTCGTAAGCACGCTATCCCATTTATCATTTCTATCGAACTATTTTCTCCCCCTGTATTGTACTGCTTAGAGTTAACTTATCTTGACTGATTAATAAAAACTAATACTTAAATTGGGATTATACAGAGTTCTGTTTAGAAAGTACAAGACTTTTGACACACTTTTAGAAAATACTTAAGGTAATATTAATTATTAATTTATATATAATTCTTTAACGTTTTGAGCTTCAAAATAATTTATTCATATTTTATTGTAAAGAAATTTTGATATTTTACTCTCAATAAAGATAACTAATTCATTAATCTATCTTGTAACTGTGTTCTTTCAGCTTAGATTTAAGGAATTTTAATTTTGAAGACCTCTTTATATGATAGCAAATATTGCAAGAAATGTTAATAATATTCTATAAATATAATGTATGTATTTAAAAAAGAATATAATATTTTTATATAGTTTAATAAATTTATAAGATTGCCCTTTTGTGCAAAATAAAAATCTAAAAATAAGTAATTTTATTAAAATAAAGAGTTACTGAAAATTTTAAGATGTTTAGATAATCGGCTTCTCTAAAAACAAAACAGAAAAAAAGTGAAAGAAGCCATTTATACATATTTTAAGAAGCAACTTGAAATTATTTTTCTCAAAAACAAGTGTTGAGATTGAATTTATGACATAGAACTTACTAAACACATAAATAAACAGACTATTTCTCCCAATTATTACATTGAAATAGTTCCTAACGGCAAGCGCATTTATACATGAATTTTTTTCTTCTCAAAATTCTGCTATATTAATTTTAAAAGAACGTTAGTATTATTATAAATACGATTGTTTCAAATATAACTCTATTTTTCAAATTTAGCATTAAGAATTAGGTGAAGCATTCATAAGTGTTAAGTTATGACCCAAATAAAAATAAAATAAGTTTCCTTGAACTAGGTCTCTACTAATCTACCAGTTAATTTTTGCCTGATCATAATCACAGTTTTATTTTATTTTTGTTTTTTTAATAGGCCTTAGTTGTCGACACAGTACACTATTCATATTAGTTTATTGCTTAATTACATCTAATAGTTATGTGTATATCATATTTTGTTATTCAAGTAGTCTTTTGTTTCTGCAGGTGCTGTTAGAGACATTATAAAAGGTAATACACGTGTTATATTCGCCCTTTATTAATTTACAGCATATAATTTGTAAGTGGATTTCATAGTTGAATTAAGTTATTGATCAGAACAAGGTATGTTTTATATCTCCTCACAATTCTGATGAAACTTATCTTAGCAGGATTTGTGCATAGAATAACAAATATCCGGTCATCATGGCGGTATTGGTATTCTTCTGACAACTACGTAGGAAAAAATCTTATACCAATAATTTTGGCAGCAAGATATCTATTCGGACTCGCGCTGTTGCTTGTGTTATTTATATATAAGTGGCGACGAAGACATTTCTCAGTGTATGAAAACATTGAAAACTTTTTGCTAGACAACAATCTAAATCCCATTAGGTATGAATACAGAGAAATCAAAAAAATGACTGCCGGTTTCAAAGTGAAACTGGGTCAAGGAGGTTTTGGATCTGTTTACAAAGGAAAGCTTCGAAGCGGGTTGGATGTCGCAATAAAGATGTTGAGCGAATCCAAAGGCAATGGACAAGACTTTATAAATGAAGTAGCTACCATTGGAAGAATACATCATGCCAATGTAGTTGGCCTTATTGGATATTGTGTTGACAGAAAAAGGCGTGCTCTAGTTTATGAATACATGCCTAATGGGTCATTGGATAAGTACATTTTCTCTAAAGAAGAAAGTGTCCCTTTAACCTATGAGAAAACATACGAAATATCTCTTGGAATAGCTCGTGGGATCGCATATCTACATCAAGGTTGTGATGTGCAGATTTTGCATTTTGATATCAAGCCTCATAATATTCTTTTAGATGATAGCTTTATTCCAAAGGTTTCAGATTTTGGACTTGCAAAATTATATCCTGTGAAAGATGGGTCTATTATTTTAACTGCGGCAAGAGGCACACTAGGCTACATGGCTCCAGAATTATTCTACAAAAATATAGGTGGTGTATCTTGTAAGGCTGATGTTTATAGCTTTGGAATGCTTTTGATGGAAATGGGAAGCAAGAGGAGGAACACAGATCCTCATGCAGAGCATTCAAGCCAACATTATTTCCCCTTTTGGATTTATGATCAATTTAAAGAAGAGAAAGATTTTGACGTGGAAGATGCCTCAGATGAAGATAAAGATTTGGTAAAAAAGATGTTCATAGTTGCACTTTGGTGCATACAATTAAAACCAAATGATCGTCCTTCAATGAAGAAGGTTGTAGAGATGCTTGAAGGAAAGGTTGAAAGTCTTGAAATGCCTCCTAAACCATCTTATTATCCCCATGAAACAATTGGCGATGATGGTGAAATCAATTCTAATCAAACATCATGGAGTGATTCAACTAGTTCTATCATGAATCTAGGTAAACCCATGTCTAATCATTCATTCGAGAACACTACCTGACGAATATTACAACTTTCTTGTTTATGGTATCAGTTTGTTATTTGATTCTGGTTTTAGTTTTAAAATCATGTACTGTAGTTGATTAATAATAAATTTTGTATCAACTTTGTTGGCTATATAAGTTGAATGCTTCTGTATTATGAATTTCATTTTGGGTTTGCATGTGATGAAAACTTTTACAAATCTGAGGACAAATTCTACTCACGGACCCGATTCGCCCAATTAGTTGAGTTTTCTCTGGTGTGTTTAAGAAAACAAGTTAGACCCCTTTATAAGGACATGTTTATTTGGTGTTTTGTACCTTGCTAATTAAGAAAGCTTATAAAAAATAAAAGTAAAAGATGAGGTGAGTCATTGACTTGGCTAGTGTATAAATGATTTAGATGACAAGGGTAAACTATTAAAATTGTTAATGCTAGTCCAATTCCCAATTTGAACAACATATTTGACGACTTCAAGTACGTGACCTTATACTTTTAACGATGTTTAATTGTTTTGATGCTATGTAGAACTGTTAAGGTTGCCTGTGATTTAATTGCTTTCAAAGAGTGTTAATTTTGGTTAAGTGTGGGGAAGAGTGTTTTCTCCCATCCTGAACTCGCCTAAGAGATTTTGGTTTGTCCAAACAAATGAATCTTAAGAAACTCAATGCAAGTGTTTTTAGATGAGTGTTCTATAACAAGTGTATGTATGCTATGCATCGGGGTATTAAAAAAACGAATCGAATCTTAGATAACTTAATCAGTTATTTTAAAATTAGATTTTATAATTAAGATCGAACGGAAGCTATTGTAAAATCAGTTTGGTTCACACCAAATTGAACTAATCCTAAAAATTTACGGGCACATTCTAATTTTAATGTACCACAGATCACACATTCACCTTATCAAACCGAACTTTCAAGTTTCGTCTCCGAGCCATCCCCACGACGCAAGTATGTGAGTGTACCTCACTACTTTATTTGCTTCGTGTTTGGATTAAACACCAGTTTGTATGTGAGGTTAAACAGTCTTGAAAATTCTATGGTTTACCTGTATAGCTTTAAGACTGTGACATGGGCGTTTGGATTAATATTCCCATATTTTGGTCTTATTCTATTCTCATTCACATAAAATTATTTTGTATGATCTATGGAGTATAAAAAATTATCTTATTTCTTTATTTTAATTTTATGATCATTCGAGTTAAATTATAAGGTTACGAATGTGTTATTTCCTCGAAAAAAAATTATTTAAGAAGTTTACAATTCTTATTAAATTATTTACTATTTCTCAAATAACCATTTAATAATGCTTCCTTGATATAGAGATGTCATGTAAAAAACAATAAACAAGTGCATTATAATAAACTTATAAGAGTAATATACTATTAGAGTACAGATACATTTCAAGGGAACATAGAAGTAAGTTACCACATTAATTACTCTTCTATTTCATGAATAACCTCCAACTCGAAATTCTGACGTCTTGCTGGAACAATTGCATTTGTTCTAGAAGAAGTGGTGATATCAATAGGAGTAGGAGGTGCAATTAACTCCTCTCCATCTCCTTCAAGCATTTGGACCACAGTTTTTATAGATGGCCGATCCACTGGATTCCATTGAATGCACCATAGTCCTACAATGGCAAGTTGTTTTGCCATTTTAACATTCCCTTCATCCTCAACATTAATTTGCACATCTCTCCCTTCCAGCAAATTATGAATCCATTCAGGGTATAATACTTCAAAACTCTCCTCTTTTGACATATTTGTATTCTTTCTTCCTCCAACCATTTCTAACAACAACATTCCATAACTATAAATGTCAGACTTATAAGACACATTACCAAAGTTTCTTGAAAAAACTTCAGGGGCAATGTAGCCTAAGGTTCCTTTGGCTGCAGTCACTGAAACTATGCTTTGATTTTTGGGACACAACTTAGCAAGTCCAAAATCAATGATTTTTGGGTTGAAGTTCTCATCTACTAAAACATTGTGAGGATTGATGTCAAAGTGAACTATTCTATGATCACATCCAAGATGGAGATACTCAATTCCTTTCGCAACACCCAAAGAAATTTGTTGCAACTTCTCCCAACCAAGGAAAGAAACTTTGTTGTCCGGTGGAGCCAATAACCTCTGCAGTGATCCATTTGGGAAGAAATCATACACGAGAGCACGATGGAAGCCATCTGCACAGAATCCAAGCAAGCGAACAATGTTAACGTGATGGATTTTTCCAATAGTACCCACTTCATTTACGAAATCCTTCCCATCTCCCACTTTGTCATTGAGTATCTTTACAGCAACTTGAATTTCTCGAGAAAGCATTCCTTTGAACACAGCTCCATGAGCTCCTTCCCCTAAACTTTCACTAAACCCATTTGTGATTCTCTTAATATCAGCATATGTGAATCTTGTAGGCTTCATTGCCTTATAATCCTCCAAGAATTTTTCAATCCGAACCTGGTCTTCCTCTTTCATATGATAATAGCGATACACCCAAGCCAACGCCATAACCAATAGTAGTAAAAGCACCAAACCAATTATGCCTCCTGTTGGTAAAATTCATATCAAACAAAATGAATAACAACATAAAAGAAAGGAATAGAATTAAATTATTTCTGCAATCACAATTGTTTCCATTATAAAAATGACAAAATTTTGAGCAAAAATTATGATAGAGGCTTAGGAGTATAAACGAGTTAAGTGAAACTGAGCTATTGATGTTTTAGTTTGTGATGGATTTTGTATGGAAATGCTATGAATTGAAGTTGATAGGATTATTGGAAATGTTAGGAGAGAGTGTTAAAGTAAGAGAGAGTGTTAATGTAGGTGAGTGGAGCTGAGAAAAGATGCATATAATGTTTCAATTTTTCATTCATGCATTTTAAAAACTGTTTAAATCATACATGAATATTATTTTTTTTATATTTTTCTACAAGATTTTATTATTTAAAAATATCTTTTAGACTTTTGATAATTTTTAAATTATAATTTAAACTTTTAGTAGTTTTTAAATTATCTTTTAATATCTTTAAATTTATTGAATTATTTATTTGAGCTCCAATTTCTTTCTAATAGTTTATCCTGTAAAATTTATATTATTTATTTATGCAACCCACTTAAATGTATGAGTTTGATTTTTAAAAAGATATTAAGTGTGAGCTTGACTTGTGTTACTTATTTTTATTTAGAATTTTTTTGCGAATTAATTTTTAACAATATTTGTACCGAGCTGGCAGTAATCCCGATAACATATCTAAATCCGAGGTGTTGCACCGAGAACCAACAGGTTCGACCTGTTTAGGAAGTAGTAGTGGGGGAAGATGTCTCGAGCCACGAGCCTGACCCCTAATAGGACTTTCGAAGAAAGGGGATGCATGTGTGCTATGTGTACACCCTTCAGAAAATCCCACCCCCAACTCCTAGGCAAATGATTACCTATGGGCTGACCTAGGATAACTAGGCTATCATGACTCTCTTTCTCCTCTCTCACCCATACTTATATAAAGGTTATCTTTTTTGACGCCAAGCGGGCTTTTTGACTGTTTTGGTGTATTTATAAATATTATTTAGCATTTTGATGTTGGTATTTGTCATTTGGGTATTATTTTGTGAAATCGTAAATTTAGATTGCGACATCGAAATCACAACATTTTTTGTGACATCGTCAAATTGTGACACGTGTCAAGTTTTACTTCGTTAACATGCTGATGGAGACTGAAACTGTAACTTTTTTTGCGGTTTCATTAGGTGGTGACATGTATACATGACACATGAAAATACCACAAATCCGGTTGTAGTTTTACCAATACGTACTACGTGTTACACATTTATTGATCAATTTATTGTGTGTGCAGATGGTACCGCAAGTCAGATTGCGGCTTCATTAAAACCACAACTTTTCTTGCTGCTTTAGTAATTCAAAATTTATGAGTTTTTTTTTAATGAAATCGAATAGTTTAATAACATTAATTTTTAATGTGGAAGGATACTTGACAAGATTTGATGGTCACATCGAGGAGGACAACATGCCTACAAGTAATAATTGTACTTACTTTAATTTTTAGTCATTGGAATTCTAAAAGAAGTTTATAATAAATGTCTATAATATGTTATTAATTATTATTGCAACTAGTAGGTAAGGAACACACCCAGGATTTTCACTTGGAAGCAGAGTAGAGTAGGTAAGGACGTCTGATGGAGTTGCAAAATTTTACTAAAAGCATATATTACTAAAGCCGCAAGCAGAGTTGCGGTTTTAATGAAGCCGCAATCTGACTTGCGGCACCATCTACACACATCAAATTGATCAATAGATGCGTAACATGTGATGCGCTTGGGTGAAATTATTGTAGGATTTGCGGTTTTGTCGTTTCACGTATTAATCCATGTCACCATCCATGTGAGTCTTAAATGGACACGTGTCACCACCTAGTGAAATCGCAAAAAATGTTACGGTTTCAATCTTCATCAGCATGCCGACGAAGCAAAACTTGACACGTGTCACAATTTGGCGATGTCGCAAAAGAAGTTACAGTTTCAATGTCGCAGTCTAGTTTGCGGTTTCACAAAACAACACTAAAATGGTAAATAATTTGTAACCAGCACCAAAACTATAAATAATATTTGTAAATACACCAAGGAAACTACGCTCAAATTTTGGGAAACCTTAAGGTTTGGTGAATTTTTCATGCAAATTGAGGGTTTGAGGAGAGAAAATGGTGTTTTGGGCTCTTTTAAGACTTCAACATTTAAGGAAAATAAGTTTGAGGATATTAGTTAAATTTTAGGTCAAACTCAATTATCTTGGGTTAAAAGGAATCAACGAGAGTGCAATTGATGAGTAGCCTTGATGTTAAACTCATCATAGAGTGCAATTGATGATAATAGCCATTAATCATACTTGGAGTCGAAGTTGGATTACCCATGAGGGTTAAGCTTTGGTACGTGTTTCTAGTTATGGCATTGATATGTATTAGGTGTTATGATGCTTACATGCTATGTTGCATGTGTGCCTTGAAGTTGTTTGAGATGTCATCAATGTTCTGTGCATAGCGTTCTGCTATTGGTGTAAATTGCTCCAAACGTTAGTTTTTGAGGTACAGTGTTGGGTCGAGCTTTTGGTGGTTAGTAAGGATTGTAGAGAGTGTTTTTAGTTTGTGAGTGTAGATTTTGGAGAGTGCTTTTGGTATGTGCGAGAGGTTTCCTTGTGTAGAAGATTTTTTGGTGTTTGGAAGTAGTTATGAGGTGTGGGTGAGGTGATAACTCGTGAAAAAGATTTACTGACATATGCTTTTTAACTAAGAATTTGTCCATTAATTAATGATAAGCAAGCCAAAACAGTCGTTAAATGTGTTGAGTTGCAATACTATGTTATAGAATGTGTTAATGGTTTGTTTAAGAGGCATAAAAGTAACAAAAATGAGGAGAGAAAGTGCAGAAGAACGCAGCTCGTGGCGTGCCCTACAACTCGCGCGAGCTGGCATACAATGTAGCTGACAGGTCGCACGGAGTGGCCTACAGGTCGCGCGAGCTAGCCTATAACTCACCTATAGTGCGCACGAGCTGGCCTATAGCTCACCTACAGCTCGCACGAGCTGGCCTATAACTCACCTACAGCTCACGCAGCATGGCCTATAGTGTGTGCGAGATGGCCTTTAGCTAGCGCGACATGCCCTACATTTCACGCGAGTTGGCTTCCCAAGAGAGCCAAGATCTGCCTTTATAGCCTCAACTCGTGTGACTTACCCCACAGCTCGCGCAAGTAGAGCCTCCAGTGTTTGCCGGGATGTCCTCTATAACTTATGCTTGTGCAAGTTGGTTTCCTACTAGCGCGAGTTAAGTTCCGGCCCAAGCCTAACTTTGTTTCTTATAAAAAGGAAACCTCATTCACACATGAGATCATCGGGAGATAGAGATTGAAACCCATAGAAAGACATAAGGCATAGGATAGAGAAAGAAGCAAAAGACGAAAGACAAGGATTACTCATCCCCCTCGCGAATGTCGAACGACTATGTATTCTTTTCCTCTTGATTATTCTTGTATTGTGCTCTTCGTATCATGAACTAAATCGTTCTTTAATTGGGAGAATGATGTAACCCTAATTTTTTCTAATATAATTCTCGATGTTATTTAGTTATATGATTGTGAGTTCTTTCTTCTAAACATAATGTTGTTCATTAATTGGCCACTAACGAATTGAACCTAAACCTAGGGGAACTTTGAGAAAAGAAACTTAGGTGGTACTGGAGAAATAACCATTACTGAGCTAAAGCCTTAGAGATAAGAATAGACGGTAGTGTGAACACATAACCTCACATTTATATTTGGCTCACAGATAATAAACCTCAGTTGACTTAGTTTAACTTAAGAGATTAATTAATCGGCTCAATATTTTACAATTCAGTTACTTAAAACACACATAAACTCTTTAATTCTACAGTCAGAAATATAATTGATAAAATTTGATTTCTTGTCCTTGTGGGATCGACAACCCCTGTTTATAAATACTTATTACTTGATGGTTGTGATATACTTGCCATAGCAGGTCTCGTGCCCTCGCACGAGATTTTTGCATCATGAGGTTTATAATGTGTGAGTGTAGTTTTGGTGTAAGAGTGAGGTTCTAGTGTGTAGGTGAGACTTTAGGGTTAGAAATGTGGTTTAAGTATTGAGGTGTGTTTTAGGTTTGGAATGGAGCCTCGATATAAAGTATAGTGAAGTAAATAGGTTTAGGTGGCATGGTGAGGTTCGGGATTAGGTCTTGAATGAGGTTATGATTGTCATAATTCAAGGTGTTGATGTCATTCCAAGTGTTTATGTACTTACAAAATGAACTGTGTGCATAAGGCTCATGTGTATGGATGTAAATTGAGTTTCAACTCAATTGGTGCCTATTTTAAGTGAATGAGATGGGTAAGAGTTCTTGAATTGTACCTTATAAAGATGTGTAATAATTGATGGAATGATTGCAAAATAGCATGAACATGTTGAATTATGTCCACAAGGTAAGTTTTGAGGTGAGTTGTGAGAGTACGAAGTGGAAGAAGTTGATGATGAGTTAGTGGAGGAGTGACTTAGTACAACAAATTGGTACTAAGTTATTGTCATCCCACGCTGAGTGTGAGAACGATTTAACCTTGAGCGTGAAGATACAGAGAGGGTGGGATACCTCTCTAGACCTCCACATTGAGTTGACATGTATGGGGCACTAGGTGTGAAGTCCTAGAGACCAAGGGTGGTTTTCAGAGGTCCCCATAGAGTATATGGTTGTTGGGAGATTAAGCATCAAGCTTTAGAGACAAGGGGCGGCCTCTAGAGGTCCAAGCTAAACATGACAAGGTCTCATGCTAAATATGACTCCTCTAAGTGCACATGTTTCAGTGTATGGTTTAAGTGAGGTGTTTCGTAATAGTTTGATGTTTTTTAGTATAGTGTGCTCATAGAAGTGATATATAATGATAGTTCTTATATGTTAGATGTATGTTTTTGTGACTTTTGTGGATGTGTGCGTGTTTCTCTCTCTCTTTATATATATATATATATATATATATATATATATATATATATATATATATATATATATAATGTAAATAACTTGATGAACCTAAGAGGTAGTGAGGATTCCATAATGAACTTTTAAGTAGTGTTGTGATGTGTTGTGAGAAAGGGATATGTGTGTGGAAACAAAAGGAGTTATGTATGTACGTGATAAAACAAAACATGGTTCAAGGCATAGTTCATGAGTTGGGTAGAGTTGTGTCAGGCAACCTGTTCCAAAAGGGGACTTGATTGGAGGTCTAGTTGGTCCAAGTAGTGAGAACATCGCATAGGGAACTCCTTTGGGATGTAAAGGTGTGAGGCTTCACCATTCCAGGTTATGAAGTGACCAAGTTGAGTCATGAAGTTAGTTAACTCCACACCTATCTTGATTATTATCTAGTAGCATGTGTACTTGAGTTCCCCTTTTGCAAGTTGCTTTAAACCCTATGAGAGAGTGAAAGTAGAGTTAGTCTTTTGTGTTTTGGTTAACTACGAAGTGGTACCTATTGAGATGACATGTGAGGTCTACAAACCTTGGGATGTACTCCCAAGTGAGATGTGGGATAAGCTCTTATCAAGCTTGGAAAATCTTGCAATGATTATGTTGCATCTTCAGTTATTGAGAGCCTATTAATGTGCCTATTTTGGTGTACTCCTAATAGGAAACCATGAAACATATGTGTAAGTTCATAAAGTAAATAGTGATTTATGTGACAGTTGGCTAGTAAAGTGATGATAAGGTTGACACATAATTGAATTTTATCAACGAGAGTGCTATTAATTAACCATAATGGTGGTTAATAGATTGAGTGTTTATTGTGTGTTTAGTGTGTATCAGTCAGGAAGGTGAGAAGGTCACCCTTATGTTGTTTGTTTGTGCAGATGTCTGGGAGAAGCCTATCTTTCAAGGTGATCTAAGAGTGCCATAGTGGCCCATGTGAGCCGACCACCGAGGGGTAAGAGTGTTTTATGTGCAGAGTTTGTTTTACCCGAATTTGTAATAAAGATGTGGTAGCTGATTAGGACAAGGAAATAGAGTCGGTCTTGTCCATTTAGCAAACTCAATGCCTGACAAATGAGTTTATATTTTATGGGTCATTTGGCAAGGTGGTTGTGCTAAAGGAGGTTGGGGAGTATGTCCTAATAAAGGAGCCTACACCAAGAGAGGAGACACTAGTTGAGGAGTGTCATATGCCAAAGTTCATAATACTATACTCCTCAAATAAGGGCTCCTATTACAGCGCGGGTAATACTTAATTGTGGGAGATTATCTTATCAGAGGGCATAGCTACTAGCAATGTATAACACTAAATTGTGGGAGATTATTCTATCGGAGTGCATAACTATTAGCAATGGACCAACTTTTGTAGTAGGAGGTTAGCCGATGGAAACTAACAATGGGGGAGATTTTCCTTGAATGTTCTTTTCATTATTTTGGTAATCCTACTCATTGTCCGTCTCTATTTATAGACGTTTTCGTAGGAGTTGTGTTTTGGACAGGAAGACTTACTCCGTTGGTTTATCCTTCACTTCTTTTGATGAATGTTTGGTGGGAGGATAGACTGATCAATATTATGACTCATTTTCATGTTTATAACCATTTGGGCTTTTGTTTTATCGATTCCTAAAACTTATATATCCACGATATATATATATATATATATATATATATATATATATATATATATATATATATATATATATATATATATATGATGTTAATATTTATCAATGCAAGTTTATACATTATATTTCCGTAAGTTATATTTTATCACATCAACACCATTTATTTAAAGATAAAGTTATACCATTTTATATTTTCGTGCATTAAAATATTATATTTGGAAGAATGGAAGTTGTGTATGATACACGATAATAATTTTGGAAAAGGTTTTGAATTTTCTCATATTTTTTAAGTCTTGTACAAATCAGTATTATAAAAGTTTAAACAAAAAAAATACGATAAATTGTGAACATAAATTGCAAGAAGGTATAACTAAGTAAAACATGCAGTTGCGAGAAAGGAAAGGTGAGGGAAAAGGAGACTGCGTACCTGCAGCAATGAGTACAATAGTTGATGTCGGAGTTATGTTTTCTGGACAAATGAAACATTCAGTTTCAGAACCGTTGGTGCCGTTCTTCCATTTACATTTCTGCCCTTTTGCTTCACAGTATCTACAATCAGGTTTCGACCATTCCATACCCAACGTTTCAAACCCGCCATAAATGCCATACTGATAAATCCACTTAACAGACAAAACATCTTTTACCTTGGGGCAGGATCGTATTTCGGGTTCAACAACGTCGGCGTCGGAATCAATTATCAAAATAGGGCATGACGAACTTGAATCGCAACGGAAGAAGGAAACGTTTGTCCCGTATGGATGATATTGTTGCTCCGGGAATCGGAATGGAGAAATGGATGCGTTGCCGAGTGTCAAGAGCTGACAGGGAAGGCAATTTTCAGGGTCATATAACTCAATTTGCTGAGATTTGTAATCAATGTTTCTTACAATAAATTTGATTGGAACAGCAGGTAGCTCCAGCATAGTCTCGTGTTTCTCAGTACATAACAGATCGAACCCACGAGGATAGTCAGTGGTGTGATTCAAGTTGTTGTGAATGTTTCTGAGATAAAATGGAAATTGAATATGGATTCGTCCACATTTTTGCGTGCAATTGTTCTTGCCTGTCACAGGCTTCTGTAGCAGAAACAGGAATGTTAATACAATAGACAATTTCTGAAAATTGAGCATTGTGTGATCAGTGATGGTGCACACCGTGAAAGTTGCGCTGCGTGTATCAGAAATAACAAATCCGCGTTGCGTTTACTCTTTGGTCACCTTGTGTCGGCTTGTACAATTAATGCGTTTGAAGTGACAATTTTATATGGTCTACGTAGCAATTATTTACAGGGAGTTTTTTTTTATTATTATTATTTTGCTTTTTCTCTTTGACAAAGACCATCGGAGTCTATTCGAACAATTAACCACCAATATAGTTTAATAAATTTGTACCTTATAATTACTTATAACATAAATTTAGCCTTTAATTAGTGTGATGGTAATTAGATATTAATAGTTAAATATACACGTAGATGCATTTATTTTTAAAAATTTATGAGACACAGCCAAATATTAACAGGAATTTTGTTAATCTCATGACTATATTATTTATCATTTGTTATACATATTTAATTTATTAATTTTGCAATTATGTAATGATGATAATTATGAACGTACGTTCATTTGGTTGTGAAATAAAACTTATCATCATTAGATATTTTTATAGTTTTATGACACGGTTAGTTATATATGAAACATAAATTGGTACTTATAGTTATTAACATTCGATATACGGAAAAAAAAAAAAGTGCAAGAGACAAGATAGTGAAGAAAGAAATGTCAAAAACATACTGTAAAGTTAAAACAGGTTGATGTTTATTACTCTTAATTTATGCACTGTAGCAAGGTCGAGTCTTCCTTCTAATTTAAGTTAATATTTTAAAGTAACAGTTAAATAAATAAATAACAGTTAAATAATATTTTAAATTAATAAGAGCACATTCTATATGTCAGGAAACTTCTCGTTCCTTATCACTGTAACAGGTTTCAATTTGTTCCTTATGGGTTTCGAGCAGTGGGTCTTAATTTGTCCGGGCAACGAGAATTCAGGCTCAAATATTAGAAAAGAGCTCAAGTACAAGTGGAATGAGACTTGGGTGAGGGAGGGTTGTACTTGAAAAAAAACCTTCAAATACTTAAATTAGTATTCAGTCTTAGAATGAGACAGAGAATTTAAAGAAAGAAGAAAAAATGTAAAGTAAAAAAAATATATTCTTTAGTGACGAATGAAGTATTTACATAATGATGAAATGACAAAAAGTGGGGTATTTAAGTGGTCCTGAGTCATATATGATATAATTTATTTAGCTGTAACTGGGACCTGTTCTTTTGACAAACGAAACACAGTTTCACCACCGTTGGTACTATTCTTCCATTTACAATTAGCTGTGATCGAGACATGTTCGTTTGACAAATGAAACACGGTTTCACCACTATTGGTACCATTCGTCCATTCCCTTGTGCTTCACGGTATCTACACTCAGGTTTCGACCATTAACCCAACGCGAAAGCCAAAGTCGCATCAAGAATAATAATATCATTTGACGGTCAAAACATCTTTTACGTTGGGGTAGAGAATAGTAGGTTTCAGTTCAACATCGTGGTCGTAGTATTCAAGTAACGAAATAAATAGGGCATGACGAAGTTGTGTCAACTTGTACAATTAATGCGTATGGAATTAAGAGCAAAGTGACAAATTTATAATGGTCTAGATAGCAATTGCACCGGGACTTTTTTCTCTTTGACAAAGTCCACCGGGAGTCTATTCGAAGGCAAAAAAATCTAATTGGAGCTTGTTTAGATGACAAAATACAAAAATATAGGCCGACTTTAAAATTATTTACAAAAATAAAGTTGTTTGTTGAAAAGCGCAACGTCATGTGGCAGTTTCAGCTTTATAGGTGGAGGCAGTTAATGAAGGTTTAAGAAAGATAACCACGAGCACCAATAAAACGGAATGCGTCACTACATGTTGTGCCTCCATTTCATTGACCAGCCAAAGGCGCAACATCAGTGCATTAATTAGTCTGCTATTTCCAATTCAAAATTTAATGTGTGATGTTCACTCCTTGAGTCTGATGTAGGCTTACAATTCAAAATTTAATTTACCTTGCATTTCCTTGACTGACTGGTCCCCACCTATAAATATCTCCACCTTAATTTTCTCTAATTTTTACTCCTCTCTTCTGTAAATCTTTTTCCACCCTCTTCCAACTTTTCTTCATCGTTTCTGTGCGTTTGTTCCTCCGCTGCAGGTATAAATTTTCTTTTTCCTTCCCACGTTTTTCTCCTTCCTTCAGGTTAGTTATTGTAATTATTTTTTTTAATTTAATTATACATTATTAGTTTTAGGTTAATTGTATTTTCTGAAATTGGTAGTTACGGTATGATTAAATTTTTGTAATTTCTGAGTTGATTTTATTTTTAATTTAAAATAGTTAGTTTGAATATTAATTTTTGTTTTGTATTTTATGCTTGTATTTGTTCAGGGAATATTATTTTGTATAAATATTTTAAAGAGACGCCACAGTAGGATGCATCTTTGTGGCTCCACTGCATACAACTTTATTGAAAACATCACGCGTAACCTGATCTTTACAGGTGCCACCAAGCATGAAGGCTTTTCCTTAAAGTCGTAAAAGTACAGGCAAACTGTGACTCCTATAGGTTGATGGAGTCACCAGCTGGTGAGACACCTCATTTATCAAATATTTCTGGCACCAATTAACCACCAATATATATATAGTTTAATAATTTTGTACCCGGTAAAATAACTTGTAACATAAATTTAGCCATTAGTTAATGTGATGATAATTAGATATTAGTTATTAACTATACACGTAGATGCATATATTTTTAACAAGTTATGAGACACAGCAAAATTATCAACAGAATTTTGTTAATCTCACGATATTATTAATCATTTGTTAGACATATTTAATCTGTTAGTGTCGCTATGTAATGATGATAATTATGAACGTACATTCATTTGCTAGTGAAATAAAACTTATAATATTAGATATTTTTATAGTTTTATGAAACGGTGATTTATACAATTTAATTATTAGTTTTATCGGTAGAAAGTGATAATTATAGTTGTTAACGTTCATTTACTCAATATTTTTTTTTTTGAAGAGATAAGAGAGTCAAGAAAGAAATGTGAAAACAAACTAAGTCAAAATTGAACAGGTATATATTTAATTTTTTAAAAATTTAAGTAAAAATTAAAATAGGTCTATTTAATACGGTTAGACCGTCTACGGTGCAGGCTAAATTGAAAATAATGTAACCCTTTTATAGGGCCAATTTTTATCTCTATGGCGTGAAGAAAGGCCAGTAACGAGTCAACTCAGCTAGCACATTTCAAACTCCAATTAACATATTGCTTTATTGTTTTAAAGAGGAGAATTAATTAAACATAACTCTTAATCTATGAACCATAACAAGGCTGAGACTTCCTTCTAGTTTAAATTAATATTTTAAGGTAAAATTAATAAAAAATAAAACAATTAAATAAATAAATAAGTAAACTAAGGAATAAGGACTCTTGATCCTTTTTTTTTTTTGTTTTTAAGAATAAACTTACATCATGAAAATGTTACTCTTTGTAACTTTTGTTTTTGAGTGTTTATTTTGTACAATTTAATCCCTCATTGTTTAAGTAACATTACTATTTAATATATTCGTCAACATTAAAATTTGACCAAATTCATGACCCAACGCACCCAAACTTAATTGCACCGGTTTGATTTTGTTTTATAAAAAAAATCCGGTAAAATTTGACTCAATCTAATCTATGAATAGATTATTATTCTGGTATTTTTAAATATGTTGTATATTGTTACTTCAAATTCACTTATCAGAATTCTTAAAAGCTTAAAATAAAGGACGAAGATGAACTTATTTGCAATATTACATCAATTACATATTCAGTTTCAATGAATATCATGTATGCAAATAATGTTCTTTTCTAAAACCATTAAATATTAATGGATGAACTAAATAATAATCATATTTAAATGTTTTAGAATTAAATTATGCAAAAACAAGTATATAGAAACTTTTGAAGACTAGGTTTATTTATTTTAACAGTTCATGACCCGTAATTATTGGTTTAACAACATATATCGATGATTGACATTTGTTCATTCTAAATTGTAACAGTGGTCGGGCCTAATTCATTATTGAAGAATTATTTAAGTATCATTTCTTCAAAAAGACTAGCAGAGTAAACAATGATTGCTTTACCTTCTTTCTCCCGATATGTTCAATCAGTGGTTGCCATTGCAGTTATCATTTTTGTGCTATTCCAACAAACTTGCTATGCTAAGAAACGCCCGTCTTGTTCTTCTTCATGCGGCAAAATCCTCAACATAACATATCCATTTCGCCTCAGAGGCGATCCAAGAGATTGCGGCCTCCAAAGATACGAATTAGACTGCGAGAACAACGTGACAGTGTTACATGTGTTTTCAGGGAAATACCTTGTGCAGCATATCAATTACACGGGATACGAGATCCGTTTGACTGATGCGGTGTTGTGGAGGACACTGCTTGTTCAATTCCTCGCTATTTTCTTAATGAATGGAATTTCAGTTCCATCTTTGATTTTGCGTTATCTGGTTATTTGTATGAGGAGTCAGTTCCAACCACTACACTTTCAGAAGTAGTGTTTCTAAACTGTAGTAATCGAGTGACCGATGATCCTCGATATGTTGAAGTGAATGCCGGCCACTGTGATTTTGGAGGCCATAGTATCTATGCCATTCTCGATTACAATATGGATTTTAGAGTGATGGACATGAAGGTTGGTTGTAATTTGAAGATTGCTACAATTGCTGAGTGGACACAAGACATACGCATGAGGAACGTTTCCTATGGCTATGCTGATATTCACAAGTTGCTGCATCATGGATTTTGGTTGTCTTGGTTTTATCCACTTATCTGTACGGAGAACTGCGGAAAATACAAGAGCTGTTTCGTCAATCAAACCACAGAACAAATTCAATGTTTTGCATACGATTCTGATAATTGTGGTGAGAATATATTCTTCTGTATCTGTCCACTCCCCTTTATGATATTTTTTTTTTTTTTTTACAAAAATCTTTATCATGCTTATAATCATTATTTATTCTTTAATTAATCTTACAAGTGCTGCAAGATTGACACGAACTCCGTGTTATTTCTCTCTTTAAAATTTATAAGCATGATTATATGCATGTCTGAATAAGCTTTTAAATATTCCAGTGTTTTAGTTCCAACTTTATCGTCGATCGTTATGGTATATTAAAAAAGAGTATAATATTTGTTTAGAAAATTATAACAATATATTTGTTGAGAATTCGAGTATAATTATATAATCATCCCTATGTTTTTAGCCATTACATTTATGTTATTTGCAGGAGAATTAATGTAATTATTGTGTTCAACCATATCAGCAGTATCAAATGTATTGTTTTTGAATTTAAAAGAGGGATTAGAGTAGAAAAAAATATACAGAAGAGAGGGGTTATGTGAAATTTAATTAAAGTTTAATAATTTTATTGTAATTTATTTAATTATTTAGTAAATAAGATAAATAGGAAGGTTAATATTTAATTTAAAATTAAAGAAAAGGGTGTGAATGTAATTTAGATATTACTTAATTAGAACAGGAGAGGTGAGTAAACTTCTTAACCATATGTCGTTGTGCACAAATATTATTAGAAAACCAGTGATGATAGTTATTAACTTTGAGAGTTTACAAAGTAGAATTGTTTGTTTTGAGAAGAAAGTAATGAGAATTTAGAGAGAGGAATATTGAAAGAAACTGATTATGATTCTCTTATTAACAAAACTAAGTCAGAAGGCTTTTTATACTAAGGCTTTTTAACAGGGACCTAATTGACTTCTTTACATTTTTAATTGGTTCTTCTAACAACTTTTAACTACCAATCCACGTGTACAACCTGAATTACTAAAATTGTCCTTTCTATCACTCCCTCTTAATTCAGGTTCTTCATTTCTGTGACACTAAGCAATGCTCTCAGCAACCTGAATATTTCACCTCCAATTGGTTTAGTTAAAATGTCTGCAGTCTGCATCTCTGTCTTGCAATAATGCAGCTCTATCTTCTTGTTGGTGACTTGATCTCGGATATAATAAAACCTTGTTTCAATGTGTTTTAATCTTCCATGTCCTACTGGATTTTTGGCAAGGCTTATAACTGACCTGTTGTCCATATGAAATTGAGCAGTGGAATCCATCTTCACCTTCAAGTCTTCTAGCAGAACCTTGATCCAAGCTGCTTGACATGCTGCTGAGGAAGAAGCTATATACTCAGCTTCACAGGTTGAAAGTGCAACCACTGACTGCTTTTTAGAACTCCAACTCACTGGCAATCCTAGGAACTTGAATAAATATCCAGTAGTGTTTTTCCTGTCATCTATGTCACCATCCCAATCACTATCAGAAAAGCCAATTAGTTCCACCTTCTGATCGATTTTCTTCTTAGGAAATAAAAGACCAAACTGTAAGGTACCCTTAATGTACCTCAAAATCCTCTTTGCAGCAGCAAGGTGTGATACTCTAGGGTCACTCATGAACCTACTGACCATCCCAACAACAAATGAGATGTTAGGCCTGCTATTGCACAAGTATCTCATGCACCCTACTATTTGTTTGTAAAGGGTTGAATCAACTGGTTTCTCTTCTGATTTAGCTGTCAACTTCAATCCATTCTTCATTGGTGTCACTGCTGGGTTGCAATTCAACATGTGGAACCTTTTCAGTACATCCAGTGCATACTTTCTCTGATGAAGCACTAAATCTTCATTTGTGTATTTGAATTCTAACTTGAGAAAATAAGTTAAGTTCCCAAGATCAGACATTTCAAACTCACTCATTAACC
Organism: Hylodesmum podocarpum; assembly: GCA_026586105.1. Lineage (NCBI taxonomy): Eukaryota > Viridiplantae > Streptophyta > Magnoliopsida > Fabales > Fabaceae > Hylodesmum > Hylodesmum podocarpum. Next base: position 7,212,454 of record JALJEV010001430.1, on the reverse strand, counting down.
TCTTCTTCACATCCTTCAGCAGTGATACATTGTTCCCAGTGATCAGTAAATCATCTACATAAAGACAGATGATTGCAACCTCATTACCTTTAACCAAGGTATAAACCCCATACTCAACTGAACTTTTCATAAAACCAAGTTGCTGTAGGAATCCATCAATTCTTCTATTCCAAGCTCTAGGGGCCTGCTTCAAGCCATATAAAGCCTTTTTCAGCTTATAAACCTTCTTTGAATCATCATCAACAATGAATCCGGGAGGTTGTGAGACATAAACTTCTTCATCAAGTGGCCCATTCAGAAATGTTGATTTCACATCTGACTGAAACATTGGCCAATCATTATAACTAGCCAAAGCAGTTACAAGTCTCACAGTTTCAAGCCTAGCTACAGGAGCAAAGACTTCATCAAAATCTACTCCCTCTTTCTGCAGAAATCCTCTTGCCACAAGTCTTACCTTGTGCTTGGCAACTGATCCATCTGGATTCTTTTTCACCTTAAAGACCCACTTCAAGTCAATTGGCTTCTTTCCCTATGGTAGCTCAATAAGCTCCCAGGTCAAGTTCTTCTCAGTTGAAGCCAATTCTTCCTTCATGGCATTTTATCAAACTAGACTCTCTTGTGCATCTTAAAGGTTGAGAGATTCTGCTTCAGCTTGAAAAACAAAGTGCACTATTTCATCATGTGCTTCTTGTTCTTCCTGTTGATGTTCTTCAAACAAGTCACCCTCATCAGTCACTACTGTATCTGGGAAGGTCTTAAATCCCTCCAACCTAGTTGACCTTTTCTGGTTTCTCTTTGGCCTTTGAGTAGCTGCTTTTGATCTTGTAGTTGCAAAACCTTCATCTTGCTCCTTGATAATCTCTCCAGTTAGAACTATTACAGGTATTGAAAGAGACTTTCCTTCTAAAGCTTTCCAGTCAATCAGCTTCTCTTCATCTACAACTACATCTCTGCTAATAACAACCTTTTTTGACAAAGGGTTATAGAGTTTGTATGCACCAGTGTGGTGATACCCTACCAACAACATATTCTCACTCTTATCATCCAACTTCTTTCTCCTTTCAGTTGGTATGTGTCTGTAAGTCAAGGAGCCAAACACTTTCAGATTACCAACATAAGGTTTCTTCCCTGTGAAAGCTTCTTCAGGTGTGTTATTTTGTAATTTCTTCGTGGGTGCCTTGTTCAGCAGGTATAATGTTGTTGTGACAACACATTTCCTTTGGAAGTTGTTTCTCCTTGAGCATGCTTCTTTTCATGTCCATCAATGACCTGTTTCTTCTCTCAACAATACCATTATGCTGAGGTGTGTATGGTGGGGTAATTTCATGTTCTATGCCATGTGTCCTACAAAATTCTTCAAACTCAGTTGAAGTATACTCTCCACCTCCATCACTTCTTAGGATCTTTATGACCTGACCTGATTGCTTCTCAATCTTGGCTTTGAACTGCTTAAACATTGAGAGCACCTCCTCTTTTCTCTTAATCAGATAAAGCCACATCATCCTTGTATACTCATCTACAAAGGAAACAAAATATTTATTTCCACCAACAGTCATATGTTCTATTGGACCACACACATCACTGTAAACAACTTCTAGTGGAGCTTGTGCTCTAGCAGGTAATGCTTTTGCAAAAGCCTTCCTAGGTTGTTTCCCAATAGACATCCTTCACAAATTTTATTTGGTGTTTTAAAGTGAGGCAACCCTTTTACTAACTCCTTCTTATGCAGCAAGTCCAAGCTATCAAAATTTAAATTTCCATACCTCAAATGCCAAAGCCAAGCATCCTCAGTATCAGTTGTTGCCATGCATTCAAACTTTGCTACATCCAGCTTGATCTTGAAGGTCTTATTGGGTGTAAGCATGGACTTGAGAATCAAATGATGCCCTTCATCATAGACCTTCAGTAACCTGTTCTTCATGTTAAACTCAAACCCTTTGTGGGCCAATTGACCAAGACTGATTAGGTTGCTCTTCATAGCAGGTATATATAGCACATCTCCAATTACTGTAGACTTTCCATTCTTCCTCTTTATCACTACTTTTCCAAGACCTACAGTTCGAATAAAACTTCCATCTGCGAATGTTACCTTATGCTTTACTGTTGGATCAATATCAATAAACCAATTCTTATTTCTAGTCATGTGATTGGAACACCCTGTGTCAAGGTACCGATAGTCCTTTTCACAAGCTTCCAGATCAGTTGTTACCATCAGAACCATTTCCTCATCTTTTGAGTTGTCACTTTCTGCTGCTAGATTTGCTTGTTCACTCTTCTTCTTTCCTCCAGACTTCTTGGACCAGCAATCCCTAGCAAAATGGTCTGACTTTCCACAATTGTAACATTGAATTTTCTTCAGCCAGGATGGTTTCTTCTCACCATTTGACTTGGTTGATGTACTACCATGTTCTTTCTTCGAAGAATCATCATCTTTCTCATCTTTCCAGTTCTTCCTTTTCCCTTATCACTCCAACCCTTCTTCTTTTCAGTTTTTGGCTTTGACACATGGGCTTTCAGTGCTTGCACACTTGTCTTCTCACTACCTCTTTCGTTCAATCTCTGCTCATGAGATTCCAAAGAACTTTGTAATTCTTGGATTCTCATCTTTGAAAGATCCTTAGATTCTTCGATTGCCACCACTATATGATCATATTTTGGTGTCAATGTTCTCAGAATCTTTTCAACAAGCATTTGGTCTATGATCTTTTCTCCATTGCTTCGCATCAGATTGATGAGCGTTTGTAGCCTTGTGAAATAATCTGCAAAGGATTCAGAGGTTTCCATTTGGAATAGGTCATATTGTCTTCTCAGAGTCTGAAGCTTCACCTTCTTCATCCTCTCATCACCAGCATATAACTGATTCAACATATCCCAAGTCTCCTTCGAAGTCCTAACAGAAGCAATCTTCTCAAAGTGTGATTCATGGACACATTGATGGATTAGGAACAAGGCTTTACAATCCTTCTTCTTCAAATCTTTGAGTGCAGATTTCTAAGCATCACCAGAACTCTCTTCTTTACCCAGTTCTTGAATCTCATTATCAACGAGATCAAGAACATCTTGAAATCCAAAAAGGACCTTCATCTGCACACACCACCTGTCCCAATTCTTCCCATCCAAAAGCGGTAGGTTTCTAAGAAGATTGTTTCCGAATCCATTTCCGTTTCCTGTCATCTTCAATTCCTCTGATCAATCAGGAACAGTGGTCTTCGTCAATCTTGCAGCTACAAACGTGAGCAGAATATGAAAGTTGTTCTTCCCCTGGATCAGAACTGGAGCTCTTGATACCAATTGTCAAAGTTTACACAGTAGAATTGTTTGTTTTGAGAAGAAAGTAATGAGAATTTAGAGAGAGGAATATTGAAAGAAACTGATTATAATTCTCTTATTAACAAAACTAAGTCAGAAAGCTTTTTATACATGTATACCACATAGGGACCCAATTGAAACTTCTTTACATTTCTAATTGGTCTTTCTAACAACTTTTAACTACCAATCCACATATACAACCTGGATTACTAAAATTGCCCTTTCTATCACTAACTACATTGCAGTCTCTACTTTATTCAAGTTTTGTCACAAAAAATATGCAGATTTTGAATTTCTCCTGTTATTAACAAACACCTTCTGCAATGAACTATAACTATGCTCCAACATATAATACCACATGCCATAACATTTTTATCGACAAGACTACGTGTTCTTAATAAAGAACACTGCAAACATGTGAGAGCCTTAAATATGTAGGAGGGGTTTGATAATAATAATCTATTGCCAGAAGTCTCACATCTTTCAGAAATATGGTCTGTCACGTGGAGAACAATCTTTACCTTACAAGCTGATTTTGTAGGGTTGAGTTAGGTTCAACACCCATGGTAGCAAAAGACATATTTAAGAGACGTCAGTCATTTAAATGGATTTTAATTAGTGTTTGAGTCTTGATCAAAGAATGCTTATTAATATTGACAACATTTCCTTTTTGTTGTTTCAGGAACACCCGCACGAATACTTGAAGATACTTTTCGTAAGCACGCTATCCCATTTATCATTTTCTATCGAACTATATTTTTCTCCCCCTCAAGTATTATACTGCTTACAGTTAACTTATTTTGACAAAATTAATAAAAATTATTACTAAAATTGGGATTATACATGGTTCCGTTGAGAAATTACAAGGCTTTTGACAAATTTTCAAAAATTACCTACGGTAATACTAATTATTAATTTATATATGATTTTTCTAGCGTTTTAAGTTTCAAAATCATTTATTAATCTTATTTTATTGTAAAATAATTTTGATATTCCGCTATCAATATCTCAGGTTAGAGATTTAAGGAATTCTACTGTTGAAAACTTCTTCCGATGGTAACACAACTATTACAAGAATTGTTGATAATATTTTATAAATATTATATTTATGGAAAAAGAATTAATATATATTTTTACATAGTTCAATACATTTATTAAATTGTCAATTTACTCTTTCAACACTTGTCTTGGTTTATTTATGTGAAGCAAAAATCAAGAAAAGTATAATTTTATTAAAAAGAAACAGTTATTGAAAGTACAACTAAAAAAAATGGTTAATAATCAACTATTACATTTAAAATATATATTTTTTAATCGTTTTATTGGCTTATTTCTTTACCGCGCGCCCAATAGTTATATATGTATCATGTTTTGTTATTCAAGTAGTCTTTTGCTTTTGCAGGCTTTGTTAAAGGCATTATAGAAGGTAATACAACAAGTGTAATATTCTCCCTTTATTAATTTACACAAGATAATTTGTCAGTTGATTTTATAGTTTAAATAAGTTATTGATTAGACCAAGGCATGTTTTATTTTTGACAAAATTCATCTTAGCAGGATTTGTGAATAGAATAAGATATGACCGATCATTACGGTGGGATTTGGGTGCTGAAGACAACATCGTAGGGGAAAATCTTATACCAATATTTTTGGCAGCAAGATATCTGTTTGGACTTGCACTTTTGCTTGTATTGTTTATATGTAAGTGGCGACGAAGACATTTCTCAATGTATGAAAACATTGAAAACTTTTTGCTAGACAACAATCTAAATCCCATTAGGTATGAATACAGAGAAATCAAAAAAATGACTAAAGGTTTCAAAGTGAAACTGGGTCAAGGAGGTTTTGGGTCTGTCTACAAAGGAAAGCTTCGAAGCGGGTTGGATGTAGCAATAAAGATGTTGAGCAAATCCAAAGGCGATGGACAAGACTTTATAAATGAAGTAGCTACCATTGGAAGAATACATCATGCGAATGTAGTTGGCCTTATTGGGTATTGTGTTGATAGAAAAAGGCGTGCTCTAGTTTATGAATACATGCCTAATGGGTCATTGGATAAATACATTTTCTCTAAAGAAGGAATTGTCCCTTTAAGTTATGAGAAAACATATGAAATATCTCTTGGAATAGCTCGTGGGATTGCGTATCTACATCAAGATTGTGATGTGCAGATTTTGCATTTTGATATCAAGCCTCATAATATTCTTTTAGATGATAGTTTTATTCCAAAGGTTTCAGATTTTGGACTTGCAAAATTATATCCTGCGAAAGATGGGTCTATTATTTTAACTGCAGCAAGAGGCACACTAGGCTACATGGCTCCAGAATTGTTCTACAAAAATATAGGTGGGGTATCTTGTAAGGCTGATGTTTATAGCTTTGGAATGCTTTTGATGGAAATGGGAAGCAAGAGGAGGAACTCAGATCCTCGTGCAGAGCATTCAAGCCAACATTATTTCCCCTTTTGGATTTATGATCAATTTAAAGAAGAAAAAGATTTTGACATGGAAGATGCCTCAGATGAAGATAAGGATTTGGTAAAAAAGATGTTCATAGTTGCACTTTGGTGTATACAATTGAAGCCAAATGATCGTCCTTTAATGAAGAAGGTTGTAGAGATGCTTGAAGGAAAGGTTGAAAGTCTTGAAATGCCTCCTAAACCTTCTTATTATCCCCATGAAACAATTGGTGATGATGGTGAAATCAATTCTAATCAAACATCATGGAGTGATTCAACTAGTTCTGACAAGAATCTAGGTAAACTCATGTCTAATCATTCACTTGAGAACTCTACTTGACGAATATTACAACTTTCTTGTTTATGGTATCAGTTTGTTATTTTGTTCTGGTTTTAGTTTTAAAATCATGTACTGTAGTTGATTAATAATAAATTTTGTATCAACTTTGAATTGGCTATGTAAGTTGAACGCTTCTGTTTTATGAATTTCATTTTGGGTTTGCATGTGATGAAAACTTTTACAAATCTGTGGACAAATCCTACTCACGGACTGACGGACCCGATTCGCTCAATTAATTCGAATCCTATTCACCAAAGAGAATGACTCACAATTTAAATACAAGAAGGGGTAGCAAGATCACGTTTTTGGCCCAAACTCTTTTCTTTCTTAATAATGTCCCTCAAAACTTAGCTTGAACCATATTCTATTGTCCTCTTTTCTCCAACTAAAGCCTTTCGCTTGTGGTGGTGAGCGTCGAGGTGTCTTTGACTAGTTGTTTTTGGAGCCCATGGGTCTTTGGAATCAAGACTTTGATTCTAATCAATGGTTAGAAATTATTAGAAAGCAAATACTAAGTTCACAAAGAATGGACAAGAAACAAAGTGAATCTTAAGAAACTCAATGAAGTGTTCTTAGATGAGTGTTCTTAGATGAGTGTTCTATAACAAGTGTTTTGTTTTTAGAGTTTTAAACTTTGGTGCTTATATAGAATTTCACATGAAATAGCCATTATAATTTATCTTTAAGCTTTTTTTTTTTGTACCAAAGCATATGAAAGAAATTATCCATTTAAGTATTTAATGATTTTTCATGAAATGTTTTCATCAGATTTGATAAAGCAATTTGTTTATTCTTAACAATGTACCTTGCATGTTCAAATTGAGGTATAGTTGTTTATTGTTTGTAAAAGCTATTCTACAAAACCCATTTTATTCTTAGCGTTGTACTTAGTTATTTCTTTTAAGACTAAAGATATTTATAGGTAGCATTTTGTTTGTTGAGGCCTTTAATTCATTTAATAATAAGACCTACCAAAGTCAAAAAGATGTAGACAGTGATCATGTCTCATTATCAGTTAGTCAGATCCCAATAATGTACTATTTCTTTGGTTATATTCTTAACATTCGACCAAGAAGCAAACTATTGTAAGACCACATAGCAATAAAGATTAGCAACTCACCAATGTTCATAAATGCATTGAGTTATAAATGATGAGATCTATACCCTCATAAATAACCGTTAAACTATCACAAATTAGGATTTTTAGGTTTGTGTGTTAACCTTTCTTGGGTTATATCAAATTGGGATTCTTAGGTTTGTGTGTTAACCTTTCTTGGGTTATATTTATTTGTATTTAAGGGGATATGAGATAGTTACGTAAAATGGTTGAAGAGTTATTTTACCATGGCGGCAAAAAATATTGATAGTTACACTTACTTAATATGTAACTATATACGTTTATATCTTTTGGTTTTATATGTCCCTTTGTGAGAAGTCTCCTCTTTGCACTACTCTAGTAGTATGTGCTTGTGATGATCTTGAGTCCATGTTTAAGGGAGTGTTCACACAGGTGTTGTAGGTTTCAAATAATGAAGGCTTAATCCTAAACCAACAATTGAAATTGCACTAGTACAAAAACTGTTTTTTATGGCGATTAGAAATTATTTTTTATGGTAGGTTCTGAACTGCCGTAATATATAGGAGACGTAAAAAATAGTGCATTTTTAACAGCGATTAAATAACTTCCGTAAAAAACTATTTTTTATGACGATTGTTAGCAAACAACCACTGTTATAAATGCATTTTTAATGATAGTTATTAGCTAATAACCGCCGTTAAAAATGCATTTATAACGACCATTATTAGCTAATAACCACTATGGTAAATAATTTTAAATTTGAATATTCCCTGAATAAAAAATAGGATTAAAACTAATCCAATACAATTAAAATATAATTTAACAAATAGAATTAAAACAATCCAACATAATTTTTCACAATTTAAAATTTTTTTTTCAGGAATTAGTTCAATAATTTTCTCCCAAAACTAACAAATATAATCTAAATATAACAAAAATTAATTTAAATTAAATAAATATAAGAGAAATTAACTTACCTTGTTGAGAAATTCAAACGGAGCAAGTACGGTGGAAGTGAACGGAGCAAGCACAGTGGAAGTGACGATAACAGAAGCAAACACACGGTGGAAGTTAAGAAGAGAAAGATAAAAAGGTCTCAATGGTCGTGGAGAAGAGAAGGACGACGACAATGGCGGTGGAGAAAAGAAAATGGTACCAATGGATGTAGAGGTGAAAAGACAAAGAGCACAAACTGTGGATCTGGAGATGTAATGGACGTAAAGGAGCAACGACATGGAGGAGCATTAGTCTTAAATGATCGTCCAGTTGAGAGAAGAGAGAATGGGCGTGGTCTTAGAAGAGAGAAAATGAAGAAGGGAGACATTAGGGCAAAAACAAAAAACTGGAGGGGAATGCTCCGCGTGCAAAATTTTAAAGCATCTTTAACGGCGATTGTTAAAACAAGCACCGTTAAAAGCATTTTTGACGACGGTTCTATAAATATCCGTCATAATAAATGTTTTTAATGACAACTATTTTAACAATCGTCGTTAAATATGCTTTTACCGCGGTTTTATCTACACTCACCCATCGTAAAAGAAGAGCCGTTAAAGGGACATTTTGCACTAATGCTGGTCAAGTCGCCACTAAAAATTTGGTGAGATTATTGACGACACTAGTGGAGTCGTGTGGGATAAAGGGTGTAACAATGCTCTAAGCATCAATTTATCTCCCTTTTTGATGTATATATTTGGGGTAAACCTAGGTCTAAGTAATCTTACCATTTTATGTATCCTTGTTATAGTTCTTTTCAGTTAGTTTTATAAGTTATGGTGTATAAGCCAATGTTTACGACTATGTATACTTGTACTCACTGTTAAAGCTATCAAACGATTTTTCTAAATCCTCAAGGAAAATCGAGTATAAAAAATTAAATTATTTTTGCATTTCATTCATACAAATTTCACATCTTGAATTTGGCAACTACTTAATACCCAAGGATGCTTACTAGAAAAATCACCGAAGAAGATGAACCAATATGTCCACCAAAGATGTCTCCAAGGAGGAAGACCATAACGTCCAAGCCTCCTCATTAGCATCTAGATTCATTCTCCTAAAGAACTCTGATGATGAGGATGGAGAAAATAAGATGGCGATTTCTAATCTTCAAGAGACATCCAAAACAGGTTTACCCTCCAGTCTATAAGGTAAATCCCGACATCAACCTTTCATCCATTCCCAACCTTCACCCTTTCACCCTAATATTTTACCATAGGCCATTCAAAGGAATCATTTTTATGACAACTCAGCTTTTTGTGAAAAACCAAGATTTTTATGGAAACAAGGATTCGATTCCAACTCCAAAACTCTAGAAACTTCCTCAGGAAAGGACTTAGGGATGATACCTCAAAAAACATAGCCATATCATTCAAAATCCTTTCATCTCAAAGTTTTCCACAACTTCTTCATACTAAGTAAGGTTTCACACAACCAAATGTGGGAGCAATCAAGAATCAAGTAGAAGGAAGGTAATATACTATCGTTGCAAAGTAGAGAAAAGCGCAAAAAGGGTCTTTCCTAAGCAAGAATAGACTCTAAGACCTTTAGAAGATTCTCACTCACGTGAGAGATTCTTTACTTAAACGAGAGATCCTGAGACCATTGACATTCAAGATTTTTCATGTCAAACTGCCATTAAACTTCCATAAACTCCTAGAAACCTCCATGGCCATCCTAGGGGACTTTAAATAAGGTTTAGGGGCTCCCATTTGAGACACACAACCTAGTAATCAAGATACATTGCCTCGCAAAACTTTCATCTGAAATTTAGCTATGTTTCCTTCCCTTCTAAAACAACATATGCATTACTAAGTATAAGAATTATAAAAGAACCAATAAGAGGAGTAAAGAAGAAGTGAGGAAGAGAAAAAAAAAATTGGGTGAAAACTAGTAAGGAGTGTTTTCCTTATCTTTCTTTTTTGTTTTTTTTTTCTTAGTGTTTTCACTATTTTTCTTTACTTTCTTGTTTTTCCTTTCTCCTCCTCCTTCTTCTTCTTTTCCTTCTCCACCTCCTCTTCCTCTTCTTCCCCTTCTTCTTCCTCTTCTTCTTCTTCTTCTTTGTAAGGGGATCTTTCCTTAAAACTCAACTTGCCTAAATGTGTGTTATAACTTATTATAAGATTTTGGATGTTGAAAATGTTGAAAGATTGAATTAAAAGTGAGATATAGATTAATGTTATGATTCGCTATGCGATCTTGGTATATAATATGTATTAAGTTGGATGAATGGTGAAGAATTCATTATACATAAGAGATTATTCGAATTGAGACGTTGCATTAAGATGAGGTGTTGAACATGAATTATGTAATGACCTAGTGGTGTTGCTTATAGGATTGGCATTACTTTGAGTTAGCTGGTGGAATAATACTCGATTATGTTGTGTTGAGGACTACCCAGAGAGAAGGTTAGTGGCTCAGATGATTACATAATTACTTTCCTAAAGCATGATGCATTAAATTGGATAATTGTAAATTGAGTCCGTGGAAATTTCCCTACTTATGATGATCACATATAGTAGGGAAGATCTTGTCGGACACTCAGAAACCCTGACAAACTACAAACTATCTACCACTTCTAGGTTTGTAAAGTGTGAAAATCAAACACTCACTACATTACATTTTGAGTGATTGGTTAGAATTCATGCATCATTTAAACTTAAGAATCATGTCACGTGACATGTTATTATTTGTCTGACTAATTATGTGATTTGTGTGTTTACTTGCTAATATTCATAATTTATTGGAGTTTCTACTATATGAATATATTTTCAAGGAAACTTTCTTAAAATGTTTTTAATCCAACTTTTCTAACCTTATCTTGAAATAGATATTTTAAAATGCTCCTACTTAGTTTTAAAAGATTTCTTTTCTTTAATCTATGTTAGAAAGTTCACCTATATATTTTATGTTTAACATTTGTGATGATCTCAAATCTTTATTTGATGGAGAAATCATTTAAAAATGAGTACTTGGATGTATTTTCCTGCATTGTACTGATGTTTTGAGGTTGGGCTTAATATATTAAGTATGTAAAATAAAATCGTGTAAACTATTTTGTAAAGACTTTAAAACACTGTGTAACAATATTTCTTTTTGCTCAAAATTTCTACTTCATTGACTAAGGAATTACATATCCTCTTAGCACTCTTTACCCAAACTTAGCCTCAGGCTCCATGAATGAGGCATAAGTCATTAACCACTTGAGTTAGTAGGGTGTTCGGTCAAGGTCCATTTCGCCATAGCTCAACTAGAATAACATTTGAATGGAACCATAGTTCTAACTCTATTCATTCTGTCTAGACCATAACTCCACCTTAGTAGAACAAACAACCCTATATTTTAGCTTATCAAACCATGCAAAATCCTACCATAGTAGGATCATAGCTACTCAACTTTTCTAAACTCTCTCCCTAACCATAATCTTACCTTAGTAAGATTATAGTTTCTTAAGGTTGGGTTCCTAGTGAAGAATTCCAAGAAATCTAAACTTGGCTTTCTAAGGGTTAATTCCTATGAGCACTTCTTACTCTTTATGAGAATCTCTATTTTAAGACTAGTTTGACTTGATCTTTTGGGTTTACATTCTAGTTTTCCTTACCTTGGCTTCTACTATCCATGACTCTTTCTCCACTATAGACATAATATTAAGTTAAATAGTCTTAATACCTCATGATAATGACTCAAGAATCTTAATAAAATAGTGATCAAAACTTTCCTTATTTTTAACTCTACTGTCCAATTACTCAATTTAGTGGTTCTACTTTTAAGTTCAATTTCCATGAATTGAGTTGCTCTAATACTAAGATAACCCTAGGGATATTGTTGGGAAACTTTGAGTTAAAGATGAAACTAAGAGCAGAAACACAAAAAGATTTGAATGACTTAATCTTATTAACATCAATTTTGGCTAAAATAGCCATCAGTACATAATTATAACTGAAACCAGAAAGCAACCCACTCATCACAAATAAAGCTAGCTTAAATAGCATCAGTACATAATTATAACTGAAACCAGAAAGCAACCCACTCAAGAAAAATAAAGCTAAATTGTAACAGAAACTTTAAATAATTCAAATGCACGTAAATGCACTTTATTCTAGTAAATAAACTGCAGTAACCTCTTCATTTCTCCCCTTAAACTAAATGTTGTGAAACATTTGGTTTATTCTGAAATTTCACATACTCCTAGCAGCTTTCGAAGCTTTTGAAAGACTTCAAGCTTCAATGGTTTTAAAGTCTTTCATTATGTCTTCCACTTGATTTTGACTGCCATAATGAACTAATTCAATTGAACCCTCTTTAGTAAGATTCCTTAAGAAATGAAACCTCACATCAATGTGCTTGTTGCGACCATGCATGACTGGAGTTTTTGATAGCTTGATGGTTGAACTATTGTCACACATCATAGTTGTACAACCTCCATCAGAATGTCCCAGCTCCTCTAAAATTCTCTTTATCCAAACTGCTTGGCAAGCAGAGACTGCAGCTGCCACAAACTCAGCTTCTGTGGTTGATAATGTCACAATGGGCTATTTTTTTGAACACCGTGAAATTGCACTTGAATTCATCAAAAACACATAACCAGAGGTACTTTTCTTGTCTTCCATATCTCTAGCATAGTCACTGTCTGTGAACCCCAACAACTCACCATCGCCTTCTCTCTTATAATAAATACCATAGTTCATAGTCCCTTTTAAGTACCGAAGGGCTCTCTTAGCTACCTGTAAATGAATCTTCATGGGTTTTTCCATATATCTACTTATGAGACAAGTAGCTGCTTGTAGTACGTCACATCAACAGGATCTCCATTTTCTTCTTTGCTTATTTTGATGCCTGGAAACAATTGACTGCCCATTGAGTTACTTTCCATCATACCAAACCTCCTCAAAACCTCTAATGTGTATTTCTTTTGACATATGTAAATGGCATCATACCTTTGCAGCACCTTGATTCCAAGAAAAAAACCTCATTTTTCCCATGTTAGACATGTCAAACTCTCTTATCATGGAATTTTTTAATTCAGACATCATAACCTCTTCATTACCAGTAAAAATTAAATCATCAACATAAACACTTACAATTATGATTTTTCCTTCTCCATTACTCTTTGTGAATAATGTTTGCTCACTGTCACATTGTTGAAATCCTTCACCAATGATATGTACCTCAATTCGACTGAACCAAGCTCGTGGAGCTTGTTTTAATCCATACAAGGCTTTGTGTAACTTGTAGACTAAATGTTCTCTACCCTTCTTCTCGTATCCTCTTGGCTGATCCACATAAACATCTTCACTCAGCTTACCATGAAGGAAAGCTTACTTGACATCAAGCTAAAAAATTGCTCAGTTCTTTTGTGCCGCTAGAGCAATGATCATCCTTACTACATCAGTCCTTGCCACTGGTGCAAAAAAACATCTGTATAGTCCACTCCATACTTCTGAGAGTATCCTTTAGCAACTAAACGAGCCTTGTATTTATCAATCTTTCCACACTCATTGTATTTGGTTTTATAAACCCACTTGAATCCTATTGTTTTGGCCCCAGGTGGCAGCTCAGTGAGTGTCCATGTTTGGTTCCTTTCAATGGATTTGATTTCATTGTCTATGGCTTCTCTCCAGTCTACACTCTTCACTGCTTCTTCAAAAAATAAGGGATCAGTTAACTCCACGAATGTTATATGCATTTCATCTTCAAAAAGAGTTTCAACAATAACATAATCACTCATCGGAAAGTTAGCAAACATGAGTTTATAAACATAGTCCCACATCGGAAAAATAAAGGTGGTGGGATATTGTTAGCAAACAAAGTCCCACATCGGAAAAATAAAGGTGGACACATGAGTTTATAAACACACATATGTAACTCCATTAGTAAGAGACCTTTTGGAGGAAGTCCAAAAACAAAACCGTGAGGGCTTAGGCTCAAAGCGGACAATATCTTACTATTGTGGAGATATGCGTGTGAAGTCCTCCCCTTATGACCCAACAGTGGTATTAGAACCGGTGATTCAGCTTGGACCTAGTAAAAAGGTCAGGTGATCCCTGTTGTAGGGGAGAAGGTTAAGTGAGCCTTTGTTTGAGGGGAGATCTTGGGATATTGTTAGCAAACAAAGTCCCACATCGAAAAAATAAAGGTGGCTACATGGAGAAAGTCCAAAAGCAAAACCGTGAGGGTAGGGGCGGGTATATGGGTAGAAGTCCATGGGCTGCCCCGTGACCCGCGCGGGTTTGGACTAACTTTTTCAAAAAAATTTAGGGGTATAGTCCATAAAAGCCCGCCCTGCACAGCCCGCGGATTTTGCGGGCCAAACCCACAGGGTCCGCGGGGCAGTCCGCAAACCCGCACTATTTTAAGGATTGAAAATTGAAACCCTAATTTCGCTTCCCGCCTTTCAATCTTCCCGCATATCGCACCCTCTCAATCTCTTAATTCTAATAATAGAAAAATGATTCTTGATCATAGTGGGAGATTAAAAACTAAAAAACTTTATCATAATGTGGTGTGTGAGATGATATATATGATGTTATTGAACATGATCTTCTCTATTGTTGAATATAAGAGCTTTAAAGAATTATTACGGTATTCGCATCCTTATTTTAAGGTACCCTCTAGGCGTGTTGATACTATTAATGTGAACAATTTGTATGATCCTGAAAAGAAAAAACTGAAATACATGTTGAATAAGTTTGACATATGATGTGTGGACATCTTGTATTTGTGAGGGTTATGTTTCATTAACTGCACATTATGTTGATGCAAATTGAAAGTTAAATAGTCAAATGATTAATTTTTCTCATTTTTCTTTACCACATTCGGGACGTGAGATACCAAAGTTATATATGGTTTTGCGGAAGAATGGGGGATTGAGCGGAAAACTTTTTCATTAATAATGTTTCTTCTAATGATAAAATGCGAGACTATTTAAATGAAAGACTTATGTTGCATTATAAGGGTTTAGTAGGTGATGGTGAATTTAAATTTGTTGTTGGAGATAATTTAAAAATTATGTTGTTGACTTATTTTATTAAAAATTTAAAAAGTAAAATAATTCATTTCTTTTAGCATCTTTTTAAAATGCCAAATTTAGCATTTTTATAAAAAAAATTTAACTAGGCCCGCGGACCGGCCCGTTTAACTCGCGGGGCCCGCGGGGCGGGGGCGGACCACCAAGTTAGGTCCGCTTAACATTGCAGAGCGGACCAAACTTTTCGTAGGCCTATGCGAGCGGGCCTTAGGTGGGGCAGGCCAGCCCGTTTACCCACCCCTACATAAGGGTTTAGGCCCAAAACGGATAATATCGTACTACTGTGGAAATATGTGTGTGAAGTCCTCCCCTTATAGCCCAACAAATATTACTTGATTATATATAAAGATTTTACACAGTCATCACTGCAAGTCTTATTGAAATACACTTATTTTAATAACTTTTTAGTATAAATTAAAATTTAATGATACAATTTGATATTCTCATGCACGAGATCATGTATGTAATAATTTATATTATTTAGATTTCTTTAGACTTAGATAAATCAATATTTACATATATTTTAATATCATATCATATATTAAAATTAAGTGGTCACATGAATTATCAAATAATTTTGAAATTATATAAAAGTTTGTATACATGATTTAATTGATAAAGACATCAACTTGAATGATTAGATTACTCAAATTTAATTTATATCAAAAGTTTTTGAAAGGAGTATAAGTTAACGAGATTGACACAAATGTAATTGGATATATATAAATATATATATATATATATATATATATATATATATATATATATATATATAACATCTTTACACTCAGTGAAATACAAAACTTTTTAAAACATAAACCTAACTCCTAAACAAGTAATTACAACCTAAATTATTTTTTCATAGTCCTACAACTCCAAATTCCATCCATGAAGATGCACTCCTCCGTGCTCAACTTGTAAAACCACATCAAAGCGAATGGAACGAGGCATAATAACTTAGTAGGTGCAAAATAATTATAGGTTTGAATAAAATCAAATTTTATTTAATTCTTAAATAGTATTACATATAGATATTTTAATTAGTTTATTAAATCACTGTAGTTAATAAGATGGATCAAGTTTGATTTTACGAATTAAAATCATTTTTTCTTTAATTCTTAAATAATCAACATGATTTTAAATCGTGAAAGTAGTATAGTTATGTATAACTTAATTTATTGCATTAAATAATTATTTTAAAATATATATTTTTAAAAGCTGTGTTAATTATATATTTAATTAGAGATTTAGTAATTAGTATGAAAAATTTTCCGTGCAAGCTTTCACACTTTATCTTACTTAAATACTTTATTACTTGATTTAAAGTGTATAAATTATCATATATTTTATTATGTAAAATTAAATTAAAGAAATCAAGTTTTTAAAATTACAGATAAACTTCATCATATCATTTAAAAACTAAAATATTAGAACTAAAATAAATTTTTTTATCCTCACGTGTATAATTTTTTTAATTTATTTAAAAATTATTGTAATTAAAATGATTGATTAAATTTAAATAAAAATTAACTTAATTTTTAAATAATTAAAGTGATTTTAAATCTTTAAATTGTAGCATAATCAAATATAATTTATTTTATCACACTAAATAATTATTTTTGAATATTTTAAAAGTTTTAATAACTGTATTTTTTTAACTAAATATATGTAAACAAAAATATGTTTAACTAAAATTTTGGTAATTAGTATAAAATGATTCCCACACATCTTACAATTAAATAAATATTTTATTACTTGAATTAAATAGTATAAATTATCCATAATAATTATTTAAATATTTAAAAAGTAAAAGATATAATAGTTAAATATTATTTAATTAATGTGAAATTAATAATTAATTTATACATACAGTATATTTGATTCTAACGTGATCTGGAGATTAAATCTGACACAAAATACCAATGTAACTTATACTCATAATATATAATATAAGATAATATAGGGAATATATTATTCTTTCTATTTTTTTATTACTTCCTTAGAAAATAAACATAATATAGTAATTCTTCTTACACGAATATCATTTTCTAGATAGTACTTATATTGTCTTCATATCCCACAATGGAACATGTCTACTGGTGGAGTAGTTGCAGAAGCATAAAAAGAATAATTTTACCAAAATTTTTGTTAAATCCATTTCAATGCTATACCGAGTCATAAAGTTACCGCGTCAAGAATTAGTCACTGTTAAGAGTATATACCTAAAGGGAAATAAAACCATTACGTCCTTTTTCCTTCAAAAGTCTTAATTATCCTTTATAAGAAAAAAAATTGAGAAAAAAAAATACTCATTTATATATCTTAAATTTCCACATTACCAACTAACTTGGCTCTATGTTTATATATAAAAACAATATTAAATTTATAAAAGAATAAAATATTATACATAGATTGATTCCTAAATAATAATTTTAGGTTAATTAAATTTTTTATTTCTCAAAATTTTTTGGATTTTAAATTTTAGTTTTTAATAATTTTTTTTGTCAACTTATAGTCTTTTATTTATTTTTTATTAATATTTTTAGTCTATACCATTAAGATGACATAGTTAATGTTGATGTAGTGGTACGAGGGTCACATGACACTTTCACATTAATATTTAAATATTAATTTAATACGAAAGACTAAAAATATGAAAAGAAATAAAAACTAAACTTTATCAAAGAAGTTTATTAGAAATTAAAACTCAAAAACTTATGAATTAAAACTTAAGTAACCCTTTTAAGATTACACCACATTGAAATGTGGGGCAATGTATTCTTTGTTGGAATACCAAATTTTAACGTTATGAACTAGTCTAAATAAATGTGACACTGCAACCAACGTAAATATTACATCACCAATCAACATTGTTACTTAAGACTAATTAACTAATGCAGGAAAAAAAATATGCATACAATCAATTATAAAATATAAAAAAAGAAAAATAAATGTTTATATAAAATATGAAAAAAAAATTATTATAACAAAATTATAAGAAAAATACAAGAATTCAAAACGTTAAAATTTATGTTTCGGAATATACAGAGATTATACAAAACAGAGAATATTTCATACCTTACTCGTTTAATATCTTATAAAAAAAAAAATGCTTTCCTCAATTTACCCTAAGAAAAAGTACAAGATTCTTATTCTTCCCTAGCCACCTAAACTCTATTTCTGGGAGTGAGGTTTTACTTGTTTGGCAAGAACCTCATACAGATCGGTGGATTAACCTTAAACAAAGCAAGAACAGATGAAGGCAGAATCCACAATCCATCTCCACAAATCAAACCAGAAGCAACTGCTGGTATCATCAAACTTGCCTTCTTTTTGTTTAGTGTGTGCCATAGATACACAATTACACTACCCATACACATGTCAATTGCAAAGTATCCACCCACTACAAATGGCACAGCCATTGCCATTGGAAGTGGAATCCATCTCCCAATGTTTTTGGGGTTCAAATCTCTCACCAAGTTGGCCACCACTGCAAATGCAAAGAATCCACAACAAAGCTGCAAGCAATGGTGAGGGAGGGCTGAAAAGCCTTCAACACCAAGAATTGCCATGTTTCTATATATGATTGCATATGGGGCTTTGTATTCACCATTTGGATTCCCCACATCAAAAGACTTGTAGAAAAGGTAGAATGTGAGTGGAGCAACGACACAACCTATTGCAGTTCCAATAGCTTGCGAAAGAAGCATCGATCGAGGTGAAGTGAATGTGAGATGACCGGTCTTGAAATCTTGCATCAAATCAGATGAGGTTGAAACAAGAGATTTGATCACACCACACCCTACAAGTCCAGCTACCACGCCGTGACTTTTCCCACCTAAGGCTGCTAGAACAAACAGAGCCACTTTCCCATAGTTATAGGCCATGTTCATGTCAGTTAAGCCAGCACCATAAGCATTGCAGAAACTAAGAGTAGGTGCAAGCAGATAGGCAACCACCACATAATACCACTTCACCTGGTGGAAAATCATAGGGATAACTATGATCGAAATGGTGGATAACAGTATGTAACCTGTTAATGCTAACCATGAAGGGATGCTTTCTCTTACAAACACTTCATTGCGTTTAAGATCTTCAGGAAGCTGCTGCTGCTGGTTACCTGAAATTGCAACTGCAGTGAATAATATTAGGCACATGTGACTCACTGATAATACAAACCACCTTTCACTTTCAGCTTAGATTACCTTTGGTTTCTAAATACCAAATGTAAGGACATATTTGTTAGGGAAATGTTGAATTAGCTTATTTTATCTTCAAAGCAGCCTACAGTATAAAAAATATTGCAAAGATAATTTCTGGCTGAAAAGCTATTTTGATTAAAAATTAAGCATAATCAAACATGTTCTATGTTGATTAAACCAAAATAAAAATGGAATTTAGAATTAGAGTAGAATAAGGAGGCTAACTGACAAGTACATGCATATAATATCCTACCTGCCACTATTGTGGTTTACATCTCCTAGATCCTTCTCTGCCCTTTTATTTTTACTCTAGACAATCCCCTTGTTTTCCTACATTCTTTTTCATGTACCCAACGACCCATGTTAACACATCCCATTATAGTCCAAAATCCCCTTCTTCGTCTTACTCACATTGCCCTCAAAGTAGCAGTCATGTGAGGCCTAACATGAAACAATATTAAACTAGAGAATAACATAACCCAAAAACTGGAAAATTGATACAAGGAAAGTTATTTACATGTTTTTCTATTCCTCCTTTCTATGCTGGCATAGATGTTTATGGCAGTAAAGAGCAGAATTTTGAAAAAATTGTATAACCCATCACCAAGGATTAAGGCAATGGAAATAAAAACCTGCATCATGAAAATAGATGAAAGTTACTTGAGGCTTGAAATAGAAGAACTTAAATCAAATTAGCTATGCTAGACTAGAGTCCTTAATTGTAGCTCATTTCAGACCTTATAACCATTAAGACTCTCCATACTACTTTCTGATAAACTCGCAGGGAACCATTGTCCTTTTAGCCCTCTGATCAATGGCCACATTACGCCCCATGAAAGCACAGCACCAAGAAGCAGGGATAAGTTGACAAGATGTGAACAAATCATTCCTGCTCCGACATAAGTCATACTGAAGTCAAAGTAAAATCTGCAAAATTCAAACATTTTAATCAATGATGGACAATTATTTCATGGTTCAGACTCATGATAGTAGAAGAAAGATCTAATCAGAGCACACACGAGTTTTTCCATGCTTCCAATCCAAAAGTAGGAAACTGGATGAATCCACATTGATCACCACCAGCATAGAACCATTGGAAGAAAGACCAAAGGAAACTGAATGAGAAGAATTTCATGAAGCCACGGACCTGCTTCCTGTGCAAGATGCAAACTAGTATTATAGTGTATACACTACAGATTCAGAATTCACCAATGTAAAACTGAAAATTACGAGGAGCGCAAAAATAAAAGCCAATTCATACTTGGCCATGTTATCTCCTTTAGGAGTATGGAACCCATTAATAAGAACGGCTGTAGCAGTTCCACTTGGATAAGCCAATTTGTAGTCTACGATCATCATCTATTAAATAACACAGATTGCATTAGCCAGCAACAACACAATTCAAGTTACTCCCAAGCACATTCATCTGAAATTGAGACTTTCATAACATCTACATTATTAATATGTTACATAACTATTTAATCAAGAGAAAATCAAAGAAGTGTACTCTTAATTAATACCTTCCTAAGAGGAACCAATGCCGATAGCCCAACAAAGTATGTAACAAAAAGAAAGGCTGTCATCCAGCCAATTCCAGGTTCCTTAGTGATAGGAGTATTCCCCTTTGTATTAACCCCAACTTGCTTATATGTCTTGCTATTCAAACCCAAGAGATGAGAACCAAAACCACCTAAAAATAAACAAGTGAAATTTCAAAAACCATGTAAACAAACACTGCAGATTGTTCATTTATATAAACATAAACAAATTTAAGAATTCAACTTAAATTGTAAGCATGGAAATTAAAGAGAAGTGCCACCTCCAAATGAAGTGCTATAGCATGCAACAGCACAAGTCTGAATTATGGTATTCTCCTGTCTAGTGAAAGGTGTTGAAACGATATTAGCTTTCTCAAGCAGCATAGTCCAAGCTCGAATGAGCACAAAGCCAAGGAGAGCAGCAGAAACATTGAGATTTGGAACGAGCCCGGTTGTGAGGTTCAGTTTCATCACAATCACGCTATAAAGAATACCAATGAGGAAGCTAGTTATAAGTCCTCGAACCGTGATCTGCTTGGTCCATGATGCTATGCTGCTATGGTCCTCTGGCTCCTCAAGTTCAGCTTTTTCAATGTCATCATTGTCATAATTCTGAATCTCTTCAAGTTTTTCATTGTGTATAGTGCCCATTGAATCAATCCTTGAAGATAATAAAATGAACAAAGTTACTCTGTTTGAAAAGAAACAGTTGTATTCAATTAAAGCTAAAACTCCCAATTGGTACATTTCACTTGGCATCTGTATTTTATATAACTGCAAAAGGAGAACTTGTAATCCAAATTGGATAACAGGTTAAACTTTCAAGTCCTACAAAATAAGGAACAAGGACGAATAATGCCCCATTATAAAATTCCAAGAACTAGAAAACAAAAGGAATGAGAAGTTCTTTTCTCATCTGGCATGTCTATTTCAAGGAGTATCCTATTTCCAAAGAGAGAACTTGTAATCCGAATTGGTAACATAACTCTTTGTGGGTATTGATTTGAGTCACCCATTATAACAAGGAAGACAACTAATACTTCATTATAAAATCCAAAGTGATAGAAAACAAAAGAAATTGGGCAAAGTCCCATTTTTATGATTCATATACACAAATGTCTGGAAATAAACAATTTTTATTTTCTTGGTGTTGCTATCCAGTACACTAAGAGCACTCGTAAAGATACACCTAATGGGTGAGTACAAAGAAAACGTTGAGCAGCATAATTTTACCTATTTTAATACAAAATTTTCTCCTTTTTAATTCCTTAAGAATGTGTTATTAGGGCACTGATTAGCGTTTGCTTTATTTTTTAACAAAAAATCCTCTCCAAAGGCCAATGAAAAAAAAGACAATTTTTTTCTAAAAAAATAAGCTAAATCAAATATCATACCTCAAATTTTCCTTTTGGATGACAGAAGAATACAACTCTAATGGATTCAAATTGAAAGCAATGTGGCAGCAACAACACAATCCTCTAATGTTTCAGAAAAGACAATAACAGTAACATGCATCACCTCCTCCAAGTGAAGAATCCAAAACCTCCAAATACCGTTAAATTGCTAAAGTCTTACAAACAAAGGATTTGGGTGTGCACGAAGGTTTTAGTGACACAACAAAGTGACTACTAAACTCAAAATGAAGTGAGATTATTAGAATCTCACAAACCCATCAAAGCCTTTGAAAATCTTGTCAGAATCAACCACAAAAAATAGACTGAAAGAGAAAAAAATTGCAACAAAGTCTGGTATTAATGCTAACCATTGCTTAAAAAGAGAAAAGAAAAGGTAATGCAAATTAAAATCATATGACACTTCACCAGTTCCATTACATTGTAGTACAACACAAAGTTGAAGTGTGTGGTACTACAATGTGTAAAAAAGGAAAGAGCATTAAATGTTGTACTATAGTACGAAACTTTTTTCTTTTTCTTTTTTTTTTTTCCATTTGGTCGTGACGAAACATTCATTGATTTAAATGGCGGTGAATTCGGAACCAAATCTCTTCCTCTGTGACTAATCGTTATTTACGGTTAATGTGGAGGAAGAGACTCGTGTCGGGTCAAGAAGCGAAAAACCAGCGTGATATTGACACAGTGCATACGTAAGAAAGAGAAACAGAGAAATTAACGTGTGGGTGAGTTAAGTAAATATATATATTTAATGTCGTTGACATTAGTTGGTCAACTGGAACAAAACACGAGGACAATCAAAATAAAATTTAATGTAACGAGTTAAATATTGAGAAAATGTTTGGCCGTGCATGAGTTTTTGTTAACTTGATAATGAAATATTTATTAATTATAACAAATCTGATTTATATTTAAATAGTTATTAAATATTATATATATATATATATATATGAGCAGAGAGTTAGACTTTGGGTTAAGGGGGAGAAAAATAGTTTTTTTTATTTAAATTTTATTATTATCTTTTTATTTTTATTTTTATCTTTTTTTGGTAAGGACCGGTTTGATGCAACTCTATTGATCACATAATTACTTATTTTCTTTTTTAATGAGGTTAAAATAAATTTGAAAGTAATTAAAATTTATTTTTACGATATTTCTTTCACGTATACCTCACATAGCTAATTATAGGGTCGAAAAATGAATTTATTGATCATATAATAATATTTTTTTGAGTTGAAAAAAGTTAAAGTAAAATTTATTATTATTATTATTGTTTGAGGAGACCAATATCCCTCTGCTTCACAGTGTGCCTCCGTTCATGTATATAATATATAATATCTGTCATGTACATACCCAATAAAATTTTACATATAAATTTAAAGGTTAATGAGTATAAAACAATTTCATGCCGGTCGATAAATTTATTTTTTCTAAATTTTAGAAATTTTAATATTAAAATTAGTAAATTTATAAGTTTACGGCTTTAAAAAATTAGAAAATTTGTTATTAAGATTAATAAATTTATTATATATCAATACGTTGTGTTTTGTTAATGTATAAAAATTTTAAATTGTATCATTGTACGGTATTTTAAAGTTGTACCACTGTGAATTCTAATTATATTTTTAAGGCGTTATTTTAAAAATCTTATTAATTTATTATTACAAATTAGAGACACATTTTTTATAACTAAATAACAAACAAAAATGTGTACACACATGTAGATAAAATGTACATGATACAGGACTGTGAATACAATACACATATACGGGCAAGGTTAACCTATACCTCCCTTTAAAGTACCTATATATTAAAAGTTTATATAAAAAAAAGTTGAGACCTTTGATATTCAAAACTATAGATATCTATCCAATCTATCTTAAAGCTGGTGCTACGAAAAGATGACTTCTTTAAAATGTACAAGTCTTATGCGACTAGTCCTCATTTGACAAGTTTGACAACGTTATGACCTCTTGTACCTCCTTTGGATTCTCTTCATCACTCAATGAATCTAGCATAACCAGTTTTGGAATATGTTCCACCGCCATTGAGAAGTCTAGAATCATGCTCCTAGGAGGAATCAGTGTCGCCAAATAATAAGATGGTGAACCCTCCGCACTCGAAACATCAAGAGAAATCTCAATAATCTCAAGTAGTGGTGCAATAGCAAGATATGGTAGTCGAGGTTGTGCCACCCACTCAGTCGACAGAATCTATATCATGAATCCTAAAGGTGCAGAGAAGTGTAGTGTTGTTTGCATGAGTCCAATGAAGTTATCCTTGCCTAGGTCACATCTAGGAGCCCATGTTGAGACACTCAATCCTCCTGAAAGGTAGTATCGCTAGGTCCATCACTGAGGTCATCTAAAACCAAAATGTAAGGGTTAATCTCTTCATGTATCATTGCAGACTCACACACACAAAAATGGTAAATAAGTTATACCTAAAAGTCCCCATGTGAGACTACTAACGATTATATATGTCATTGTCTTACGCACTCTAGTTAGTGTACCCATCTTATTAGCCAGTTACCACCTCAAGTTTCCAATACTTAGTGGACTTACTCAACTTCGAGATTATAATGACGCATTGGGCGTATACCCATCATAGTACAACATGTATTCTCACCAACCTGATAATGCTTCATAGTATGTTAAGGCTAGTTGCATCATATCCTTGACTCGAGTACCACACCCAACTATCTTACCTAGGACCTAGTTCGTGCATGAACATTTAAACAGGTGTCACTATGTGTTCATTACAACTTTGGGGACTAACTCCCCGACCTTTCTCACAGGGTTTTCATTCTAGTCTGATCCAACTTACGCCAAAGTTCTCATGACTTTCTTGGCCCACTCGGGCCCATACATATGTGTCTAGTCTCTATCATCCCTCAACATCCCAAACAAGACCTATAAGTGATCACAACCATCCACGAACCACGAACAATATCAAGCTTAGGTTCATAGGATAACGAGTACACTCATCCTCGCTACAAACAATGTTTCCATCACAATACAAGGATAACTCTCTATACAAGAGTTTAACCTAACACTAGAGCATTCTACCCTAATATCAGGTTAGATAGTATCAGGCTTACTTGTTGTGAGATAAAGGAGTGAGTCAATCATACATCTGTAGATTGTGTTATCTACAGGTTTACCTAAATCGTCTTTGAATGGGCTAGTACCAGACGAATCCACAAGTGTCTTCATTCGCTTGGAATTATCCCTCATAAATTTCTTCAGAAGTTATTTTGTGTACTTCTATTGATGGATGTAGATGTCCTCTTTTGTTTGCTTAACTTGTAAGCCCAGGAAAAATTTCAACTTTCCCATTATGCTCATTTCAAACTCACTCTGCTCATATCAGAAAATTCCTTTCACAAGGATTTGTTAATAGCACCAAAAATTATGTCATCAACATAAATTTGAATTATAATCAAATCCTTATTTAAGTTTTTTCTAAGTAGATTTATATATACTTTGCTTCTCACAAAATCATTACTTAAAAGAAAATTTCTTAGTATGTCATACCAAGCTCTAGGAATTTGCTTAAGACTATACAAAACATTTTCAAGTTTAAAAACGGTTTATAAAAGTGTGATGTTCAAAACCTGGTGGTTGTTTAATGGAAACTTCTTCTTCAATAAAGCTATTTAAAATGGCACTCTTAACATCTATTTGATAAGGAATAATGTTTTTCTGAGTTACAGTTGCAAAAGTTTTAGTAAATTCGATACAATTTTGTTGGTATAACCTTGAGCTACTAATATAACCTTATTCCTTACCGTTTTTCTAGTTTCATCTAGCTTGTTTCTAAGCATCCACTTAGTTCTTATGATGCTTTTTTGAGCTGGTCTCGTAACTAGAGTTCACACATTGTTTCTAGTGAACTAGTTGAGTTCCTTATCCATAGCAAGAATGTAGTCATTAATCTAAAGAACTTCTTCTATGTTCTTTGGTTCTATTTAAAAAAACAAGAACATAGTTAGCTTCATGTTTTAGAGATGATCTGTTCCTTACTCCCTGAATTCGATCTCCAATAATCAAAGTGTCAGAGTGATTGGTAATACATTTACAAATCATTTGATTTGATTTTTAGGATGCATCAAGTTAAAAAACAAAGAAGGATTAACAGGTTCGTCTATGGGGGGTTGCTTCGTCTAATTTGATGTTATCGTCTGGTCTATGTACTTGATCTGTTAGTTGATTAGACGATCTAATCTACAAAAAATCAAAAGAATTTTTTGGTCTAATATGTCTTTGTCAGCCTTGGATTTATCATTGAATTTTACATGAATATATTCTTCTACTACTTAGGTTCTAAAGTTATAAACTCAACATGCCTTTGAAGTATCAGAATATTAAATGAAAATTCTCTTGTCCACTTTAGAGTCATATTTTCCAAGTTGATATCTAGTGTTTAAGAAAAAACATTCACATCTAAATGGACACAAGCATGAGATGTTAGTTTCTTTTGATTTGGGTGAGCAAATGAAGTTCTAGAAAAAAATAGTTTGCCTATTTGGCTTTAGGAAAATTTTTTCGCCTCTTATGATCTCTAATTTGTGTCTGAGTACCAAACACAAATGGTTCTTTAAAAGTCACTTCAATGTGACCATTCTTACCACATCACCTGCGTACAAATGCAAGAATGGTGTAAAACTTCTTATTCTCTTCTTTAGTAGGATCAAATCCTAATCTATTTTTATCAAAAGACATCCTTCCATATTTTAAAAGCATTTGTAATTTGTAAGAACTAGAAGTGAACTTAGATAGATTCTTTTTATGGTTTTTATTTTATTTTTATTTTAATTTTTCAATCTCAGAAATAAAAATTTTCCTTATCAGACGACGCTTGTTAGACGATTCTTTCAGAGCTAATTCATCAATCATAGCTTTCAACTATAAAATCTCAACCAAGGCTGTTTTAAGCTAATTTTGCACTTTTTAAATTGATCAATTATCAATCTTGAATTTGCTAAAAGATTATTATAAGACAATATTTCTTCGTCTGAATCTAAATCTAAAGAAGAGGAAAAAGAGATATGGTCTGAGTCATGTGAAAGTACTTTAGACCATTCTATTGCGTCTACTATCAAACAAATATTTGCAGTTTCTTCAGTAGATGGTTCACTGTTGTCATTCTCTGGGTCTTCCTAGGTGAGAAGACTATTCTTCTTTTTATCCTTCTTAGATTTTCATCTTCTTCTGAGCTTGGGACATTTTCCTCTAACGTTGCCTAGTTTTCTACATTCATAGCAAACAACCTCATAGCCTTTCTCCTTGATAGAATTTTTTTTTAAAAGGTCTTTTATCTTTCTTTTTAAAGATGTAGTTTTCTCTCCCCTTCTTCATCATTATCCTTTTTGAACTTCTTGGTCATGAGAGAAATCTTATCGTTAGATTAGTCTTTTAAACTACTAGACGTAGGGGTTTCAACTTCAACTTTCAACACCTTGCTTCTTCCTTTTGAAGCTTTTTGTGTATCTGCTTTTGATTTCTCCTCCTCAGCTTGCAATGCCATAGGTTCTTACACCTTGATTTATCCATATTGTATAAATGAATTTCATGAACTCTGAGGGCTCTGATGAATTCATCAAAAGTTAAAGTATATCTCTTCCAACTGAGATAGTTATGGATATGACTTCCCAAACAACTAGAAAGTTGTCTGGGATCTTTATGATGTTCTAGGCTTTAGTTAAGGTTGTACCCTAAATCAATTCATTGAGAATAGTTTGGAAACATTTAAACATACTTTTTAATCAATTTACCCTTCTTTATTGAGAGCATCTTATATTCTCTTTGTAGTGTGATTATTTTCCTCAATCTAACATCTTCAGTGTCTTCATGAAAAACTTTAAGAATATCTCATAATTCTTTAGCAGTCTTCCATGACAAAATTTACTATATTCAATCTTACATAAGACACATGTGATGACATGTCTAACCATATTGTTAAACTCGAAGATAACATATCCTTTCATTTCCTTATTCACTTATGTGTTTAATGAGGAATATATCTCTGAATAAATTTCCACATATAATAATCATATAATTATAAATTTATAAATATTAATAAAGGAAAAACTTAAAAATAAATGTGACAAATGTATTTACTTTTATTTTTTATTATTTATTGTCGAGTTATAAATTTGTAAGTATTATAAGAGAAAAGCTTAAGAATAGGCGTGACAATCTCAAAATTTATGGAATTAGATAAAAAAAAGAATATAATAAATTTAAAGCAAAGTTTAAGAACGTTTTATGTGGTGTGTATTTAGAACTACATTTATTTTAATTTGAAAATTATAATTGTAAAGTTAAACTTCAAAATTAAAATTAAGAATTTTTTCAAGTTAATTTGACTAACAAAACCAAAATTAGGAGTTAAAATATCAAAAAACTAAATTTAAAAAATAAAAATAGTCAAATCATACCAATAAAAGATTTAAAATATAATATAATCAAATAATTATTACGCTCCAAATCTTCTTACTTTACTTTCTAATTACTTTATTATATACGAGGCATAGTAAATTAATATCAGATTTATTTAGAATAAATTATCAGTTCATTTAAAACAATAAACTATTATTTTAGTTTTTTAGTCATTATTTCCTTTTTTATATAATTTCTAAATTAATAAAATATTTAATCACTTTTGACCCACTAGGTTCACATTTTGTTTTTTTTTATACTAAGTTACAAAAACTTTGATATGACATAAAGGGTAATTTTTTATATTTTAATTCATTAAATTTGTAAATACTGATAAAATTTAACGATTATTCTTTAACATAATAATAAACCAGATGAAAACATCATCTAATGCTTACTATAGAATCATAATTTTTTTTATGGTGTTTATCACGAGATTTGATTAGTATTTTGAAATTCTATAAAACACTTATTGTTAAGTGAAAAATATTTATTATTTTTATTTTTATATTTAAATTATAATACCACGGTAAAATAAAAATAGAAAAAAATCTAAAATGAAACTATTTAGTCGGCATTTTATTTTAACCGACTAATATATTGGAGTGAGGTTTCTTTGGAAACAAGTCGGCTAAAATCGGTGATTAAGATACTTTTGACACGGGCATCTGTGAGAAACAAAAGAACAAAAAAAGGTGTTGAGTGTGTGAGTGGTTGTTATTAGATAAAGAAGCAGAATAAGAATAACACACAACATGGGTCGTTTATCAGAGTCGAAGTTGGTGCAAGAGTTGGTTCTGTACGCAGCAAGCGCAGCACTGAGTTGCTTGGTCCTGTTCGTTGGCCTTCGACAACTCGACCCCAATCGCGAGGCTTCCAAGAAAGCTCTTCAACACAAAAAAGAGATTTCCAAACGCCTCGGTCGCCCCCTCGTTAACACTAACCCTTACGAGGTCCATTCCATTACCCTTAACACACTTTTTCCCCCCTTGTTATGAATGTTTTACTGTAGTAATATGTGGAATAATGATATTTATTATTTGATTACAGATTGTAATTCTAATTGGAGAATAACACCCTCGGTTTTAATGATCTGTCTTTAATTATCAGAAATGATTAATTGTATGAAACGAAATTTCGTCAATAGCAGTTCTCATTTAGTATTTTAGTATACTTTGTAGGTAGCGGTCATTTCACTTTAATTTGGTCTCTGTGAGCAATACAATTCCAAAGAAGTTTTGAAAAAGCAATTGATTATTCGGATTAATTAAGTTTTTAATCTCTAAAATCTCAATTTTTAGCCCTTCTAAAATTTCTTACCAACATTTAGGCCTTCGTTTAATTTTCGTCAATATTTTTAGTTGCTATGGAAAAATGCTGACAAAAAGTAAACAAAGGAATAAAAGTTGACATAAAAACTTTAGAGGGAGTAAAATTTAAAACATGAAATGGTTGATGGATGAAAAATTTAATTAACCCGTGTTATTCTTAGTCACAATCACAAGTACCAATTGTTTTATCATTTTTGTGTTGAGTTTATACATTTATTGGCATTTTACTTTCTTAAGTTTAGGACTAAAATGATAAGAAGCAGTTATGTTGAAGGACTAAAATGATAGTAGATACTTTCAGGAACTAAAATGAATAACTAATTACATTTCTAGATACTTTTTGAATTTTGTATCTTTTAGGAACTTAAATGATAGCATTTCACACTTCTGGAGACCATAGTAATGGTTTACCCAACCAATTCTCATATTATCTATGGATGTGGTTTTTATTTCCTTGAAATCACTAAAATCTTGCTTGGTGTGCATGCTTAGTGGCTAGTTGAGTAACTGTGAGTGGAACTGTTTGCAATTTAGGCTTGTGTCCTAATCTTCTAGGAAGGCATCTTGACTCCTGAAATCCCAATATTTCATTTTTGTTGGCAAAATATAAAATAAAAGCACGTGTTTAGTTATTATCAAATCAGTTTATGTGATTATGAGTATTATGTTTGGCATAAAGGACAGAAAATAGAGAGAAAACAAAATACAGATTATGATGTATTTTTTCTTTTTGTTTTGTTGGGGAGAAAATGGAAAATAAAATAGAATGAAAAGTTGGCTTTTAGAAGTCAAGATTATTTGAAGTCTGTTCCCTTTATCTTGTACAGGATGTCATAGCATGTGATGTTATCAATCCTGACAACATTGATGTGGAGTTCAACTCTATTGGTGGATTGGAAACTATAAAGCAAGCTCTGTTTGAGCTTGTTATTCTTCCTCTGAGAAGACCTGACTTGTTTTCTCATGGTAAGCTTCTTGGGCCACAAAAGGGTGTCCTCTTGTATGGACCACCTGGCACAGGGAAGACCATGCTTGCCAAAGCTATTGCTAAGGAGTCTGGAGCAGTTTTCATTAATGTGAGGGTATCAAACCTGATGAGCAAGTGGTTTGGAGATGCACAGAAACTTGGTATGTACATAATATGTTTATCACCTTGTATTCAATCCCCAATTATTATTTTTGCATCTGTATATAAAAATCCTTGTCATGCAGACTATTGAATTTCCTCAATGTGATTTCTTTCTCGTTTGCATGATATTAATGAGATGAAACATAATTTGGGCCTACTGTGATCAGAGTTGATTAGAACAGTTTCAGCATAGTTTCCATTCTTGAAAATATGTTAAATAATGGTAGCTAGATAGGATTGTTATGGAATGTGTTCTCGTAAGTGTCCAATTCTTTGAAGATTATATAGAGCTTTGAAGTAGTTTAAACATCTGATATGAAATGAGTATTTGTAACCAAAAACAGGGATTCACCCTAATCATAGAGATGATAATGACTCCTAAATCCAGAAAACAAATGCTAGAACGTGTCAGAACTTAAAGAGTGTCTGTACCTACCTTTCCTGCATAACAAAATCTCAATCAGTGCTGGTTGCCTTACTTTATGTTTGTTTGCTTCTACTTTTGCCTCTAATTGATTCCACATCGTACATACCCTCGCCATCTTGAAGTTTTAATAACTGGCTGACTGCCTTGTTAGGACTTAGTTTTAAGAGTAACTGCAGTTTTAAAAATTGTGATTTGAAAGTTTATGTAGGGAATAATCATGTGTGTTTTTGTTCATATTCACATGGGGGATTAAGGGGACTTTTATGTTGTGTTTGATAGTTTTCTTGACAGAGATAACCTCTGTAGGAGATGGCAAGAAAGTCGAGACTGTAGCCAAATAGTTGGATGAACGTGATGAAGCACTCAGTTTAACTATCAACTGGCTAAGTCAATATTTCAGAAAAAAAAAAAAAAAAAACTGTAGTAGTTACCGAGTAGAGGGTTCAGCGGTTGTTAGCTGCCCTGATTACAATGCCCAACCTAACTATAAGGCCCAACATGGCAGTGATATCAACAATTAGAAGACTTAAGTTTTGGAGAAAAGAATAAAAAACATTGTGTCATCTCACACTAATATGCTCCATTCATTATGTGTAGATTGTTCCTTTTCAAAGCAGGGTAGGTCTTAAAAGGCTAAGCCTAGATCCAATCTAATACAACCTAAGCTATCACATCAAAAACCAGAAATACAATATTAAACTATGTAGAAGCTTCCTTACCAAGCTATTCTAACAAGAAGTTAGGCTTTCTCACACATTACTATACAACTGTACATGATATTCTAATAACCAAGACCTAGAGGAGTGTGATTCTAAGGGATCACCTACTCAGAGATTGCATCTAAAAGCAGTGAAGTGAGTAGAAGAGAGAGCCTTGGTCATGTCAGCACATTACTTAGTGAAAAAAGAAGGTTAAGCTCCATGCAAATGGGATTGTGAGCAAGAGCCACCTTATATTATATTAAATAAGGAAGAGAGTGGCTGATGGGTTGTCAAACAACAAAGTTTGGACCCAAAAATTTCAGCGGCGGAATGGGCCGAGCTCTTGTAATCAGCCTCAGTGCTGGAGCAGGTGGTTACTGGCTACTTTTTTTACCACCAACAAAGGAGCCATGAAAGACACCTGCACCAGAGGTAGAGAGCCATTCACCAATAACAGAGCCCAGTCAGCATCATAGTAAGCATCAAGAGACAAAGGAGAGTGAGGAGATGCTGGCAGCAGGTGAAGACTCGAAGAAATATTGTCCTCCAGGTAGCAAAGAATGCACTTCACAGCATACTTGTGTGTTTCAAGAGGCTTGGACATAAACTGACAGATGTTCATCGAAAAACTGATCTCAGGGTGAGTTATAGTGGCACATTGTAGGGCACCAATTAAGTCTCTTTGAGAGTGCATCTGGTAACGGATCACCTACTCAGAGATTGCATCTAAAAGCAGTGAAGTGAGTAGAAGAGAGAGCCTTGGTCATGTCAGCACATTACTTAGTGAAAAAAGAAGGTTAAGCTCCATGCAAATGGGATTGTGAGCAAGAGCCACCTTATATTATATTAAATAAGGAAGAGTGGCTGATGGGTTGTCAAACAACAAAGTTTGGACCCAAAAATTTCAGCGGCGGAATGGGCCGAGCTCTTGTAATCAGCCTCAGTGCTGGAGCAGGTGGTTACTGGCTACTTTTTTTACCACCAACAAAGGAGCCATGAAAGACACCTGCACCAGAGGTAGAGAGCCATTCACCAATAACAGAGCCCAGTCAGCATCATAGTAAGCATCAAGAGACAAAGGAGAGTGAGGAGATGCTGGCAGCAGGTGAAGACTCAGAAGAAATATTGTCCTCCAGGTAGCAAAGAATGCACTTCACAGCATACTTGTGTGTTTCAAGAGGCTTGGACATAAACTGACAGATGTTCATCGAAAAACTGATCTCAGGGTGAGTTATAGTGGCACATTGTAGGGCACCAATTAAGTCTCTTTGAGAGTGCATCTGGTAACGGATCTGACCCTTCCTTGGAGAGTTTGCAGCTTGCAACTGTGGGAGAAGAGATTGGTTTAGCGTCTTCCATGTTGGTTTTAGAGAGAACCAGCCCTTTTTCGTTGTAAATGGGGAAAATGTTACCATATTTATTCATGTACTGCATCTGTTTATTGGAAAAGATTACAAATTGAAAACCTATTTTGAGACAATGTGTCATTAAGTGTCTTACTTGTGCATGTTGCTTCTGAATTGTGTCTTAGAACATAGAAGTTTAGTTTTGTTATAAGGCTTGTGCGTAATCATAGTTGTGATTAATTTTATCATACCTTATCTTTGTTATCTTTACAGACATGCCCGTTCATGAAAATAGTTGTGTCGATGTAGGATCTTACATCATGATGATAGATCAGTTAGTTATATTAGTAACCAGTGGAATGCCTGCGACAGAGTAGGCCCATTAAGGGTGTGTTTATGATAGTATACCAGAAGTTACAAATAAATAGGAGGAAGGATTTGGGGGAGGTGGGGGGTGGTGTTTCTTGACATTTGGTTTGGGTATTGGGAGGTGCAGACTCTCGAAGTGCTGCAAGTTAGACCCTGTATACAGGAGAGAAATCCCTTATTCTTTCTATTACTATGTCAGGTTTCTATCACATGATCTAATATTTTTCAGGTTCTCTCACTCTTTTCTGTTTAGCATCTCTTAGTTTGACAACTTTGGTGGGTATTATTGTATTATTTTGTGCATAAGTTAATATACTGAGAGCCATATTTAACTAAATCAGCCGCACTCTGAATTATTCTGTCAAGTTTTTTATTTGGCTGACAATTTATGTGCTACTATTCTTTCAGTGGCTGCTGTATTTAGCCTAGCTCATAAGCTCCAGCCTGCCATCATATTCATTGATGAAGTTGACAGCTTTTTGGGTCAGCGTCGTACATCTGATCATGAGGCTTTGTTAAACATGAAAACTGAATTCATGGCGTTGTGGGATGGCTTTACTACTGATCGTAAGTTTTAATCATGTTATATAACTTTCTTCTAAGGAATAATTATTTAAATATGTTGCAAATGGGATACTGTGAATTAATGCAAGTATGCTTAGTTATATCTACACAGATAAGGTTTTAAATTATGATGACTTTTATTTGTTGTGTGTAGAGAATGCTCAAGTTATGGTCCTTGCAGCAACTAATCGTCCTTCAGAACTTGATGAAGCAATACTTCGACGTCTTCCTCAAGCATTTGAAATTGGTATCCCAGACCAAAGGGAGAGGGCTGAAATATTGAAGGTTATCTTGAAGGGTGAGAGGGTTGAAGAAAACATTGACTTTGACTGTGTAGCTTGCTTATGTGAAGGCTACACTGGTTCAGATCTATTTGACCTCTGCAAGAAAGCTGCCTATTTTCCTATTAGAGAACTGCTGGATGAAGAGAAGAAAGGGACAAGTTCTTCTGTGAGTGATTCATCATTCTCCTCTACCTCAACGTTTTTATTTTTGTAATAATGGTTGCTATGAAATCTAGAGCTGATTTGTCTGGAATGCATGTAGTTTTCTAACTAGAGAATAAATCTAAGGGCGAATTTGGGTGAACTTTTCTATAAGATCTTATAAGAAGAAAATAGGAAGAAAAAAATGAAATCAACTTCTCTATAAACTAAATTGATCTTATGCATATGTAATAAATTAGCTTTTGAGGAAGCTAACATGGGAGAACTTCTACAAATTAGCTTATGTGTAATCTAATTTTAGCTAACGGAGAAGTTCATCCCTTTTCCTCCCTATTTTCTTCTCCTATAAGATCTTACATAGAAGTTTATCCAAACTAAAATCTATTAGTTGAATATAGCCTCTTCGGATAAATTTCCAAATCAACACTTATAGAAGAAAAAAAAAAATAAGAAAGTAAAATAAAATAAACTTCTCTCCATAAATTCAAACTAGTTAATACATAATCTAATTTATAGAAATTCTCTTATCTAGCTTCTCAGAAAGCTAACTTTATCTGTGAATGAGCTAATTTTAGCATATGGGAGAAGTCTAATTCATTTTACCTTTATATTTTACTTCTCCGGAGTTTATCCGAACAAAGCATAAATCTTTTAGAAAACTATTTTGTGAATCTGAGCCTGTAGTTATATTTTCATGCATGGACTAACGCATCTGTACTCTGGTCAATTGAACGTATTACTTAATTGTGCAAAACTGCATAGATCAAATGATGTTAGATATGACTGGTGCTTCTGCTATAATCTTAATTACTCTTATTTCTCAATCAACTAACCTATAAATGGAAATGGAAATAGAAACTTGGAACAGGACTGTATCATCCATATTCATTAAATTAAATTAAATTAAGTAGTTCTATTGATGGCTGCTTCTGATAATGTCTGTTCTTCATGGTTCAGGCTCCCAGACCATTGTCGCAATTAGACTTGGAGAAGGCCGTCACCACTTCACGGAAAACTACGGTTGCAGCCACTGAATACAATGGATTAAGTGAAGATGCTCTACGATGGACAGGGCACAGGGAATCAAGTGATTATCAGGTTCAAGCTGCAATCAATGAACTCTCCAAGTTTGTGGTTTCTCACATGCTTAATCGCCAGCCAGATGCCAATGATCTTTAAACTGCTCACTTAGTTTCTTTAGAGCATTCTCTTACTTTCGTACAGCTTTTAGTCCAATTCCTTATAGTTATATTTCTAGAACAAATGTTATTAAGCATCATATTTTGAGAGGGTTAGGGTTAGCTTATATTGCATTTTGTTGACCCTTTGATGCAATCATGCTTTGTGGATCACGATTTAATATTTCCTCTATTAAGAAAAGTTTTGTTGATGATTACAATTACGGTGATGCAAAGATGATTTTGCTTTTTTCACCAATGGCAAAAACAAAATGTAAGCATTTCTAGTTTGACAGTTGAAGGAGTCCAACATTTAGAACAGCTTCTAGCAAGCTTTTCCTCAAAGCTAGCTATTGTTTGAAAAGAAGAACGTAAAATTTTAATTTCATTATGTGAGAGTCGATAGTCAATTTATAAAATTTGTTTTACATATATACTCTTTGACCTTCAAAGCATGTCCCATCAATTCATCTAAATATTTGTAAAATAAAAATGGGCAGAATATGCTTTGACTCTCTAGAATTTTATAAATTCAGTATTTGTCCTTTATAATTATTTTATTTTATTCTATTCTTTCTAATTATATAATGTCTTGTTTATTATCCTTTAAATTGTTTAGAAAGTATTCAATAACCGTTGTAAAATATCATCTACATTATGAAGTAAAAATGAGTGTTTCTAAACTAAAGAAATTAAAATGACAAACTTTGAATAATTAAAATCGAAATTGAGAAAGTTTAGATATATTGTCCAATAAAAAGGCACTTTAAGCACAAGTTTTAGTTCAAATTAGCACATTTCATTTAAAATTTCAAAGTAAAATGTAAATTTTTATTCATCCACTTACAAAAATTGCTTGAATTAATCAACGAGGGACCATGTATCTTTATCCTTAATTAATTCAACTATTAGACATTATTCGAATAAATGTAAGACATTGAGTAACCAACGTGCAAATATGCATGACAGTTAGGTTGACAGTGATAGGTAACTGTAACAGCATAGAAACAATGAAAACGGTTATAACAGTTAGACTGAGGCAATACTAGTCCTACTAAAGAGTTAACAGTGGCAGAAATCTAAGATAAAAGTGATCTGAGGGGGAAAATTAATAAGAAAGTGAGTGAAAGAGATTAAGAAAGGAGAAATTAAAATGGATGCATCAGGATCAGGGGGTCATAAAGAGAAAGAAAACGATGAGAAGAAGATGACGTTGGAGATGAAGAAAATGATGGTCCTCGCTATGTTACGGGAGAACGTCGAGCGGTGCAAGAAAAGAGCCCAATACTTCAGCGAAAGGTTCTTATTGCTTGCATGCATGCCTTCTCTCCCAATACCCACGTTTTTCTTTTATCGTATGTGTGTTTCTATTTCCTTCCATTGGAATCAAGAAAGAAAATTTGATTTGCTTTTATTATATATTATTGATAGAGCACAGGAAATTACTCAGCTTTTGCAAACAAAGCCGCAAGATGGTGCAAGAAATGCTGCTGCTGCTGTTGATGATGATGAAGAAGTTGATGGTGCAAAACAGAACCCGCCAAATAAATAAGTCAATTTTTGTTTTTCTAGCCTAGCTTACGTATTGAATTGCTAATAGAGTTTAAACGATTCTTTCAACTCAATTGTGTGCAAGTAAATGGTTTGTTTTTGTAGCTGATATATAGAGTGATTACGATTTTAATGGCTGCATTTCTTCCTATATGAATGTGTGAATTACTGAACAAATTGTGAGTTAATTTGGTTGCATGGTTTCATATACCATTCGTTCTGCTTTTTGTATACGAGACGAAAGCTATTCTTGTTTATTAGGAAACTTTTTCTTGATAAAATAATTTTTAAATAATGGTACACTAATTGTTGTAAGTTATTCTCAATTTTTTTAAAAATAACTAAAAAAAAATATCAAAATATTCTAATAACGGTTGGGAAGAAACAAGAAACAGAGAAGCAATTGTGAGATACTGAGAATCGCACACTTAAATAACGGTATAGTTCAAAATGATTAGTCTAGCTCTTTCTACGGACAAAATTAAGATAAATTGTTCTACACGTCAATCAATATATATATATAAACACACACACCAGAACATGATTGTAACAACTACCTTTGTTTTAATTTAGTACTTATATCTTGGAACCATATCAATACTCGTTTGGTTATATTTATAAAAAGTTATTTTTAAAATATTAATTGTTAAAAAAAAAATTTCTTTTAAGAGCAATAGTTTCGAGTTCCTTAATGTTTTAATGTTATTTTTTTCAATTACTGTTTTTTTAATTAAAAAGCACTTTTTTTAGAAAAAATAAACGAAAGAATTCTTAATTTTAGCCAAAATTACATGCTCTAACCTTTAAAAACAAGAAAAAGAAGCAGATGGTTACAGTATTTATGGATATTTCTGTTTTTTTTTTTTTCCAAATCAGGTATTTTCTATTTAGTTGCGATGAAAAAGTACATTTGATATACCATCCTGGATTTATTGCAAATTTGAGGGCTTTTAGTCACCTCTTACATATACAAAGAAACCTGATCAATTTTTGGACAAAATTGTTTCATTTAATAGTAATTGAATGAATAGAAGTTTAGAGTTTTAATTTTAATTTTAATTTTCTTTCTGTGAATTTAGAGATTTTTGGTTGTCTGAAAATAGGAGGTGTAAAAAAATGCCACTATTTTAATACAAATATATGAAAATCTAACAACATTAATTTTAACTTGACGCAAGAGCAAAATTGAGTCAATCTAAAATTAAATAACGAAAATAAATCTCTCACGAGATAAAGTACTTTAAAAGGTATATATTAAGAGTATTCTTTTCATAATATCGGAAGAGATCCACATAAATTTTATGTTTTTAATACGAGAAAAAAAGATGTGTATGTTAAGTTTACTAATTTTCATAATAAATTCCAATAAATTATAGGAACTCTAATATGCATTTATTGTTCATGTAAAATTAATATTGTATTTGAATGAAGATGATATATTACTAAGTCTTTCGATTCCAGGTAAATTAATTTTGTTGTAAAACCTTTATTTTGCATAGATTAGTTTTAGTCTAAGTAATATTATGAAAGTGTCTTTCTAGTTTGAAGGGTAAGGGAAATTGGAGATTCTCTAGTTAACCTAATTTATCTACCTCTAAACCAAATTGATATTATCTTTAGAATAGATTAGTTATCTTCAATGATATCCTAATCAATTGTTTCGATAAAACCTTAATTTTTTTTTTGAATAATCAAGAAAAGACATGAAGATAGTTTCTGGCGATCAGGTAAGGAGGGACTCGAAGAAACATAATTAAGTATACATGAGTGTTTCAGACATGGAAGTAGAAGTAACGATCCCCTTCAATAATTTATCCGTAGTATGGAATTTCTTTGGAGTAGTCTTTGAATAGGTAAGCCAAACTAAAAGCTGAAGGAAAAATGGAATTTTACTTAGACCTGAAATATGAAATTGAGCTAATTTTTATCTATTTTACTTCGCTAATAACTGTAATACACAATCAACCAGCTAACTTATTCGAAAATATACGTATTTCTCTTTTTTCATATTTTATAATTGGTTATTAGTTGTTTGCATATTGCAATTGTCGACTAAATATTTTTCAATTTCTATTGCACCATGTAGGATGTCACCTTAGAACTAATAGAGCCAAAAAAATAAACAGAAAAACATTCTGCTAATTATTAATATTTGTAATTTTAAAAAAAGATATGCATTATCATAACTATATTTTCAATTTTTTTGACTCGTCTAGGTATTAATTAGCGAAAAAATATTTGATAGATAACTGCAATACGTAGACAATCAGACAACTAGTTATAAAATGTGAAGAAAGAGAAATACATATGTGTATAAAATGTGAGTGAGTTGGCTGATTAGCTGTGTTTAGCCCGGACTTATATATTTTCTTTATTAAATTGTTTGAAATATTAATTGTATACGGGAGAATTTAGATCCGTATGCATGTGTATGAGTGAAGTAAAAGAGTTTGACGGTTACTTTGTATTTGACCGCTGTAAGAGTAGAGGTAGACGGTTACAACAGTCAGATGAGTTGAAGTATATATATATGACTGCAGAGATGAGAGTTAAATCTTATTAAGATGCATGCACGTTAGAGTGAGAGAGTATTGAGAACGAAGAAATAAACAAAGAAGTGAGAGAAATTAAAACTAAGAATGGAAGCATCAAGATCAGAAAGAGACGAAGGGAAAGAAAGTGAGAATAAGGGAAAGCGGATTCTGGAAGAAGAAGAAGAGAAGGAGAAGTCGGAGAATGAGAGAAAGAGAATAAGGATTTTGAGTGAACAAGAAGAGAGTGAGAAAAGGGTATTGGAGATAATGAAGATGTGTGAGAGTGAGTTCAGACAAATATTGGGTGAAATTTATGACAAGGAAATCCTCATGGCTATCGTTACATATGTCATTGGCAGGAAAAAAAGGGGTAATCCCCCCCTTCTTCCGTTGGCAACGCAACTTCAATTGGATCAAATATTGCATGAAATTGAACAACAACAACAAGAACAAGAACAAGAACAACGGTATGTGTTCAATTCTTTGTTTGCTTTCAATCAAATGAAATATGGAAAATGCAAAATTGTTGCTATTATTTGATGCTAGGTTTGATTGGTTTTTATATGATTGATAGGGCACAGACCGGTCTCGACCTAAACGCCTCTCCTCCACAAGATTGATAGGGTATGATGAAACAACTGCCGAAGAAGAAACTGCTGATAATTTTGATTCAATTCGTTTTGCTTTTCTTCATTGGAATGAACAAACAATTGTTGGTATTAATTCAAACCTGGTTTAATATACATGAATTTTAGAGTGATTGCTACTTTTGAGTTTGATGATTGCATTTATTCCTATGTGAATCAACCATATGGAAGTGCCTATTTGAGTTGTAATTTCGCTGCATGGTTTGATAATTTTCTTTGTGCTTTTTGTATTCGTATGTGAGAGGGTGAGGAGACGTATGTTATTCTTAATCATTAGGAAACTTTTTTCTGTCTGGGAAAGTAGCCAGAAACAGAAAAATGTTTACGATGTAGAGAAAATCACTATATACTCAGAATGGTTAGTCTATCTCTGTACTCGTGCAAACCAAATTGTTCTAAATATCATTCTGCAACTTTGAACCTTGTTTAGAACTATCAAGAAAAGATTTGCTTCAAATCGATAATTCTAAATCAAAATAAGCTAGAACCTGTAACCAGTACTGATATGCTCTAACAACATGCATCATCAACCGAACCTAATTTTCCTTATCAGTATTTTTTGTTTCAAGGGTTAGACCATGCAAATTTTGTGGTTGCAGCACACCAAATTATCTCATGGTCAGACTCAAGTTCATGTCATTCAATTATGTGTAAACAGATCAGTGATACCATACGTGTCCATACGCCACTTCCCTCAACAACTTCAGGCAGGTTGGATAAAATTTCTGTTAAGCGGCAGTTATAAAACAATAATCTAAGAATTTATTAGTAACAAGTACAAATAATTTAGTAATGAAATACTTGTGCTTACCTCCATTTTTTTTTAATTTGAAACGAGTGACTACTGGATCATTGTTACTAGTGAGAATGTTATGACGTCGAAGCCATCTGATTATTACTTACATAACAAAAAAATCATGCATATTTAAAACTCAACAAGCAAAATAATGGTACCTGCGTGTCAATAGTATGTTATCTTTGTGGTGGAGGAATGTTCTGCAGGTTAACACATTAATAATTCTTCACAAAACTCAATCCAATTTAGATTTGTTGGGTCGACCATAAGATATCCATCGACACATAACTTTTCCCAAGTAATAGAAAAATAGTTTAGGGGACAATTATAATACACTTATAACTAGTTATAAAATATGAAAAATAAAAAGAAAAAGAAAAAATTTAATAAAATAAATAAATATATATATTTTATGAATGAGTTAACTGGTTAACTCGTATAAGACTGGGCAGGATAACAAGACTAGCATTCAAGCTTAAAAGGAAGAAAGAATAACATTCATTACCTTATTATATAACAAATCCATCTTCATATCTTGAAGAGCTATTATGCTATTTTCAAATCTTATGTGAAATGTATAAGTATCTCATATCTCATGTCGAATGTATATACGTCTCTAGTCTTCATTGTTCTAGAAAAAGCATTTATTAAGGCACCGTTTATTTTTATATGTCATTTTACAAACTCAATGAAATCCTCCGTCTTCCAACAATTTAGTTATTTGTGGTGATATTTCTTCGCAGCTCAAGTGTACGGGAATTGCACGTCCAACTAGCAATTTTCTATTTTCATCATTGTCTAAACATCTTATAAGATATGATGTTTTTGCATGAAAAGAACATTTGAATCAATTTTGAAAACACACCAATGCATTTTTGCTGAAAATTCAGGTTGGAAAAACATCATTGTAACTTAGATGATTCCATCCAACTAGGTTGGCAATACAACGTATTACCATTTATCTTCGGCAACCTTGAATATTATTAATTTTTAAATTTAGTTATCTTTAATTTTATATTTTTCAATTCTATATATTATACATTCTCTTCATATTTATTGCACTAAAGAAAAAAGAAATTGAGCTATACATAACTAAGTTTATAATTACTCAAGTTTTAAATAAACTCGTAATTATATTAAAATTTACATTTACAATTATTTCTAAATTTTCAAAAAAACTTCTTTCCTCTAATTATATTGCAAATTATGATGAACTGTGTTATGGGGATGAATTATCTCTTACCTTTATATCCAATATTTATGTTCATCTTTCTTTAGGTATCCACATAAATATAAAATTCAATACAATCTCATATATTAAAACAAAAATCCTGCGGTCTGATAAGCTAATCAAGATTTAGAGAAAGAATTCAGAATATAAATCCATTAGTCTCGTAAACTAAATAACATTCTCTAAAATACTGAGATACCGATTTCTAAAAATTTGCTAAATGTCAACGAAGAAAAATATGATTAATAATTTTATTTTTTATTTCAATTAATGATGGAATTTATAACCTATAGAAATATACTACAATTAAATATTATTATCAGAGAGTTTTTTCTTTCTGCCGCAGTACATTTACTTGTCATAACACCTGAAAAGTTAATAATAAAATCATGATCTAAGCTCATCTTAGTGTTTATTAAAAAATAGATAATTAGTAATTAGAAAGAATTACTATAACATCGTAATTTTGTCAGCTTACCTTAAAAGGAGATGTCAATGTTACTCATTCAACATTTTTTAATTCCCTATGAATAAGACATAGATGACATATGACCCGATCAATATTCTAAGCCATATATAAAAATCTGAAATATTTTTATCTATATTAATTTTTATTATTACTAACAAATTGATTTATATATAAGTAAATCTGTAAATGGATCATAAAAATATTATAAAGATATAAATGTAAAATTATGAACCAATTAGCATTAATAATTTCTTCCGCTTAATCTGAACTTGCCATTAGTTTTAAATTTTATCATTCACATTATAATTTGTTAACACAACCTCAATTAGTATTCTACTTTATTTAATAACCAGAACGACATGTTCTAACATTTAAATTTATGCTGCTATTTTTTCGTCAAATTTTCAATACCCGACTATAAAGCAACGTTATATAACGGTTTTTATTATAAGGAATGACGTGGAATTAGCAATTCATTACATCTGTTATTTTTCACTATATTTTTTTTCTTGAATTATCATTTACTTCGTTTATATTTTCTCTCTGTTTTTTTTTTTCCTCAGATGTTTTGTAGCATGCTAGAAATAGTGAAAACAGAGACAATATATAAATATTATGAGTGATAAATAATTTGACATAAAAATGTATAGAATAAAATAATTGATGCTGATGGTGTATTTGATATTTTGAGTATTTAAATATTTTTATTCTTTTTATACTGGGCTAGATCTCCCTATCAGAAAATAAATAAAAATAAATAAAATTTTAAAGAATTTTATTATTTTCAACGTGATGTATCCATTTAGAATTTATATATAAATGAAATATAATTAATACATATAATATTATGACAACGTCTAAAATTAAAATGACTTTAAAATCGGATCAATTATTAAACCTATGAAGATATTGATTTAATGATTTATTGGATTATAATAATAGTATTTAAATAATATTAAAGTAATACTAATTAAACTTGATATACAACTTTATAATATTAAAAAATAAAGTAAAATGCCACTTTATATATATTTTT
The DNA here is from genome assembly GCA_026586105.1 of Hylodesmum podocarpum. Taxonomy (NCBI): domain Eukaryota; kingdom Viridiplantae; phylum Streptophyta; class Magnoliopsida; order Fabales; family Fabaceae; genus Hylodesmum; species Hylodesmum podocarpum. The sequence goes on along the minus strand of JALJEV010001430.1, from coordinate 7,167,896 downwards.
AATTTATCCTAACAAATTTTATAAATTGAAATTTTGAAAACTTAAACTAAAAATAAATAAAAATATTTGTTCTAAACCAGGTTTTGAAAACACTCTAATTTTGTATAATGCCTAGACTCGTCACTAGATTATTTCCTAATGGAATACGATTAATGGACCCATCTGCTTGAATTTTCAATACAATAATAAGATTTTGTAAACATTTTCATTTTTTTAATCTCTATAAAAGATGAACATTTCTTTTATGACTAACACTTTCTTAAACTTAAAATACATTATACTGTAAAGGGTAATAATATAATTGAATTAAATAATAACAAATTTTTTAACGAAAGAGTTCACCTAGAATAAATGAAAGTTTGTACAAAATAAACGAATTGATAAAAAGAGGTATAGATCGATATAATGTACATGTTAATTAATTATTAAGAAAGGAAAACGGTTATAACAGTTAGAGTCAGTTTAATTAGTTGAACTTTATATGTATAACTGCAGTGGATGAGAGAGTTAAAGCTTAAAGGTTCATGCATGTTTATTAGAGAGAATTGAGAAGTAAGAGAAAAGAGTGAGAGAGTGAAAATTTTGAAGAATGGGTGGATCAAGATCAAGAGGTAATAAAGGAAAAGGGAAAGAGAAAGAGGAAGAGGAAGAGAGAGAGAAAGAGAAAGAGAAAGAGAAAGAGAAAGAGAAAGAGAAAGAGAAAGGGAAAGAGAATTTTAAGAAGGAAATGATGGCTCTAACAGACAAACATAAAAAAGAGATTTCGGAGATGTTGGCTACGTTGGCTCGCAAGAAAAGCACGATGATATCATCAAAAGAAGAGAACAAGGGACAAATAATTGTGACAGAAGAAGAGAAACAAGAGATAAGAATGGAAATGTTCGCGGCTATAATTTCATATATGCAAAGGTTGTACGTGCATGAAACATTTCATTTTTCATTTGTTTTTCTTTTTTTCACTTATTTTTTCCTATGAGTGTGTTTTCTATTTCCTTCAAGAGGAATCAAGTAAGAAAACTGGAATATTGATTTTATTAATTATTTCAAGTTTTAATTTGGGTTTTGATGTATATGATCGATAGAGCAAGGATCACTTATGACGAGGGTAATGCCATTGATCTCGCAATGCAGTACTCACAAGAAATGCAGCAAGATTGCGCAAGAAATACTGAAGAAGAAGCTGATGCAGCTGCTGAACAGAAACCACCAAATAAATAAGTCCCTTTTTTTGTTTCAATTCAATTGATGCTAGGGTAGCATTTCTTCCAATTCAATTTTGAGTAAATAAATGAGTGTTAGGAGTACCTATGGTTTCTTTGTATAGTGACCTACATAGAGTGATTATAACTTTTAATAAATGCATTTATATCCCTGTGTGAGTAAATGATATCAAGTGTTAACTACTGAAAAATTGTGCGATTGTGCCTTTTTTATTCATATGTGGCAAAAGAGAGGAGACATTAGGGAAGAAGCTATGTTCCGTATACTAAGAAAAATTAAACCACATTGTTCTAAACCTCATTCTGTCTTTGAACCTTGGGTCTTGCTGACACTATCAAGAGAATATTTGGTTCAGTTTATAGGTAATCAAAATAATTCACTTTTAATTGTTTCTCTAGCCTAGTGTATTGAATTGATCATAGAGTCAGAGTATATATATGATTCTTTTAATTCATTTTCTTTTTTAAAAATAAATGAGTCCTATATGGTTTGTTATACTAGCTTAGCTGATTATAGAACGCAAAACTCGTGTATGATTTATGGAGAGCTTGTGGTTTCTATATTTTGTAACTGATATGCAGATTGATTATGACTTTTGATCACTGCATATGTGAAACAACGATATGAAAGTGGGAAATACTTAACAGATTGGGTATTAATTTGGCTCTAAGGGTTTGATAATTTTCTTTGTTACTATTATTAGTTACAATGTAGTTCAAAATGATTAGTCTTTCTCTGTGTGCTGACGAAAACCAAATTGTTCTAAACATCATTGTAAGAATTTGGACCTTGTGTCAAGCACTCCCAAGAAAAGATTTGCTTCAATTAATTGAAAATGAGAACTTGTAGTTTGTTCTAATAATATTATGTGTCTTGAAATGCAATCATATGGCTAATTTATTTTTATAGAAATTTCTAGTTTGTTCCATATCTGATATTTTCTTTACTATATGAAGATGCTTTCTATCTTGAGATCAAAACTATTTTTGATAGACCGAACTTAGACTGGTTGAATACTCAGAATTAACAAATTTCAAGCAACTAAAAACAGTGGCATCTACAAATTACAATCTTAATTTTTTTTTTTCTTTATGAAAATGAAATGAATAAAATATATGTAAAAAAATTATATTAATTATATATAACCTCAAATATTAATATTTTTTATGAATGAAATAATATATTGTAAGCTGCAGCGATCACATGGTGACAAAAGCGTAGTGCTTTTCTTCCTATATGTCCTCCGTAACTGAACATTGTGATAATTGAACTAAAAGGTACATAACTGAACATTTAATTCTAGAATAAAATCGAAAACAAATTTGGTGCACCATTAAGTTTAGATTTTCTTATTGTTAATTAGCGTATAATTTTAATTTAACGTATGATTGTTGCTACTTGTGAATTTATATACATATCCGTACTAATATTCATATTTTCGAAATAGGGTATGCATTTTCTTATATTTTGGTCATTTTAAAATTACGATGAACTTTAACGAATTTAGTTAGCAAAAATTAATAATTTTAATATTTTTTTAATGTGCCGTGCCTTGATTTAATTATGAATTGTCATATAATTAAAAATGTTTAGTGATTTTTAGCCGTTGTGGTCTTTCTTACAAAACCAAATTTTGTTTATGTTGGGATATATTTAAGGCACACACAATATTTATGTTGAGGATAGACATTTCAAGCTATGATCAAAAGTATATTTACGAGTTTAAATTCTAAATGGACAATATCCTATAAAGATGGAGACATTTATGTGCGTGAAACTCTTTTAGCTATACAATAATTAGTATAATGTCGATTATTTAACTTGGCGATTGGCCTGGTTGAGTTTGGGCAACGATTTATCAAAAGGTGAGCTTATTAGAAAGATTGATAAAGTAGACGATTTGTTTCGAGAGAATCTTTTGTGTGAAAAGTCTTTCTAACGGTGAAGTTGATGGTTAGACAGTAGTTGTCATTCATGTAAGTTTTAAGACATGTCAATGGCAATGTTAACTTGATAATTGTCATGATGGTAGAGATTATGTTAGTCATCAATTAAATACTTGTGTATTGACATTAACTTTTATTGCAAGGGAGGTGAGACTTTCATCCTTTGTTTGAGAGTGAAATTGTTAAGATATAATCACTTCAATTAGACAAGGGATGAAAGATGAATTTACTAGCTCATACACACTTCCAAGGGAAAGAAGTCTTTTAGGAAATGAACAAAAGAAAAATCATGAAAGTTTAACAATTGAATAGTAAGAAATCTTTAATTAAAAGGCAAAAAAGACAATGTCGTAACATTGTTATGCAACACTTCTATGCCAATTGTAACATCCTTAATTTCTTTTTATGAAAATAATTAATTTAAATTCCTTTATTATATTTTATTTATTCAGGATGAAAAAATCTCATGTTCTGGATTCTATTATGAATGATCAAAATACTATTAAGTGTTTTTCTTCTTTTTTCTCTTTTACCCAATCAATTTGGGAATACATTAAACTATCCATTATAATATTGATTCCCGTATTCAATAATCGTGCACACGTTTTATTTCCCCATTCAACACTCACCACAAGTTGTTTTCTTTCCCTCCATTCACGCTCATCAATTTCGCTGGTTCTAATCACCCCACCCCACGAGTAAGAAATCAAAGCTGAGCAACAAGTCCCTTTTTCTGCATCATTCCATTTAGTGACGGCGGTGCATTGGGGGCCTTAAAGCAGTTTTTGGAGTCTGTTGGTGCATCTCTCAAACTCCCTCAATCCAAGAATGTTTTCTCTTCAATCCAGGTTAGGGTGGTTTTCATTATTAATGATAATAGTGAGAAATTTCTGCTTGAAGGGTTTCTTGTAAAAATTGTGGAAATTGATTGGGAATTGGGAAAACCCCTTTTTGAATTGTTTGATTAGATGGATTAGAGATACTTATTAGTTTTTTTTCGTATGAATCAATGCTTTGTATTGTTGATTGATTGAATGGAATTGGTTTCCTGCTCTGTATTATTGTTGGTTAATTTTAATACCTTAATCTTTTACCTTATAACTCTCATTTTGATTAATTTCTCATGTGTGCAATGTGAAACTGTTTGGTATATGGTGTTGCTTTAGTTCTCTTCCATTTTATTCACTTTGTTACTCTATTACATCTTATATGCATATTACCTATAAATTGTAAATGGGTCGATGTTGTGTTTTTCATTATGGTAAAATAATGGGTGTGGATTGAGAGTTAGCCTGGTGGGGGCATATTGCACTAATAAGTCCTGGTGGATTAAGAGTTTCACCTTTTGCTTTCTTTGGAATAGAAAACCAAAACTATGCAAAAAGTGTTTTGATTACTTCAAGGTTAATTTAACTAAATTTGTTAATATACATATATAATTTATAGGGCACTTGCTACTCTCTGAAAAATGGATTTGGTAGTAACCTCTTTAGCTAACATTATTTATTCGGTTACAACCTCTCAACCACTTCTTATAAGTTGCTATTTTCGGTTGAGATTTGTTAGGAAACGGTTTTCTGAATACGGTCCATTTTAGCTACCACATTCAATCTCCCCTTGTACAACATTCAACAACCAACTTTATTCTAAATATCCTATAGTTGAGATTGTGTGATAGGCGGACTCTATAAATAGGATGGAATGCTTTCAGCTTTGCATCACCACGCCTGCTTCTGATCTATTTAGAAAATACACCATCTAAACACAAGTGAGTGAGGGCTTGAAAAAATAAAACTAGTTACGGTGCTCCACGTGCAAGCAATGATTACAAGTATGTTTTCTATGTTTGGCTTCCGCTGCTTAGCCAAAATATGTTGTTTAATCTAATTAACATGTTTAGATCAATACGATTCTTCATTGAGCTTATTGCATTGCATGACGCTTCAACCATTCCTTATCTCTTCCATTTTCTAGATTTCATTTTCTTTTGAATCTTATTTCGCTGTATATTCATCAATTTGTGGAGTTACCTCTTAAAGAATTGAAGATCGGGCAAATTTAACTAAGTCTCCAAAGAGACTTGCATCACACATTTTGTAGCATTTAGTATTAAAGCTAATAATATATACAACTTAATTAACTAAATTGTACCTTATTATGTGATGAAATAACCTCCATCAAATTTCAAGACCATGCAACAAAGGTATGAATATCTATAGGCACTGCGACATTAGGTGAAATACAACTTACACAATTTACACTTAAACATGCATGGAGGATTCTCTCAACATACAACTCACGCCTGTCATACAATAATATTTATGTTAGGATCATATATAAATATTAGAATTATTGAAATATAATTTAAATGTAAATACAACTTTCACCTTCAATTAAATGTTTGTTCTAGTATAATATAAGGTGTTATCTACTAATTAGTTGTGGAAAGTATAAAAATTTTACAATCATATTGTAGTATCAAAATTAAAATTTGCTTACCTAGAAGATACTTGTAGCCTAAATAAATAAATAAATAAAAATTGTAACTTGAAGAAAAAGTAGAAGAGCTTGGATGATTACCTTGAGGGTCATGGATGGTTCTCCCGAGAACAATGCTCTCATCTTTGAAATAGCAAAATCTATAGTTTTTCTTCCATCTCTTGTTATTGTGCCTATATTTTATGATCAATTTTGCAGGACAAGCATAATATGTAACGCTCCTCTATTTTCATTGCTAAAATATTTTCATTTTCTCCAATTATTATTATTGTATGAAAATGTTTCCCTTCATTTAGATTTCTTTAAATAAAATCTTAAAATAATTTTCCTTGCTAACAAAAACGTCACCAAAATAAAACACATTACATAGATCATATCGTAACCATACATCAAAAGTTATTTACAAAACGTCACATAAGTACGTAATATTGTGATAATTATAAAATACACATTATTCACAAAAATCCTCATGTTAGCTATCCTTCCTTCACATCTCCAAATAGAATTATCCTGTTAATCTGCTCCCCCAAATAAAATTTAGGATCATCACAGGTGTCAAACCACAGACACAAACACGCAAGGGTAAGTTCCAAAATAACAATACATAGCATATAAAAATATCAATAATAATACATATCATATAAAAATATTAATATGATACATATCATACTCACATAAATAAAGAATGAATTATGACTAAATGAAATTTCTATATGATGCATGCTCCAACCTCAACTCCAAAAATATGCAATGTGGTACCATCTCAGATAATACGACATCATCATCGTAAAACTTACCGACTAGTTGGGATTTCACAGTGGTGCACAGAATCTCATAAACAATCATGTGATCATCATGAATTAAATGAATTCTCACTATAAAAATCCCCCAAGTCTGGCATCCCACCTAGACGCACGGATTAAGTTATTATCTGCACCTCTAACCGAGGCCACCTCTTTTGAGGCATGCATGAATGAATGAAATCTTATCTCCCTTTCTAAAAATCTCATTTAAAACAATACCAACTTATTGATATTACAAGTACACTCCATCATTATATTTTACGCTGTGGATTAATAATTTATAATATAATCGTCATAGTTTTCATCACAGACTTCCACGTACATAGCATAGTTAATTAATTACTGTCTCAATCATCATCCAAGTTCAAAGAAAAGGTAAACATAAACAATCTAAGTCATCATCCAAGTACACATCCAAAGTTATTCAAGTTCAATCAAAGGTCATCCAAGTTCAAAGTATAGAAAAATTAATCGTTGTAATATTATATAAATAACTAAAATTATGAAATCAGTAAAGGTGGCAGAGCCTCCTAGTTAGATCTCATAATTTTAAGATCTCAAATTATCATTTCATAAAATTAAATATTATATAAATATCTTAAAGTTATGAAATCAGTAAAGGTGGTAGAGCCTCCTAGTTAGATCTCATAATTTTAAGATCTCAAATTATTATTTCATAAAATTAAATATTATATAAATAACTTAAAATTATGAAATCGGTAAAAGGTGGCGAGCCTCCTTACATATTGCACTTGTCATAATTTCCACAATTTTTCTGGTTCACATTTTCTCTTGTACTCATTATATACATTATATTTTTATAAAAATATCAAATAGACCTATTAGCTTAGTTGGTTAAAGCATTCTGCTACTACCCTGAAGGTTGCAGGTTTGAATCTTGCATGTGACATTTTAATTTTAAAATTTTTTTTAAACAATAAACTAGTACTTAATATATATCTTATATTTTATAAAAGTATCAAACAAATGTAGTAGCTTAGTTGGTTAAAGTGGTGGCTTAATAACTTACAGGTTGCAGGTTTGAATCTTGCATGGGTCATTCTATGTTTATTTTATTTTATATTTTTTTTTATTTTTTTTTATTCTTAAAATATTTCTCAAATCAAATATAAAATAAGATTTCTTAATAATATAATTAAAACAATAAATTTTTAGTAATTCGAAATATAAAATAATATTTGAAACATCAAATAGTAATAAAAATGTCAAACAACAAATTTATTTTTTTTATTACATTTTTATTTAGAAATGTAATCATAATTTTCTCAAATTACGTAATAATATTGCTACCCAATGATAAATTATTTTTGAATTACATTTTCTGTCTAATCAAATTATAACAGTAAATAGTTAATATGCACATTTTTATAGAATTTTTAGTAAATGTTTTAACTACGAAATTATTTATGAAAATTAATTTTGAGGGTGTTACAACTCTCCCCCCCTAAAAAGAAATTTCGTCCTCGAAATTTACCTCATTGAAATAATGTAGGATAGCTTTTCTGCATCTCACTTTCCAATTCCCATGTTGCATCATCCGTTCTCCAGATAACCTTTACTAAAGGAATATCTTTTCCCCTTAAGGTTTTGATTCTTCTATCCTCAATTCTTATTGGTAATGTTTCATAGGTTAGATTATCCTTTATTTGTATGTCATCTAACTCAATTACATGTGATGAATCAGGAATGTATTTACGAAGTTGTGAAACATGAAAGACATTATGAAGATTAGAAAGAATTGGGGGTAAAGCAATTTGGTAAGCCACAGGGCCTACTCTTTTTTTATTATTTGGAAGGGACCAATGAAACGCGGTGAAAGTTTTCAGGATTTTAAAACTCTTCCAATACCAGTCCATGGATTTACCTTTAAGAATACGTGATCACCAACATCAAATTCCAAATCTTTTCTTCTTTTGTCATGATAACTTTTCTGTCTACTTTGTGCCGTTCTCATTTTTCCCTGAATTAACTTAATCTTTTTTGATGTTTGTTGTACAATATCAGTCCTAAAATTAAACTTTCTCCCCGATTCAGTCCAACACAAAGGAGTTCTACATTTTCTTCCATATAAAGCTTCAAAAGGTGCCATACCAATGGAAGAATGAAAACTATTATTGTAGGTAAATTCTATCAAAGGCAAAAAGTCTACCCAACAACCCTTATGTTCTAAAACACAAGCTCTCAATAAATCCTCTAAAGATTGGATTGTTCTTTCAGGTTTGTCCATCGGTTTGGGGATGATAGGCTGAACTTAATTTTAATTTGGTGCCTAAAGCTTTATGTAAACTCTCCCAAAATCTTGAAGTAAATCTAGGGTCTCTATCTGATACAATACTAGATGGTACACCATGTAATCTTACAATCTCACCTATGTACAAATTAGTTAATTTCTCTAAAGAATACCTAATATTAATAGGAATAAAATGTGCAGACTTAGTTAAACGATCTACTATAACCCAAATTGAATCAAATCCCCTAGGGCTTCTTGGCAAAGCTACCACAAAATCCATAGATATGCTATCCCATTTCCATTGTGGTATTTCTAAAGGTTGCAATAAACCTGAGGGTTTCTGATGTTCAATTTTAGCCTTTTGACAAATTAAATAAGAATACACATATTCATAAATTTCTTTCTTCATTCGAGGCCACCAAAACATGGTTTTCAAATCTTTGTACATCTTAGTGGCACCAAGATGAATACTTAATTTGCTTTTATGTGCTTCCTCCAAAATTGTTTTTCTAACTTCTATTATATTAGGAATACAAATTCTATCTTGAAACCTCAAAATACCATCCATTCCAATCTTAAACTCACTACTTTTTCCTTGATTCAAAATTTCCATTTGAGTTTTCGAAAAGGATCAAATTCTTGCTTGTCTAATTTCTTCCAAAAATGTGTTAGAAATTTGTAAAGCTCCTAATCTAATACTCGTATTAGTAGTTTCACACACTAAACTAAGATCTCGAAATTGTTCTAATAAATCCATTTCTCTAATCATCAAGAAGACATAATCAAAGACTTCCTACTTAAAGCATCTCTACCACATTAGCCTTTCCGGGATGGTAATTAAGTTCAAAATCATAATCCTTTAAAAATTCCATCCATCTTCTTTGTCTCATGTTTAATTCTTTTTGACTAAATAAATATTTAAGGCTTTTGTGATCGCTAAATACTTCAAATCTAGTTCCATACAAATAGTGTCTCCACATTTTAAGTGTGAATACTACAGCCGCTAATTCTAGATCATGGGTTGGATAATTTTTCTCATGAATCTTAAGTTGTCTAGAAGCATATGCTACCACTTTACCATCTTGCATCAATACTCCTCCTAAACCCATTTTAGATGCATCACAATACACTACAAAAGGTTCTTTGGGATCAGGTAGAGTTAATACTGGAGCAGTGGTCAATCTTTCCTTTAGAGTTTGAAAACTATCCTCACATTGAGTTGTCCAAATAAATGTCTGATTCTTTTTAGTCAAGGTAGTCAAAGGCAAAGCTATTTTAGAAAAATCTTTAATAAATCTCCTATAATATCCTGCTAATCCTAGAAAACTCCTAATCTCTGTTACACTTTTAGGTCTCTCCCATTCCAAAACAGATTGTACCTTACATGGATCTACAGATATTCCTCCCTGACATATCACATGACCTAAAAATTTCATTTTCTCCATCCAAAATTCACACTTAGATAATTTAGCAAAAAGTTTTCTGTCCTTTAAAATCTGTAATACTATATTTAAGTGTTTGGCATGATCCTCCCTAGTTTTACTATACACTAATATGTCATCAATGAATACAATTACAAAATGGTCAAGATAAGGGTGAAAAATTCGGTTCATGTAATCCATAAATACTGCTGGAGCATTAGTCACTCCAAAAGGCATAACTAAATACTCATAGTGCCCATAATCTTGGTGCGAAAGCGAGTTTTTGGAATATCCTCGGATTTTACCCTAATCTGATGATATCCTGATCTTAAATCAATCTTACTAAAAATACAGGCTCCTTTTAATTGATCCATAAGATCATCAATCCTAGGCAGTAGATATTTATTCTTAATGGTTACTCTATTCAATTGTCTATAATCTATGCACATTCTCATGGTTCCATCCTTTTTCTTAACTAACAAACCGAGAGCTCCCCAGGGTGATACACTAGGCCTTACAAACTGTTTACTTAACAATTCTTCAATTTGTTTCTTGACTTCTACTAATTCTACAGGAGACATTCTATATGGTGCTATGGAAATTGGTCCTGTTCCTGGAACTAAATCAATGGAAAACTCTATTTCTCTTTCAGGAGGTAATTGATCCACTTCTTGAAATATCTCTGTAAAATCTTTTACTATTGACACAACACTCACCTCATTTTCAGATTTAGTTTCATTAGCGGTGATCATGTATACTTGGGTATTGTTTTCCTTTAAAGATTTTAAGACTTTATTTATGGAAACAATTTCAATATCCCTACTCACCTCCGGGTCTCGAAAAATAATTGTTTTGTCAAAGCAATTCAACAAAACATGATTAGTGGACAACCCATCCATACCTAAAACAACTTCAATTTGTTGAAGGGTAAACAAATCAAATTGACACGAAAGTTTTATCACCAATTTTTATTTTACAGATCTAGACGGATATCCGAGGTTAAAACTGAAGTCCCAGTTGGAGTATTTACTTCTAATTTAAAGTTTAATGAAGACACAGGGAGTTTCAATTTTTGTACACAAGAATATGACACAAAAGAATGAGTAGCACCGAGTCAAATAACACAGTTAAAGGAGTTTCATTTATGAAGCATTTACCTCGAATCAAAGGTTAAAGTCTCGGTTCCATTAAGAGAAAAATTCTTCCTTGAGCCTTCGGTTTTTCGACGGATTTTCGGACATGCTTCCTTTTCCTCGACAATCTTTTGCTAGATGTCCCTTTGTGTTACATTTGTAGCACCAGTTGCACGATGAAGCATAGTGTCCAAATTCTCCACACTTAAAACACTTGACATTAACAGGATTAGATTCACGATTTCTCATAGGAGCTTTAGAAAAATTCCCAGCAGAACGTTCCTTAAATCCTTGAGAAGCTTGGTATGATTTCCCTTTATTTTTGAACCCAAATCTTTTATTTTTAATGGGTCCACCAATATTTTTATTTTTATAATATACAGCTCTAGCACGAGAATCCTCATCATATATTCTACACATATTTACAAGCACTGGAAATTGGTGAATACCTTGATAATTTATAGCCTGTTTTATTTCAGGACGCAGGCCATTTAAAAATTTAACACATTTTGACCTTTCACCATCTTTTCCATGGTAGTGTGTAGAATATCTGACTAGATCCTCAAACCTAACCGCATACTCAGCTACTGTTAAGTTACCTTGTTTTAATTCTAAAAACTCCATTTCTTTTTTATTCCTTGTTTCTTCAGGAAAATATTGTTTCCCCATTTTATTGTTTCTCCTTCCTTCGCTTCATACTGGTAAGCATTTTCCCACCAATATTCTGCCTCATCCACCAACATATGAGTTGCGAAAATTACCTTTTTATCCTCAGAACATCCCAAAATATTTTCATTGCTAAAATATTTTCATTTTCTCCAATTATTATTATTGTATGAAAATGTTTCCCTTCATTTAGATTTCTTTAAATAAAATCTTAAAATAATTTTCCTTGCTAACAAAAACGTCACCAAAATAAAACACATCACATAGATCATATCGTAACCATACATCAAAAGTTATTTACAAAACGTCACATAAGTATGTAATATTGTGATAATTATAAAATACACATTATTCACAAAAATCCTCATGTTAGCTATCCTTCCTTCACATCTCCAAATAGAATTATCCTGTTAATCTGCTCCCCCAAATAAAATTTAGGATCATCACAGGTGTCAAACCACAGACACAAACACGCAAGGGTAAGTTCCAAAATAACAATACATAGCATATAAAAATATCAATAATAATACATATCATATAAAAATATTAATATGATACATATCATACTCACATAAATAAAGAATGAATTATGACTAAATGAAATTTCTATATGATGCATGCTCCAACCTCAACTCCAAAAATATGCAATGTGGTACCATCTCAGATAATACGACATCATCATCGTAAAACTTACCGACCAGTTGGGATTTCACAGTGGTGCACAGAATCTCATAAACAATCATGTGATCATCATGAATTAAATGAATTCTCACTATAAAAATCCCCCAAGTCAGCATCCCACCTAGACGCACGGATTAAATTATTATCCGCACCTCTAACCGAGGCCACCTCTTTTGAGGCATGCATGAATGAATGAAATCTTATCTCCCTTTCTAAAAATCTCATTTAAAACAATACCAACTTATTGATATTACAAGTACACTCCATCATTATATTTTACGCTGTGTATTAATAATTTATAATATAATCGTCATAGTTTTCATCACAGACTTCCACGTACATAGCATAGTTAATTAATTACAGTCTCAATCATCATCCAAGTTCAAAGAAAAGGTAAACATAAACAATCTAAGTCATCATCCAAGTACACATCCAAAGTTATTCAAGTTCAATCAAAGGTCATCCAAGTTCAAAGTATAGAAAAATTAATCGTTGTAATATTATATAAATAACTAAAATTATGAAATCAGTAAAGGTGGCAGAGCCTCCTAGTTAGATCTCATAATTTTAAGATCTCAAATTATCATTTCATAAAATTAAATATTATATAAATATCTTAAAGTTATGAAATCAGTAAAGGTGGTAGAGCCTCCTAGTTAGATCTCATAATTTTAAGATCTCAAATTATTATTTCATAAAATTAAATATTATATAAATAACTTAAAATTATGAAATCAGTAAAGGTGGCAAAGCCTCCTTACATATTGCACTTGTCATAATTTTCACAATTTTTCTGGTTCACATTTTCTCTTGTACTCATTATATACATTATATTTTTATAAAAATATCAAATAGACCTATTAGCTCAGTTGGTTAAAGCATTCTGCTACTACCCTGAAGGTTGCTGGTGACTTCATAACTTACAGGTTGCAGGTTTGAATCTTGCATGGGTCATTCTATGTTTATTTTATTTTATATTTTTTTTTATTTTTTATTTTTTATTTTTTTTTATTTTTTTTTATTCTTAAAATATTTCTCAAATCAAATATAAAATAAGATTTCTTAATAATATAATTAAAACAATAAATTTTCAGTAATTCGAAATATAAAATAATATTTGAAACATCAAATAGTAATAAAAATGTCAAACAACAAATTTATTTTTTTTATTACATTTTTATTTAGAAATGTAATCATAATTTTCTCAAATTACGTAATAATATTGCTACCCAATGATAAATTATTTTTGAATTACATTTCCTGTCTAATCAAATTATAACAGTAAATAGTTAATATGCACATTTTTATAGAATTTTTAGTAAATGTTTTAACTACGAAATTATTTATGAAAATTAATTTTGAGGGTGTTACATAATACATCAGAATATTTGTAGCTTTTAGGATTTCATGAAGGCAACAAATCAAGTTCAATATCAGGTCATACATTGGAAGAAAAAATAAATACAATTTTTCTTTAACTAATTTGAAGAGAAATTCTCCAAATTAGTTAATGCAAGATATTTATAAAAAAAATAAATTAAATGAGTGTTTAGAAATTACATGAAATATTCTTTTATATATAACTTCAAATTATGTTTTGACTCTGTTGAGATCCTAATATATCTTATCAAAACTTTTATAAGAAATATTATATACAATAGTGCATAGTAAATATGTGTAAGATCCACTAGTAGAAAAAAGACCTTTAACATCGGTTTAAATAGGCCTACAACTTCAGTTAAAAATCAATGTTTTTGAGGTGACGTAAAAAATCATCACTTTTAACGTCGGTTAATGTCGATTCCTAAACCGACGATAAATATTTTTTGAACCGATGTTATATGTGTTTTAAGGACGTTAATTTGGGTTGTGACGTCGGTTTTCAGATATAACTGACGTTATAAGTATTTCGTAAATTAAAAAAAATATTTTTAACGTCGGTGTATTTTAATAATTGACGTTAAAAACACTTTTTTTAAATAATTTTTTTATATATAAAATCCAAACTTGACCAATGTCAAAAAAAAAAACTGACCATCGATTGTTTTAATAGAACAACAATTGATCAATATATATTCAAGAGATTTCATATATATTATTAATTTAAAATTAAATTATTAAATACATAAATTTAAGCATATAAAACTTTTACAAACAAAGAAACTACAGACCCTGCATCCTTTGGAGATCAAGCAGATATTTTTCTTCCCGAGTTTTGTAAAGCTGTTGAAAGTGAATAAAAATGAATTAGAGACGAAATATTCTAGAAATGAATTATAACTATCTAATAATAACATGACAACTAGTTTATTTAGAAGAAATTTTGCCAAAGATGTTGCATACCTCTGCAGCCAATTCTCTTCTTTAGAACTTTTGTTTTCACCCATCACTGCACCAACTGTTGCATGGACCTTTATGATATGATTAGCTATTATCTGTAAACATCAACCAACCAGACTTGAGAAGCCTTATGTTAAACAATTCTGCATGGTTTACAAAACCAGTCCTTGTACACCACACACTTGCTTATTACAAAATATTACACACCACATAATTATTACGAAAGAGTCCAGACTAACTTGTTCATTCAAATGTTAATGTCACAACGCCAAATACAAATTTGACATAGCAAGGCTTTATATAACAAGGTGCATTCCTAGGTAGCAAAAAATACCAAACATTGAGAACAATAATACAGAACAGTCAGTTACCTTGTCTTGACTGTACATTTTAACATCTTTGAAGATGAAACTTAGATCAAACCTTGAAAGGATAGTTGTCTGCAAATCAAATGAACCGATCAGGCCAAACTTTCATAGAATGGATAGAACAAATTAAACAAAAACATTATGTCACAAAAAGAACAAATTAAACAAAAACATTATGTCACAAAAAGAACAAATTAGAATAATACCTTGATATCTTGTCAAATAAGATCCTTTTCAACCAACCCAACTTTATCCCAGGTAGGAATAGTAATGGAGACATGGCTCCTAGCAACAAGTCCTGTGAAATTTAGTAACATTTACTCCACTTGTCTTGCTTGAATGTGGATCTATCTTTACAGCTGGCTTTTCTTTAGCAACGCATCCCGCTGTTATACTAGGTAGTTGTGTGATTGATCTACTAAATGACTTTGATGAATCAGTCATATATGTTCAAATTACATAGATCAAAATAAGTTAAAATCAATAATAAAAACATAAATAAAATGTCAGATAAATATTAAATCAAACAATCATAGAAACTAAACATTCTAATGAGGTCTATACATACAATGAGTAAATTAGGTTTGCATGTTTTCCCAAATCCCTTCCTCATAATCATTTCTACTTGCATGGACATCATCTTCTTGACTTTCTTCTAAAGTTGACATTGAGCGTGTTGTGAATGGAAGCACTTCACAAATATCATATAGCTCCTCATTTGTGTCATACATGCTCATTTCACTGTCTTGCAGATTTGTCAAATAAAAAGGAATTTAGTTATATGAGAAAGACCCTTCAGTTCAATTGGTGATTTTGAAGGTAATTAAAATCAAATAAGCATACTTGAACGAGTTAAAGCAATTTAAGCATTTGAAATACAGAAACTCAAATTATACAGAATCCAATAATAATTGTAATATCAAATTTAACAAATTTAGTATATGAAGCTCTTTATTATACATCTTCTCTGATTTCATGACTCAAATTTCTTATTAAATGACTCTGTTTATGGGTACTTTTGAGAGGAAATTCTTGTGTGAAGGTAGTGATACTAAACAAACCTCAGAAACTAAACATCCTTAGCCATGAAATGGTAAGTTCATAAAGCCAATTATTAAATTAATGTCTTATCATATAAATTACTTTATATACTGATCTCTGATGATATCAATGGAGCTGTCACTGGTGAGAGCTCTAGTGAGTTAGTTTATAAACAATATTTTTTGCAGTTAACAATAAAATAACGTTGAAAGAATTTAAAGAAAAAGGAAAAAAAATAAACAGTTCTTTAAGTAAACGAGAATGACAATATATAGGTTTTTCACTGTCTTGCAGATTTGTCAAATAAAAAGGAATTTAGAGTTGTATGAGAAAGACCCTTCAATTCAACTTGTGATTTTGAAGGTAATCAAAATCAAATAAGCATACTTGAACGAGGTAAAACAACTTAGGCATTTGAAATACAGAAACTCAAATAATACAAAATCCAACAGTAATTGCAATATCAAAATAATTAAACCAAAATCCAACTATTTAGATTCAAGAATCAAAGATAATACATTCCGACAAAAAAAAAAGGTAAATATTTTCGCAAAATGATAAAAATAAGCAATGTGAACGAGGTCAAGCAACTTAAGCATTCAAAATACAAAATCTCAGAAACTTAACAATTTAAAGCATTCACAGAAAATTAAGATTTGAGCGAAAATTACGCTACTAACCTAGGCCACAATATGTACTTGAGCTAAGGGAAATGACTTGTGAGCTGAGATTGAGAAGGAGAAGAGAGTCAAGCACGGAGACCCCGCCACAAGAACAAAGAAGCATGTGTTATAACAAGGAGAAGAAAGTCAAGCACTTGTGAAAACTGGAGTTAAGGCAAGAGTCAGAGAAGGAAGAAAACAAAAGAGAAAGTGTGAAAATTGTGAGACTCACGAAGGTGAGAGGGAAAATAAGAAAAAAGGGGAATGAAAAAAAAAAGCCTTTTAACGGCGGGTTACTTAACACCCAACGTCGTAGTTACATGTAAACATAATAATATCGGTTATAAGAATAACCGACGTTAAATTGGTGACGTTAGAGGCCTTTTTTTCACTGGTGGGAATTAGTTTTGTCTTCGATATTTGTAACAAAAAAGCTTGATAATGAAGTGCTCATGACAATTCTTACGTATAGGAAGACACTGCAACAACATGAACCATGGTACGTGTTTAACTCTGTTTGCTTTCATTGGAATGAATAAAGAACAATGCAAAATTGTTGTTGCTGATTCAAGCAAGATTTAATGACAAAAGTAACCTGAATCTCTCCCTTGGTCCCGCGATGCAGAAAGTTGAATCCGATCATGATCAACAACTACATGAACAAAACTATGTTTTTAATTTTTTCACCGTATGCTTTCTATAAACAAAACTATTCTGCTGAATATTTTAAGGTTAATTTAATTAAATTTGTTAATATATATACACCGGCGGATGGGCCATTGCATCCCAATTTTTTTAAAATATATATATATATATATATATATATATATATATATATATATATATATATATATATATATATATAATTAGCGGGCATTTGCTACCATTTACTAATTGCCTCCCCTTCACAAGATGATGCAACAATTGCTCAAGAAGCTGATGATCATTTTTTTTCCCTGCTACCCTGGAACATGAATCAATTTAATTTAATTCAATTCTATGCAAATAAATTCTTTCTTATTTAGGCTAGCTACTTAGCTCATCATACAATGCAAGATTTATTTGCATAAGGGAGTCATGTAGTTTCTTACTTTCTTCTTTGTGTAACTCATGTACAGAGTTATTATTGTTAGAAATGTTGGAAATCTCACATCGCCTAAAGATAGGACCTGTTGTATATATATAAGTGAGGAGCAGTCCTCATTGTACAAGCCGGATTTGTAGGAGTGAGTTAGGCTCCATCACCCGTTTCGAACATAGTATCAGAGTCTATCCTAAGACCATTTGTACCCCGTTGTAGGGGATTATTTCCTCTGTACCACATTGTCGGGCCCTTTGCACCCCAATGTAGAAGATTTTTCCCTCTTTTTGCACCTCATTGTAGGAGATTCTTTGTAGTTGTGAGATTTATTGTAAAACCATTTGTACCTCGTTGTAGGAGATTATTGCCACTTTGGTTGGGTTGAAATCGTAAGACCAGGGGATTATTACCAGTTTGGTAGGGTTGATATCGTAAGACCATTTGTACCCCGTTGTAGGGGATTATTACTAGTTTGGTAGGGTTGCTAGTTTCTAACAATTACAACTTTTGATGATTGCATCTATCCACATGTGAATGAACGACATGAAAATGTTAGAATAACACATCGACATGAAAATGTTAGAATAACACATTGTGTATTGATTTGGCTGCCTGGTTTGATAATTTTCTTCGTGCTTTTTGTATTCCCGTGAGAATGTGAGGAGACCTATGTTATTAGGAAACCTTTTTTGATTCACAATTTATTCAATACATATAAATGGAAATGAAAAATATCAAATAAGCTCACTCACATTGCAGGAAATAAAGCTTTCTCACTGATAACCTAAGTAAATCAACTTAAATTCAAGTCCAGAATCAACTTGAATCACGTGTCTAATAATATATTTTAAATCTGAACTAGTGAGCGTGAGACGACTTTATATCCGCTTAATTAGATAGAAATGCTATGATTATATTAAGTAGCTATAGATCAGCAAATCAGATTATATAAATTATAACCCAGATTTCTTATACACAAATATTTCACTTTAAAAGAATGTTAGGAATACACCCTTTAACAAACATTTTGTTGATACTCACTTTATGATTAGTCATATATTTATTAAAATCTATAAAATTAAGAAAGACAATTATTTAAATATAATTCAGATTTCTAAGAAAATAAAGAAAAATATTTAATTTTAATGAATTTCAGCTAATTATAAAGGACGTGTTAAAAAGAAAGTGTTTGAAAGTGTCATGCTAATATTTTTTTTCACTTGATAAGAAAAGAAAAAAAAAAGTGTAACACAACCAGATTTAGAGTTAATTCAATCATGGAGGCAGTGATGTACATATCAAGTTTTGAATATATTTTTGGATGTTGTAATTTAACACTTTTTTTTTTTTTAATTTTAAGCCGTGTAATTTTTTTTTCCACTTTTAATCCTTTTTAATCTAATGTTCTTATATTTTTAATCCTTAAAAAAAATTCAATTTTTCGTCACTAAAATTATTATTTGTTGCTATGTTATTCCTTATTTTTATTTTTAATCTTTGTAACTTATTTTTTAGAATGACTAAAAATGAAAAAAAAAAAGTTACAAAACTAAATATGAAATAAACTATAAGGATAAAAAATTAAACAAAAACTTTACAAGGATTAAAAAGAACATACAAAGATAATAAAATAAAAAGCACTAAATTACATATCTTAGAAATATATTTAAAGCAATTAACAAACACAAAAAAAAAATTGCTAATATTTTATCTTCAACCTTTTATTTTCCTTTATATCATTTAGTTGTTTATTCTTTTAAAACGGTGAGGAAAAAAGTGACACTACTCGACATATGATGTGAAAAATATCTGTAGGAATTTCCATAAAATTTTATTGTGTGGCTATATTAAGTATAAGATATTAATTTTCGATTCACATTTTCTTCTTTCTAAACATTAATCATTGATTAATTTATTATTAATAATTAAAAGGAAACTAGAATTTAAATCATATAATTTGTTTTTTTTTTTATTTTTTTCTTCTTTTGTAGGAAAAAAAAACTATAATGGGTCTGTTTCAAAAAATTTATTGGTTCAAAACTATTACAGATCTATTTTCAAAGTAAGTGCCACACAAGCTAGTGCCTACGTGTCACAACTGACAATGTCTACGCCACGTTAGCCATTATACTTAAAGGTGTTACAACCTATGACCTCTATTGTGGATAAAGCTGACGAATAGGGCTCACGAATGTATACACCATGTGGTGTCTTTAGTAAGACAATGATAAGTTATACACCATGTGGTGTCTTTAGTAAGGCATTGACCAATAAAACTTATGAATGTTATAAACCCTATAGCGCCTTCATAAAAACACTGGTTTGTGGGGCCTAAAAAGGTATAAATACATGTGGTGCCTCTATTAAAGTACTGAGTAGTGGGGGTAACAACCCTTATGTCGCCTCCACTAAAGTCACACATGGGGTCCACAAAGATTTGAAACTTGTAAACTTCCATTGAGGTTATTTTCTCTGCAGCACCTCCATTGAAGGTATTTTCACCCACAATACCTCCAAAATTGTAGATATACCCCGACCTCAAACATCCAGTGCAACAACTGAAGGTGAAGAGAAGAGTCTTTAGGTGAACAGTGGAATTTTTTTTTCTATTGTAAAGTTTTTTATTTTAATTATTGAATTTTTTATTAATTATTTTCTACAGTGCAAAAATAATAGTATTTGGAGATTTAATTTTCAGGTAAATGCTCTTTAGATAAAATTATTTATATTATTTGATAAATGAATATTTTGTTAAAAAGAATAACTTTTCTTTTAATAAACTTTGAAGAGGTGGCTTATGCAATTATTGTTGTTGTATATATTCGTGATAGAATTGTTGAGGTTGATGAATGAGTTATATTTGCAGGGTCTAAAAGAGCAATACAAATAAAGTGTGGAATAATTTTTGTTGCTGAAACACGAGCAGGTTAGTATGATAATTGTACCGAGAATATCGTAAATTCATGTATATATTGAATAAGTAATAAATTTTATGCAAGAGGAAGTCGTGAACCTTTTTGGCAAGGAACCCCACATTATACAAATATTGATTGGACTTACCCTGATAAAAAAGATTTGTGGGGTGTTACTGTTAATTCAAACAAGTCAGTTGGCCAAGAATTATGTGTTGGTTTGGAATTTGACAACAAAAAAGAAGTTCAAAATGTTGTTAATAACTACATGATAAATGTGCACTAAGAAGCGAGAGTAGTGGAATTGAAATCAACAAGGTATGTTGTTTGTTATCCAAATAGTACTGATGATCCACCATGTTAATTTTATATGCGAGCAATTCAATCGAAAACGACAAATAGGTGGAAAATCACACAATAGGTGTTGGAACTAAAGCTTGATGAAGTTTTGGTGTCTCTCTTGGTGTTTTTGATTTTGATGTAATGTAATTTTTTGGTTTTCTTAGATGAATGTATTTAGGAGTTTTTCATGTGTATTGATTGGTTAGAATAGGAATGTGTGTGTTGTTCTCTGTTTGAAAATTTATCAGACGATACATCAGACGATAGGTATCAGACGATACATACCAGACGAAAAGGGTACGACGAAAGGGTAGGACGAAAGATACCAGGCGACGAAAAGGGTACGAAATGGTACCAGGCGAAAGGGTACCAGGCGAAAGAAAGTACAGGCGAAAGTACGGCGATAGGTATCGGCGATACATATCACACGATATATATCGAGCGATATACATCAGATGATAGACTTCAAAGTTTACTCATTCAGTCTGAAGAATTGCATCGTCTGTCCTGGGAAGTGAAGATCAGACGATACATGCACAGATAAAAGAAGACTACTCAAGCTAAAGTCTTCGTCTTACCATAAAGTGAAATCTAAGATGGAAGGATAAGACGAAACTTCAAGACTACTCATGCAGTCTTAATAAACTACATCGTCGACCTGGGAAGAAAAAGAACGACGAAAAGTAACTCCAACATTTCAAAATCTAAGAGTTACAATGGAAGTAATCGATTACCATAAGACATGTCGATTACCACGAACGATGTCGATTACCATAAAGGTCAATCGATTACCATCTTGAAAAATCACCTGAAATAAATTTCATCTCGATGTCGATTACCACGAGTATGTCGATTACCACCGCAGAGAATGTTTAAAAGTTGCCTGAAATGATTTTTCTAACATCCCACTTGATTGCCCACTTATTTAAATCAATTTTAAACTTCATAAAAGTCAATATTTGAGGCTCCAACGGTTCAATTTGAGGCTCCTCCAACGTTCTGATTTTTGGAGATCAAATTGTCAACAATTGAGGCTCCATCTTACTCTATAAATAGAAGCTACTTTGAAAACCATAAATAGAGTTTTGATATAGAGTTTTTGTACAGATTTGAAAACACTCTTGAAAGACTTGAAATTCATTTTCAGAAAAGCCTATACACTTTCAAATCCTCTCTAAGAGAGCTTATCATTTTCTTCAAGAGAAATCACTAAGAACTTCAAGAGTTCTTGAAAGAGTTTTTGAGAAAAGGCAACAATAGTCATTCTACTGATTGGGTGGTATTCAAAGTTCTATTAAATTGTGATCAGAATCTACACTCCAGGTGTTTTCTAAACTGATCTTTTGTTTGTCAATTTGATTGTTGAGTTATTACTCTAGGAGAGAGGTCTCTCTGGATAGAGTAAGAGTATTTGAGAAGTGTTTTCTCAAAGGTTTGATCTTGGGTGTGCCAAGGTCAGGGAAGAACTGTTCTTTGGGTTGAAGAACAGGTTTGGGTGTTTTGATTTCGTTTTTGTGTTGCTAGTTGCAGAGTGAATGTAATAGAACACAAAAGGGATCATTTGATAGTGGAAAACCAATTGCAACAGTTGTTGGATTGGGACTGGATGTAGGCAGTTGGCTGAACCAGTATAAATCACTGTGCACTCTTCTTCTTCCTTACACTCTTTATCATTTACCATATATTGCTGCTATCATTGTTTAACTTCTGCAATTTGTTTGGTAAATTGGTAATTAACTCAGTAATTAACTTGGTAATCAACTTCAACTGGAAAGGGTAGATACACATTGTATAAACTGAATATTGATTACATACTTGCTATTGATAATTCCTTTGATATTTCTGCTGCAACTTGAATATACTCTGTTTGAATTAAAAGGAATTTGTAACTCACGAAAAATAGGCCAAAAGTGAACTAGAATCTATTCACCCCCCCCTAGATTCACCCAAAGGGACCATCAATTGGTATCAGAGCTACTTCTAGTAAGTTGCTCTAGAATTTGATCCACAATGGCCAGTAATCAATTACCTTTTGCTGAAGGTGCCTCTATAAATAGACCTCCTCTGTTTTGTGGAGATAACTATCCATTTTGGAAAGTTAGAATGAAAATTTTTATGGAGTCTATACATAGAAGTATTTGGCAAGCAGTTATAACTGATTATAAAATCCCCACACACAAAGTAGAAGAACAAGTAGTTGAAAAACCATTTGATAAGTGGGATCAAGAAGAAATTAAGAGAGCTGAGAATGATGCTAAAGCTTTAAACATTATACATTTTGCTCTTAACTCTGATGAATTCTTTAGAATTTCTGCTTGTACAACAGCTAAAGAAGCTTGGGAGCTTATCATGGTTACACATGAAGGTACAACGGAAGTACGAAGGGCAAGGAAGAACACCTTGATCCAAGAGTATGAAACCTTCAGAATGTTACAAGGAGAGTCCATAATGGAGATGCAGAAACGATTTATCCATATCATCAATCATCTCAAGGGACTTGGCAAAAGCTTCATAGAAGAGGAAGTGAATGTCAAGATTCTAAAGTCTCTAAACAGAAAATGGCAATCAACTGTGACAGCCATAACAGAGTCTAAGAATCTTGCTGCAATCACAAGTGCAGAGCTATTTGGTAAACTAAGGGAATATGAGATGGATATGTCTCGTATTGCAGATGAAGAATCAAAGGACAAGAAAGCCAAAGGCATAGCACTCAAGATGGAGGACACAGCTAGTAATAGTGATACATCAAGCTGTGGAAGTGAATCTGAACAAGAAAACATGAATCTCATGGTAAGAAAATTCAAAAGATTCATGAAGAAGAACAATGACAAAAAGAGATTCAACTCCAGAAAAGGCTTCAAGAGGTTTGAAGGTTCATCTTCAAAGGTCACTTGCTATGAGTGTGGTAAAATTGGACACTACAAATCTGAATGTCCAAACATAAAGAAAAGCAGTGAGCCTAGAAGAGTTGAACATGAGGAAAGACCCAAGAAGGAGAAATTCAGAAAGAAAAAGGCCTACATTGCTTGGGAAGACAATGACTCCTCATCCTCTAGTGAAAGTGAGAATGAAGAAGCAAACTTGTGTCTTATGGCAAATCCAACTTCAGATGATGAAGAGGTAAGTGATTCCGATTCATCTATAAAAGATTATGATGAGCTGTATGATGCATTTTGTGATCTTGTGAAAGAAGCTGAAAAATTAGATAAGTTGAACAGAGTTTTGAAAAACAAAAATGCTAATTTAGAAAATGAAATTTCTGTTTTAAAAACTGATGTTCAAACTTTGAGAAAAGAAAATGATAATCTGAAACTACCTTGCTTAAAGTGTAAATCTGTAGATGCCTCTTTGAAAACTAACAAAAAGAAGTTCTCTACATTTAAACAAACCAACAATGATAAGACTTTTCCATGCAGTTATTGTATGAAAACTGGACACACATCTTATAACTGCATGATTAGGAAGAAAGGAATCTCTAATGGATTGTTTAAATGGATTAGGAAAGATAATCACTGCACTAACATTCATGGACCCAAAAAGATTTGGGTACCAAAATCAAAATGATATCTTTTTTCTCGTAGGTGTGCTTGAGAGCCAAACACTCAACTTGGTATTTGGATAGTGGCTGCTCAAGACATATGACTGGTGACAAGAGCAATTTTATCTCCTTTAAATCAAAAGAAACTGGATCGGTAGTATATGGAGATAATAATAAAGGGAAAATATTGGGTATTGGTGCTGTTGGAGAAAAATCAAATCCTGTCATTGAAGATGTATTGCTTGTGGAAGGTTTGAGGTACAATCTTCTGAGTATTAGCCAACTATGTGACAAAGGTTATCATGTGTCATTTGATAAAGGAAGCTACAAAATTTGTAGCAGTGAATCAAATGAGGTACTAATGATTGGTAAGAGACATGATAACATCTACATCCTTGAACTTAATCATTCATCATCATATCATGCATGCCTTACATCAAATGATGATATATCTTGGCTTTGGCATAGACGCATAGCACATATTGATGTTCATCAACTTAATAAACTGTCATCTAAGAACTTAGTGGAAGGGTTACCTAACTTAAAGTTCAATAAAGAAGGCCTATGTGATGCATGTCAAAAGGGCAAGCAGTCTAGAAACTCTTTTAAATCTAAAAATATTATTTCAACTTCTAGACCACTTGAGCTATTGCACATGGATTTGTTTGGACCTTCTAGAACTGCTAGTTTAGGTGGAAATCTATATGGACTAGTTTTAGTAGATGACTACTCTAGATTTACTTGGGTTGCATTTATACCTAGTAAAGACAATGCCTTCAAAGTTTTTAAAATCATTGCCAAAAGGATACAAAACGAAAAAGATTTGAAAATTAAGTCCATTAGGAGTGATCATGGAGGTGAATTTGAAAATGAATATTTTGAAAAATTCTGTGAAAAATATGGAATTAATCACAACTTTTCTGCTCCAAGAACTCCACAACAAAATGGTGTTGTTGAGAGGAAAAATAGATCTTTGGTAGAACTAGCTAGAACAATGTTAAATGAAAATGATTTACCAAAATATTTTTGGGCTGATGCAGTTTCTACTGCATGCTATGTTCTAAATAGAGTTGTGATTCGTCCTATTTTAAAGAAAACACCCTATGAACTATATAAGGGCAAAAAGCCAAATATATCTCATTTTAAGGTATTTGGCTGCAAATGTTTTGTTCTGAATAATGGCAAAGAAAACCTTGGTAAATTTGATGCCAAGGCAGATGAGGCTGTGTTTATTGGATATTCATCAACTAGTAAAGCATATAGAGTTTATAATAAAAGAAGAATGTGCATTGAGGAATCTGTGCATGTTAAGTTTGATGAAACTGACAATCCCCAAAAGGGAAGTGTTATTATTGATGATGATGAGGATACAGGTGAAGGAAGCAGTAGCAAACCTCAAGAACAGCAAGAACCACCAACCACATCTCAAGATAAATCAAGAGAATGGAGGAAACCAAGGAACCTCTCTCTTGACAACATCATTGGAGACATCCATAAGGGAGTATCTACTAGATCTTCCTATAACATGTTTTGTGATGATTATGCTTTTGTATCTCAATTTGAACCCTCTTGTGTTGATGATGCTATTCTTGATGAATTCTGGATAAATGCAATGCATGAGGAATTAAATCAATTTAAAAGGAATGATGTTTGGGAATTAGTTCCTTTTAATAGAGATATGAATGTAATTGGAACAAAATGGGTGTTTAAAAATAAGCTAGATGAGAATGGTATTGTGGTTAGAAATAAAGCTAGACTAGTGGCAAAGGGTTATAACCAACAAGAAGGTATAGATTTTGGAGAAACTTATGCCCCTGTTGCTAGATTAGAAGCTGTGAGAGTATTACTTGCTTTTGCCTGCATTCATGATTTCAAATTATATCAAATGGATGTTAAAAGTGCTTTTCAAATGGCTATATAAATGAGGAAGTTTATGTTTCACAACCTCCTGGATTTACTTGACTTTAACTACCCCGAGCATGTATATAAACTTAAGAAGGCTCTCTATGGCCTTAAGCAAGCCCCTAGACAATGGTATGAAAGACTTAGTATATTTCTATTGTCAAAAGGGTATCACAGAGGAAATGTTGACAAGACTCTCTTTATTAAAAAGAGGTCTAACAACATTTTATTGGTTCAAGTATATGTAGATGATATAATTTTTGGATCAACCAATTCATCTCTGTGTGAAGAATTTGTAGATAGCATGTAGGGTGAGTTTGACATGTCTATGATGGGAGAACTCAAATTCTTCCTAGGACTACAAGTCAAACAACTAAAAAAAGAAGGTATATTCATTCATCAAGCAAAATACACTAAGGAATTATTAAAGAAATTTGACATGGAGAGTTGTAAAAGCTCTAATATCCCTATGTCAACTAATCTCTACTTAGATAATGATGCTTTTGCATGATTAGGAGTAGACCAAACCAAATATAGAGGGATTATAGGATCACTTTTATATCTTACGACAAAGCGGACGACATAATGTTCAAGTGTCACGTGTGTGTGCAAGATTTCAATCTGCACCTAAGCAATCACATATGAATGCTTAAGAGAATTTTAAAATATCTCAAAGGAACTACAAACTGTGGTTTGTGGTATCCTAAGGGAACATCCCCTACTTTGGTTGGTTTTAGTGATGCAGATTTTGCTGGATGCAAAACTGATAGGAAAAGCACAAGTGGAGTATGTCACTTGTTTGGAGAATGCTTAGTCTCTTGGTATAGCAAGAAACAAGCTTGTGTTGCTTTATCAACTACGAAGCGAGTATGTTGTCAGCTTAGCTGCTTTTGCTCAAACCATTTGGTTGAAGCAACAACTTGAGGATTTTGGACTAAAGCTTGATCATATCCCCATCAAGTGTGATAACACAAGTGCAATTAGTATCACTAAGAACCCTGTTCTACATTCCAGAACTAAGCATATAGAAGTAAGACATCATTTCATTAGAGATCATGTTGAGAAAGGAGATTGCAACGTAGAGTTTATTGATACGGAGAATCAACTAGCAGATATCTTCACCAAACCTTTGCCAAAGGAGAGATTCTTCAAACTTAGAACCAATCTTGGTATACTAAGTGAAGAACACCTCTCTTGAACTCCCTAAACATGGTTAGATTTATCATTCATAATGTTTTAAATTGATATGAATTCATAGCTTTCAATAGAGATGACCAACACAATTGCAGAATTTGAAAAATCAAATTTTTTTTTGATTACTCACGGCAGTAATCGATTACCACAAACTGGTAATCGATTACCATGCTCTGTTTTAGGCAAATCTTTAATTTGCTCTCGACAGTAATCGATTACCACCTAATGGTAATCGATTACCACGAGTCAGAGAAGAGCCCCTCTTTTGATTACTCTCGGCAGTAATCGATTACCATACCATGGTAATCGATTACCACTGCATCTGAGAGCTTACTTCAAGTGCTAATGGGCCTCTTCTGGAAATTCAATTCAAGATTCAACGAATCTAGACCAAAATTTGAAAGGTTTAATGAGGGATTTCAGATTTTAGGGTTCATCAAATCCAAACCATAGAACCCCTTTCTCTCTCTAAAACTCTCTCATCTCTCTCTAGAAACTCTTCATCTTCTTCTTCAATTCATCCATGGAAGGTCAAGGAAAAGGAAAAAGAACCAAACACATGGGTCACAAATCTACTTCAAGTGTTCCATCTCGTTCAAAGAAGGGAGAATCATCTTCCAAAAGGAAGAACTCCTCAACTCCTGAAGAAACCATGGAGGAACACATTCACCCATGGTTCACCTCTAAAGCTCAAGAGAAACTCTTCTATGGCAAGTATGCAGGAAAGGAGCTTGTACCTGCAAAAATTTTGGATACAATGTGGCTGGATACTGAAGGGTTTACCTTTCAAACGCTTCTCAGGGAACAAAATCTTGAGAAGTTCGTTAGTCTGAAGGGTTACATCTATCCTGATTTGGTGAGAGTATTCTACTCCAACCTTCGACCGACGATGATTCCGAAATGCTTGAGTCGAGGTAAAAGGCAAACCCATCATTTTCTCTAGAGATTTATTCTTTCAAATTGCTTTGGATTCGAGAGAGGAGGTATTAGACCCACATTTGAATTATTGAAAGAACAAGGAATCCATCTTAACAAAGATTCTGTTTATATGAGTTTGCTGAGAAATCCCCAAATTTGGGAAGCAGAAAAGGCTACTAGAAAAGAGAATAGGAAGAAAATCACATATAATATTGGTGGGTTGAATGCTTGATGATGACTTTTACATTACACCATTTGTTGGATATTGGCCGCAAGAGGAGCCAATCATGCCCAATTAATCAAGAAGATTTAGTGATAATTTCTGCTCAAGAATAGGATTCAGATTGATTGGCCTTATGTTGTGATGGACAACATGCTAAAGGCAAAGAAATTCATGGATAACAAGTGTCCCTATTCTTTGTTCATCTCAAGAGTACTTGAGTATTTTCAAGTTGATGTCACAAATGAACATAGAGAGCTGGTAAAGGACATTCACATCATAGGTGAAAGAGCATTAAAAATGATGAGATTGGTACAGACTGATGCTGGATGGATACCAAGGGAGGAAGCACAACCAAAGCAACAGCAACAAGAAGAAGCTCCATCTCATCCACATCCTGATGATGATGATGATTCAGCTGCAGGGGAATACATTCCCAAGTCACGCTTCGAATCCATTGTCATTGATAGATTGGACGAGATTGAGAAACGCATAGAAGAGGTAGACGAAGCAAACGAAGAGCGCTTCCAAGAACTCAAGGAGATGATGGAGTCTCTTCATGCTCGTTTTGATACTATGTAGTTTTCCTTTCCTATAGATTCCCTTTTTTTGCTTATTGATATACCAAATAGGGGGAGAAATCATAGGCTATCCTAGATCGGGGGAGAAATCATAGGTTATCCTAGAACGGGGGAGAAATAGAAATTCTGGTAGTACTCTGTTTGTGTAGTCTGAACAATTTGGATTTTAGAATTATGGTTAATTTATAAATCTGCAATACTTTCATAATACCTTGGTCATTTATCTATGATTGTGAATTGATTCATGTTTAATACTCTCTGAATGAATGATTGTATATGATAATTGCTCTAATACATAATACTATGTATGGTGAATCTGCAATATACTGTGTATTTGGTTATTTCTATCAATTGCAGGAATGTTAGAAGATCAACACATATTCTAAAAACTCCAAAAGAAAACCCTTGTTGATATTTGGTACATCAAAACCAAAAAGGGGGAGATTGTTGGAACTAAAGCTTGATGAAGTTTTGGTGTCTCTCTTGGTGTTTTTGATTTTGATGTAATGTAATTTTTTGGTTTTCTTAGATGAATGTATTTAGGAGTTTTTCATGTGTATTGATTGGTTAGAATAGGAATGTGTGTGTTGTTCTCTGTTTGAAAATTTATCAGACGATACATCAGACGATAGGTATCAGACGATACATACCAGACGAAAGGGTACAGACGAAAGGGTACAGACGAAATGGTACCAGACGAAAGGGTACCAGACGAAAGGGTACAGACGAAAGGGTACAGACGATAGGTATCAGACGATACATATCACACGATATATATCAGACGATATACATCAGATGATAGACTTCAAAGTTTACTCATTCAGTCTGAAGAATTGCATCGTACTGGCTCCGGGAAGTGAAGATCAGGCGATACATGCAATGATAAAAGAAGACTACTCAAGCTAAAGTCTTCGTCTTACCATAAAGTGAAATCTAAGATGGAAGGATAAGATTTAAACTTCAAGACTACTCATGCAAGATCTTAATAAACTACATCGTCGACCTGGGAAGAAAAAGAAACAGGCAAAAGTAACTCCAACATTTCAAAATCTAAGAGTTACAATGGAAGTAATCGATTACCATAAGACAAGATGTCGATTACCACGAGCCAATGAATCGATTACCATAAGGTCATGTCGATTACCATGCCGAAAAATCACCGAATGAATTTCATCTCGTGAAGTCGATTACCACGAGTATAAATCGATTACCACCGTAGAGAATGTTTAAAAGTTGCCTGAAATGATTTTTCTAACATCCCACTTGATTGCCCACTTATTTAAATCAATTTTAAACTTCATAAAAGTCAATATTTGAGGCTCCAACGGTTCAATTTGAGGCTCCTCCAACGTTCTGATTTTTGGAGATCAAATTGTCAACAATTGAGGCTCCATCTTACTCTATAAATAGAAGCTACTTTGAAAACCATAAATAGAGTTTTGATATAGAGTTTTTGTACAGATTTGAAAACACTCTTGAAAGACTTGAAATTCATTTTCAGAAAAGCCTATACACTTTCAAATCCTCTCTAAGAGAGCTTATCATTTTCTTCAAGAGAAATCACTAAGAACTTCAAGAGTTCTTGAAAGAGTTTTTGAGAAAAGGCAACAATAGTCATTCTACTGATTGGGTGGTATTCAAAGTTCTATTAAATTGTGATCAGAATCTACACTCCAGGTGTTTTCTAAACTGATCTTTTGTTTGTCAATTTGATTGTTGAGTTATTACTCTAGGAGAGAGGTCTCTCTGGATAGAGTAAGAGTATTTGAGAAGTGTTTTCTCAAAGGTTTGATCTTGGGTGTGCCAAGGTCAGGGAAGAACTGTTCTTTGGGTTGAAGAACAGGTTTGGGTGTTTTGATTTCGTTTTTGTGTTGCTAGTTGCAGAGTGAATGTAATAGAACACAAAAGGGATCATTTGATAGTGGAAAACCAATTGCAACAGTTGTTGGATTGGGACTGGATGTAGGCAGTTGGCTGAACCAGTATAAATCACTGTGCACTCTTCTTCTTCCTTACACTCTTTATCATTTACCATATATTGCTGCTATCATTGTTTAACTTCTGCAATTTGTTTGGTAAATTGGTAATTAACTCAGTAATTAACTTGGTAATCAACTTCAACTGGAAAGGGTAGATACACATTGTATAAACTGAATATTGATTACATACTTGCTATTGATAATTCCTTTGATATTTCTGCTGCAACTTGAATATACTCTGTTTGAATTAAAAGGAATTTGTAAATCACGAAAAATAGGCCAAAAGTGAACTAGAATCTATTCACCCCCCTCTAGATTCACCCAAAGGGACCATCAATAGGGTGGACTCATACTTGTTTAAATGCTATTACCACGTAAATCGATTTGATTAGCTCTTGCATTGTCGATATGTGATATTTTACCTTAACTATTTTATTTGATCTATTGGATGAAACTAAAATATTTATAAGCATTTTTAACATGTTTTGTTAAATTAATAGGAATGATTAGGGAAGACCTGTCAATAAAGATCAGATTAGTTCAAGAAAAAGAATTGCAAGTATGTTTAATTATAAAATATCATACAGGAAGACAAAATAGCTATTAAACGATTATTTTAGTTTACTAGAACATCGACAGATCTTTTTAGCTCGACGAAAATTTTATTCTTTTCCTAACGATTTTATTAAATAGAAATAGAGAATGAAATAACTAGAAAAATACACAAATTGTTCTAATACTGTTCTTCTATAGGGATCATCTAAAAAGCAAGGTGTTTTAAATCTATTCATACAAAACAAAAAGGCTTGGTACGCTAAACAAAAAAGCAATGGCCATGGTGTTTGGTGATTGGTGATTGGTGATTGGGAAAGATGTTAAGCTTCCTATTTGGCTAAAAAATATGCAAATTTATTTTCCTGGTTCTTATTATCAAATTTTTTCACGATGATTATTTTGTTAGTAACCGTTTTATTCGTGAATTCTGACAATTTGGTCGTGTTTTTTTGGACTTTCAAGCCAAGTGTAGATGCTTTTAAATATTGCAATCCAATAATCCAGGTAGACGGTATGCACTTGTACGACAGATATTGTGGAACACTTTTGATGGAGGACCATCTCCATTAGTGACTCAAATACAAGGAGAAAGTCAAAGGAGAATCATAAGGTCAATGCTCAAGAAAATACAAGAACAATGATGTGGGTGCTCCATGGAAGGTGCTCCAATGAAGCTCCCAAGGTTGCCCTGATCTAGTCTTCAACACACACCTCACGGTTGCACCAAGAGAAAGTCTCGGCCGAAGCAAGGAATTTGGTGTTTAAGGTGAAAGAAATGAAACGGAAAAATGGAGGAGAAAGGAATGGTGGTGGCGCCAAGGTGTTGACACTTATAAGCCTAGGAGGAACCGCCACAATGGGTATAGAGAACCATTGATAAGATTCAAAGAGAATCCCCTAAGGGAACAAGAGAAGAAAATCTCTCAAGAATGCACAAAGTTATTCATTCAACAATTCATCAAAAAACCCTTACAATGGGGTTTGGCCATGGTATTTATAGGAAACCAAACTTGACCTCTAAGCAAGCCTCAACCACGGTTTGGGAGCTCCTAACCAAGGTTAGGGCTGCACCAATCTGTGGCCTTCCTTGCAAGCCAAGTAACCAAGGTAGTTATGGTGGTTACTTGGTTGTTAGGAAGTCACATGGCCTTCACATGGGTGCACATGGGTTTGTCTCCCCTTGTAGCCCATGTGATGAGCCATGTCATCAATCCTTGGCACCTCCTAATCAAGGGTGGAAATCCTTGATTAAGTGTTGGTATGGATCCAATACTTAATCAAGGGCTCTTCCTAGTTTAGCAAGTGCCTCAAGGTTCACACAAGTCTCTTGAAAAAAAAAGGGTTTCGGTTTTCTTTTAAAACCTTGTGTGACCTTGATTCGGATGGCATGTGTATGGAACCGTGGGCTTGGCCCTAAAAACCCATGGGCTTAGCCCAAGTCATATCCTAGAGCTATTACAACATAGGACTTAATCATGTTTAAAGGAATTTACAAGTAGGTTACAAGTGATAAGTCCTATACTAGCTTCATGGTCTTGGAGTCTTCCCACCTCCTCTTCTAGCCTCCTTTGCATGCTTCTAGTAACTCTTCTAGATGTTCCTACATCAAACCCTCCTTCTTTGCTTGAACTTGTCCTCAAGTTGAGGTCATCATTTGTACCTACATCACACAAAGAAAGATCAGTTATATTGAAAGAGTTACTACCACCATACTTACTTGGTAGGTCTAGCTTGTAGGCGTTTGGGCCCAACTTCTCCAAGATCTTGAAGGGTCCATCTCCTCTTGGAAGAAGCTTGGAACTCCTCAAGGTAGGGAACCGCTCCTTTCTCAAGTGCACCCAAACCATGTCCCCTACTTTGAACTCGATAGCTCTATGGTGCTTGTTGTAGGCCTTCGCTATTTGCTCATTCTTCTTTGCTATCTTCTCCTTTACTTGAGCGTGTAATTCTTGGATCTTTCTAGCCTTCTCTTGACCACTTATATTACAAGAAAACTCAATAGGCAAAGCCACTAGATCAAGTGGGGTGAGTGGGTTAAATCCATAAACAACTTGAAAAGGAGAAAACTTAGTAGTGGAATGTTCAACCCTATTATAGGCAAACTCAATATGAGGTAGCCAATCTTCCCAACTCTTAATGTTCTCACCAACAAAAGTCCTCAATAGTTGACCCAAGGTCCTATTGACAACTTCGGTTTGCCCATCCGTTTGGGGGTGGCAAGTTGTAGAGAAGAGAAGCTTGGTTCCAAGGCAATTTCAAAGGGTTCTCCAAAAGTGCCCAAGGAATTTTGAGTCTCGGTCACTCACAATTGTCTTGGGTACTCCATGGAGTCTTACTACTTCTTTGAAAAATAGCCTTGCAATATTCGAAGCGTCATCAACCTTCTTGCAAGCTATGAAGTGAGCCATTTTTGAAAACTGGCATACAACTACAAAGATACTATCCATTCCTCTTTTGGATTTAGGAAGACCAAGGATAAAATCCATGGAGATGTCCATCCAAGGAATGGTAACAAGCGGAAGAGGTTGGTATAAGCCATTAGGGGAGACCTTAGACTTGGCTTTGTTACAAGTGATGCACCTAGAAATGTGTTTCACTACTTGGACCCTCATGTGAGGCCAATAGAAGTTCTCTTGTAACATAGCCAATGTCTTATCCCTACCAAAATGACCCATCAAACCTCCTTCATGGGTCTCAATCACCAATAAGTCCCTCAAGGAAGACTTTGGCACACACAATGCTTGGCCCTTGAAAAGATACCCATCGTGCCTAAAGTAGTCCTTGAATGCACCTTTGGTACTTGATTCCCAAATAAGACCGAAGTCTTCATCATGGGCATACATAGATTTAATATGATCAAAACCATACATCTTACACTCAAGCATGTTAATCAAGGTGTGCCTTCTACTTAGCGCGTCGGCAACTATGTTACTAGACCCTTGCTTATACCTGACTATGTAAGGGAATTGTTCTATGTACTCTACCCACTTAGCATGTCTCTTATTTAATTTTCCTTGCCCTCTCAAATATTTTAAGGCCTCATGGTCGGTGTGAACTACAAACTCTTTAGGTAGTAAGTAATGTTGCCACACTTGAAAAGCCCTAACTAAAGCATACAACTTTTTATCATAGGTTGAGTAATTTAGGTGCCCCCCCTTTAACTTCTCACTAAAATAAGCTATAGGGTGTTTCCCTTGCATTAAGACCGCGCCTATGCCTACGTTGGATGCATCACATTCAAGTTCAAATGAAAGAGCAAAATTCGGTAAAGCAAGTATAGGTGAGTGTGTGAGTTTGTGTTTAAGCACTTTGAAGACTTCCTCTTGAGAGGGTCCCCATGTAAACATAGTGTCCTTCTTTACAAGTTCATTCAATGGGCTAGCTATAGTGCTAAAATCTTTAACAAACCTTCTATAGAAACTAGCTAGACCATGAAAGCTTCTTACCTCTTTCACACATGTTGGGGTTGGCCACTCCTTGATTGCTTGAATCTTGGTTTCATCAACCTCCACACCTTTTGCACTTACCACAAAGCCGAGGAAGATCACCTTCTCGGTTCCAAGTATGCACTTCTCTTTATTTGTATATAACTTTTCTTTCCTAAGTACTTCTAAGACAAGCCTTAAATGGATTATATGTTCTTGAGAAGACTTGCTATATACTAGGATATCATCAAAGTAAACTACTACAAATGTTCCTAAAAATTCCCTCAAGACATGATTCATGAGTCTCATGAATGTGCTTGGAGCATTAGATAATCCAAAAGGCATTACTAGCCACTCATATAGTCCAAATTTAGTCTTAAAGGCGGTTTTCCACTCATCCCCTTCCTTCATTCGGATTTGGTGGTAACCACTTTTAAGATCTATTTTAGAAAATATGGTGGATCCATGTAATTCATCTAATAGATCATCTAACCTAGGGATAGGATGTCTATATCTAATAGTAATATTATTTACCGCTCGACAATCCGTGCACATGCGCCATGTACCCTCCTTCTTAGGAACCAAGATGATTGGAGATGCACAAGGTGAGAGGCTTTCTTTGACCCATCCCTTCTTTAAGAGATCTTGAACTTGCCTTTCAATTTCGTGTGCTTCTTGTGGTGAGCTCCTATAGGATGGCTTGTTGGGGAATTGTGAACCCGGAATGAAATCGATTTGATGTTCTATTCCTCTTATAGGAGGCAACCCATGAGGTAGCTCTAAAGGAAAAACATCTTTGTACTCTTCAAGTACTTCTTCTATTTCCTTGGATTCATTCATACACGCATTTAATATCATCGGATTCGGTAAGCATAGAAACATAGACCTTTTAGCAAGGTACTCCCTTTTAATGTCCTTACAAGAAATAAGCAAAGTCCCTTTACAATTATTTTTGCTATCTACTTTACACTTAGAATTATTTACACTACTTTTTACATGTTTCTTCTTTGTATGGCTCTCGGC
This sequence comes from Hylodesmum podocarpum, assembly GCA_026586105.1. NCBI lineage: Eukaryota > Viridiplantae > Streptophyta > Magnoliopsida > Fabales > Fabaceae > Hylodesmum > Hylodesmum podocarpum. The sequence goes on along the minus strand of JALJEV010001430.1, from coordinate 7,131,194 downwards.
CAAAACCTTAGTGGGCTTGGAGCTCTCGGCCATGTCTTGCTTTCCTTCTTGGGACCTCTTAATCTTCATTTTGATTTGGTCCTCACATACATCCTTTGGGGCTAAGGGCTTTAAGAGCACTTTTCTACCTTTAAATGTAAACAAGTAGGTGTTAGCAAGTCCATCATGAATAACATTCCTATCATATTGCCATGGCCTACCTAAAAGCATATGTGTAGCTTCCATGGGTACAACATCACATAGAATATTATCACAATACTTACCAATAGAAAAAGTGATCATATTGCCTATCTACTTTAACTTCCCCATTTTCACTTAACCATTGCAACTTGTATGGTTTAGCATGAATTAAAGTTGGCAAGTTAAGTTTATTTACAAGTCTTTCACTAACTACATTTGTACATGAACCACCATCTATGATAAGGGAGCAAACATTGTCCTTTACCTTACACCTTGTATGGAAGATATTTTCCCTTTGAGTTTCATCCAAATCATGGTTCAATTTTAATAACCTTCTTACCATTAGTAAATCCCCCTCCTCGGCCTCTTCACTAAAGGTGGAGTGAGCTTCACCTTGATCTTCCTTTTCACTTGAAGATCCACTTGATTCCTCACTAGTGATTCCTCCATCTTGCCTTATCACCATTGCTATTTTGTTTGGACATTGTGATGCAATGTGGCCCCTTCCTAAACACTTGAAACATTTGATGTTACTTGATTTAAAGGGTTGAGATGAAGGAACTACCTCTTTACCTTTAGTGAGTTCTCGGTTACTCTTCATTGGAGGCCTAGGTGAATAGTCTTTGTTGCTCTTACCCTTCCAAGTTGATGTAGAAGTATTGGAGGCCCTTTTGAAGCTAGCTTTCCTTCTCAATTGGGACTCTACCCTCTCGGCCAAGTGGATGGCTTCCTCAAGGTTGGAGTATCTTTGCAATTCAAGGACATCTTGCACTTCCCTATTGAGTCCATGCACAAACCTTGCCATTGTAGCTTCTAGGCTCTCTTCAATTTGGGCTCTAAGCATGGTAACTTCTAAGTCTTTGTAGTAGTCTTGAACACTCCTACTAACTTGCACAAGTCTTTGTAGTTTGTGATGCAAATCCCTCATGTATGTTGGTGGCACAAACCTCTCTTTGAGGGCTTGTTTCAACTCCTCCCAAGTAGTGATCCTAAGTCTCAAGTACCCATTACCTCTTTCTTGTTGATGCCACCAAATTAATGCATATTCTTCAAATTCAAGGGTGACCAAGTGCAGCTTCCTCTCCTCACTAAGCATAGGGTAGCTACTAAGTATTTGGTCCACTTTCATAGCCCATTCCAAGTACACATCCGCACCACCACTTCCATTGAATTTGGGAATGAAGAATTTCACATTTCTCTCATCAAACCGCTCATCATCCTCCCAATTTTGTCTACCATAGCCTCGGGTCCCTCTTCCTCCAACATGTGCAGCACCTCTTCCACCCCTCCTATCATTCACAAAAGGGTTCCCACCATGTGCTCCATGCCCAAAGAAGTTCCCACCATCACTACCAATGGAACTCATGTGCTCACCTCTCCTACTACCTCTTCTCTCACTTTCTCTTCCACTATCCTCATCATTTCCTCTTCTACCTCTCCTTCCTCCCTCTTTATTGTTCTTCCTCTCCTTCTCATGTGTCTCTTTTATCTCCCTCACTCCCTCCTTAACACTCTCCCTCAAACTTATTTGGATCTCATTCATTCTTTCCATCATTTTGTCCATCAAAGCTTGGGTCCTAGGTGAGTGCTCATTACCCACACTTGGGGAACTTGCCATAGCTGCAAAGAAAGGTTAGTATACAGAAAATACAAAGGGAAATAAAACCTCACAAGCTCACTAAGTGTATCACTCAATCAACTCGTGTATCACACAAAAATAAAGTTTTTTCTCTAATGTTCTCTCTTGCCTTTTACCACTCTTTTTCTCTAAGCTCCCTTAGTAAACTCTCTTCTAATCAATTATCAAGGTCTTATCACACCATCATGAAAGAAGAACAGCACCAATACTAGGCTTAAGAGGCCAAGAAAGACAAAGGACTCTAAGACAAAACCAAGGAATCCAAAGGAGACAAGCAATAAAAAGCTAAAAATAGAAATGATAGGCACTCAAATTGTGGAGAAACTTTTAGGAGAAAAAGGTTTATACTAGGGCAGCAAGATAGCATCCAAATGCCCACAAGAAGATGTCAAAACAGAGATGAAAACATGGTATACAATACTGGACAGCAAGCTCACACAAAGCAAATAGTCACCAAAAATTTTAGAAACCGAAAACAAAAATCAGCAAAATTAGAAACCAATTTTTCCTAGGTTACAAATAGGTAAACTATCATGTGATCTAATGCCAATCCAATATACATCCAATAAGTGCAGTACCAATACAGTTCCAGCAAAGTGTAAAAGATGAAAGAAAAAGAAAATTACATGTAACTCATCAAAAGATACACAAATCACTAGGAAGCTCAAAACTAGAATTCTACTAGAATGTGTAGGCTCTTTCCTAGGTCCAATGGTGTTTCCTTTGTGTAACTCTTTTTCTTTTTCACTTCTTTAACTCTTTTCTTGCTGTAATCTTTCTTTTCTTTTCACTTTCTATGGTTCTTGAATTTTTCTACTAGTTTTAGAACCACTACTATTCACTACTTGTTTTTCTTTCCACTTGTTTTTCTTTCTCTTTTCTTTTCTTTTCTTTTGATTTTGATTCTTTTCTTTTGCTTTACTATGGCTGGACCGAAACCTTAAGGGATCTAAGAGCCACTTTCTAGGTTCAAATCTAGCTTATCATAGCATTTACAAAGTCTAGCCAAAATTACAAATCAAAAGGTAAACTAAAAATTTACTAAAAAGCATGTAACATGTAAGCATACACTAGAATTGCTCCTAACACTTTAGCATTCATGTGAGATATGTGACCAAAGCTTAAGTGCAGTACAATCCAGCAAGCATACCATAAAGTGCAGTAAAGAATCAAGACTAAACAAAAATCCTAGAGGCATACATGAATCATAACTTGCAAGGGAAAAATCTAGATGATCATGTGAGTCAAAATTGCAAGCTAGAAAATCATGCATTCAAGAAACTTATGGATGAACATTCCAGTATGAATCACGGCCTAATGCAGCAACCAAAAGAATCAAAGCATGCCCAACTCAAAACTAAAGAACATGACAACTCAAGGAACTCAAAATAGGCTACTCTATGGAAGAAAGACTCTAGAGATGAAGAAGACTCAGAGAAGAAAAATAAGACTCAAGGAACTCAAAACTAACCGTGAAGATGAACCAATGGTGAAGACAACTATGCTCTTGATACCACATGATGTGGGTGCTCCATGGAAGGTGCTCCAATGAAGCTCCCAAGGTTGCCCCGATCTAGTCTTCAACACACACCTCACGGTTGCACCAAGAGAAAGTCTCGGCCGAAGCAAGGAATTTGGTGTTTAAGGTGAAAGAAATGAAACGGAAAAATGGAGGAGAAAGGAATGGTGGTGGCGCCAAGGTGGTGACACCTATAAGCCTAGGAGGAACCGCCATAATGGGTATAGAGAACCATTGATAAGATTCAAAGAGAATCCCCTAAGGGAACAAGAGAAGAAAGTCTCTCAAGAATGCACAAAGCTATTCATTCAACAATTCATCAAAAGACCCTTACAATGGGGTTTGGCCATGGTATTTATAGGAAACCAAACTTAGCCTCCAAGCAAGCCTCAACCACGGTTTGGGAGCTCCTAACCAAGGTTAGGGCTGCACCAATCCGTGGCCTTCCTTGCAAGCCAAGTAACCAAGGTAGTTATGGTGGTTACTTGGTTGTTAGGAAGTCACATGGCCTTCACATGGGTGCACATGGGTTTGTCTCCCCTTGTAGCCCATGTGATGAGCCATGTCATCAATCCTTGGCACCTCCTAATCAAGGGTGGAGATCCTTGATTAAGTGTTGGCATAGATCCAATACTTAATCAAGGGCTCTTCCTAGTTTAGCAAGTGCCTCAAGGTTCACACAAGTCTCTTGAAAAAAAAAAGGGTTTCGATTTTCTTTTAAAACCTTGTGTGACCTTGATTCGGATGGCATGTGTATGGAACCGTGGGCTTGGCCCTAAAAACCCATGGGCTTAGCCCAAGTCATATCCTAGAGCTATTACAACATAGGACTTAATCATGTTTAAAGGAATTTACAAGTAGGTTACAAGTGATAAGTCCTATACTAGCTTCATGGTCTTGGAGTCTTCCCACCTCCTCTTCTAGCCTCCTTTGCATGCTTCTAGTAACTCTTCTAGATGTTCCTACATCAAACAAGTTGAAAGAGAGTTGACCAATGGTCAAAGTCAACACTCAACTCTAGATGACTTTTCTCTTGTAATTAGATCTTGTAATATTTTAAGTGTTTCGTAAGCTTTTAATTATTCTTGTAATAATTGAATTTGGGCCTTTAAGAACAATAGAATGGCACGACCCTTGTAAAGCATGCAAAACGAAATCAATTCTAAGTTTAGAATGGGAGAGAGTGGCGCACACTCTCCTTACAGAGAATGGAGAGATTTTGGGAGGAGAGTCAGTGGTCATTCCACTAACTCAATTTGAATTTCAACCCTTGGATGGAATCTAACATCCAATGGCTGAATTCAAATTCGGTGCACACATGTTTAACTAAATTGTAACCTTAAGATTATGATTTAATCCTACGATTCGAATTTAATCTTGAATCACATGTTCCATGCCTCTCTTAAGTGCATTAAGACCTCTAGTTTAAAACATGATCCTAAGGTGAAGAGTAATGATCCGTGCCTTGGCTCTTAGAAGCTTTGAGGAACATTGTTTAGCATATTCATTCAAGGACTAAGTTTTAATCTTAGTTTAGTGCCTTAATTCACCTTTGCTGCCACCTTAGGTAGGATAAATAGGAGAAAATTTGAATGTTGAGGACTTTTTATCAAAATTTTTGAATATTGAATATGACAAGTACGATTTCTTGAGGAACATTCTCTCTTAGGGTTTCTTCTTGAACCTTAGAATCTTATCAATGAGATCACTCCTTGTGACGATTCCTCACTTGGCTTATTGCAATGTATGACACCATTCCATCTCTAATCTCTATTTCATTTTCTATTTTCCGTCTTGTTCTTGAGTTTGAATTCACGTTCCGCAAGCTACATCATCTATCCGTGGAGTTATCAATTGGAGAATGAAGATTGGGACAATTTCAAGCATCTTCTCAAGCCTTCTTGTAACAAGTGGTATCAGAGCTAGTTCTTCTTCAAGATTGGAACTTTACTTCGTTTGGTTAGTAGTTTATTCGGTCTTCCTTCGAATTTTTTGTTTCTTCTTCTAATTCATCTAGTTGTGCTCAGGTTCATCTTAGATTCCTTGATTTGTCTAGTAGTTTTGTCAATTTTATGATTAGGAAATTTTGTTCTGTCAAAATGCTCAAATTAGTCCCATTCATGCTTTGATTCGTTTGGTTTCTGTTCCTCTATGTCAAATCTGAAGAAGCATCTCAAAAACATGTTCACATGTGTTGAATTACAAGTTTGCACTGTAGCCTAACATGCTAGTGTATATGCCCGTATATGTCATTTGGTATGCTATCCCATATGCTAGCCTATGTATCCGCTATATATGATATATGAGCCATATGATTCAACTCTGTTTTGGACGTGTAATTCCCTGTTTTGTCTCGTCAATTCTGTTCTAGTTCATGTTAAATGTTGTTCACATGTTCTATGCTTAGTATTTTGTACAATTTTGAATTCAGATAGCTGTTATCTTGCTTATCTTTTTATGAGTAATTTTAGACTTAAAATGCCTTAGTTCTAGCTATTAAGTGTCTGTCCAGTAATCAAATCAAAAGAAAAGAGCAAAGAAAACTCAAAAAAAGAAAAACAAGAGCAAAAAGATGATGATATCATTTTCAACTATCACACCTGGAATATTGCAAAAAAAAATTAGTGTTTCATATTTAAAAAATAATAAAACATATAAAATTAAACAATAAACCATTTTTAAGATAATAAAAAAATTATTCCTAATAACCAATTAAAAAATAAATCGTACATTACAACAAACATAAAATTACTCTGACATTTAAACAAAAATTTCCAATTAAATTTTATAACTAAACAATCATTAAAATTAAACTAAAAATATCATTTTTCCAAAATAACTAAAACTAAACTTAGAAAAACAAAATATTACTAAAAAGAAATAGTCCAATATTCAAAAATATTGTTCCTATTAAAATTTTTTAACTAACAATCATTAAAACTAAACTAAAAATATCATTTTTCTAAACTAACTAAAACTAAAAATAACAAAAAATATATTCCTAACAAAATTTTATTTAAATAAACTATATCAACATATAAAATAAAAATTTACTCTTAAATTTTTTAACTAACAATCATTAAAATAAACTAAAAATATCAATTTTCTAAACGAAGTTTTCTTAAACTTAAAAAACATTTATATTCCAAACAAAATATTATTAAAAAAAATTAGTCCTACATTTTAAAAAATAAATTCGTATTCACCTTTTTTAACTAACAATAATTAAAACTAAACGAAAAATATCAATTTTCTAAACTAACTAAAACTAAACATAAAAATAATATATTCCTAACAAATTTTATTAAAAAATAATTTTTCCAGCAATTAAAAAAAAAAGTTCATATTAAATTTTTTTAATAACAATCATCAAAAGTAAACTAACAATATAATTATTCTAAACTAATTAAAACTAAAATTGAAATAAATAAAATATTCGTAAAGAAATTTTAATTAAATTTTTTTTCAACATTTACTTATAAATTTACTATGAATATTTTTTTTAACTAAAATAACAATGATTAAAACTAAACTAACAATGCCAATTTCCTCAACTAACTAAAACTAAACTTAAAAAAAATAAATTCCTAACAACAATTTATGTAAAAAAATTATTCCGAAATTTAAAAAGATATTTTCTATTAAAATTTTGAACTAACAATTATCAAATCTAAACTAACAATATAACTATTCTACACTAACTTAAACTAAACAATAAAAAATTATTCCTATCAACATTTTATTAAAAAATTCCTATTAAGTTTTTTTAACTAACAACCATTAAAACTGAACTAATAAATATATTTACACTAAACAAGAATGTTAACATTCAATTTCTACACTAACAAGATAACTAAATTTCTACACTAACTATAGTTATTCTAGATTAACCTAAATTTCTAAACTACTAATTAAAAAATAAACAATTAAAAAGAAGTATACATATTGATATGTGATGGATTGTTAAACCTTGGTGCCCAAAATTAAGAGGAGGTTCAGTGAAAAGATGAGATGCAAGCGATGGATGAAGAGGTAGGTGAAGAAGAGTAAAAAATTTTACTCGTACTCTTTAAGTAGCAGGGACTAAGGCAAAATAAATTAAAGCAATGCGCTTAATCTCTGCTTTCACTTCATCCCTCTCTCTCACCTAACAAACTGCTTTTGCTTCTTCACTGTTTTTACCTCATGGTTCGATCTTATTTCATTCCTCTCTCACCCCTCTTTATTGTTTTAGGGTTCGTTTTCCTTTGCATGCATAGGAAATTCATTCTATTCCTTGATTTTGTAGGTTCTAGTCTCATTGCTTTTTAGTTGTGTTCGAATTACTTTTAGAGTTCCAGGGCATTCTCGTTTGCTCATTCTTACTTATAATAATTTTTATTTTTTTTTGTGCTATTGGCCTAATTAGTTTTGCTTGCACTGATCCCTACACTAATTTCAAACTACTCATGAGAGAAAATAAACTTTATGTATATATGATATATATCAGTTGTAGTTTATTCAATGATCGTAATTAGTGATTATTCAATTTCAATTTCTATACCATTTTGGACTATGATAGTTATTAGAATTTTACTATTCACGATTTGATTCATTTATCTTAGAATGAATCTTAGGAAGTGTTTGATGTTGAACTTTTAGCTTGAGTTTTACAATTAATAAATGTAACTGACAATGAAATAGACAATCAGGTATATCAACAAGACATTAGTTTGAGGCATTTCTTGGGACATGAATCATCTCTGTTGCAAATTATTCTTTAACTTTAAAGCTCTAGATTTGCATGACAACATATAGAACTTTAGTTGCAAAATGTCTTTGGTTGTATTTTAGGACTTCCATGTGTTGTAATTTGTAGTGTGAATTAAATTCATGTTTGAATTAAAATCTAAATAATGTTGTAATTTCTTTCATTCTAAGTCAGGTAGTTTCACGTCTGAAAGTTATTCAGAATAAGTTTTTTAAAAATGGACTATTTGTCCACATTGTTTTCTTTAGTATAAATAAATTTTGGTATGAAAATATTTTTTATCAGAAAGAGAAAAGGGGAGCACGAGGCATCTTCTGTCACAAGAAAAAAAATGTTCATAAGAACCATAGAAAAACTATACAATGGAAATTTCTTTCGTGTTTGTCTTTATCTTATGTTATGGGTATTAAATTTTACTTTCTTTTTTCTTGATGATAAATTTAGTATGTGATGTGCTTTAGAAGAATATATCTCTTATTTGTTTGTGTTGTTGGCATATTTGACAGGTATACGGTGAAATTAGCAAACAAGTTTTACGTAGGAGATCAGACCATTCATTCTTCCAAGGTAAAAAAATATTTTAGTTATGGAGAATAAACCATTTTGCATAAAGATATGATACCTGTTCGTAGTATTGGTACAGCTAGGGCATAATAATTTAGTAATAAATTATGATTTTCTTAAAGATTTTGCCAAAGTTTTATTTAACAAGAAAATCTACAATAAATTTTCTGCAAATACAAATTCACAGGAAATTCCGTAAAAACTTTTCATGGAAATTCACCAACAATTTTTCTTGCATGTTGCAAAAACTAAATTAAATTTTGCCTGAAAAAATACATTTGCAGGAAATCTCATATGAAATAAAAAAATTTGGTGTTTTTTTCTGTGATTTTTAATTCCTAAGAAAAAACTTGTAATTAATATATAGATGCACTAAAATCTGCAGAAAATTCCTGTGAATATTTTTTGCAGCAAATTCATTAATAAATTAGTTCATTTCTATTACTCAAAACAAAGAAATTCTGGAGATGAGCACAGCCATGGTCAGAGCCATTTGCAAAATAATAGCCAGGACAAGAAATTGAAACTTATTATAACAATACTATTCAAATTATAATTATAATATATTAAATTTAAACTCAACTTTTTATGATTTCAAATTAATTCATACGGTGGATAACATTATTTCAATAAGGTCATAATATTTGAAATAAATGAGATAAAAAAAAATCCAAAAATAAAATCATTTTAAAGAATTTGAAACACTTAGTTGCTAACATTTTTTTTTACTGTGGTTTCTGACTTGGGTTCTAAAAATCAGGTCCAAACTTTAATTTAACCCGGTCAAAGAACTTAAAAATCAATTAGCATTAAGGGAACAATTCTCGAGATACCTTTTTTTCCTAATATTTTGAAGACCCATATCTTAACGAAACCATATCTTAACGAATTATAATTTTTGTTATGTTCCTGCTAAAACGTAAAAAGAAAAAACAAAGTAAAAAAATAATTTTAAGACTATATTTTTCTATTAAATATATCGAGTAAGTAATATCTTAATTATAAATAATATATACTCATGATAGCAAAATAATCTTATGTTGGACATGTTTGACTAAGAAATACAATTTCATTAATGAATGGTCTATGATAATTTTTTTTATAATTTTTTATTAGGTTTTTTATGTCATTTTTATATAAATTTTATGATTTTCTAACAATTTTTTCTTCAAAATCTTTTATGATCTTTGCAAAAGTATAATCATTTTTTAAAAAATTCTATTAAAAGTATACTAAAATAATTTTTTTTTCCTAGAGCTATGGTATAATATTTTTAATAAATAACATAACTTGTTTTGCAATTTTAATAGAAATAATTTAAATATAAATTCTCTATTATTTTAATTTAGTAATAGACGGTAATATAAAGTCACTATATTTAATTTAATTTTTTATAAAACTGTTAAAAAATAATTTTCAATGATAATATCAAAATATTCATAAAACTATCAAAAAAATTTATGTAACTATATTAAATTTAAAAATATTCATAAAAAAATGATAATAGCGTAATATTTTAAATTTAAACATTTTAATCCCTCCAAGATTTTTAAAGAAGTTCCACCGCGTCTTTTCCAAGGTATTCTCTGGCGGTTTGGAACACCAAAGTAACAATAGAAAGAATAGAAAGGAGCAGTGCACGTATCTCCCAAAGAGAATCACTGATCTGCCGTCGCATAGGTACAAAATGTAGAGAGTAAGAATGTTATTTACTTAAATAATAACTAATTTTTGAAATCTACACATTGCCCATAGATATAATCTATTACAAGTATATAAATAGGAACAATCTTTATTTTAGAAGTCGATCTTATAGACATATCACCCATATTTTAAATTAAAGGTATAACTCGATCATCCATAAAAAATTTAATACTCTACTTGAATAATAAATATTGTTTGATCTTCAAAGCATGATTCTGAGTAGATCTTTGTACATTTCATCTAAGCTTTTGTAGTATAATAAATTTTACGCATATACATTTTTTCATAATAAATTTTACGCAGCATATACATCTGTTCAGTAGCTCTTATTTTGATGGAATGAGTTAACTGAAGTATGTATATGACTGCAGAGGTGAGAGTAAAGCTGATTAAGGTGAATGCATGTTAGAGATATAGAATTGAGAAGAAAGAAAAAAAAAAGTGAGAGAAAAGTAAGAAGAATGGAAGGGTCAGGAGAAGGAGAAGGATCGGGATCAGGAAGAGAGAATGACAGGAAGGGAAAATGGGTTCTGACAGAAAAACAAGAGAAAGAGATGTGGGAAATGATTGAGAACCAGAGAAAGAAGATGATGGGCTTTGGATTAGAAGAACCTGAGAGAGAGAATAGAAAGCGCATTTTGAAAGAAGAAGAAAAAGAAGAGAACAAAGAATTAATTCACAACAAAAAGAAAATGGCCTTGGGGTGACAAAGAACAAGGTCTAACTTTTTATTTTGTCTTTCACTTCTTTTTTCTGTGTTCAATTTGAATGCAAAAAATTTGTGATTTCAAGGTTTACTTAATTTGTTGTTTATTATGAGTATGATAGATTGGGGAACGCAAGGTGGTGCAAGAAATTCTCAAGAATATTCTGATGATGCAGAACAACAGTACCCCCAAATAAATAAGTTATGCACTTTTAGTTATTTCTCTAGCATAGCTACTGTATTAAATTGACCATTTAGCATTATATGATTATTTCAATTCAATTTGGACTGCATTATATGATTATTTCAATTCAATTCTGTCCAAATAAATGGCTTGATCTTTCAGTATCTATAGTTTCTTAATTTCTTTTGATGACTGCATTTATCCCTGTGTGATTTAATGACATGAAAGTGTGAATTACCGAACAAATTGTGTTTTAATTTAACTGCAAGATTTGATAGTTTTCTTTGAAATTTATTCTATTCATGTGAGAAAACGAGAAGATGGTCGTATGTTACTGTGACTTTTATTTATTAGCACATTAACTTTGTTTTGAATGGGGAAAAGCCAGAAACAGAACAATGTGTGAGAAGCATAGAGAATCTCACTATGATTAATTACAATTTAGTCCAAAATGATTAGTGTGACCAAAAACTAAATTATTCTAAACCTGAGACTTTGCTTCAGTTAATTGGAAATAAAAAGAAATAAGAACTTGGGAACAATTATATTTACACTCTTCTTATGATAGATGACATGTCTGTACATGTTATAGCATGTGGGTCACAACTAAGGTTATCAACCTCACCTTGTTGAAGACATGGTCGAGGTATTAGGTTATTGCCTTGTTAGGTAAGTGTCAAATTAGAGAGTCACTAGTTAATTTACAATATAAATTTAATAAAAAAATTATGATATGTAATATATATATATATATATATATATATATATATATATATATATTTGCATTTGTATTTATATTTATGATATGGTAATTGTCACTTAGGAAAGTTCTCTATACTTGAAGGAGAGGACCATGGTTCAAGTCACACTAGAAGAGAGAAACAGCTTTGGACAGCATACGTGACAGGCTCAAGCAACAGAAAATCAAGCTTGGGGAGTTTGACAAAGAAAGTGAAAAATCGGTTTTGGAGTGTGACATGTTTGGTAAATCTGTTTGACTGTTTCATGTGATTGGAGCTGAGTCGCCAATTTGTCAAGTTTATTACTGATTTGCTGTTCACACATCATGAACATATAGTGTAGTAGTTATGACTAGGGATGGGTAAGTGGGTCAGTTCGTCCCGCCTAAGTTCTGCCCGTGTAGGCTTGCGAAGAGTTTGATTCGCCTCAACCTGCCCTATCTCTGCAATGTCAAACAGACATAACTTGATGGTTCGTCCCCACCTTGAGGGCCAAACAGGTCAGCCTGCGGGCTCAGTTAAAAAAGTTAAAAAAAATTATAAATTTGGAATTTTTAAAAAAATATTAAATTTAAAATGTTAAAAAAAATGTGAGCATAACATTATTATGTGAGCACAACATAATAACGGGAACACAACATTATTATGCAATTGTGAGCACAACATTATTATGCAAATGTGAGCACAACAAATATGAGTACAACATCATATATGAAAAAAATTCATCATCACCTACTAAATCATTCTTATGCAACACACCTAGAGAGAGTACCTTAACATCATATGCAAATATTGTAATAATTCTTTAAACCTCTTATGTTCAACAAAAAAGAATGGAAGATCATGTTCAGTAAGCATCATAGATATCATCTCACATATTAAGCTCTGATAAGTTTTTTGGTTTTTAATCTCCCGCTATGATCAAAAATCAAGTTTTTTAGTTCTTTATCTAATTTGAGTTTTGCTCATTCTTTCGAATAAATTCGAGAACATATTCAAAAAAATTTTTGACCAAAAGTCGGAATGGTTTGCAGATTTCGAATAACTAGAATGACTGAAATTAGCAAGATAACAATTACAACCCAAGAAGTAATAAGTACTTGGGCATGCACTTGGAAACTTCCTATTTGCCAATAGAAATGTTGCTCAACTTCCACAACAGATATATAACTTCCACACAGCATATATGTTGTATAATCTTTTTAATATGTTGATATAACATAATAAAACATTCATATTGTCCTACCCTCTAAAAAAACAAGAACTTAAAAGGGAATTATTTTAATTCAAACATCTCCTCTCCTTTTTAATTTTATTTTGAATACCACGACTAATCACATATAATTTTTGTTTGTTCTTTTTATATTTTTATTTTTTTGTCCAATTTTTTACTAATATAGTAACCAATTTCATAAATCTATGAGTTGCTCTAACAAACTCAAATAATTTATTTATCTTACTTATTATTAATTAAGAATTTCGTATATAGTTAGAACGACCCTCACACATTACAAATACTAATTTATTAAGAATTAATCGAATTGAGGCTATAGCATCACAATTGAAATATCGGGGAGGTCAGGGTCACAATTTGTATCGATTAAACAAATTGTTGGAATTTCCAAAATATTGTAATAATTCTTTAAACCTCTTCAGCAACAAAAGAGAATGGAAGATCATGTCTAGTAAGCATCATAGATATCATCTCACATGTTAAGCTCTGATAAGTTTTTTGGTTTTTAATCTCCTACTATGATCAAAAATCAAGTTTTTTAGTTCTTAATCTCCCACTATTGACTAAGAATCATTTTTTCCAATATCAGAATTAGGATTAGAATGTGTCTTAAAATATGTCTTACTACTTATTGTCATCACCCACATAATCTTTCAAATAATACTTTGTTTACATCTAACTTTCCCATCACTATTTAAAACAAATTTTTCAAAAAAACTTTATAGATTTGATGACTAATTCCTAAATCTCTTAATTGACATTTTAAACTCATTGAGTTCATCTTCATCAATAACATTTCGATCTCGATCCCTCCACGTTTTCAACTTTCAACCCTTTTGTGCGAGCTTGTGGGTCATAACTAGGGTTGAGTATTTGGGTTGAAACTTTAGTACCGTCTTTTTTAGCACATGAAGTTGTTTTTTGTTTCGAGACAAAATTTACAAGGTTGAGTATTTGGGTTGAAACTTTAGTACTGTCTATTTTAGCACATGAAGTTGTTTTTTTGTATCTAGACAAAAAATTTACTTTTGATCTTAGTTTGTTAAACCATACTGGATTGGGTTAAGTACTCAGGTTAGCAAATTTGAAGAAACTAACAATGATAGTGTATACATATTTATTTGATTTTTTTGTTGTTTTTTTTTTTTTGAAAAAATAGAATTTGAAGCAACTAACAGTGACAGAGTATACATATTTTAATTCTATTTGATTTTTTTCTTGTTCTTGAAAAATGAGTTGGATATCATATAAGTTTACGGTTGAGATATGTAATTCAAAATAATATATACTAATTCATATAGATTATATCGTGGTGGTTCTGTTTTTCTGTTGGCATTCACATTAAGGATAAGAAACTTTATTTTGTTCTATTACAAGTCTTTATACAAATTAACTTAAATGTTTAATTCCTTTTTAAGGTACCCTCTCCGTTGGCGTAACATAAATATAATTGAAAAGGAAAGCATTCCTGCAGAAACTCATTGCAAATTGAGAGGCAGCGTGGTGAGATAATAATGGTGCGACTCATTTTAAAAGCTATAAATAGGGAAGTTAGGCCCACATTCCATGTGCTGTCTTTTTCCTCTAATACTATTGTGTTTGTTCTGAAGCCGATACTTGAACATCAAAGTGTCTTTACAGGTATAATAAGCGCTTACATGGAAGGAGGTATGTGAAGTTTGGAGTGCTTTATTCAAAGAGAAACAACTGAATCAAGAAGTGTGATGGTTCAAGTACATAGGTTAGACTAGGTGCATTTTGGCATCCATCACAAGCTCCAGTGAGACAATGTCCTGTGCCCTGTTGAAGCTATGAGCCTATATAATCATAACCACAAGAAGTAGAGTAGAAGACCAGCCTATTGAAGAGATGTTTGTTCGTGTAGAAGAGATTCAACTTCCTTGGAGATGCCTTTGTGAGATTACAGATGAAATATTGAGGATGTGTTAGTATTTTAGGTAGATATAGATAGAAGTTGTGATGATTTGTAATGTCATAGTAAGTATTGTGATGTTGAAAGAGAATTTTAATAGATGTAGTAGGAAAAAGGTAGAAAAGTGTTATTGTTATTTCTAAATTTATTTAGTCTAAAAATATTCTAGACTTTAGTTCTTAGATTTATCTAGCTAGGAATATTCTAGACTAACCTCTTTATTTTTAGTTTTTTCTAGATTTTTCTTGTACAAGACTTTAGTTGCTTCTTTTTATTTCTAGAAATTTGTAGTACTTTCAACAAGATGCGGCAACAACGTGAGTTAGAGATGAGGCAGCTGAGAAAAGAGAATGATGAGCTTAGAGATAAGGTGAAGTTGGTTACCAAGAGACCCTTCCCCGAGGCATCAGGCATTGCTAGAGTTCCTCGTGAGGAGTCCATAACAAGTATTTATTGTTAGGGGCTTCTCCACATGCTAGGACGACACCCTTTCGTACCTGGCATCATGGAAGCATCACTACTCACTAGGTGGAAGCCTCTAACGCTGGAAAGGTATGACAGACAAATGAATTCTGATGAACACATAGACATGTACATCACAAAGATGATGGGCTTGTACACCGCAAATGAAGCTATTCTATGTCACGTCTTTCCCACATCGCTAAAAGGGACAACTCTCAATTGGTTCACGTGTTAACCACCAAACTCCATATTCATTCGACTAATTGACTTCATTGTTTGGAACCCAGTTCATTACTAGCCTACACCACCAATTGAGTTTGATAGCCTTGTAAATGTATGACAAGGGCTCTAATAGGCCACTTTGAGTATCCATGACCTAGATCCTTCCGTGGTAATGCATCACCTAGTGACCACGTTGCGGCCCAGACCCTTCGCTAGTTATCTTTGTAAGAAGCCGCCAAAAGACTTACATGATCTTAGGAACCATGTCATCAAGTATATGCAAATGAGGAGCTAGTCGAATATTGCAACTAGACTAGGGAAGAAGCTTCTAAGAGGAGACCTAACCCTATTCGCTCAAAGAAGAGACCAATCCCGAGGAGAGAAGCGAGAAGTAGATCAAGAGAACTAGGGGATGCCAAGCACCCCCCCCCCAACCAGACAAATATGCTTAATGACTTGAAAGAATCTCCTATCGGCACAATTGTCCACGAGAAAAGAAGTTCCTTTTCCTTTGCATCCGTGCTTTAAAACCTAAAAGTGTGTCGATGACTTTGATGTGAAAACGTTTTGAATGTGTATCTTTCTCCTTTGTGACTTTGGTTGTCACACATTATACATCAATTTGAAACTTGTTAATCCCTTTTCTAGGTGGTGTGTTTGAATGTGCCGTCTAAAGCTTAGATAAACTCCAAGGAAACCAAACCATATATGAACTCACGAGTTTGATAACATATATGACATCTTTTTGAAAGTCTAATCAAATGGTTGTTACTAGGCTTTCGCCAAGAATACAAAAATGGGATCGATAATGAAATAAGATGATTTTTACAATGACTCACATTTTAATTATTTCAAATCAATGAAAGATAAAATAGAGTAAAATTTAAAGACTACACTTAAAAATAACTGATAACTCAAAAAAATGAGTTATTGACACACGCCTTTTTACTAATAAAATGTTCATTAAACACTCTTAAGCAAGGTAAAACAACCACTAAATGCTCTAATTTGTAATACTTTGAGTTAGGACTTGTTGATGGTTTGTTTAAGTGTTCCAGGGGTTAAAAATAGCCAAACGTTTAAAGGAATACATTTCGCGCGAGTTGGGACTTAACTCGCGCGACTTAGAGCTCCAGGGATGAACCATTCGTCTCTGTCAACACAACTCACGTGACTTACTTGTGAGCTCACGCAAGTTAACCTTTATTCCAACCCAAGTCCATTAAGAAGACTATATATTCACATGTCACTATCAGCAAAAAGGAGACCTTTTTGACCTAATCCGGTATTCGACTCTAGAAACCCTTGATGGCTACTCTGATCACTCTCAGTTCACACGAAATGGAGAACATAATCCTAAACCTAAGCGAAGGAGACGCAAGGATCATCTGACTTCCTTACGAATCGTTTATCTGTGTATTCTCTTTCATATTACTCTTGTGTTGTTTTCTTTACGAGTTTGAACTAATTCCCCCTTTGATTGATAGAACTATGTAACTCTAATTATTCCTAATATAATTCTTGATGTTGTTCCGCATATAATTGGACGTTTATTTCTTCTATGCTTAATACTATTTGTTAACTGACTATTAGTGAATTGACAGTAAACCTAGGGGAACTTTGAAAAAAGAAACGTAGATGGTACTGGAGAAATAGTCATTACTAAGCTAGAGTCCTAGAGACAAGAGTAGATAGTAGTGTGAACATAACCTAACAATTATCACTAGATTCACGGAACCAAAACCCTAATTAACTTAGTTTAATTTAATAGATTAATTAATCGGGTTAATTTAGGCGGCGTAGATGATCCTGAGAGGGATGATTACGAGGGTAGGAATCTGATCCAACCAAAGATTATAATTTGAATATCAGAGAAGAGAATATTAAGGTAATTGGTGGTGAAATCGTGATCCCAATCAAATTCTTAATTATTAAATTTTCTTTTAATTATAATCGCTTTCTCCAATCAACCTCCTAAAACCTTCAGAAAAATAAAACTAAATAAATTAAATCTGATTTCTTATCCTCGTGGGATCGACAACGACAACCTATTCTTATAAATACTTATTACTTGACGACTGTGATATACTTATCATAATTGACAATCGTTGTTGTACTCACGCATTTCCGACTGCTGACAACAACACATCGATAACCATGTTTTAGTACTCTTAATGAATTTGATCATATGTTAGTAATATTTTTAATAGACTTTACAAGCAAAAGAAAGATAAATACTTAAAGAAAAATAAAGCACTAAGCCCAATATTCAGAAACATGGTCGAACGATGACAATCTATCAATCCATTTCTCGAAGTTTATTAGCATTCTCGAAAACTAAACTGAAATGAGCTAGAGGCATCACCACATGACTACAAGCACATTTTTTAAACTAGCTTCACTCCTCAAAGAGTCGGCAATCCCTCTTTGAACCACGTGTAAAGACCACCTTCTAGATGAAAAACATTCGTGTAACCGTTAAGAACCAACAAGTACGCTGCTATAAGTGACCTGTCACTCAAAATGTTTTCTATTATAAAGCAGAACCAATGGCTTAAGAGAAACTAGTAGTTATGATTCTTTTCATAACTACATCCATTATACAATGAAATTCTCTAATTAAAACGTGTAAAATCTCAGAGAATATTGACATATAACTAATTAAGCGTTGTTTTGACATAAAAGAAAACACAAGATCATATGTATAAAAATAAGAAAAACTAAAATAGATGATATCAGACATTGATTTTTTTAAATTCTAATTTTTATGTTCACGCAAACATTGATTATCACAGACCTTTTGAATGAAGATGGCATTATGTTAATCAATTTCGAACTTAATTAAGTTGATGGTTTATCATTGTATCAACATAGTGGTCCATATTTGAGAGCTACTTCCTAGATTTGGTGTAGTTTATCTGAAGCAGTTATACAACTTCCACACTCCATGATTTCGCATCTCTTTGTGTGTTGATAGATATTATAATCAAATGATTAACATTTTAGTATGGTCTGCAATAACTATTATATAATGAATGGTCAAAATTAAACACAAAAAGTAATGACTTTATTTGTTATTCACCATCAATCAACCAATCACAGATTCATGTATATAGAAGTTAAACATTTTTAAATTTGTGATTAGCTAGTTAATAGGGCAAAAATCTTTACAATATCCATATGTTATCATTAAAACCAAAAGTTATATGACCTTAATCTTTAATTTCGATTATGATCAAGATTGTTTCTCCCTCAATATGATATAAACACTTGGAGCAAATTTAATACCTTGATTGTTGACCTTCTGGCAGATTTTGTGATGGTCTCAATGTACCTCCTGATGTGCAAGCGACTATTATTTTTGCATTTTTATCTATTTTTGCTTCAACATCTGCTAGCAGCAATCAAAGGTACACTTAGAGGACACAAGCATTTGCTTGATATGAGGAAATTTGTGATTAGTTAAGTTTATCTTACTCTGGATGAACTCAGGGTTCTCTTCTGTACCAGAAAAAATGCCAAAAAATGCAAATCCAGCACGTCTAGCAATGTCCCATGCTGTCCACTCTTTTATTAGTCTATATATTTGCACATTGATTGCACCTGGGGGATGTGCCTGCACCATTAATGACCACTTGAAATTATTAGCACAACAGGATTCGAAATTTAATGAATTTTGAGAAACAATAGAGCTGGAACATGCTCCAGGCTTCCCAATCCTAAAATTTTTGCTGAATATATAGTCACTTTTGTTAAAAAGTCCGAATTACAAGGTTAGTCAAGTAGGAGGGGAAGGAGACTAAAGATAAGTGGAAAAAGATGGTCGCATATTTGAATTTTCCCGCAAACAAAATAACGATATCAGAGCTTAAAATATATTAAATCGGGAAACTTATAAAATGTCATACACTTCACTTGTTATCATTTTGATCCTTAGTCATAGGTTATTTTCATTATTTAAATTACACATTTTTTTTCAAAATTTGATTAATGTTATTATCAATTTGCACTTTTTGGACTTTTTTTTCTTTAATTTCCTTTAATAATGTGACGCCTTCAGTTTTCGATACTAAGTTACCTGTTTACTATTTTTGTTCGTACTTATGAAAAAATATTTGATAGACAAATAGAATACGTAGATAATTGGACAATTAATTATAAATATGAAAAAGAAAAAATATGTAAATGTATAAAATGTGAGAAAGAGAAATATATATATTTTGTGAGTGAATTACCTGATTTGGCTGAGTATTGGAGTTGGTTGCGAAGTAAAGTTGTGTACTTACGTCGTGTTATAGGTAAGAAAAATTCCGAGCATACTAACCTCTTTGAACTCAGATTCTGGCCTTACATCAAGTAACACAAAGTTGTTCTCTTTCTGAAGACGCAGAGCTTCCTTTACATCCACACTCCTTACCTGAAATATTATAGATACACCTTCAGATCAAATATATATAGTATAATATACATTATGCATATTATATATATATATATATATATATATATATATGAATTCAGTTATGAAAAGAAAAAATATGAATTCAGTTAATGCTCGACCATGAACAAGATGTTGAGTTAAAATTAACCTTTTAATAAAAAAAGATTAAAAATTCTAAAAGAATCAAAATAATGCATTTTAAAATACACAAAACATCAAAATAGAATTTTTAAAACTCAAAGAATCAAAATATTAAATCTAAGAGGATTAAAGTGATATTTAACTTTTCATGATAGAAGCAATTCCTTTTTAAGATATCAAGACAATTTCACAAATCTAAAGATGGAGCTGTACCCTTTTCTGAATCAGATACTCTCTCTTAACCTTCCACTCTTCTTCAGCTAATTACCACAACAAAAATGAGAAAGGGAAACCGGTTAATTAATATCCATGTATCATATATTTCAATCGTTAAGTTACAAGTAATTAACTCAGAAAAACAATTAGTACCCGGAGATTTTGCTGGTTTTGTTGCTGCACACTGAACTTTAATGCTTTGTGTTTGTAATCTTGGACAAGTGTGTTTCTTTGATCTCACTCGTATCCACAAAGAATTGTGATCATGTGCTGCACTTTCAAAAGAAGTTGCCAAGAGTGTCGAATGCAATTGGGTCTGTGAAGACGTTAAAGATGCAAAAACAGCCATTAATTTGGTGTGGTATTTCGAAATATACAAATTAATGGTCTATAGTTAAATTGATCGAAGTGAAAGTGCTTGGGTATGAAACTAGTTCGACTTTTTAGTTACTTGTCTGATGAAAATTTTGTTACGTTTATGTGAAATATGTACTTGTTTGTTTAGATATTTAGGACTCGAAATCTGAATTTGTGGTCTATGTGATTTCATTTTTGGATATCCTTTGCCTCTTGTCACATTTTTATCTTTGTCTTCTTCCGTTAACTCTTTTCACTATTTTCCACGTTCAATAGTAGCATGCCAGATCGACAAAACACCTCAACCATCGCTAGTGTAAGTTGTCGTCGTGTACGTAGCCATATCCCTATCCCGAGATCTGAACAAGCACGTTTCTTCCGTAAAGTGTACACGATAGCTAATTGATGTTAATTTTTTTTTCTGGCTAATTAAATTTTTGTCTCGTAATTGTTTTAACTTTAATTTTTAGTCTTTATTAACTTTTTATTCTATCACTTATTTTCTCTTAACTTTTTTTTTCATTGACATTAAATTAAATAGTTAAATTTTAACACCGTAACTATTTTTTTTAACCATATTAGTACTTAGAAATTCTAATTAAAGGTGGAATGAGATAGATATTTGGTCTATATTTATTTTTTAGTACTTAGAAATTCTAATTAAAGGTGGAATGAGTTAGATATTTGGTCTATATTTATTTTCTGCTAACATTTTAAGTCATTTACACGAAATTAAACTGTTAAATATTAATACAGAAGCATCACGTAGTTATCTTTTGTATGGCTACATCAGCACGCTAAATAATTCTAATTAAAGGTATTGGATTGCATCGTGAGAACCTTTGGCCTGACATGATTAAACCCTGATTTGTCGTGAATACTTTGGCCCTGACTTGATTAAACTTAACTTTGTTGTAAAGGTTAAAGTAAACATTTTTAAAATTCAGCTTAAATAAAAAAGTTAGGCTCAAGTTCTAAAAACAAAAAATCTTATTAGGTCCATTAGGCTAACTTGTTTATTTAATTAATTAATTATTTATATATATATATATATATATATGTATTAGCAATAAACATTTATCTACCATAATTAAAAAGAAAAACTAAAACTATGAGAAAATATTTATGCATATTGTTGTTATTATTAGAGGAAATAGTCAGGGGGAAATATAATAAAAATAAAAAAAAAGGGTCTAATTAATTACTTGTATGTGTTATTTGTTTACGTCTGATGACAGTGATTCTATCTGATCATATGTAGGTCTTAATCGGTTTTACACTTAGAACTATTGTGAATAGAAAAGGTCTCTTGAAACATACATTGTCAAAAGAGAGCATATTATTGTTGTTATAAGGAAAATACTCAAATTTTGAAAAGAGATAAAGTATTGTGTTTTTATTCTTTATTTTATAATTATCATGAGAGTAAAACTTAAAGAAAATATAAGATCGTTATTAAATTAAAAAGGTTTCATGAATAATACATTTTAAGTTTTTGCATGCTTTTTGTACTTGTTATTATTAAGGAAAGTACGCAAATTCGGAAGAGAGATAGCAAATAAAATTTTAAAAATTCTTAATTAGGATTTATTAGAAAAAATACTTATACATATATATTAATTTTTTTGAAAACTATATTAAATATTTTATCTTAAAAATATGCTTTTCAATAGGCTTATAAGTCTAGCTAGATTTTTAAATAGAACATACTAAACTTCAAAAAACAAAAAAAAAATAGCATTGATTAAGCAAAACTTTATATTTTTAACCGAGCCTTAACGAATTTATTTTTATCTCTAGTTCTAATTTAACATGGACCGAAATATAGTTGAAAAACGAAAATTTAATCAACTCTCTTTCTAATGTTATTTTATTTTTAATATTCCTAACAAGCTAAGTAAAATTTCGCATGATAATAATTTTAGGAGTTACGTACTCTTCCATATGAAAGTAATTTTTTAATTTTTGTAATTTCCTATTTATATTTCAAAAACCACGAGGTACGTGGGGTTTCTTATTTGACACTGACTAATCATGTTCCCACTAGTTGACAATTTCGGGAGAAAAGTACTCCCCAGTATGCCAAGTAAGGGATCAAATCCTGGTCACACAAATGTTAAACTACTTGCAACAACTACTTTCAATTTCTTATCTCGTTGATTCTACTTGTTTCATCTATATTTAGAAATTGAATTTCAATGTTTTAAAAACAAATTTAAAAAGTATATAAAAAATAATTTTGTATGACAATATAATTCTTAAAATATGGAAAATAGACCACACTCAATCCTACATACCAATCAACTTTCAAGATGAGAGTTTGTGGTATCCCTTGATTTTAGTCCCTTTTTATTCAACTATAGAGACTATGCGGGTGACTTCTTCCAAATTTATCGGATGTACGGTAAAACTTTTCCTTGTTATAAGTATAATATATTTGACGGCAAAATGATTCAAGGGGTTTTTGTCTTGAAACTATTTCCCTCACCCGGTTTGGTTCGTGGGTTTCCTTTTACGAGTTGTTGGCTCTTGGTGAGTTGCATCAAGGGTAATGAAGTGACACAGGCAACTGTGGTAACTAGTATCACATGGTTATAGACAGGAAGTTACCACAGTTGCTAATTGTAGTAAGTTGTTCCGCAATTGGTACATTCTGTTGGGATATAATTAAAGTCTCACATCAAAAGAACAATGTAAAACATGAAAGCAAAGAAGAATTTTGTCGATTAGAAGATTCTACTACAAGGGAGAATTGTTCAAGAAGTCAGAAGATTTTGTTACAAGGGAGGATCGCTCCTGGAGAGTTTTACTAGTTTTGATGCAAGGAAGGATCACTGCAGAAGTGTAGGACTTTGAATTGAGAGGAGATTTCTTGTGTATTGAGTTAATTCAAAGTCTCACACTAATGAATAATAGACAGAAAGATGAGTTAAAAACCTATATAAGATAGAGCGATAAGTTTTATTCACTTACACCACATCCATAAATATATAATGGACGATTTAGATTTAAGGTAGTGTGTAAAACACTATGAGAAGTTTGTAAATTTTCTGTGCAAAAATTATTTGTGAGATGGTTTGTAATTTTTTCATGCAAAAATTATATGTGAGATGATTTGTAATTTTCTCGTGTAAAAATTACATGAAGGAGGGTTTGTAATTTGTCCATTCAAAAATTACAAATAGTGAATTTTGTTCTAATGGAACCATAGAGTAGGTTTTGAGGCACCGAACCACGTTAATATTTTATTTCGTGCTCTTTTCCTTTTTCCCCTCTACTTGTTTCAGGAGGCTGAATTCCCAATAGTGATATCAAAGTTGATGGTTCAACTTGGCGAAAGATGGATTCAGGTGGGTAAGGTGGACCTATCTTATGTCGAAAGTCTTCCGCAATAGGGGAGAGACTATAGTAGTCCTTTGTTTGAGGGGAAGATTGTTGGGATACAATCAAAGTCTAACACCAGAAGAACAATGCAAAGGTTGATAGAGAAGTAGAAATTTGTCAGTCAGAAGATTCTACTGCAGGGGAGAATCGCTCAAGAAGTCAGAAGATTTTGTTGCAAGGGAGTATCTCTCCAGAAGAGTTTTGATAGTTATGATGTAACGAATGATCACTGCAGAAGTGTAGGACTTTGAATTAACAGAAGATTTGTTGTGTATTGTGTTAATTCAAAGTCTTGAACCAGTGAACACTAGAAAGATAGATGAGTTAAGAACCTATATAAGATAGACTGATAGATTTTATTCACTTGCACCACATCCATAAATCTATAATGGACCATATAGTAAGTCTTGAGGCACCAAACCACATTAATATTTTATTGTGTGCTCTTTTTCTTTCTCTCTTATACTTTTTCAGGTTGAGTTCCCAACACGTCCATTAAGCCTTCCTACAACCAAACTTTATGAGACATGTTGATGTGATCGTTTCATGTGTGTTCTCTTCTCACGGCTACATTTGTGTATCAATTACCTTCCACCTATTATAAATGTGAAACATCTCAGTGCATTTGCCACATAGTGCTATATTATGTGCATTAATAAATTTTTTAATTAATGACATCTTTGAAGATGCAACCGACATAGATGATATTAAAATAATAATTCTATTTTGCAATTTCTTATCCATATGAACAAGGTAAAGTATTGGTCATTTATTATGAAACTTATAATACATATAATGAATTTGTTTGATAATTATCATATTGAATTGTAGAACATGGTTGAGGTTCATTTGTTAATGATGTGTTGCATTAAACAAATAGTAATTTACACTACCCTGATGAAAAGGGAATTATTGGTGATAATTTTCTATTAGTTTAGAAAGTTGGTCAAGAGTTTTATGTTGGGTTATAATTTAAGAAAAAAAAGTTGTTAAGAACACGTTGCAACAATATATGATGAATGTACAATCAATATTCAAAATAATCAAAACAAAGTCAAATAAATATATTATCTATTGTAAGAATAGTACGAAAGTAGCCTTGCCCTTTTTATATTAGATTAATATTGTCTAAAAAAATTGACACGTGAATTATCACACAATGGGTCACACAATGGGATAGTCCACAAACGTATTTGAATCTAAGTCTCACATAAGATCAAATTTACCTGGATATAAATTTAAGTTGCAGTGTTTTATTAGATAAACATTATTTTCACTTAATATTTCAATTAATATATATTTATTCATAACGCTATAATATTATTAGTTTAATTATGTATCATGTCAAATGTTTTATACTCAAGGAATGGTTAAAGCAGACCTTTCAATTAAAATTATGTCGATTCAAAAAATTATGTCAATTCAAGAAAGAATTAAAGTACATTCAATTACAACATATCTTGTACAAAAACATGACTAATGAAACAAAAGATAGTGAATAGTATTTTCAATTGTTGGGATCAATCATATACCACCCAAAATGTTTGAAACACATCCAAAACGAGGTTCTTATCTCCAAATATGTAATGATAATTATGTTGTTGTTGGCAATATTGTATTGTATGAGTACCATCAACTTCATCATGTTTTGTACATTCAAACAATGTATTGATGTGTTTAGTTATTACAAGCCAATTACTTAAGTTTGTGGTACACATCTTTATGGAAAGTATAAATGCATTACTCTAATAGCAACTTCTCAAGATGGAAATAGTTGTATTTTACCTCTTACATTTGCAATTGTAGAGGATGAAACTTTAATTGTGTGGTTTTAGTTCTTATGACATTTGCAGTTGCATGTCACCGATAAACCCTATTTATGTATTATTTTTTATAGACACTAGAGTATTAGGTCTGTAATTGGCAATGAGGCGCTTGGTTAACAACCTCTACATGCATATCATGTTTATTGTATATGTAAAATAGCTAGCAACATCAATCACCATTTTTGATATAAAAACAAAAACAAATGTTGATGAAATTAGGTAAATATTAAAAGAAATTTATTTTTGTCTATTATTAAAAAATTTCTTGAATTAAATTACTTCATAGGCAATATCATTTAGTTATAAGTTACACTAATTGCAAGCATGTTTTTGACCAAAATGTTGAAAAAATTTGCGAGTTAAATCCTGTAATTAACATATAGATAAATGAAATTTTCAAAGAAAAGTGGACTATGTCATGTAACATTGATGAACATAGGTTTGGACACATGACAACGAATCTGTCTAAATGTGTTAACAAGGTATTATCACCTACCAATAATAGCACTTGTGAAATAAACTTATAGTTGGAGTCGTGAATACTTTGTGCAACGTGGTCGTCAAATGCGTGGAGGAACAATAGATGATCATATCTACTGTTCTAATATTATGCAAGCACTCTAAAAGAGTTAATAAGATACTTGTTCACATATTACTCATGTTTATGATATTCACCAAGTATGATTTGAGGTTAGATAGGATTTCAATCCTATGTCGTAGTGCAATGGTAACAAATGGATTGTTATCTTGAATGATCACTATTGTTAATGTGAGCATATATAAGTATTACATTACCCTTGTCACATGTAATCATTGTGTGTACTTATGTAAGTATGAATTACTTCAAATATGTTGATCGTGTTTACACAAATGATAGGTTTTAGGAAATGAAGATGTTATTCCACTTTCTGATCATCCTTGGAAACTTGTCTCAAGTTCTAGTATAATTCGTGGTAAAGGTTGACCAAATTCAGTAAGGATAAGGAATGAAATGGATTGGGTTGAGTCATCTGAAAATAAGCAAAGATGTGGTTGATGTTGTCGTGAAAGACACAACAAAAGATAATGTCCATTGTAATCCCAACAAGGAAGTTTTTAATTTTAATAAAGGAACTATTTATGTATCATCATTTTTTATTATTATACTATTTCTAAAGCATAGGATTATTCGAAAATCAATTTGAAATTTCAATTAATCATAAGCCAAAGAAAAGGTTGTTACATAAAGTCTATAAACAATACACAAAATCAACAAAATAACACAATGTAGAAAATAAAGATTTGCGTTTTAAAGAAAATACATAACTTATGATCAAAGTAAATACTACAACTAAATCAAAGATGGTATAACACCCTAAATTCTAATTCCATTTTAAGGCATTATTTTGGAAATCTTGTTAGTTATTATCATAAAATAGAATAAGTTCTTTTATGAATGAATTAGTGAACACAAAAGATAAATATATATGTGGAAATAACTTTGCATATATATACACACACATGTACATAGACTAACAAACAAAAATACATACAATGGTGAGGTTACATACACCTCCCATTAAAAGCACTTATACAACAAAATTTTATATATGTAATTGAGACCTAGGCTATCCCAAACTATTAATAGTTACCTAGCCTATCTTAGAGCAAGTGCTACAAAATATGTCCTTCTCAAAAGAATTCTATAAAGATATCCCTTTGCCCATCTAATGGAAAGTTTGACAACATTATCATGGGAACTTCCTCTTTTAGATCTTCCTTATTACTAGATGAATCTAACAATATTAACTTCGGTACCGCCTAGTCCTGATGAGGAGATCCAGGTAGACATCCTGGTGAACCAGGATCTGGAATCAAGAATAATTATGGGCCCATAGAGAATGTTGTCGTCATCATTGAAAAATAGATAAACCTAAAGAGACATTCACAATCTCTAGAAGCTAAGTAGTCGCTGGATAAAGTGGTCTCGGTTGTGCCACCCTCTGAGTAGTTAGAGTCTACATGGTGAGTCCAAGAGGTAATGGTGAGTATAGGGTCGTACATACGAGTCCATGTGTTGTTGAGGCACTCAATCTTGACAAATGATAGTGTCAATGGGTCCATCTTCGAGTGAATCTGAAACCAAAATATAAGGGTAAATCCTTTCCTATGTCTTCACAAACTCATGCACACAAAAACTATAAACAAACAATACCTAAAAGTCTCCACCTCTTCGAGTTTCTTATACTTAGTGGACTTACACAACTTTGAGATCATGATAATTGATTGGGAATGCGTAAATTCACTCAAGTAAATACTTGAATCTTGGAATGTCTCCCCAACACAACAAATAGAGGCTTACATGGGGTATCAAGAAGGTTAATATTACCACCGCCTACGACAGGTGTTAAAGGACTAGCCCTAAACAAGTTGAAAGTAAGATATGTCCAATGTGAACAGACAACTTGGTCAACATTGTAGCCATTATGACCACTATGTGTTTGTTGGGTCACTAGGTAAGTATACATGTACAAAATTGGGTATTGCTATTGTGTGAATGATTAGCGTTACAATACATCTCGGGTTCACGTGCTGGCATTAAAGGGAACTGATATTCTAGAGGCTGAATAAAATTTTGATAAAGCTCAAGTTCTTGTGTCTCAACACTCCGTGGAAGAATATTAATTTCAAGCACCTCAGTATGATAATCAACTTGTAAACCTAAATGGCGGGCCGAACAGTGCAATCTACTTCACCTAACAAAATTGTTATTTGATCGACATGGAATTGAATCTTCATTTGTCTAGACATTGTTTCATTTAGAAGTTACCATACACTGGAGTGTGTAAGAAATGTCACATGACACTTATAAAAACAATTAAATAACTATTATTTTTATTAAGTGATAGAAAATAGGAAAACCTCAAAATAAATATTTAATGAAAAGTTTACTAATGTAGCCTCTTTTGCATATTTTGGGTCAATGAATTTTTGTTTTCTTCCTATACCAAACCAAGTAGTCAATGTTTACACTCATCTCTGTCCATAGGGATGGTATGGGGCACTTGATATTACAATCTTTTGTGCTATAGAGTTATGGTAGTCTGCACCAAATCTATTCAATTCTTATTAAGCTTTCGTTTAAGTGTTGAACCATACAAATTTTTTGGTTGGACAAAATGTTGAAGTAGATGTTTTTGATACCTAAATTGCCACATAGCTAATCTGGTTGATGCCATGTAGTTACCTAAAAACATAGCAATGGCACCATTGTTGTCCAAACACCTCCATCTTCAAGACAAACAAGGGCAAACTTCATAAGGTCTATTTGATTATATGGTTTCCACATAAATTGCATAAACAAATTGATAGTAAGTAAAACCATGTATTTTAGCATTTTGGTTACATATTGTACAAGATAGTCACAATGAATAGTAATTATACATGTTTAAGATACCAGATCTAATACCAGCTTAAGCTTTCATGTTTCATCTTGAGCCAGAGAGTGATGATATACAGTTGTATTTTCCTTCTAAGGAGATACTCATGGCCTTGGTTCAAACTTTGGAAAATGGGGCTCATAATTTAGAGCAGGAACCTCCAACAATGGATCAGCTTGTCGACCAAGTTATGATGAAATTTCTTCAAGTCCTTTAATGTTCATCTTCTTTAACACATCCCAAGGTAGAGGCACAAGCTAATGTCTCAACATTTCAATACTGTGTTCAGCTTCAAATACGTGTGCTTGTTTTGTTTTAAAGACAATGTTTATGCATGGGATGAGGTGTTCTAATCACTCTGAAACATGAAGATCTTCTAAAGTTGAAAGGAGCTTAAGAACTGATTGATGGATAAAATGCTTTTTGTTAAGGGAGGTCTCTTATAAGCCATTTTGGCTTTATTAGTTTCTCAATACATGAATGAATTTGAATAGAAGGAGGAGGAGATGGAGCAAACTGTACAGACTCTATTAACTCTGAATATATGAGAGGTTCCCTTCTCCCATAGACTTCAACAAAAGCATATTTAGAATAAGTATAGAGGATTTCTCAAATTTCTATAAGTTTTAATGATTCATGTGAAAGGATGTAATTTATCTAGAGACAGGTAAATACATAATTAATAATAATTCAAATTAAATTTCAAATTAGTTAAAGTGGAACAATTTCCAAAGATAATTCCTATTTTATGTGATTAACTTTTTTAAAAGACAAATGTAGTTGTTTGTAATGATTAGTAAGAGGGTTCGAACCATGACCTTTTCGTCCCCATTTTCTGTAGGTTTCAAGAAATGAAGTAAATAGAAAACTGGGAAGAAAACAGAGTTTAGGTGATAGAGAAATAGTTATGCACGATGATTTTATTTGAATTCATATATGATTTTAAATACATCTAGAAATCACTAATGAAAATATCATGTCCCATAATTCTAGTAGCCATAACTACTAGCTTAGCTAAAAAATAAGGAACAAAATATCCACTAACAACTAATAACATATTCAGTCAAATAACTTGACTAATTCAAAATAAATATAAAACAAAGGTAAAAGCTTCCACCAACATCCAAAGACACATTCTCAACACTCCTCCTTGCCTTGGAGGCTGCAAACTCCTAGTTTCTTCCTTAAAACTGGTTGGTTCACACAGGTAGCTGCATACTGTTACATTGCTTCTTTAATAGATGTCGAACAACAACTTTGTGCCTCGAACAGGTGGATCATCTACCATATCTCCAAGCTCTAGTTCAACATTTTGATTATTCTTTGATTCACTCCAGCACCATTTTTTGTCCTCCATGAAGTGAACATCTTTTCTTTTGAGGATTTTTCCAATTTGAGGCTAAAAAATATTATAAGCTTTAGAAATAGTGTTGTAGCCAATAAACACACCAGGTTCAGCACTTTTGTCGAGCTTGTCACGTTTGACCTGAGGTACATGTTAGTAGCACAAACAACCAAATATTTTAAAAAAATCCAGAAAAGGTTTAAAACCAAACCATGATTCAAAGGGAGTTTGATTTTGTACAGCTCTTGTAGGAATTCTGTTATGGATAAACACAATTGTATTTGTAGCTTCGACCCAAAACTTCTTTGGTAATTCCTTTTGATGAAGCATACATACACCTGGCCATCTCCAAATTTATAAGCCTCACATTCAGCTAGCTTATTTGTCCAAGAAGGAACTCCTCATACTAGTTGATTTTTCAGCATGTAATTCTTTCAGAATGATAAAAATAACCTAACCTTTTTTGCCAAAGATCAATTGAGCTTGCTGTAACTGGAAATGTAGTATGCTCCTCCTTCGTTAGATCAAGTGAAAAACTCTTGCTCCTCATTTTTACCTTGAACATTTCAACGTCGGTTCGATATTTGATTGTGCAGATTTTATCTTTAAAAATAACTTTGAACCCTTTTTCAAGCAGTTGTCCAACAGTAATCAAGTTTTGATTAATTTCAGGTACATATAGCACATCAGAGAGGGTCCTTGTACCTGTGTAGCTTGTTATAGCTACTGGTCCTTTGCCTTTTACAGGAATTTGTTCACCATATCCGATTCTGACCCATTTGACTTCAGTGTTATCTAGATGCTTGAACAATTTTCTGTTATATGTCATGTGGTTAGTGCAACCATTATCTATCAACCAAGATTCGATTAAACTTCTACTAGAGAAACAAGTAGCAACAAAGAGCTGATCTTCACCCTCCTCTTGTGCAGTAAAATAACTTGACTAATTCAAAATAAAAATAAAACAACAGTAAAAGCTTCCACAAATTTTGCAACATCCAAAGATACATTCCCAATATTTTCCCTTCTCCCAACCTTATAATCACATTTCAAAGGTTTAATTTTCATTAATGTAAAGCAAAACCCTCTTCTAATTATATTACTGATGATGAGAGACTAGAAGGAAGAGATATCGAAGTGATCAAATATTATTTTCTTCATTCTCATGTAAATCACATGGCATAAAAATTTTGTATTGTAAGATACCATGAACATAGGTGTATCTTACTATCTATTGATTACGTTAGAATTATATATTGGATCTTAGTTTTGCATAAGGGTGGGCAAGACCCAACCCAACCCGGTGATCTGTTTTGACTCGAGAGCTTTAACTTGGGTTGAACACTGTCCTAGAAAAGAAAAGAAATAAAAGGGCACTCTTCATTGTTGACAAGACTTCATGTTAGGATGAGTTCGGGTTACCCGAACATGTCCCAAAACTACATAACTCATTTATTTAATATTTTTGTTTTAAAGATCATGTTAATAAACTAGAACTCATAATACAAAATATTATAACAAAAATTATTTGTTTCTTCTAAAATCATAACTAAACAAAGAAAACAAGTATAGGTAATTTAAAATTCGTGTGGCTGCAGATTTAATGGCTTTTAATCATTCAATAGGTTAAATTTATATGCATTCCTTTGTTATTTATATTGTACTTTGAATTTTAAAATATTCCATTTTTGATAGTTTGTCTCATATAGTTTAAATTTAACACAAAAAAAAAAGAAAATACTTAAGGCATTACTTTTGGACTACAGTGGTGAAAACATTTATTACATTGTTTTTTGGGCACATTGCAATTTTATAACGTGTATTTGGTACATAATTACACGTTATAAGAGATTAGCAATATTCGTTGTAATATCAGCACGATGGAGAATGTATTTTTAAAGAAAACTAGTCAAACCATGCATGTTAAAATAAGTTTGTGCGATCTTTCTCCTTTTCTCTTCATGGCCTTGTATGTAGTTTCTGTGCGTAAAAAAGTTGTGTTTTTTTCACCAATAAATCTAAAATATATTTTATATATTTAAAAATATTATTTACTATAAACTTTAATTATAATATTATAAATTATATGTTCATAATATTTAATTTCTACCAATTTTAGAGTAAATTACTCACTGATACTACTGCAGTTTCACTAGAATGCATTTAATTAGTACTTCTTTTTTTAGCATTAATTACTTTAACATTCCGTGTAACTTGTCTGTCAGTGTATTATTTTTTTAAAATTAAACTCAATGTAATGCATAAAGGGAGTGTCAATGTAATGTTTTTCACGTTATTAGGAGCTTTTGCGTAGGGATAAAAGAAAAAAGAATATTTATAAAATCTTACAAAAACACAAGAGGTGTCTGTATAATTTATTTTAAATTTTAATTACACAAATTTATCATGTGTATTATATATATTAAAATACTAATTAACTACTTGCAATATATATATATATATATATATATATATATATATATATATATAACTATAATTAATTAATTATTATTATTTCTTTATTATTTCTATTATTATTATTTTGGCGAACTAGTTTTATTTTAATTAAGTCAAAAGAAACACGCACTAGCTGAGGATAATATACACTTACTTTTTGTTTGTACCAAAGTGGAGAATATTTTCCTCATATAATTGGTGATTGGTGTTTCTCCACTAATTTTGACAAATAGATACAACACAAAAAGGAGATAAGAATAAAAATATCTAGCATAAATTCTATTGAAGATCCACGTGTCTAATAAAAAAAAAAAAAAAAGAGCTAGATTTCTTTTTAGTAAACTTCTGGTTTATATTTGAATAGAACTCGGTCTCGTCACAAATTCACAATTGATTAATTAAAACTATACACCTTATGTCCAAAATAGGCAATAATATTTCCTGGTTATGTGTCATATTTTCCTTATTTTCTGCTCAATCATCCTCGCATAAATTTAACAACTTTAATTTGCGACCAATCAAATAGTGTTTATAATATGTATGCTTTAATTGGTCCCATCCTAATCAGTGCTAGATTTGGAACATTATGAAGTCAACTCTATAAGGTTCTACAATTCCTACTTTTGGGCATATAATTGAATCAAAATGAAATATATAAATCAACTATCGTATCAGTGTTTTAGCTTTTTCAATTAAGCGATATTCGAGAATTTGTTTCAAGCGATAGTGACATTCGTGAATATTGATATTGATAAATGGTTCCAGATTCTTAATCCTTTATGTTCTTTCATTATCTTAAGAGGCCGTATACTGTGAAATAGCAAACACGATAGTGCTTGGGTTACTCATATATATAGGGGGGACTTGAGGGGTTAGAATCATGTCTTGGAAGAACAGAATGGCAAGCAAGAAGCCAAGTTTCTGCAAAAGTAGACATGAAGTGGTATTGGTTTGGCTCTTAATTAAGTATCATCACTTAATATGAGCCGAACCAATATCACTCTTGTTTGCTTCATTGCAATTTTTATTTTTCGGCCAAAATATACTTGCCTTTTGTTTCACCATTGAATTCCATTAATTTTTTACACAAACATTAATACAAGAATTTAAAGGTCATGTATTAATAATATAAAGTAGATTTACATATTTATCTAATTATAAATTAAATTTATATAATTTTAAAAAATTTTATTATTAAAGTCAACAAACTAATTATATATATTAGGTTATAATTGGTTAATATCTCTGGTGCATAGTTAATCTTCCTATTCAACCCTCTATCTCTCTGTGTTCATGCTTACGATATTTCATGGCAAGTAATTGCAAGAAACACAATGCTATTATGTGATTGGCCAGAGAGAAAGCTTGCGTCATGTGTAGCAATTCTATAATGTTTTCATTCTTATGTACTATTATATTGTACGGCATACAAATATTCTCTCCAAACTTATGGGTCTATTACAATTTTAATGGATGCGGTATATATTTTCAAGGAAAAAGATAAAGCACAATGGTTTGGCTGATAAAAGCCATTAGTTGTGTCTAGAAAGTATTCATTTGAATTAAGTATATATTCCATTTGAATTACAACCTTTCAGACATAAAGTTAATAGTGATCAGGTAAGATGTGGTTTCCAAGTTCAAACCTAGTGTTAAGTGCTAACATGTTCCTCTTGATAGTATTCATTAGTATATAAGTTCGGGTAAAATTTTCTCAAATTTGTAGTTTGTACGTCTTCACAAGTCTATTGGAGACTTTTATGGAAATAAGCTGATACAAATTAAACATATATGATCATAAGTTATTTTCATAACTAACTATCACATTTTGGACCAGTTTGGGTGAAGTTTTTTTAGAAGGACTTCTTATAAAAAAATGAAATTTACTTTCTTAAAAATTAAAATTAGTTTTTCTCTAGTTAATTTGTAAAACAGCTCTCTTTTATCTTTTTTAAAAAAATATGAGACTTTATGTAAATTCATTGATGAAAAACCCTGGAAAATCCAAACAACGTTTAACAAGCAAGAAGTTAACAAACTTCAAAGCATCACTGTCAATTGGATTTGGAATGATGTTTTCACGAATAAGGACAATAATAAATGCATTTTGATTATGTGGCAAATTTTGTAACGAGTGAAGTTTGTGCAGTAGATTTACTAAGAACATTTATAAGCAGAGGGAGTCAAAGAATTATTTTGAAAAATATAGGGACAAGAGAAATAATTTTAAATTTTGGTTAAAAAATTGAACTTATACCAAATTTAAGTCACTGAAAACATATGTAAGTGATCTAGAATCACTATCTTGATAATTATGAAAATCGAAGTAGCTAGTGACGATAAAAAGTGAATGTGACTTCTTATTTAAGTCATGACACATACGAAGTGAGATCAGCGTTGGTACAAGCAGGCTAAATTGTCAAGAAATCATAATACTCCTAATCTGTATCTGTATGTTTATTTCATTTTATAGTTTCACCAAGGAGACTCTCAAGCTGGTAAATTACTCAAAGAAGAAAGGACTATTGGTAAAAAAAAAAAAAAAACAATCTTTTGGTAAATGTGACCAAACATCCTTGCGAAGATTCAAGGTCGTCTTATGATCCATGTATTAGGGTTTAAGTAGTTTATGATAGAGTTGATGGAATAGATGGAGTTATAACAAGGTCAATGTTTGCAAAGATGAAAGGCTATAATTATTAGTAAGGAGTGTCGTCAATTTGATATGTACTTCCTTTCCAAGACCTTTCTAGGCTATATGAATTTTTCTCAACATAATAGTAAGGAGTGTCTTGCACAAAAGTAACGCCAAGAATGATCAGTTACTTGCATTTTTAGATACAAAATAAAGGTCATAGACCTCATTATGTAATGCCTTGAAAGTAGCATTGACCTACTAATTGTAAATGCAAATATAATTTTAGTAAGAGGAAAGTTTTTATTTGTAGAAAAGTTAAAAAGTTTATAATAATTTAAATACCGAATTCAATCAATTGAGTTGGATCTTATTAACTTGTAAATTCTTTAATTAAAAATGGAGTAAATTTTACACGATGTGGAAAACAAAGTAAATGCAGCACTTATTAATCCCTCAAAACGTACACAGTTAAATAAACACAATAAAAATACTAAAAGATTATCTCAAGCATAAATAAAATCAAATTTTTATGTTGCACAACACGCTGATACAATCCATGGTCTGAATCGAATGTACTAATGTTAAAGTAAGTCACATTATCGAAGTGCCTGTCATATTAGAGTAGTGATTTGTCCGTAAAACATATACCATAAAATCCTTATTCAAAATTAAAGGGGAAATTGTATAACAGAGAAGCACTCATGTTTCCTTAATCTTCAATTTATACATGTTACTGCATAATCTGGTTCAAATTTAGAGTAAAATCAAATCCGTAATAGTAATTATATTTTTGATAATTATAGTATTCACACGAAATATGTATTCCTAGGAGTAGTGATTAATTTTATCAAAGAAGTAGTTGTTTTAGAGTTGGTTTGTTGTGGGTTTGTTTTAAAAAAATACACAATCTACTATATTTATGAATTAGGATTTAATGACGATTAAAGATTGTTTTTAACTACAGGCCTATAAACTGTCACTGATGTTACCGTCATTGAAAATCTCGCAGTTCAACTTGAATCTACTTTGAACAACAACGATGATCCATTGTTGTTCATAGTTTCAACGATCATTATATTCGTAACAGTCCGTGATATGAATAGTTTCAAATCACAACTATCATTTACAGTATTTTTTATGGGTTAGTTAAAATTTTAATCCTTTTAATATTTTAAAATTTTGATTTTTAATTTCTAATAATTAGACAATTTTAATCCCTAATTTATTTTCTTTCATTATTTTTAATAATATCTGGTGCTAAGTTAAGACGTTAACTTGTAAAGTGAAAATTCAATTTTAAAATATGCGTGGCAGTTAAAAATAGTATAAAATTTTGTGACTGTTATGGTATTCGGAATCTTCAACAAATGGATGTCTAAACCAAATCAATCTAATTACGAACGAAATATATTGTTTTTTTTATGCATTTTAATTTAACTTTTTATTTTTAATTTTCTAATTTATAGAAATTGAATTTCCTATTACTTCAAGTAAAAATAGTTTTTATTCTTTAATGATTATATATTTATTTATTTCATGTTTAATTTCCTATAGTTATCACTTTGTGTATCGTCTTATTAATTTATTTACTTAAAATATGATAAGAAAAAATCACTTACTTAATAACTATATACTAACCACATTAATACACTTGATAAAAAAAAAATGAGTGAAGAAAAGAAGAAAAGGAAAATAAAAGGATAAAAATTCCAAACTTTGGTTCCTGAAAATTTTTATATCCTATTCAACATAAGAAAATTGAAGATAAAGGAGAAAGATGGAAGTACTGTTTAGGAGTCTTGTGATCCATACATGTCGAGAATTTGGGATGGGAAAAGTTCAAGGTGACCATTTTTCAATTTAGTCTTGAAAAATAAAAAGTTCTTCTAAAAATATTTCATTTATTCTGCAATTTAACCCGTTCCGCCAAAGTAACTTTGGCCAAAACATTCCATTTTAATCATTCAAGTACGGTATTGCTAATATATCTCTGCCTTTAACTTTTTTAGCCATTGACGTGTCCAAGCATGTTTTACAATAAACATCAGGTTGGTTTTCAACGTTGCACTTTGTTTCCCGACAAAAATTTCATTCTGGTCCTTTTTGTAACTCTTAACGTAAAACTGTGTTTAAGAAAATCTTTTGTACTGCTAAAACTTTTCGCAAATAAGATAGGACAAATTATTTATAAAATCACTGGTTTGAACGATCGTCCAGTAAAAACGTTGATAATAGATATGGGATGTATTTGCTGTCCAACAATTTTAAAACATATTCTAAAGAGAGAGGAAAAGATACCAAGATCTATATAGGTTCACTTAACTTAGTTAAGTTCAATATTTTTAAGATTAAAAGATTTTTACTAATTAAATTTGTTATAGATATTCTTTCTTACAAAACCTATCCTATATATCCAAAATTTATGTTGACAATTATCTTTATTATCATGTTTTAATGTTGTATAAAGGAGCCCAAAAGTAGAGGAAATTTAAAATTTGTTCGAAAAAGAAGATTTCATTGCAAAACATATGTCCTAAATGTGATACTTGATACACAGAAAATAAAAAAGTTCATGTAAAAAAATAAGCATTAAAATGTAACATAACGAAAACATAAACGTATATATATATATATAAAGAAGTTGAATATATACATAAATAGTATTTAGATGAGATCCATCAACAGTGAGGGGCACAACATGGTGGAAACATGAGAGGAAAAGTGGCATGAGACGCGTCTGATTAAAATAATGACTTGATGTAAATAATATATTTTACGTCGGTCACTTTTAGAAACTGACGTTAAAAGATGAATTACGTGGGATTTTTGCTAACCCAACATTATTTTGGTGATGTAATATGTATTTTGCATTAATGTTTTCTTAGTTAATATGAAATTAAAATTATTATTTCTATTGTTAGAATATGTGTTTTATCAAAGAAACAGAAAATAATTATTATTTTCCCTTTTTTCATAATATTTATTTAATGATTAATGCTTTTGCATCACATGAGTACACAATGAAAAGTTCCGAGAAATTTAAGAGTAAGAATGATAACTTCATTTAGTGCCCAGTAAAAATAAAACATTAAACACGGTTATTTTCGAATAAGAATATATGCGGAGAATGAATCGAGGGAGAGAAAGAGACGTGAAACGTAAAAATCTCCTTTTGCACTAGTGAGAAGAAAACCTCAACTTTGGGAGAAGTCTATGGATTTTACACTTTTCCAATAATAAATAATTCAAAGGAGAATTAAAGGGGGAATGTTTCTTTTTCAAGAGTTCAAGATAAGCATCAGAGTAATTATATAATACTTTTTCTATTTTTGTTTTTACGTTTAAAAAATTCTATTTCAAAATATGTTATTTCAACTCTTTAAATATTTTCTGTTTTTCAAAAAATTAATTTTACGTATGTACAATATGAATTCTAAAACTAATTTAAAATTATGATGATGATGCGCATTTAAAATCAAGAAAACAATGTTGTGATGCTAAAATCGTAAGTGTATACCCTTTTAACTGTATATCTTTCAAATATTCTAGTAACTTTTGAAAATTTTAATTATTTTAAATTATTTTTTTAAAATTTTAAATCAATAACAATATTTACATAAAATTAATTTCTTTTAATAAAAAATATTAAAAAATTAAAATGGTATACTTTAAAAATTAAGGATCAAAATAAATTTTTAAACTAAGAAGAAATAGAACAGAAAAATATCCAATCTTAAACCAGTGAGACATGTGAAGGGAAAAAAAAAAAAAACCAATATCTTTCTTTTTAACACACATGTGAATTGCTAAGATATGATATCGAGCATTTCACAAGATACGATATGATCATTACTTTTTTAATTTTTAATGTACGCTATAGCTGTTACATAAAGAATCCCCGATACAGTATCGTAGTTTCAAGTGCGCTGCAATTAGTCCTCTATTATTTAGCGTTGACAAATAACGAGGACAACATATTCGTTAATATCAATCTTGATAAATTCTTTCTTATCTTAGACTCCACTAGTATCCTTATGAAATACTATAAATTATGCTTGGGTTACTCATATTTATAGGGAGAAGGGGATACAAACATTGCCATAGGAGAAGAGAATGTAGTGCAATTAAGTTATAGCTTCTGCAAAAGTAGACACGAAGTGGTATTGGTTCGGTTCATCACTAAGCATCATAGCTTAAGACGGGCCGGCCGAATATCACTCTTGTTTGCTTCATTGCATTTATTTATTTTCTTCCAAAATAAACTTACTCTTTATACCTTCTTTTCACCATCAATAAAAATGGCTAGGCTATCTACTGAAGTGTAGTTGTGGGATGTAAAATTAAATCATAGGAAAGTGTTCCGCCTTAGAGAAAAACCCACACAAGCAGTGTATTTGACGAAACAGAAACGAGAATATCAACTTGAGTAATACAAACAATGATGAGAATCCAATGCCTAATTGAGTAATACAAACAATGATGAGAATCCAATGCCTAAACCCAAGTGTTCCTCCGTAAGGTTCATCACAAAAGGGTGAGTCACAGCCTAATATCAGGTCGAACCGGCGTAATCATGCACTTTTATAATAGATACTATAAATATTTCTCACAAGGTATAGGACCATTTTGAAAGTGCGGGCGGAGTTAATTAGATCTTTGTATGATTGAGGTTGTTTGTGCAAATACAGGAACAAAGTTTCCAATACGTGAAATTGAAGAGTAACGACTACTTCTACATGTCTTCATCTATGAATATACATAAATCAAATATGGGTCTAGGCAGGTGTTTTTCTTCACAAAGAAATTATACAGGAGAAAAGAATAAGAAGAAAAAAAATGAAATTAACTAATTTACAAATTTTTTTCATGTTTTAGAAAAAGTAGAAGAAATAATTTATGGAAATTAATCGAATCAATATCATTAGTACATATGCACGTTATTCTTCCAAGTCAATCTATCTCCTTCTCCATTCAGGTAGAAAACAGAAATAATGTAAAAATATATTTATTGAATCACCATTTTGATAGATTTATGGAATCATCTATTTCTATCTGTTGTTTTTTCCTAGGCTAAATACTAAATTTAATCTTTTGAGTTTTAGATTTTTTCGTTTTAGTTATGTAAGTTTTAAAAATGTCAATTTGGTCCTTT
Organism: Hylodesmum podocarpum; assembly: GCA_026586105.1. Taxonomy (NCBI): domain Eukaryota; kingdom Viridiplantae; phylum Streptophyta; class Magnoliopsida; order Fabales; family Fabaceae; genus Hylodesmum; species Hylodesmum podocarpum. Next base: position 7,089,984 of record JALJEV010001430.1, on the reverse strand, counting down.
AAGATTTATAAGTGTCACATTTGATTTTTTCTTTTTTTTTGGAAAATGTTAACACACTTTAAACGTGTCCATTATGTGTAACTTTTTTTATTGTGTTTCAGTGAAGTGGCTTGTGTACATGGAAAGTATAATTTTTTTATTTGTCAATTTCATGGTGTTACCGTGGCAACTTTTTCATTTTCTTTTAAATTTGTTCACTGTAGCTCCAGATTACAGCTCCAAGTGGTACCTTCTATGTGAGGTTGATTTAATTATTTTGTTACCGGTACCTTTGAGGAGTGGTTGATTTAATTATTTGTATTTGACATACTTTCTAATTTAGGGATCTCAAAATCAATAGAAATTTAGAGTTTCAGCTAGGTACATGTGAGGGTTGATTTTGAAGTTTCAACATTGATGGACGTAAAACTCTAAAAATTAATTTCCGTAATAAGTAATTTCTATAAAATCTTATATATTAATTGTTTGATATTATATTTTAATTATATGAAAAATGTAATTTAATACATTTTATTGTCACTAATTCAACTATATTGCAGTTACATGTAAAAATAAAAACATAGTTGATAAATAAATATTATCAATATACAATTCTGTTTCTGTATTTATTATATTAACTCTGTAAGAATTAATACATAAAAATTATATATTATTAAATATAAAAAAAATATAATTTTAAAAATATAATTTTTTCTTAAAAATTTATTTATTTCTTGGACTATATATATATAGGTTGAAAAATTCAATCAATAAGAAAATAAAAAGAAATAAGACCCAAAAGATATAGAATTAGGTGTAGGATAAATAAATGTACAGATGAGAATAAACCATTGTATAATAAATTTTTCTGTAAATTAAATATAGAAAATTTATTAAAAATTTAGTAAAATTATGGTAGAATGATTTTTAAAATTCTTAGAATTTTATCTTAATTATGGTATAATTATAAATAACATTTTAAGGTTAGATTCAAAATCATAAAAATAAAGAGTAAAATTTATGATTTTAATTTATCATAAAACTTTACCAAAGCATTCATACTAGTTGAGTCAATAAATTAAATTTATTTCTCTTGACATGTAAGAATCCCTCAAATGTTAAGGAAAGAGGACACATATTATGGCATTTGTTGCAATATAGTTTAGAAGATACCCGTCCTTTTGATCTTGAGAAAAGTATATCACTAACTCCTTAAACTTCTTACTATACTATGCCACAATTGTATTCCCATGCATTAGTTGTAGAAACTCCATTTCCTTTTTATTGTTGATGTCCTCGAGAAAATACTTCTCCAAAAAAAATATCCTCTTGAAGACTTCCCAAGTCACCTTGTGACTTTCAGCCTCTAAGCATCGGCAAGTGTTCTTTGACCAATACTTAGCCTTCTCCGTTAATATAGATGTACCAAAAATCACTTTCTGTACCTTCGAATCTCCCATCAATCAGATAATCTTCTCTAATTCCTTCAACAAATTTTGAGCACAATTTGCATTATGTCCATTGAAAGAAGATGAGTTATTATGACATAAGTGATTCAATGCCTCATACTCAAGCACAACACCAAACTCATTCCTTTTCTGATTTTCCACAATCTGAGCTAAAGTTTGTATAGCTTTAGCTATAGCACCATCATTTCTACCAGTTATCTCTTATTGTATACAAAAGGGTGAGAATAAAAAGAAAGCAAGCCACAAAATTAAAAAAACATATGTGAAACACAATAATGCACATAGAATGCAGAGAAACACAACAAGCTTACCACTTTGTTACCTCAAAACGACCAAACTCGTCGCTATGTTACAATTACACTAAGTGTAAACCTTTTGATTTTAACAAGATTTTCATTTATTTAGTTATGAAAAACTTGAATAATTTTTTCACCAATTCACAAATCATACATCCAGCATAAGGTTTGAATAATATACATCTTTATATTCATATACAAAGACATCATACAAAATAGTACTTTTAATTATTATGCATAATAACTTAGTTTAATAAAAGTCTACAATCCCTTTTACTTTAATATTTCAAATTATTGAAGTTAACTTATTAAAACATAAGTTCTTCAAAGAAAACTTTTAAAAAAGACTCTAAAAAGCTCCAAGACATAAGTCAATCTCTAAAGACATCTACCGCTACTTGTCTACTACCACGAACATAAATTCGTGATTATCACATGCATCAACCATTGATGCAAACATGCAAAAGTGAGCTCCTTTAAAAAAGGATTAGTCAAAAAGTTTTCAAAATATAAATATATTATATGTTCACTTATCAAAGCACCACATCGTCAAATCAAACTACATATCATTATAAAACACATTTAACTGTCAAACACGATCATAACCTTTATCAATCACCAATATGCACATGATTCATGATTCTTCCTTCACTTAAATATGCTTTGTGGCAATATTAAAGTCAGATGGAAAATAGTTTGGGAAATGTATTTCAATTATAACTTCACTAGAGGAATATTTGCAACTTTAGATAGGTCACCATGCCTACCGTGGCATCTTTATACTTTTGCATAAGGACTTCTAGCCTTAGACCCTCTACTAAGTGACCAACCAAGGATTGAGTGTCAAAACTCACCTTATTTTCATTTCAATATATCAGGATCTGCACCATTGTCCCATGGATGTCACCGATGTAATGACTCAACTCACATCATCAAAACAACCCATTAGCTTACCCTGGTTATGGTATTTTCAACACATCTCTTGCGAGTCATTACACCTCCACATATAGATCTTATTGCACTTCTATCATGTTATGCTATGGAAATCATCACATCATCATCTTCCTCATCAAATTGTCACATCTCATCACATTAATTCATCATCCTCATTTACAACTCAACACATCATAGCTCATTAAACACTTAAGACATAAGGCTAAATTATAGGAAGAACTCACCCAAACAAGTTCAAAACATTAATATTCTCTAATTATTCAAATTTTTATGAAAATTGTGTAGAGTTTCCCCTATAATTTGCACAAGATTTATCCCTTGCTACACCTTTATTCACAGACCTCTCGGTCTTCATCTCACTTGAGTGAGTTGCTTTCGATCAAGCAAGATAGCCAAGTTTCGTGCTGACAATGAAAAGGTCATTTTCTTAAGCGAATGACAACTCGCTTGAATGAGCATTTTAAATTTCTAGCTTGAGTGAGAAATGCCTCACTTATGTGAATGAACCAAGAAACAAACATTTTAAATGCTTCAAATGTGCACATTTTCTTACGTTAACATTCTTATACACTTGAACCTACACTCAAAATTCCAAAAAGATGATATCAAGTTCTAAAACTTACGGCGTTACACCTCACCACATCAATAACTTATAATTACATTAACAACTAAAGGAAAAGGCTTATGGGGAAAGCCAAGACTTAAGCACAACCAACTCCAAATATGTGTGTAATTTATGGAGTCATACTCATCATGAATCCATTTCACACTTAACTTGGAATTCCATATAGTCCATTTAACTTTCTGAGGAGTGGCGTTGAGCGTGCCCTTCATGCCACACTCAACATTAGCAAACTAAAGTCATCCTTGGCATTTCTGGCTTAGTTCTCAATGCACACACTTAGACACACACTTATTGTCGAGGTCTAAAAAGACTCCTACATTTCTCTATGCAGACTCAATGTGAACTCAGTGTGAACTTTTAAAAAGGTTCCCCTACTTCTTAGCATGCCACAGTCAAAGTGAGATACCATCCGCACTTAGCGAAATGGTCAAAAGATGCACCTTTGCATCTTTGCACTCTCGAAATTAGTGTGACTTTACCTCTCACTTATCCTAAAATTATAGAAACATAGTGCAGATTTTTTGCACTAAGTTCATTCATCACAATTTAAAGGACCAACTTTCCTAACACTCTAGGGATCAAACTCATCTACGTAGACAAATTCTAGTTGACATTCTAAGACATCTATTTTAGCTTAAAAATTGTCAAAATCCTAAAATTATAATTTGACTCCTAATACCTCAATTTAAACCAAAATCACTTCAATGCTTAACATGGGGTAGAAAATTACTCAAAACCAACCCAAAGCCTCCAATTCATGTCCTAATACTCATTTCGGGTCACCAAATTGCAAAAGTTCATTCTTGGCTCAACGACAACTCAAATAAGACCTTTTAACCTCAGTTCCCTACTAATACCATTCTATAGTCACCAAACCAATTCAACTCCTCTAAGTCACTTAAAATCCTTTCCATGAGGTATCCAAACCTAGAACACAATTTTCTACCTAAATCACCCATTCTTACTCAAATTAGACCAATGACCAATCCATATCATTCAAATTACCAATTTGAATGCAAAATATACCTCAACAAAATAGAATATGGAATTTAGTTCCATATATTCGTCTATGCAAATGGACCAATGTCTATTATCAACTAAACATTATGCACATTAAATTACAATATAACATATAATTCAATTTGACAAATTTCAATACCTATTAGCCCCTTAAACTTCAAACTTCAATTTGGATTCAGTGACTCGTAGAGCTCTACTTATTATGAAACTTTATAAATTTCTAAAAAAATCACTTAAAGAGGTCAAAATGCCCAAATTAAAATTCTAAGGGATAATTTAACATGCATCAACACATCTAAATTCATATACATACATTTTAATATACATTTAAACTTAATAATTTAATCAAAATTCATTTTCTCAAAAGACATTTAATAAAACATTCGTAATTTCAATTCTCACACATATCTATAACGATAAAAAATAATACATTTCAATCACACCCAAATTTCATTCAAACACATTTAACTATAGAATTGTGCAAAGTTGAAAACATTTCAAAATTAAATATTTTCACAAATATATGATCGATAAATGTAGTTCAAAAACTTGGAGCGCTTAGTTTTCATAAACAAGTTAATAGCAAGCATCCAAGGTTGAAAGAGAAGTTAAAGAGAGAATAAAAATAAGTATTTATACTATTTCATTAAAATTGAACTACGCTTAGTGTCTTCAAAACACTCTAAAGTCTTCCACTAATTAACCTGATTCAACTTGAAAGCCTCTCCAACTCAAAACACAACAAGCTTATAACCCAAGCTTACTAAAAGCTAAGCATTCTTTTTCACTAAGCCACTTCTAGCTTTCACAAAAACAGTTTATATGGATATAGAGATATGCTTTCAATGCGAGGATTTACATTAAAGTGCAAGAAATGTATAACTTTGTTAAGAAAAGGATTTTATCAAGAATTTACACTTCGAAGAAATTTTGTGACATTGAGTATTTCTTCCAACATATTTGTGATATTTTGTTGTTGTCCTCCTTAGTAAGCTGACTCCTTTTATAGACATGGATAGTAAGTAGTCATGTGATACATTAAGGTCGAGTCATACGAGGTATAAATAACTAGGTGAAGAGAAATGAGGTAGATGATTCATAAAGATATTCTAACCATTAGTGCAAAAACGATAAATAACGTCTCCATATTCATGGTGGGCATCCAAATAAATGACATTAAAGCATTTTTCACGTCGGTTCTTAAAATAAATGATGTGAAAAACATAAATCACATCGGTTCTACGTAAACCCGACGTGATATATGTTTTTTACGTCAGTTATTTTAAGAACTAACGTGATAAATATTGTTTAAGTTACGCGTCAACCCCCCTTACTTTCCCCTTTTCCCTAGTGTCTCTCTTCTCCTTTCTCACTTCTCTTATCTCACCTATGCAGCAATTTCTCGTTTCACTTTCACTATCCCATTCGTTCTTATCCCTCTCGTGCTCCCACCATTCATTGTTATGCCTTGTCACTACCGTGGTTGTCGTCTCACCGCCATGCCCACGCTGCCACATTTTCTCTCTCCCCTGTTGACAACAATCCCTCACCATCATCTCTCACTCCCATTTTTTCTCACTTTGTTCTCGCCGTCATCTATCGGTCATTTTCATCCCTGTTGTCGTCCTAGTGGACGTTCCTCTATTTCTTCACCTAAGTCACAAATGTGAGTATATTGTCTTGATTTTCCCCCGAATTTGACTTTTCCCAACTTTGATTTTTCCCCAAAATGTCGGTGAATTAGTTCCAAATCTCTAGAAAGTCAAATGCATGGTACGTTATATGATACCTGAAATATTGATTTAGTGATTTTGCTTATTGAAATTTTCTCTTACTGTTAGATTTCTTTGTACGATTCACTTGTTCATTTTTTTTTTTTTGCTTCAGGTTGGTCAAGAAAGGCTTTAAGCTTTTTGTCTAATGTAGATGTATGCTGACTTAAGTTCATTGGGTACTAGAATGAAGATAAATATCAAAGCCTTTGTGTACATTGAAGCAAAGAAGCAGTATATATAAATGAGGTAATCTTAGTACTGGGTATCTTAATCAATTTATTTAGCTAAGGTTTTTAAATTATGGTCTTGGTTGTGGTTTTGTGAACCTTGGAACTGTGGTTGTGACCTTCACATTATGGACCAACTTGTGATGTGATTGTTTCTTCTATTTATTATCTACATTTAGTAGGTTGTGGCTATAAATAATACGTGCAAAAAAGTTACAGTAAAGCTTATTCCTCAAATTGATTTGAACAAGTGGCAACCAAATTTGTAACAAGACCCCATTTCTTGATCAAGCCCTACACATCTTTAATTTTGAGTTATATTAGATGTTATTATGGTTATGAAACTTTAATTTTTAGTTTGATTTAATGATTTTAATAAACTTATTTTTTTATTTTGATCCACACTTCCAATCATTCAACAAGTGATGAGAAATTCCTGCACTTCATTCGTTATATCTAGCAATCTGTTTTAGTCTTGCATTTTTTTTCTTACTTTCTTTTTCTCTTATAATTATATATATCTATCTGATATGTATACAAGAAAGTATCTCCAAATTCATGAAGTTTGTGGGGGTGTTGAAGTTTTCACATTCTCAAAACAATGAATCAAATGATTTGGAGTGGCTTTCTAAGATTTATGGTGATAAGAAGAAAAAACGGGTTATAAGAGGATCTGAAAAAGGAGGTGGAAAGGAGTGAGCTGATCATCAGGTTCCGGTGTGGTAAATGGTTTTGAACTTTATGATTTAGTATGTTTTGGGTAAGTCATTGTTTTACTAAGCTAGCATTTCAATACCATATGAATTATTTCTCTGCATGAATGCATGCATTTGTACAATGTTGTTGTAACTATTGAATGTCATGAAATAAAGAGTGGGCAATTTGAAGATTAACCATCACCACCAAAATCTCCACTATCACCCGAAAAGCCATCGAAAAATAATTATGAATGTCTGTAAAGCATTTTTATTATTTTTTTATTAAACATATACCACGTCGGTTATTTGAATGAACCGACGTGGAAAGACCAATATATGATGTCAGCTGCTAAATAATAATCAATGTGAAAGGTATTTATAGCGTTGTGTGAATAATCAATGTGAAAAATCTTTACTTGAAATATCTTTCTGCCTTAATGAACATGGTCAAGGTTGCTTTTATTGGTGTCATGTGTTGTTCTCTTCATAATTTTGAATCACTATTCTAACATACTAAATTGTCTACTAGGGATACTTCATATTTAAATGTTTTTAAATTCCAAACTTGTATTAGCTTATATATTGTTATCAAAGATATATGTAGTATAGCTCATTTTAGATATACAAATAATTTGAACTAAACATGGTGTTGGACAAAACGTATTAACATTACTGGAATTTATTGGATGTTGGACAAAATCTTATTGGAGGTTAGACAATTGTAGTTTTAGATGAATATCATATCTTATAGTTATAGAATTGTTCTTCTCATTCTTTCTTGATGCATTTTATCTGTTTTGTAAAGATAACAAACTTAATCATTAATCAACTTATATTATTATAAAAACCTTTAAACTTTTAATGAACTAAAGATCGTAGACTTTGACAGTTTAAGTTCTAACAAAATCAACAAAATATTAATTATCATTACACCGGTCATATTCTATCCTACTCTATAATCCAAACAAAGCAGAAACGATGGATAAAATGCAGATAGATGAAGGACGAGACATATAAGTCTCTTCTAAAATTCTTTAAGTGGAGCTGACAGAAATTTGGAGGCAACGGAGGGACCATGATGGAAACTCACAGCGAGCCCCAAAAAGACAAGGAAAAAGGTGAACCAAAAGAAACACGCACTCTGATACTCTTACTTTGTTAGTATCACCGGTCAGTGGAGAATATTTTCCTTACATAATTTGGTGATAGGTGTTCCTCTGTTAATTTTGACAAGTATACAACACAAAAAGGAAGATAAAGATCATAAAATCTAGCATAAGTTCTATATGCAGGTGTTATAAGAACAAAAAACAGCTAGATTTCTTTTTTCTGGTAAATTTTCTGATTTATATATATTTGAAAAGAACTCGGTTACATCATTGACTTATAGTTGATTAAAACTATAGACACCTTATCTCCAAATATATAGGCTTGTTATTCATGTATCATATTTTCCTTATTTTTACCTAATCCCCCACACATAAATTTAACACTTTACAACCAATCAAATAGTGTTGGTTATAGTTACGCTTTAATTGGTCCCATCCTAATCAATGCTAGGTTTGGAACATTAAATAAAGTAAACACTAAAAGGTAAGGTTCTAAATTCCTTCTTTAAAGACTACAAGATAATTAAATCAAAATAAAATATATTTGTTTCAAATCGACCATCGTATCAACGTTTTACTTTTTTAATTAAACTATATATATTCGAGAATTTGTTTCAAGCGCTGTAAAATAGAATATTGATTTTAATCAATGGTTCCAGATTCTTGATCCTCAACGTTCTTTCATTATTTCATTGGCCATATACAGTGAAATAGCCTGTACATGATGGTACAAATGGAGGTTACTCATAATTACATATTAGGGAAAACCGCGGGTTAAAAACATTGTCTTGGAATAACAGATTGGCCTGCAAGTAGTTAGTTCCTTCTTTTCACATTTGAATTCCATTAATGCACTCATTAAATTATAAATCAGATTTTATATAAAAGATTTTGTTATCAAAATCAACAGACCTAATATACAATGAATTATCATTAATTAATTGTATAAAACTAAATATGAACTTTTGAAGGTGGTCTTAATACATACTAATGGTTTTGAAAAGCTTAAGTTTAAGCAGTGTTTTTTTAGAGGAAAGAGTAACACACACTTAAGATATAAGTGAGTGATAAGTAGTCGTGAGACTATAACCGCCATGAATGCCTTGATGACATCAATTCAGTACTTTGCCCGAGCCGAAAGCTCTCACAAACGAAGAAAAAAAGAACTTATTTCATTGAATTCTTATGTGTAATTGTTTTGATATGATTTAGCTCTCCCAGCAGTCTCTAGCTCAAGTTTTTCTCTACATATTTTAATTAGTCTCTAACTTAATTTTTTTAATAGTTGACAGTTTCATTTTGGTTTTATCTAACTCATTATTTGTTCATTTAAAATATTACACAAAATATCGACTACTTATTGTTAGATAAAATTCTAATTCATAATTAATAATATCTTGAAGAAAATTTTTGAATTAAACGTTAATATTTTGATTTGCTTATGTGGAGATAAGACCGTAAGAGAAAAAGTGACTATAGAGACAAAAGTAAACAAGAATAAAAATTATTTCACTTATAACTTTATTTAATTTGTTGTTTTCTATTCACTTGTAGTTTTATTTAATTCCTTATTTCTATAATATAAGCATTTAAAATTGTATTTTAATATCTAAGATTCCTCTCAGAGGTTATCTTTCAAAGTTAGACAAAACATTGTAAATTTAGATTATATTGGTTAGATATAGCCGGAAGAGGTTGAATATCAACGAATACATAGTCTGTAAGTATGAAAAGGTTTCATTGTATAGAATACTTACTTTTAACATGAAAAAGCTGTGCCAAAAAAATACTTTTATCAGCCTGAATAAGCAACTTATAGTGATTGGATTGTGTTATATAATGCAAACATAGATTGAGTTGAGTTGAATTGTCAGGTAAACTAATAGTGATGTGTGGGTAAATCTAGATTAATTAAGGCGATTAGGTTCACGATTTCATCGCAGCTTATTCTAATAGACTCTCTGTATTATTTGGTTTCTCGATTCGATGAATTTGATTCCCATCTTTGTAATTGTCTCTCTCAAGATCATATACTCCACCTAAGGTTGATCAGATTAACTAATCTCTTAAGGTTAACCTAAGTTAGTTAGGGTTTTCGTTTCTACGAATCCTTTAATAATTATGAGGTTTTGGCCCCACATTACCTTCTACTCTTATCTCTGAGGTATAGCTAAGTGATGGTTCCTTTTCTAATATCACCTATGTTTCTTTCTCAAAGTTATTAAAGGCCTAGGTTTCCCTAATATCACCTAGGATTAAATTGAATTCGTTAATGTCCACTTAATAGAAAAGCATTAAGAATAGAGGAAAGAACTTACAATCATAAAAATTGAATAACATTGATGATTTTATTAGAATAAGATAGGGTTACGTTGTTTCCCCAATTAAAGAGGAAATTAATTCATAATAAATAGAGTCGTAATACAAGAATAATATATAGACAATCAATTCCTGGAGCGAGGGACTAATGATCAATGTTTTCAATGAACTCTTTGTACACTTTCTCTCCTTCTTCCCTCTTTAGAACTCTATCTTCCAAATGCTAATTCCAATCCGCTGTCTCTTCTTGGACAATTACTTATAAAGTGTCTCATAGGGGCCTAAAATTGCCTCGTCTCGCGTGAGATATAGATTGTCTGGCATGAGATATAGATTGTCTCGCCAAAAGTGCATCTCATGCAAGATAATGTATATCTTGTGCGAAATGATATGGTTTTTCTTCATTGGAAATGCATCTCAAGATGCTTCTGGCCTTTCAAATTTATCTAGTTTTTAACATTTTTTGGACATGAAACAATTAAACAAACATACCAAGATACTTCTAAACGTAACACCATGACATTTTACTAAAATGAATCTCTATCTAATGTATCCAAATATGGATGAAATTTCTCATAAAAGACATACATATATAACTGCTTATCATGTTGTTGCTAACATTTAAAATAAGAAAAGAAGTTCATGTAGTATTCACATCTCTGAAGAGAAGTGTAATTTATTAATACAAATAAAAAATCATAATTTCATGCTAACATTGAAATGATAAACTAGTTTTTATTAAATTTTATGCTTATCAAAGTAAAATAATTTCATATTTAATAATTATGCATTTAACATTTATTTAAACAAACAAGACTTCTGATAAGTGACAGCGTCACTTTCTCTCTCAAACAAATAAGACCTACATAACGCATTAAATAACCTACTCTCTCGATTTAGACATGTGACCTACAGAAATTTATGGTTTTAAATAAATTATTTTTACAAATTACGAGAAATGTTGTGGAGATGATGTTTGAGATGAATTATCTACTGGATTCATACTTGGCACCATGTAACACATTTGCGTTAAATATATATATCATGTAGAAACATAACTATAAGAAAAACAAATAAATCAACTTGGTACTTGTTTCCGACGTTCTTGAGTACATATTATGAAGTTAAAAAATATTATTGTTTTATCAAGAGTATCTATTTTGAAAATAAAAAAAACAGAATATAATGATTATTTTCGCTTTTCTTCAAAATATTTAATTAATGATTAATGATTTCGCAGCACATGATTACAGAATACAATGTGCCAAGCAATAAGCATTAGAATCATAACTTCATTTAGTGCCCAATAATACTTTAAACGGGGTTATTTTCGAATGGGAATATGTTCAGAGAATATATTTCAAGAGCGAGAGACAAAGAATACCACAGCTTTGTGAGAAATCGATTTTACACGATTCCAATAATAAAAAATTCATAAGTCAATCAAATGTTTCTGTCAAGGGAGTTGAAGATAGGTATAAAAGCAATCATAATAATGATAGGTAAATTGTATGGTGTGATAAGGTGTTGTTTGTCTAAGATAAATATGAATAATATTTTTTATATTTTAACATAATTTTAAAAAATTATATCTACGGAATAATCTCTTATAATAAAAGTCAAGTGATTGACCAGAGCCCACATCATTATAATAACTCATGAATAAATTGAGTTAGACCCTCAATTATTAAAGTTGAAATTTCGTTACAACAATTAGAGATTTCGTGTACCTGTTTCGCACGAGTGAATAATATATGAGTGAAAAATGAAGCATCTCATTGCAAACCAAAAAGAATCAATGTGTTCTTTTTAACACATGCAAGAGTTGCCCGCATTGCACAATATATAATATATTTTAAAAAATAAGAATTAAAATAGAAGATTTAAACTTAAAACAAGTAAAACAGAAAAATATTTAAACTCAAACCACTGCAGGTGAGATATGTGAAAAAAAAAAAAAACACCACTATATTTCTTCTAAATGAATTGCTAAGATATGATATGATCATTACTTTTTTAATCTTTAATGGATACGCTGTAGCTGTTACATAAAGAATCCCCGTTACATTATCGTAGTTTCAAGTGCGCTGAAATGTAGAATTAGTCCTCTATTATTTAGCGTTGACAAATAACGAGGGCAACATATTCGTTGATATCAATCTTGATAAATTCTTTCTTATCTTAGACTCCACTAGTATCCTTATGAAATACTATAAATTATGCTTGGGTTACTCATATTTATAGGGAGAAGGGGATACAAACATTGCCATAGGAGAAGAGAATGTAGTGCAATTAAGTTATAGCTTCTGCAAAAGTAGACACGAAGTGGTATTGGTTCGGTTCATCACTAAGCATCATAGCTTAAGACGAGCCGGACTTATGCCACTCTCTTGTTTGCCTCATTGCATTTCTGTTTTTTCTTCCAAATTAAAATTACTCCGTATACCATCTTATCACCATCAATAAAAACAGTTGAATTCTATCATGCACTGGTGGAGTTAATTAGATCTTTGTATGATTGAGGTTGTTTATATGCATACATAGGAACAAAGTTTCCATTACGTGACATTGAAGAGGAACGACTACTTCTACATGTCTTCATCTATGAATATACATAAATCAAAATATCGGTCCAGGCAGGTGTTTTTCTTCACAAAGAAATTATACAGGAGAAAAGAATAAGAAGAAAAAATATGAAATTAACTAATTTATAATTTCTTTTCATGTTTTAGAGAAAGTGGAACAAATAATTTATGGAACTTAATCGAATCAATATCATTAGTACATATGCACGTTATTCTTCCAGGTCAATCTATCTCCTTCTCCATTCAGGTAGAAAACAGAAATAATGTAAAAATAGATTTATTGAATCACCATTTTGATAGATTTATGGAATCGTCTTTTTCTATCTGTTGTTTTTTCTTAGGCTAAATACTAATTTTAATCTTTTGAGTTTTAGATTTTTTTCGATTTAGTCTTATAAGTTTTAAAAATGTCAATTGGGTCCTTTAAGATTTATAAGTGTCACATTTTAGTTTTTTTTTTCTTTTGGGAAATGTTAACATATTTTAAACATGTCCATTATGTGTAACTTTTTTTTTTTTTTTTTTTGTGTTTCAGTGAAGTGGCTTGTGTACATGGAAAATATAAATTTTTTTATTTGTTAAATTCATGGTGTTACTGTTGCAAGTTCTTCATTTTCTTTTAAATTTGTCCAGTGTAGCTCCAGATTACAGTTCCAATAGGTACCTTCCTAGCTTCTTCTTCTTCTTTTTATTTTGTTACTGGTACCTTTAAGAAGTGGTTGATTTAATTATTTGTATTTGAGGGCTGATTTTGAAGTTTCAGTATTGATGGATGTTTTGTATTTGAGGGCTGATTTTGAAGTTTCAATATTGACGGATGTAACGTGGAAAAAATCTTTTTCTATCTTCATGATTTAATTTTGATGAAGATAAAAGACATTAACAAAAAGAGAAAAAAGTAAAGAATATCAAAAGAACTGATAATTGATGAAATCATGCTTTAGTTTTAAGATTTAAGCCTTTACGTAGAAAAAGTAAGTATTTTTCATAATATGATGATTAAAGACTGTTAAGTATAATTAAGTCAAGAAAAATATGTTTAAAAGATCTAAATAAGTGAAATCACTCAAATTATATTTTTTAACTTAGAAATAATTTTCAAGCCGTAATCAATTACACTATTCAAAAATTTTCTTAAATTTAAATAAATGACTTTCATTTAATCAATTACACAATTCATTCGATTACCAGCGTTTCAAATTTTTAAATCGTTACAAACGGCAGGTGCTGGGTGTTGGTAGCGGGTGCTGGATTTGAGACTCTGTTTGTGTTGGTGCTAGCAGTGGATCTTAGGTTTGAGTCTTTATTTGAAGTGGTTGGTGTCATGGATAAAATATCTTGTTGTGGCCTGCTTAATACCTTGAACAATTTTGGAACCCACTTCTTTAATTCACTATGTATACTATTGTTGTAAACTGTCCTACCTTTTTTTCTTCTACGTTTCTTAGGCCAACCTGACATTTTCTTTACTTTTGGTGCCTGAACAGTTAGTGGTGTTTTCCAAAATAGTTAGCTATAACCTTTTGAGGATTGACATTCATGTGTTTCATGCATGTAATTTCATGAACACATGGTGTGCTAGTTAGCATCAATTCCTTGCATGCTCAGTCCTTTGTTTGAAGATTCACTATGAATCTGTCACCAGTTTGATTAATATGTCTGACTTCAAAACAAGATTCACCGGCCATCCTACGCATCTAACATAATAAACAACTATCCAATATTCACAAACAATGTAATTTAGTGAATTCCACAAACAATTAACAACTCACCTAGTCAACCAATATTTGTAACTACTTGGTTCAGTTCCAACCTCTTCTTTATTTTGGTTGAAACAAAACCTTCCCAACCAAGTACTTTTTGTCTATTAGAGGACCAACTTTCCATTAAATAAACTCTTATATCATCACACATTTTTATAATTCATTTGTGCCTAGACTCCATATTCACATTTTTAAATGCCTTGAATGGGTTTTTCAACATGTCAATTTTTGTAGCTTGTATGAATCTAAACTTACTTTAGAGTCTTGGTTGAGTCTTTGTTAAGTACCAGTAAACATAGTTCACTAAAACTGTTATCTTGTATGAAGTACATCAAAAGGATCAATTTGAAATTTCAAGTTCAAGTGATTCAAACTGACCAAAATCTGGTCTAAGTGATGTTGAAGATTCTTTGAAAGGCATGACTGGCCCAATGATACGACCAAAGCGTTTAAAGATGCAATGGGGTCTTAGCAAATTTGATTTATACAAGTTGGGTCAAGGCGGGATGCAAATCAGATTTGTTTAAGTCCAATTTTGTGCATTACTTGGAGGTGTCTAAGGATAAGCTGCACCAATTAATGTCAAACCATTGGGTATTTTAATTATGTATTTTCATGCAACCATTGGGTGCACCTTTTCTAAAGACTTTTAGTTTACCTAATGGAGCAATTAATGATTAGTGGATTATTTAGTAGCTTAAAAAAATCTGAATCATAATGGTGTGTATTTTTAATGATAGTAGAGTACTAAAATGCTTAGCGAGTGTCCTCAATATTAGTGGAGCACTAAATGCTTAGTAAATTGTTTAGTGGATGAAAAAAATCATATGAATAGTTATCCACTTACCCTATAAATAAAGGCTTCATGTAATGTGTGTAAAGCTTTTTGGATCAATGAAAAAAATACCCTTTGAGTATTATTTTCTTATTTTGCTAGTTTATTTGACTAGTTAGAAGTCGTGCAATTTCCTTTGCAACAGTTAACAAACTTGTTTATTAGAGTGTTCCCCTCTAATAGTGGCGTCTTAGCTTAGACTCTTAGAATCCATTTGTGATATCCAAATGCGACAAGTTTGATATGCTTGTTGTTGTTGTTGTTGAGTTCCTTGGCTTAGAGTTTGGGTAACGACTTTTTATTCCTTCTAATTTTGATATTGTGGAGATGGTAGGTTTAATATGTCTATTGTTGCTCAATTCAATTAGTTAGTGTGCACATTGAAGCAGAGAAGCAGTATGATGTAAATGAAGTAATCTAAGTACTAGGTATCTTAATCAGTTTATTTAGCTAAGGTTTTTAAATTATGGTCTTGGTTGTGGTTTTGTGATCCTTGGAATTGTTGTTGTGACCTTCACATTATGAAACAACTTGTGATATGATTATTTCATCTTTTTATTATCTACATTTTGGAGGTTGTGGCTGTAAATAATACGCACAAAAGAGTTACAATAAAGCTTATTCCTCAAATTGATCTGCAACAACTGGCTGCCAAATTTGTAACGAGACCCCATTTCTTGATCAAGCCCTTCACATCTTTAATTTTGAGTTATATTGGATGTTATTATGGTTATGAAACTTTAATTTTTAGTTTGATTTAATGATTTTAATAAACTTATTTTTTATTTTGACCCACAGTTCCAATCATCCAAACAAAGTGATGAGAATTTCCTTCACTTCATTCCTTATATCTATCAATCTGATTTAATCTTGCATTTTTTTTCCTACTTTATTTCTCTTTTATAGTTATATATATCTATCTTATATGTATACAAGAAAGTATCTCCAAACTCATGAAGTTTGTGGGGGTGTTGTGCCAACAGAAGAGGGCCTGCTGAAGTTTGCACATTCTGAAAACAATGAATCAAATGATTTAGAGTGGCTTTCTAAGCTTTATGGTGATAAGAAGAAAAAACGGGTTATAAGAGGATCTGATAAGGGAGGTGGGAAAGAAGAGAGCTCATCATCAAGTTCCGGTGTGATAAATGGTTTTGAACTTTATGATTTAATATGTTTTGGGTAAGTCATTGTTTTACAAAGGTACCATTTTCAGTACCATATGAATTATTTCTCTCCCGCATGAATGCATGCATCTGTACATTTTAACGTCATGAAATATATAGTGGGCTATTTGAAGATTAACCATCATCACCAAGATTTCCACTAATGACCGTGAATGTCTGTAAGGCACTTTTATTATTTTTTTATTAAACATATATCAAGTGGTTATTTGAATGAAACCGAAAGATCAATATGTGACATATTAAGTAATAACCAACATGTTAATGAAAGGTATTTCTAAAGTTGGGTGAATAAATTATGTAAAAAATCTTTATTTTTAACATCTTTCCTATGTTACGGTCGGTCTTTAACCGATGCGAAATACGATTTTAACCCCACGCGAAATATTTTTTTGCAACCGTAAACATGGTAAAAAGTGACTTTTATTGGTGTAATGTGTTGCTCTCTTCGTAACATTGAATCACTGTTCTAACATACCAACTTGTCTACTAGGAGAATACTTCATATTTAAATGTTTTTAAATTCTAAACTCAATAAATATATTAGCTTATAATGTTATCAAACATATATGTCATAGTATAGCTCTTTTCAGATATACAAATAATTTGAACTAAAGGTGTTGGACACAACGTATTGAATATTACTGAATTTATTGAATGTCTAGCAAATAACTTTATTTTATAGACAAACAGTCAACTCATTCATAGAATATATATTTCTCTTTTTATATTTTATAGTATTTCTTCCTTTTCACATCTTATAATTAGGTGTATGTGTATTTTAGTTATCTACCAAATATTTTTTTTGGAGAAAATCCTATTGGAGATTGGACAATTGTAGTTTTAAATGAATATTATACCTTGTAGTCATGGAATCGTTCTTCTCATGTATGCCTTGTGCATTTTACCTGTCTTGTAAAGATAACAAACTTAATCATTAATCGGCTTATATTATCACAAAACCTTTAACCTTTTAATGTACTAAACGATTATAAACTTTGATAGCTTATGTTCTAACAAAATCAACAAAATATTAATTATCATTATATTTAAAGAGAACACCGGTCATATGCTATCCTTTTCTATAATCCAAACAAAGCATGAACGATGGATAAAACGGAGATAGATCATGGAGGAGACATAAGTCTCTTCTAAAATTCTTAAGCGGAGGTGACAGAAATTTGGAGGCGACGGAGGGATCATAATGGAAACTCACAGCGAGCCCGAAAATGACAAGGAAAAGGTGAAGAAACAAAAGAAACACGCACTCCGATGCTCTTACTTTGTTAGTGTCACGGAAGAGTGGAGAATATTTTCCCTACATAATTTGGTGATAGCCTGATAGGTGTTCCTCTGTTAATTTTGACAAGTATACAGCACAAAAAGGGAGATAAAGATCATAAAATCTAGCATAAGTTCTATATGCAGGTGTTATAAGAACAAAAAAACAGCTAGATTTCTTTTTTCTGGTAAAATTTCTGGTAATATTTTGATTTGCTTATGTGGAGATAAGACCGTATGAGAAAAAGTGACTATAGAGACAAAAGTAAACAAGAATAAAAATTATTTTACTTATAATTTTATTTAATTTGTTGTTTTCTATTCACTTGTAGTTTTATTTAACTCCTTATTTTGTTGGGTACCTTAAAATATAATATGAGCATTTAAAAGTGTATTTTAATATCTAATATTCCTCTCTATGTAGAGGTAATTCTTTCAAAGTTAGACAAACTATTGTAAATCTAAATCTTAATAGTTAGGTATAGCTTAAAGAAGTTAAATATCAAAGAATACATTATTTGTAAGTGTGAAAAGGTTTCATTTTATAGAATACTTACTTTTAATATGAAAAAGTTGTGCCAAAAAATATTTTTATTAGCTTGAATAAGCAACTTATAGTGATTGGATTGTGTTATATAATGTAAATATAGATTGAGTTGAGATGAATTGAAAATCAGGTCAATTAATAGTGATGTGTCAGTAAATCCAGATTAATTAAGGCGATTAGGTTCATGATTTCACCACAACTTATTCTAATAGTCTCTCCATATTACGTGGTTTCTCGATTGAATGAATTTGATTCCTATATTTGTAATTGTCTCTCTCAAGATCAGATGCTCCATCTAAGGTCAACTGAATTAATTAATCTCTTAAAGTTAACCTAAATTAGTTAGGGTTTTCAGTTCTTTAAATCCTTTAATAATTATGAGGTTTGGGCTCCACATTACCTTATACTCTTAACTTTGATGTATAGTTAAGTATGGTTTCTTTCCCAATATCACCTATGTTTCTTTCTCAAAGTTATTAAAGGCCTAGGTTTCTCCAATATCACCTAGGTTTAAATATAATTCGTTAATGTCCACTGAATAGAAAAGAATTAAGAGTAGAGGAAAGAACTTGCAATCTTAGAAATTGAATAACATTAATGATTTTATTAGAATAAGATAGGGTTACGTTGTTTCCTCAATTAAAAAAGAAATTAATTCATGGTAAATAGAGTCATAATATAAGATTGACTAGAAAGAGGAAAATATATAGACAACCAACTCTTGGAGCGATGGACTAATGATTAATTTTTTTCATGTGAATTCTCTCTGTACACTTTCTCTCTTTCTTTCCTCTTTAGAACTCTATCTTCCAAATGCTAATTCCAATCCCCTGTCTCTCCTTGAGCTTTTACTTATAAAGTGTCTCATAGAGGCCTAAAACAGCCTTGTCTCGCGTGAGATGTAGATTGTCTCACTGAAAGTGCATCCCATGCAAGATGATGTATGTCTTGTGCGAGATGACGTAGTTTTTCTTCAAATCTTAAGATGCTTTTGAACTTTCAAATTTATCTGGATTTTAACATTTTTTGGACCTGAAACAATTAAACAAACGTACCAAGATACTTCTAACCGTAACACTGTGACATTTTACTCAAATTGACTGTATGGATGTAGATAACTCCTTTTTTTTTTTTTTCAGAGTTATCATGTTGTTGCTAACATTTAAAATGAGAAAAGAAGTTCATATAGTATTCACATCTCTGAAGAGAAGTGTAGTTTATTAATACAAATAAAAACTCATAATTTCATGCTAACTTTGAAATGATAAACTAGGTTTTTTTAAATTTTATGCTTATCAAAGTAAAATAATTTCACATTTAATAATTATGCATTTAACATTTATTTAAACAAACAAGACTTCTGATAAGTGACAGCGTCACTTTCTCTCTCAAACAAATAAGACCTACTTGACGAAATAACCTACTCTCTCGATTTAGACATGTGACCTACAGAAATTTATGATTTTAAATAAACTATTTTAACAAATTACGAAAAATGTTGTAGAGATAATGTTTGAGATGAAATATCTACTGGATTCATACTTGGCACCATGTAAATGTTGAAAAATCATATTTGCGTTAAATATATATATATCATGTAGAAACATAACTATATGAAAAACAAATAAAACAACTTGGTACTTGTTTCCGACGTTCTTGACTACATATTATGAAGTTAAAAAAATATTATTGTTTTATCAAGAGTATTTATTTTGAAAAACAAAAAAACAGAAAATAATGATTATTTTCCCTTTTCTTCAAAATATTTAATTAATGATTAATGATTTCGCAGCACATGATTACAGAATACAATGTGCCAAGCAATAAGCATTAGATTCATAACTTCATTTAGTGCCCAATAATACTTTAAACGGGGTTATATTCGAATGGGAATATGTTGAGAGAATATATTTCAAGAGCGAGAGAGACAAAGAATACCACAGCTTTGTGAGAAATCGATTTTGCACGTTTCCAATAATAATAAATTCAGAAGTCAATCAAATGTTTCTGTCAAGGGAGTTGAAGATAGGTATAAAAGCAATCATAATAATGATAGGTGTTCTTAGTAGAATCTGGGTAATGGCCGAGGTGAGCTCGACCTCTATAAAACGAGGTGACGAGAGGATGGGTATCCTCCCTTTGTAGATAAGTTCTTCTCTGATTTGAGAGTATGATTATTGATTGTTCATTAGTCCTTTCTCTTTGCTTAGCCTATGTTATTTATAGGCCACGTCTAGGGTTTTCTCCATGGATCTCGAAAAGGTAGTTACATAAGTCCATTAGATAAGTCCGTTAGTTCATAGGTTCCCCTTTTTCAGGGAACAGTTATTCCGGCCGAGGTCTGAGCAAGAGGGAGAGGTGAGCTCTCCACTTCGGATCCTGGCCGAGGTTCGAGCACGAGGGAGAGGCGAGCTCCTCAACTCGGCCCAGTACACCAGCCCCCCGAGCTCGAAGCCCAGACTTGTGATTCGAGTTTATTTTAATTGGCCGAAGACCGAGGTCGACCAGGTATGCGAAATGCGAAACGGTTGACATTTAAGTCTCGATTTTTGAAATAAGTGGCATTTATGGGTCATGATTATGGGTGCTGGCAGTTATGGGCCATGATTGCGCGTGAGTGAGTGCGTTATAGTCGTTTCGTCTTCCCTTGCACTCTTTTAACTTCCCTGCAACGGCTTTTGCTCTATAAATATCAGTCCCCCCTCCTCTATTTTCTCTTTCTTCATTTCTCAGTTCTTGCAAACTTCTTAGCCCCTCACTTCCTTGCTCACAGTGCCTCACTTCTCGTTCTTTCTCTCCTTCAGTGTCTCCTTCTCGTTCGCATTCCTTTCTTAGGTATGTCCTCTTCATCCTTCTCTGTCGCGACTCGCGGCTCTGATAGCTTCCTTGTAGCTTCAGTTGAGTCTACAGCTTCCTCGGCGGGGTCGCCCTCTCGCGATGATCCCTGCGCTGAGGAAAATGTTGCAGTGTCCATGCCCATGCAAGCCTCCCCTGATGAGGCCGAGCATGAGGCGGAAGCGTCCGGGAGAGAGCCGAGCTCCTGTCGCCAGAGCGGCTGAGAGTGCTCGGCGATGACCTGCTGGCACCTCCGGAAGGGACGATGAAGGTCATTCTCGCCATTATCCTCTGGGGGCGGCCGAGCCCAACTTCTCGTGGTTATCGACTGTCGTTTCAAATCAGGCGTCTATGTACGACGACCTTGAGAAGTTGGGCCGGGTCATAGATTCCTGTAACATGGTGCACTCGCGTTATGTGGAGGTTGTCGAGTTCGGGGCCGCGGCGACCTCTCACCGAGTGCATCAAAGAATTTTTGTTAACCGTTGCCCCGCCGTTTCTGTGTACGAGTACATGGTGGGCGAGTTTAGCATGGAATTCCCCTTGACCCGATGTGAGAGCGAAGTGCTCTCCTTTTTGAACATCGCCCCTATTCAGCTCCACCCAAATAGTTGGGCCTTTCTCCGAGCTTTCCAGCTCATTTGTCAGTTATTAGGTATGAGGGCGACCTCTAGGTCTTTTCTTTATTTTTTCCAACTAAAATACGGCAAAAAGGTCGGTTGGGCCTCCCTCAGTAGTTCTCCACAGGTCGGGGGGTCCCTTCTGAGTCTATACACTTCGTCCTTTAAGAATTTTAAACATCGGTATTTCTGGTTGATTCCGACCACCGATGACACTCTCCGCAAGATGTTTTATAATAAAGGAGACACCTCTCCCAAATTTCCTCTCCACTGGTGTCTTCCCCGTAAATATAATTCTATACCCCGAGCCGAGCTTACCTCGGCGGACTTGAATATTGTAAATGCCCTTTCTCGGCTTCCTCGGCCACTCAATACCCGAGCCCTAATACATTCTGCTAGGGACAAAGATCCAAAGGGTAAATTTATAGGTAATCATCAATAACTTGTTTTCCTGTGATCATACATCGGTCTTCTGACTTTTACTTTTGTGCAGAGTACATGGCGGGCAACATTGACTTGACGGCCATCCTCAAGAACCCCAAGTTCGCTAGGGGGCGACCTGGGGGGACCGGACGCATACGAGTCCCTGTTGCAGAGGGGCCGAGCATGCCCGTAGGAGAGGGGGTGAGCGCGCCAACCAACCCTACTAACAATATACCTCAGCCGCCACCTCCTCCACCTCGACCTTCCCCGGCAAAGAGAGCTCGGGCCAACTCTCCGATCCCAATGGAGACCGAGTTCCCCAACCGTGCCGACGTGGTTCCTCCCTCTCAACCTCCTCCCCCACTCACCCCCAGCCATCAAACATTGTGCTGCTAGGCCGAGCAGATCTTCCTCCAGGGGTATGCTGGGCGGGCGTGGAAGTCGACGACGTACGCATGGAGGGGATTGTTGCTCGGGTCGGCCCTGGGGAGTCTATGTAGGGTCCCGACTTCAGAGTTAAAGATGTGCGGCTGGGGGATTCTTTCCCTCTTCCCTATGACGCCGCCCTTATGAACTCTGTCGGGATCGACAAGAGCCTCAAAGGGATGGAGGTGATGTTAGCTCGGGCTCTCGCCACAGCCCGCCATGCCAAGCAATGGACCTTCCGTCAACAGGTGGACATGGCTGCTCATGATACCGAGGCTGATGCTCGGTTATCGGCCATGGCCGCCGAGGTGTCCCAAGCAACTCGGGCTAGGGAGGAGGCCGAGCTGAAGGTTGTGGCGACCAGAGCTCGTGCTAATGAGGCCGAGGATAGGGCCAAGATGAGGGAGAAGGAGCTGAAGGTTACAAGTGACCGGCTAGGTCGAGCAGAGGCGGATCTTGCTGCCAGAGAAGGGGAGGTCGAAGCTCTACAAGGAGCAGTGGCCGAAGGCTTCTATGGTGGATTTGACGCGGCTGTGCGCCAAGCTCGATATTTCGCGCCCGGCCTCGCCGAGGACTCCTTCGACTATCTGAAGGATGTGAAGGACGGTCAACTTGTAGACCGAGAATGATCTTGTTTTTCTTTTAATCATTTGTTAGCCCTGTAATTTTGATTTTATTTTACAATTTTGTATAACACTTGGACAAATATATATAAAATTAGTGGAGTGCCAAATATGGGAACTCTAGTTCCTCTGCCGGGTGAGGCCGAGTGCCAAATATGGGAACTCTAGTTCCTCTGCTCGGCCGAGGCCGAGTGCCGATATGGGAACTCTAGTTCCTCTGCTCGGGTGAGGCCGAGTGCCGATATGGGAACTCTAGTTCCTCTGCTCGGGTGAGGCCGAGTGCCAATATGGGAACTCTAGTTCCTCTGCTCGGGTGAGGCCGAGTGCCAATATGGGAACTCTAGTTCCTCTACTCGGGTGAGGCCGAGTGCCAATAAGGGAACTTTAGTGCCTCTTCTCGGCCGAGGCCGAATGTCGATATGGGAACTCTAGTTCCTCTACTCGGGTGAGGCCGAGTGCCAAATATGGAAACTCTAGTTCTTCTACTCGGGTGAGGCCGAGTGCCAGTAAGGGAACTTTAGTTCCTCTGCTCGGCCGATGCCGAGTGCCGATATTGGAACTCTAGTTCCTCTGCTCGGGTGAGGCCGAGTGCCGATATGGGAACTCTAGTTCCTCTGCTCGGGTGAGGCCGAGTGCCAATAAGGGAACTTTAGTTCCTCTGCTCGGCCGAGGCCGAGTGCCGATATGGGAACTCTAGTTCCTCTACTCGGCCGAGGCCGAGTGCCGATATGGGAACTCTAGTTCCTCTGCTCGGGTGAGGCCGAGTGCCGATATGGGAACTCTAGTTCCTCTGCTCGGGTGAGGCCGAATGCCAATATGGGAACTCTAGTTCCTCTGCTCGGGTGAGGCCGAGTGCCAATATGGGAACTCTAGTTCCTCTACTTGGGTGAGGCCGAGTGCAAATAAGGGAACTTTAGTTCCTCTTCTCGGCCGAGGCCGAGTGCCGATATGGGAACTCTAGTTCCTCTGCTCGGGTGAGGCCGAGTGCCAAATATGGAAACTCTAGTTCTTCTACTCGGGTGAGGCCGAGTGCCAATAAGGGAACTTTAGTTCCTCTGCTCGGCCGAGGCCGAGTGCCGATATGGGAACTCTAGTTCCTCTACTCGGCCGAGGCCGAGTGCCGATATGGGAACTCTAGTTCCTCTCGGGGTGAGGCCGAGTGCCGATATGGGAACTCTAGTTCCTCTCGCTCGGTGAGGCCGAATGCCAATATGGGAACTCTAGTTCCTCTGCTCGGGTGAGGCCGAGTGCCAATATGGGAACTCTAGTTCCTCTGCTCGGGTGAGGCCGAGTGCCAATATGGGAACTCTAGTTCCTCTACTTGGGTGAGGCCGAGTGCAAATAAGGGAACTTTAGTTCCTCTTCTCGGCCGAGGCCGAGTGCCGATATGGGAACTCTAGTTCCTCTGCTCGGGTGAGGCCGAGTGCCAAATATGGAAACTCTAGTTCTTCTACTCGGGTGAGGCCGAGTGCCAATAAGGGAACTTTAGTTCCTCTGCTCGGCCGAGGCCGAGTGCCGATATTTGAACTCTTGTTCCTCTGCTCGGGTGAGACCGAGTGTCGATATGGGAACTCTAGTTCCTCTGCTCGGGTGAGGCCGAGTGCCAATAAGGGAACTTTAGTTCCTCTGCTCGGCCGAGGCCGAGTGCCGATATGGGAACTCTAGTTCCTTTGCTCGGGTGAGGCCGAGTGCCGATATGGGAACTCTAGTTCCTGTGCTCGGGTGAGGCCGAGTGCCAATATGGGAACTCTAGTTCCTCTACTCGGGTGAGGCCGAGTGCCAATATGGAAACTCTAGTTCCTCTACTCGGGTGAGGCCGAGTGCCAATATGGGAACTCTAGTTCCTCTACTCGGGTGAGGCCGAGTGCCAATAAGGGAACTTTATTTCCTCTGCTCGGGTGAGGCCGAGTGCCAATAAGGGTCAGATAATAAGTAAAATCAAGGTTTATTGATAGCTATGGTCGGTGCCTCATTAAAAACTCAACCAGTAAAACCCTCCTTAGAGAAAAACCTGATCTGAGGAAAAAGAGTGCATCGACCTTAAAAATTACCAACCCCTACTTACAAAATTCAAATGACAAATTCCTATTTAAATTAACTGAAATAAGTCTTCAAATGTGTGGCGTTCCAAGTGTTGGGCAGAGGTCGACCACTCAACTCTTGTAGCCTGTATGAGCCGTTACCTAAACTGTCATAGACGCGAAATGACCCTTCCCAATTGGCGGCGAGCTTTCCACATGTACGATTTTTCCTGGCCTCTCCGGTTTTTCTCCAAACTAAGTCTCCCGGGATAAAGGACCGGCGATGCACTCGTGAGTTATAACGTCTAACCGCCCTTGTCTTGGCGGTCAGGTCCCTGACCTGAGCTTCATTTCGGAGTTCTTCAATGAGGACGAGTTCCTCCCTGAGGGAATCTTCGTTCTGGCCTTGGTTATAGGATAATCTTCGTATGCTCGGCTCTCCGACCTCAACGGGGATCATGGCGTCAGTCCCATAAGTTAGACGGAAAGGAGTTTCTTGGGTGGACGACTCGGGGGTACAGTGATAACCCCATAATATGCTTGGTATCTCCTCGGCCTAGGAACCCTTTGCTTGGCCGATCTTCCTTTTCAACTCATTCAGGATGACTTTATTAGCGGCCTCGGCCTGGCCGTTGGTTTGTGGGTGCTCGACGGACGAGGTCCGATGTAGGACACCGAGGTCGGTCAAGAAGGAATGGAAGGTCTTGTCAATGAACTGTCGACCGTTGTCCATCACAATCGTATGAGGGATTCCGTGCCGACAAATAATATGCTTCCATGTAAATTGATGAACTTGTCTTGCTGAGATCTTGGCCACTGGCTCTGCTTCAATCCACTTTGTGAAGTAATCCACAACAACTATCAGGAATTTAGCTTGTCTTATAGTTGGGGGAAAGGGGCCGAAGATGTCCATTCCCCATAACGCGAACGGCCATGGGGAGACTATGCTCTGCAGGGTGGTCGGTGGCAAAGAAGGTAGGGAGCCGTGCTCCTGGCATTTCTTACAAGCGCGGGTGAAGCGTTTTGCATCCTCCTTGAGCGTCGGCTAGTAATACCCGGCTCGGATTATTCTTATTGCCATACTTCGGGCGCCCGAGTGCATTCCACAGACACCATTATGAAGCTCGACCATGACGTACTGGGCTTGATCTTCGTCCAAGCACTTGAGCAAGGGGGAGGAAAAACCGCGCTTTTACAGTTCCTGGTTTTGTATGGTATAGAACGATGCTTGTCGACGTAGTCGCCGAGCTTCACTAGGCTCGTCCGGTGTAGTCCCATCGCGGAGGTAGGCGATAATCGGCGTCATCCATGAGCTTGGCCCATCGGTCAATGTATGTACCTCGTCCCTATCCCAGCTGGGAGCCGCTAATATTTCTTGGATGATAGAATGGTGTTGTCCTCCAATCCGTGAGCTCGCCAATTTGGACAAGAGGTCAGCTCGGTCATTCTCTTCCCTTGGTACATGAGTTATTTCAAATTTGTCGAAGTGTGCTAGGCAATTCGTTACTCGATGATAATATTATTGAAGTAATGGCTCCTTAGCTTGGAACTCGTCATTCACCTGTGACGTAATGAGCTGAGAGTCGCTGAAACATCTTAAGCGTCGAATGCCCATGTCACGTGTTAATCTTAGGCCGGCTAAGAGGGCTTCATATTCGGCCTGATTATTGGAGGCCACAAACGAAAAGCGTATGGCTTGTTCTAATATCAAGCCGTCGGGTCCTTCTAATAAAACTCCAGCTCCACTCCCTTTTTTATTGGAAGAGTCATCTACACGCAAGGTCCACCAAGTTTCCTTGTCGCCGATGTCGGGAAGCTCGGTGAGGAAATCGGCCAAGAACTGGGCCTTCATAGGACCTCTCGGCTCGTAAGCGAGTCCGAACTCAGATAACTCTACTGACCAAGCGGTCATCCTCCCCGCTAGGTCGGGCCGCTGGAGGATTTGACGGATAGGGTGGTCGGTGCGTATGATTACATTGTGGCTTCGGAAGTAATGGCGGAGTCGTCCTGGTCGTGAAGATCGAGGCTAAGGATCAACTTCTCCACTGTTTGATAGCGTGTTTCCGCAGGTTGTAACATCCTACTTACGAAGTAGATCGGCGTTTGTACCTTATCCACTTCTTTCACCAAGACCGAGCTTAACGTGTTGCTAGAAACTGCTAAGTACACATATAAGGGCAAGCCTGGCTGAGGACTACCCAATATTGGGATGGCCGATATTCTTTCGCGTAGGCCTGCAAAGGCGAAGGCACATTCTTCATTCCATTCGAATCTCTTTGACTGTTTTAGTAATCGGAATAGGGGTTTACTATATTCTGCCAGCTTTGGTAAAAACCGGGATAACGCTGCAAGCCGTCCATTCAAACGTTGAAGATCTTTGAGGCAGGTCGGACTCGGCATGGAGAGGATGGCCTCGCACTTATCTGGATTCGCTTCGATCCCTCTCTGGGAGATCATGAATCCAAGGAATTTTCCCCCTCCTACTCCGAAGGTGCATTTTTCGGGGTTAAGACGAATCCTGTGACGTCGGAGCTCGGCAAACATCTCTTGTAGATCGAGCGGATGAGCTTCACGAGTAGTGGATTTAACCACTATGTCATCAACGTATACTTCCATGTTTTTCCCGATCTGTTTTCTGAACACTTTATCCATCAGTCTTTGATAAGTGGCTCCTACATTCTTCAGACCAAAAGGCATGGCTTGGTAGCAATAGTTGGCCGTGGCTGACATAAAGGCTGTCTTAGGCTCGTCCGGGGGGTACATCGGTATCTGATTATACCCTGAATATGCATCGAGAAAATTGAAAACCTCGTACCCGACGGTGTTGTCTACCAACCGATCTATGCTCGGCAGGGGATAGGTATCTTTCGGGCAAGCTTTGTTTAGGTCGGTGTAATCAGTGCACATTCTCCATTTTCCATTTGACTTTTTAACCATGACGACATTAGCGAGCCACGTGGTATATATGATTTCCCGAATGAAGCCAGCCTCCAATAATTTAGCTACCTCCTTTTGTACTATAGCCCTACGCTCCTCGCCCAATTTTCGCTTCTTTTGGGAGATCGGTTTAGCATGAGGAAACAGGGATAACTTATGGCACATGAGATCGGGGTCGACACCCGGCATATCCGCCGCTTCCACGCAAAGAGGCTCGGCATTGTCCTTGAGGGCTTGAATCACATGTTCCAGAGTCGGGCTGGTCAAAGATGAACCGATCTTAGTTACCTGATTCGGCTGGGGGCCGATCTTCAAATCTACTAACGGCTCCGAAAAGGAGGGGCGCTCCTTCTTAAACTCTATTCTGGGATCCATGTTGAACTCTTCGTCTTCAGTTAGCTGGACCGAGCATATATTCGTAGGCCTCGATTTATCTTTTTCATCCCGAGCTCGGACTGTATAGGGGGTAAGCTTCAAACTTCGGGCATAGCACACCCCAGCTACCTTAGGGTCGGCCTTAATAGTGATGATTTGTTGGCCGCCATCGGGGAACTTCATGGCCATATGTGGGGTCGACACCACTGCTCCGAGTTGATTAAGGGTACGTCTCCCGATGATGACGTTGTATGATGTGTCGGCGTCTATCAAAATGTACTTCACATTGATTGTCTGATAGGCGTCACTTCCCCCAAAGGTCGTGAGGAGCTCTACATAACCTCAGGCGTGAACCCTTTCTCCAGCAAAGCCGAGCAGTGGCTCGGGATGAGGAAGAATTATGGAATCGGGCAATAAAATTTTTTTGAATACCGACCAGTAGAGGACGTCTACTGAGCTCCCCTGATCTATTAGCACCTTCCATACGCGCCAATTGGTAATTGTAGCCGAGATTACCATCGGGTCAATGTGGTCGGGATCGTCCGTGCTGAAGTCGGAATCTGAGAAGGTGATAGTGGGGAGCGACCTCTTTCTGGAGAGCTCCACGTGGTTGACGCTACGAGCATATCTCTTTCTTGCCGAGGAGGAGGCTCCTCCCCCAGCAAACCCGCCGGCGATGCTATTTATAGTTCCGCGTACCTGGTCCGGGTTCTGGTCGGGCTCTCGTTTCCGATCTTGTTCCTTTCGTTTCTTCCACGGACGTCGGTCTTCCTTACTCTCCTCTCGGCGAGGAGGATTGTAATCATTCCTCGGATCACGTCGGACCTGCTCACCTTGGATGAATCGGCGTAACTCCCCGCTGTGAATTAATTTTTCTATTATATCCCGCACATTCCTGCACTCCTCGGTAGTATGACCTTGGTTCCGATGATAGACACATCTCCTGTTAGTGGCTCGCATTCCTCGCGAAGGGAAGGTGAGGGTGGCCGTACCAAGTCTAAGGCGTAGGCTTCCCGAGGATTTTGTCTCTCGGGTGAATTCAAATGCGATATACGAGGTATAACGGACTCGCTTTTGTCGGATCTCCGAGCGGACCTCTCGTTCGTTTTAACCGACTCTCGCCGATCTCGGTCCTCGGCTCGGCGCTTAGCCTCCGTGTTTTCCTCAATGGTCATGAATCGGGCTGCCCTCTTCCTTAGTTCGTTCATGTCCACAGGCGGCTCTGCAAATAACGACTTCGAGAAGTCGCCCGATCTGAGCCCGGCTTGAATTCTTTGCAACGCTACCGCCGGGTGGAGATCGGGAATCGTTCGGCATGCTTCCGAAAATCGTGCCATATAGTCACGCAAAGATTCCCTTTCCTTTTGGACCAAATGGTATAGGGTGATGGCAGTTGCAGGGGTTGGTTTGGCGTCGGCAAACCGAGCTTGAAAGTGGTCGCAAAACGCCGAGAACGAGTTTATCGACTTGGGGGGCATCGAGTAGTACCAGTTCAAAGCGGTACCTTTGAAGGTTGCCGGGAACATTCGGCAAAGAACTTGGTCATCTTTGGTACGATTCAGAGCCTGGGTGAGGAAGGCTTGAACATGGGTGGTCGGGCAGGTGGTGTCATCATACTTGTCGTGGGCCGACCACCTCCATGATTCCGGTATGCTCACATCCATGATGTTTGTAGTGAACGGGGTGAGGGCGACCAAGGCGTCGAAACCGCAGCCCCGTGGCGGCGGACCTAGATCCGAAAAGGGTTGGGCTTGGGACGGTTGACGGCGGGGGAAGATTGGTCCGTAGGGTTATTCTCCCCTGTGTATCGACGGTGGGAGCCTCCTACGTGTGAATGGGAGCGCGTGGGGTCTGTGCGTCTAGGGTTTTCTTCTTCGTGTGGGCAAGGCTGGTTTGGGTTGGCATTTGCGAGGACTTTATCTTTTAGGGCTTGTAATTCCAATGCCCCCTCATCTCTCTGGCGCCTGAGTACGCGCATATCTGCCTGAGTGGTCCGTAATTCTCTGGTTATCTCTTGGTTTTGCAGCAGTAGGGCTTCCGTTTGCTGGCGGGTAGTAGCTAGGGCCGCGTCGACGTGTTGTTGGATCATGTCTCTGATGGTTGGGTCCATGACTGGATTCGAATGGCTGCGAGTGCGAACCATTGGTGTCGTGATTGTGGGATGAAGGATTACCTTGCCCCACGGTGGGTGCCAAATGTTCTTGGTAGAATCTGGGTAATGGCCGAGGTGAGCTCGGCCTCTGTAAATGAGGTGACGAGAGGATGGGTATCCTCCCTTTGTAGGTAAGTTCTTCTCTGATTTGAGAGTATGATTATTGATTGTTCATTAGTCCTTTCTCTTTACTTAGCCAATGTTATTTATAGGCCACGTCTAGGGTTTTCTCCATGAATCTCGCAAAGGTAGTTACATAAGTCCATTAGATAAGTCCGTTAGTTCATAGGTTCCCCTTTTTCAGGGAACAGTTATTTCGGCCGAGGTCCGAGCAAGAGGGAGAGGTGAGTTCTCCACTTCGGATCCTGGCCGAGGTCCGAGCACGAGGGAGAGACGAGCTCCTCAACTCAGCCCGGTACAATAGGTAAATTGTATGGTGTGATAAGGTGTTGTTTGTCTAAATTATTTAGATATAGATAAATATAAATAATATTTTTTATATTCTAATATAATTTAAAAAAATTATAACTACAGAATAATCTCTTATAATAAAACTCAAGCGATTGCACCAGAACCCACATCATTATAATAACTCATGAATCAATTGAGTTAGACCCTCAATAATTAAAGTTGAAATTTCATTACAATTAGAGATTTCGTGTACCTGTTTCGCATGAGTGAATAATATATGAGTGAAAAATGAACCATCTCATTGCAAACAAAAAAGAATCAATGTGTTCTTTTTAACACATGCAAGAGTTGCCCGCATTGTAGAATATATAATATATTTTAAAAAATAAGAATTAAAATAGAAGATTTAAACTTAAAACACGTAAAACGGGAAAAATATTTAAACTTAAACCACTGCAGGTGAGACATGTGAAAAAAAAAAAACAATATCTTTTCTTCTAATTAACACACATGAATTGCTAAGATATGATATCGAGCATTGCACAAGATATGATATGAATATGATCAGTACTTTTTTAATTTTTAATGGATACGCTGTAGCTGTTACATAAAGAATCCCCGTTACATTATCGTAGTTTCAAGTGCGCTGAAACGTAGAATTAGTCCTCTATTATTTAGCGTTGACAAATAACGAGGGCAACATATTCGTTAATATCATCAATCTTGATAAATTCTTTCTTATCTTAGACTCCACTAGTATCCTTATGAAATAGTATAAAATGATGCTTAGGTTACTCATATTTATAGGGAGAAGGGGATACAAACATTGCCTTAGGAGAAGAGAATGTAGTGCAATTAAGTTATAGCTTCTGCAAAAGTAGACACGAAATTGGTATTATTGATGGTCCCTTTGGGTGAATCTAGAGGGGGGGTGAATAGATTCTAGTTCACTTTGGCCTATTTTTCGTGAGTTTCTAATTCCTTTTAATTCAAACAGAGTATACTCAAATTTATGCAGCAGAAATATCAAAGGAATTATTAATAACAAGTTTGTAATCAACTTTCAGTTTATACAATGTTTGTATCTACCCTTTCCAGTTTAAGTTGATTACCAAGTTAATTACTGAGTTAATTACCAATTCAGTTACCAAACAACTTGCAGAATTTAACAATGATAATAGCAGTGTAAGGTAAATAGTAATGAGTGTAAGGAAGAAGAAGAGTGCACAGTGATTTATACTGGTTCAGCCAACTGCCTACATCCAGTCCCAATCCAACAACTGTTGCAATTGGTTTTCCACTATCAAATGATCCCTTTTGTGTTCTTTTACATTCACTCTGCAACAAGCAACACAAAAACGAAATCAAAACACCCAAACCAGTTCTTTAACCCAAAGAACCGTTCTTCCCTGACCTTGGCACACCCAAGATCAAACCTTTGAGAAAACACTTCTCAAATACTCTTACTCTATCCAGAGAGACCTCTCTCCTAGAGTAATAACCCAACAATCAAATTGACAAATAAAAGATCAGTTTAGAAAACACCGGAGTGTAGATTCCGATCACAATTTAATAGAACTTTGAATACCACCCAATCAAGAAATGACTATTGTTGCCTTTTCTCAAAACTCTTTCAAGAACTCTTGAAGTTCTTAGTGATTTCTCTTGAAGAAAATGATAAGCTCTCTTAGAGAGGATTTGAAAGTGTATAGGCTTTTCTGAAAATGAATTTCAAGTCTTTCAAGAGTATTTTCAAATCTGTACAAAAACTCTATATAAAAACTCTGTTTTTGGTTTTTCAAAGTAGCTTCCATTTATAGAGTAAGATGGAGCCTCATTGTTGACAATTTGATCTCCAAAAATCAGAACGTTGGAGGAGCCTCAAATTGAACCGTTGGAGCCTCAAAAATTGACTTTTATGGAGTTTAAAATTGATTAAAATAAGTGGGTAATCAAGTGGGATGTTAGAAAAATCATTTCAGGCAACTTTTAAACATTCTCTCAGCGGTGGTAATCGACATTATCGTGTGGTAATCGACATCGCTGAGATGAAATTCATTCTCAGATTTTTCAAAGATGGTAATCGACATTACAGCCTTTATGGTAATCGACATCGGCTCGTGGAAATCGATTACAGCCTTATGGTAATCGATTACTCCATTGTAACTCTTAGATTCTGAAATGTTGGAGTTACTTTCGTCTGTTCTTTTACTTCCCAGGTCAGACGATGTAGTTTATTAAGACTGCATGAGTAGTCTTGAGTTTCGTCTTATCCTTCCATCTTAGATTTCACTTTATGGTAAGACGAAGACTTTAGCTTGAGTAGTCTTCTTTTATCTGTGCATGTATCGTCTGATCTTCACTTCCCAGGACAGACGATGCAATTCTTCAGACTGAATGAGTAAACTTTGAAGTCTATCATCTGATGTATATCGTCTGATATGTATCGTCTGATATGTATCGTCTGATATATATCGTGTGATATGTATCGTCTGATACCTATCGTCTGATATGTATCGTCTGATACCTATCGTCTGATATGTATCGTCTGATACCTATCGTCTGTACCCTTTCGTCTGTACCCTTTTCGTCTGGTACCCTTTCGTCTGTACCCTTTCGTCTGTACCCTTTCGTCTGTACCCTTTCGTCTGGTACCCTTTCAAACAAAGAACAACACATACATTCCTATTCTAACCAATCAATATATATGAAAAACTCCTAAATACATTCATCTAAGAAAACCAAAAAATTACATTACATCAAAATCAAAAACACCAAGAGAGACACCAAAACTTCATCAAGCTTTAGTTCCAACAATTATCACTAAGCATCATAGCTTAAGACGAGCTGAACTAATACTACTATCTTGTTTGCTTCATTGCATTTCCGTTTTTTCTTCCAAAATAAAACTTACTGCTTATTAATGCCATCTTTTCACCATCAAGAAAAACTGTTGAATTCCATCATGCACTTTTTTAATAGATACTATAAATATTTCTCACAAGGTATATAGGACCATTCTCAACGTGCGCGCGGAGTTAATTAGATATTTGTATGATTGAGGTTGTTTCTGCATATATATAGAAACAATGTTTCCATTACGTGACATTGAAGAGGAACGACTACTTCTACATGTCTTCATCTATGAATATATATAAATCAAATATGGGTCCAGGCAGGTGTTTTTCTTCAAAAAGAAATTATACAGGAGAAAAATAAGAAGAAAAAAATGAAATTTATATCTCTTAAAATAAAATTAGCTAATTTATAAAAAAAAAGTTACATATTTTAGAAAAGGTAAAAGAAATAATTTAGAGAAATTAATGGAATCAATATCATTAGTACATATGCATGTTATTCTTCCAAGTCAACCTATATCTCCCTCTCCATTTAGGCAAAAAAAAAAAAAAACACTAGATGTAATGTAAAAATAGATTTATTGAATCACCATTTTGATAGGTTCCAAATTTTTTTTCAGCCTATTTCCATCTGTTCTCTTTTCTCAAGTTAAATACTACTTTTAATCTTTTGAGTTTCAGATTTTCTTTTAATCTTTATGTTAATTTGGTCCTTTAAGAATTATAAGTGTCATATGTTGGTCTTTTTCTTTGGAAAATGTTAACAGACATTAAAGGTGTCCATTAAGTGTAACTTTTTTAATGTGTTTCATTGAAATGGCTTATGTACATGGAAAATATAAATTTTTTTATTTGTTAATTTCATGTTGTTACCATTGTAACTTCTTCTTCGTCTTCTTTTAAATTTGACCATTGTAACTTCATATTGCAGCTCCAAGTGGTACCTTTGTAGCTTTTTCTTCTTCTCTTTTTATTTTTTTACTTGTTCCTTTGAGTGTATGGTTGATTTAATTGTTTGTATTAGACATACTTTCTAATTTAAGGATCTCAAAATCATTAGAAATTTGGAGTTTCAGGTACATGTGAGTGCTGATTTTAAATTTCTAACATTGATGGACTTTTGTGTGACTGGTTTACAAAGTATTAGAGATAACCCATCAAAGTCTTCGTAGTTAGATGGAATTTCAAGAAATTGTTGGAGATTGATGGCTCTTGGTTGTGATTGCGAAGACTTCATTATTTTACGAATTGCAACAACAAACAATAACTATATGAAAAAGATTCTAGGGTGCCCTTATTACATTTTAAGTAGTTTCCTTAAATTTTTATTGCTGCTTTCGCTTATGTTGTTGTGATGAGTAACTTGAACATAATATTTCATAGAAGGATAGTGGATGTCATTATCTCACTTGGCATAACGAAGAAGACATGGATGAAAAAGATCTGATTATTTTAAGGCAAAGATGAAGAATTTTGAGCCTCCAAAATAGTTTGGCCTGTAGTCGGTAATGGATAAAATGGATTGGAATTGGGTCTATCGTAATCTTAGGGATTGCTATTGTTTTTATGTAGATGTTGTTGAATCTAAAAACACCATAATGTTCATGTAATAAAAAGTATTTGAAGTAGGAATATGTTGATTATAATGTAATGTTTATGTCTTTGATAAAAGGAACTAATTATTTGGTTTGTATTAATTTATGAATGTTAATGCTATGCATTTATATGTGTACAAGTTGGGGTTTATTATCAATCCATAAATCTAAAGAAGATACAGAACATATGAGAATAAAATGTTATGAATCCAAAATAGTGTTTATCTATGAACTTTACAAATATGTCAAAATGATCCAAGAAAATGAAACAAGTCATAACAAAAAAGTATTTAGTCTATGCACTGGGAATAAGATAATTTCAATCCAAAATAATGCTTTTTTTTTTATGCACTTTACCAACATGTCTAAATGATCCAAAAATATGAAACAACTCATATATAAAAAAAAAAAGTGCTTATTCTAGCACTTTACAATTTAGCACCAAAACAAAATAGTGCTTTACAAGTCTATTCACTTTACAATGCAAAAAATCAGTACAAGTCATAACAAGCTTTCTGCAACTTTCTTCCTTCTTCCTCCTTGAGCACTTTCTACAACTCCATGCATTCTTCTACAAATTTTCTTATTTATGTAACTGGTGGTGAGTCTTGGGTTTGAGACTTTGTTTGTGTTGATGCTAGTGGTGGGTCTTGGGTTTGAGACTTTGTTTTTGTTGGTGCTAGTGGTGGGTTTTGGGTTTGAGTCTCTATTTGAAGTGGTGAGCGTCATGAACAAAATATTTTGTTATGGCCTAGTTGAGCATACCTTGAACATTTTTGGACCCCACCTCTTTAATTCACTCTATTTACTATTTTGCTAAACACTCCTACCTTTTTTCTTCTACATTTCTTGGGCCTGCATGACATTTTCTTTACTTTTGCTCCCTGACATCTAAGTGAAGGCTATTTTTATCCATTGAGATTTTGTCCTAATGTTGGCTACATAACTGGCTAATAAATTGCTTTATCATGGTGTTTTCTAAAATAGTTAGGCCTAACCTCTTTAGGGTTGAGATTCATTAGTTTCGTACATGTAACAGCATGAACACGATGTATGCCGGTTAGCATCCATTTCTTGCATGCATAGTCCTTTGTTTGTAGATTCACTGTGAAACTGTTGCCAATTTGACTAATATTTCTGACTTCAAAAAGAGATTCACCAACCATCCAACATATATAACATAATAAATAATTTTCCAATCAAATCAGTAAATATAGTGAAATTTCAATGCAATATAGTGAATTCCGCAAACAATTAACAACTCACCTAGTTAACCAATATTTTGGGTAAAACAAAACCTTCCTGTACCGGCCTAAGCACAATATAAAGCTATTACCTATTTACCCTCGTCAGGGTTACACCTTCTTTACTCCTAACATGCTATATATAGTGAACTATTATTCATTTAACCTCATTAGGGTTACCCATTACTCCTAACATGCTATATATAGTGAACATTAACATGTTTTTATTGATTCTGACTTATTTACTTTACACCTCATTATCGATCGTTATTCATTTTAGCATCGGAGTCCTTCTAAATACTCCATCTGTCATCCCCATTGGCGCTTATTCTGAGAAAAGGAGAAGGCATCACGTCATTGCATGTTCTCCCTCAAAATCCCAAGTACGATCACTTCCTAACCAAGTACTTTTTGTCTATTAGAGGTCCACCTTTCCATTAAATAAACCCTTATATCATCACATATTGTTATAAGTCATTTATACTTAGCCTCCATAATCACACTATTAAATGCCTTTGATAGGTTTTTCAACTTGTCAATTTTTGTAGCTGGTTTGAATCTAAACTTACTTTGGAATCATGGTTGAGTCTTTATTAAGTACCTACATACATAATTCATTATTAAATGGTTATCTTGTATAAAGTACTTGCATATAAAGTACAATGTGTTCTTAAATTAATTTTCTTTAATTAATAAATTTTCACAAGTTTTTCTAAAATAAAAGTTTAAGCACTTCGCCTAGTGAGATTAGATGTAGATGAAAAGAAGTTTCGAATAGATGATGATGATATTGTGAAAGAGTTAAGTTTAATTTAACCCAATTAGTTGAGTACAAAATAATATGATCTAAATCAATGAATCAATGACAAAAGAAGAAAAAGGATAGAAGACTTCAAATTTATATTGGTTCGCCTCCATGAGACTACATCCACTTTCTTAGCAACTAGCTAAGATTTCACTCTTATTGAATGAAAATATAAGAATATTCTTCAAATCCTGTCACACTTGGCTAACATTATCCCTTGAACCCAACCTCCTCAAGTAAATAAAGATATTCTTTCAACCCAACCTGCTCAGGGTAAAATAGAGTATACACTAAGTATTCTTTGACAATAACCTCTTCAGACTAGACCACGAATATTCTTTGACAACAACCCTTTTAAGCTAGACACCACCAATGGAGTAGAAAGTGTTCAATTCTTTTTGAAGTAACCTCTACGCAGAGAGGAATTTACATATTCAACTTACTCAAAGTTCAACCTCCACCAGAAAGGGATTTGAAAATTCAGCTCACTCAAAGTTTAACATCCACATAGAGAGATTTTACAATTAAGCTCACATAATGAATAACCTCTACACAGAGAGAGATTTACAATTTTAAGAACACAAGGATCGATTACATGAGGAGTTTTATACAAAGAACTAGAAGTTCTTTTAGCATGCAACGTGCTCACGACCTTGTAATTTTCAAGCTTAATCCTTTTATACAATGGGATTCTGATGTAGCCGTTTGACAGAGTAAAATGTAGATCCTCCTTCAACAGATATCCTGAGCGAGCAATGTTCATCTGTATTAACTACAAGCATGGGAATGTCAACATTCATGTTGAAAGCTGATCTGATACGAAGTTAAGAAATTATGAAAAGTCAATCTTTTTTCTGCTACAAATCTTTATGTTAGAAACATCTCTTTTTCTTTCCATACTTTCTTCTTATGAGTACTAGGTTGACTTCTTTATTGACTTGAACATGGGTTGTTGTAGGCACTTTTTAATCTGCACATAGGTTAGTAAAGTTATAAGAGTATGAGAATATTCATTTAATTAATAGAATTGATATTGAGCTTTTATATTGGCGTTCATCTATTGATCATTAATGTGCTCATTAGTTTTCTCTTGATTGTGTCTATTGATTTTTTGCTTTACGTCTGATGAAGGTTGTCCTTTGTCTTTTGATTCACACTAATTATCCCATTAGTGTGAGCTTTGTTTGATGTCCTATTTGTTTGATATATTTTTCTTGTGGGCAATCTCTCTCTGATTAGTTTATAAGATCTTCTGTTGAGCAAACTTCTTTCGTCTAATCATGCTCATCCTTCATATAATAATCTTATAGACTTCTTCCTCTCAAAGTTGTTACTTGTAGTCTCCTCAATCTAAACAAACTTCATAAGATTTTATCATTCTTATCAAAGTTGTTATATGTTTTGCCAAGACCCCTAAGCTCATTTAGTATAGTTTGCAATCTACTAAACATACTTTGTATGCTCTCATTTTCCTTCATACTGTAGCATATTCACACTAGCGAATCAAAAAACTAAGTTTATTTCTCTTGACATGCAAGGATCATTCATATGTTAAAGAAATAATGCCCCACATGTCTTTTACACTCAAAAAGTTGT
Source organism: Hylodesmum podocarpum (assembly GCA_026586105.1). NCBI lineage: Eukaryota > Viridiplantae > Streptophyta > Magnoliopsida > Fabales > Fabaceae > Hylodesmum > Hylodesmum podocarpum. The sequence goes on along the minus strand of JALJEV010001430.1, from coordinate 7,050,400 downwards.
GCACTTTTCCTTGCTCCTCCATAAAGAGGGCACATATTATGGCATTTGTTGTCTTAGAGTTTAGAAGATACATGTCCTTTTGATAGTAAAGAAAATATCGCATTAACTCCTCAAACTTGGCACTATACTCTACCATAGTCATATTCCCTTGCTTCAATTCTAGAAGTTTTTTTTCCTTTTTATTCTTGAAGTCCTAAAAAAAATACTTCTCTAGAAATATCCTCTCGAAGACATCCTAGGTCACCACTTGCCCTTTAGCCTCTAAGCATTGGCAAGTGTTCTCTAACCAGTACTTAGCCTTCTCCGTCAACATAGATGTACCAAAAATCACTCCCTATACCTTCGAATATCGCATGAATTGAAAAATCTTTTATAATTCCATCAATCAATTCTGAGCGCTATGTGGATTATATCCATTGAAAGCAGACAATTTATTCTAACATACATGATCCAATCCCTCAGACTCAGGCATAACACCAAGCTTATTCCTATTTTGATTTCCCTCAACCTAAGTTGAAGCTTGTAGAGCTTCAGTTATAGCAACATCATTTCTATCAATTATCTTTTGCTATATACACATGGGTGAGAATATAAAGAAAACACACCACAACAATTTCAATCAACAAAAAAACATGTGTTAAACACAATAATGCACACAGAATGCACAGAAACACATTAAACTCATAACTCATTGGCCAAAAAGTTTGACCAACTCTGATACCTCAAATTGTAACGACTTAACCTATCGCTACAGTTTAATTACATTAAGCGCAAAACTTTTGATTTTAACAAGATCCCCATTTATTTAGATATGGAAAAATTTAGTAAAAATTTTTTCCACATCACAAATCATACATCTAGCATAAGCTTTCAATAATATACATATTTATATTCATATACAAAGTAGTCATGCAAAACAATATGTTTAACTATTATGCATAATAACTTCATTTAACAAAAGACTACAATCCTTTTTACTTTAGTATTTTTAACAATTGAAGTTAACTTAGTAAAGCATAAGTGATGTGCATCGTGCGAGAGTGAGAAATACCCTCACACGGTTGTAGCAAGTATATCATAGTTACTAAGTAATAAGTATTAGAAAGACGAATTATCGTTCTGACGAGGACAAGTAAATCAAATTGTTTCAATTATATACTGAGAATGATTTTTGAGAATTTAATTGTGATTAAGAAGTAACTGAGTTGTAACAAAAGAGTTTTAAATTCAATTTAATTAAAGCGATTAGAATCATGATTTAATTACTAATCTTCCTAATACCCTCACTTAATTATTCAATTATGTGATTAGATGAAACAGATTCTTACTATCGTATTCGTCCCTCTCAAGATCAATTATGTTGCCTAAGATTGACTCAATTAAATAATCTCTTAAGTTGAACTAAGCCAATTAGAATTTATGATCGATGAATCTTGAATAATAATTAGGTTATTTGTTCACACCACCTTTTACCCTTATCTCTAACATCTAGCTAAGTGATGATTATTTCCCTAGTACCACCTAAGTTTTTTTTCTTAAAGTTCTCCTAGGTTTACATTCAGTTCATCAATGGCCAATTAATGAAAAACTTAAGTGAATAATATAACTGAATAACATCGGGAATTTTATTAAGAGAGATTAGTGTTACATCGTTTATCTAATCAAAGAGGAATTTAATTCATGATAGTCAGAGTCACAGTACAAGAATAATTAAAAGAAGAATAATACATAGACAATCATTTTCCATAAAAAGGAATGAAGAATATGTGTCGTTCTTTGCTTTTTTTCCTCTATCTTATACCTTATGCCGTTCTCTGGGGTTCAATCTCTATTTTCAAATATGGTTTCCTCTGAATTAGGTTTTCCTATTATAACTAACACATTGGGCCTAATCTATAAACTCAACTCGCAAAAGTTAGAATGCAAATTGCACTAGTTGAACTTATAAAGAGCAAGTTGGACATGCAACTCGCGCGAGCAGTGATGTAACTAGCGTGAGTTATGTTGGCAGAGACAGATTCTTCAACTCTAGAACTTCATCTCACGGGAGATAAGTTGCAACTAGTGTGAGATGCTACTTCTACACCATTCTCTTCCAATTGTTGTCGCTTTTGTGCCCTGAAACACTTAAACTAACCATCAAAGAGTTCTATAACATAGTATCATAATTAAGAACTATTAAACATTATTTTGGCTTGATAGGTATCAATTAGTGGACAATTTCTTCTTAAAAATTAAGTGTCGATAACTCTCATTCGCGAATTATAAATAAGTTGTTCAAAGAAAACTTTCAATAGAGACTCTAAACATCTCCAAGACTTCCTTCGATCTCTAAAGATGTCCACAGTTTCTTGTCTGCTTCCACGAAGATAAATTTGTGGTTATCACATGCATCAACCATAGATGCAAACATGAAAAGGTGAGCTTCTTACAAAAGGATTAGAAATAATTTTCAAAATAAAAATATAAAATATGTTCACTTATACAAAGCATTACATCATCAAATCAAACTACCTATCATTATTGTTCCTGCACGATTGGGTGGAGGTCAGCCGGAACCTGTGTTTACTGTTTCTCTCGTTCTTCTCCGGTTGGTCCGGGTGGTTAGGGGTACCTGCAAGGGACTACAATGGCTAAATGAGTATGTGATTCAGATATCGCCCAGTGGAATGCTCATAATTCTAGTATATAGTAAAGAGAAAACAAATAGAATCTGGTCGAGTCTCTGATTTAGGTATATATACATACAATGATTGTTGACCAGTAGCTACTCATGAGCAGTTAAGAGTAGTGGGGAGTGGTTTCAAAGGTTACGGGACGCAGGTGTTACACTACTCGTGAACGGTTGAGGGTAGTGGGGGAGAGGTTCTGGAGGTTAAGGAACATGGGTGGTACAATTATTAAACACATTTAATCGTCAAACACGATCACAACCCTTATCAATCACCTATATGCACATGATTCTTCCTTCATCTCAATATGCAATGTGGTACTACTAAAATAATATGGAAAATAGTTTGGAAAACGTATTTTAATTACACTTTCGCCAAAGAAACTTTTGTAGTTTCAGTTAGGTCATCATGCCTCACGTGGCATCCTTCTTGCTTTACACAAGGACTCTTAGCCTAGTGCACCCCCAAGTACCAAAATCCTCCATTGAGTGACCAACCAAGGATCGACTATCAAAACTAGTGTGACCCCATTCTGATGATAGTTGAACCATTTTGCTCGGTCTACATTAAAATGTGATGGGGTAGGCAAAGGTACACAGAACAGATCGAGATTGTATGTTTCCCTCAACACTATTTCACGATTAGTATACAAAAGAGTGTATGCGTCGAATCTTCCAAGTCTTTTCTTCTTCAAGCTCAGCATCTTGGGCACCGAGGCCTTGGATATTTCCTTAGACTTTCTCTGGGCTAATGCATTTTCCTCTATGCTCATGTAACGAGATTCCTAAGCTTGGAGGTCATCTATATTCTAGTGTTGCTTGGCATATTGGGAACTAGAGAAGGGACCAGGCCGGAGTTCGACCTTTATAGCTAGAGTGCATTGCCACCGCTGGATGGAGGTCGGGGATGTTCATAGTGGCTTTCATGAATTGCGTCATATATTGGTGTAGTGTTTCGTGGTTGCCTTGAACCATGTGTTGTAATGATGAGGAGTCTGTCGTAAAGGGCTTGCACACAAGGTGTCAAAAGAATCTATTGATAATAGGGGAAATGAAGAGTACCACTCAAGGGGTGGCCCTTTGAGGGTAGCCAGGAAGAGCCGACAATGTATGTGGAAGTCCTTGGAGACTTACCCAGCTTCTATGAGGTAAGCTTTCACATGAGCTCTAGGGTTGGTGGTTCTCTCGTATTTGGCTAGAGGTAAGTTTTGTTGGTGGGTTTTTGGTTTTGGCTAGAGACGTGGTCTTGGGTGGCGAGTTTGGGTTGTTCCTGGTCATATCTTATCGGGCAGGACTCGACTTCATGTTCTATTTATGGTGGGGGTGTGGTTCGGTTGGTTGGGCCTCCTTCTCATGCTGGAAAGAAGACACTTATTGTCTTAGGGCCATTATCTCCTCTCTATGTTGGCCTCTTAAGTTTTTTATTTCGTCCAGCTGTTGCATCCTTAGTTTTTCCATATCCTCCCCTGATTACTTGCATACTTCAGCCACCACTAAGTCGATGTGGGCTTTCATAGCTTCTAAAAAGGAAGTATCCATGTCCAATTGAGATGTAAAGGCGGTTGTCTGACTCCGAGTGTGTGAGATCGGGATGGACAACCACAGACTGATGATGATGCTTGAATCACAAAAGAGACTTGTTCACACAATTTTCCAAGCGAAGGGGCTAGTACGTGCAAAACACCTTCTAATGTCTGAGTCGGTTATAAGTATTAGTAAGAGTGAGTATGAAGAGCTTATATGAAAGTGAAAGAGAATTTAGAGATACATTTTGAGAGAATATGAGGTATTTATATGCTAGTAAGTTGACCAAATGGGACGTGCATATAGTCTTGGACCACACGCTAAGCTAACATGCCTAGCTATGATTGGAGTCGTGCGGATAATTTGTTGACCTACTCAGCGCCCTTACTTGGTAATTATGACATAGGAGAGTTAGTACTTCATATAAGTACTTAAACATGTATAACACACAAATTGGCTTTAAGGGCTGACGTAAGCTTGTAGATTTACTCTGGGCCTTATAACAATTTCAGGATATTAATAGTGACGTGAAAGGAACGTCACTTAGATTATCTCAACACATTACATTAATTACATTATATTTAAAGAGATTATCGGTACCTTAACAAACTATCCTTCTCTAGAATTTAAACAAACCAAGAACAATAGATACAGCGGAGATAGATCAAGGAGGAGACATAAGTCTCTTTAGAGTTTTTAAGTGGAGGTGACAATGAAAATTTGGAAGTGACGGAGGGACGATAATGAAAACTCACGGTGAGCCCCAAAATGATAAGGAAAAAGGAGAAGAAACAAAAGAAACACGCACTCCAATATTCTTACTTTGTTAGTATAACCAAGGAGGAGAATATTTTCCTTAATAATGGGTGATAGGTGTTCCTCTGTTAATTTTGACAGGAGCCGACGATCGAAGTCCCGGTGAACGGTGGTTGTAGCTATGACTTTTTTAAGATGGCGAAATTTCTTAAGTATAAACCGTGACAGGGTCGGAGCCAGAATTTAGCAGTGGGAGGGATAAGATTTTTTTTATAATTTTTTTTTATTTTTTCATTTTATTTCATTATTTTATTATATTTTTATTTAATTTATTTAAAATTAGATAATATACATGTGAAAAAGTAAATTAAATTTATTTTAATTTTATTTAATTATAACTTCGAGTAAAGTAATAAAAAAATATATTACTAATGTTTAAAAATTGTTGTTATGATAAAAAATTTCTTAAATAAATATATTATATGGTAGTAAAATTTTAAAAATAGAGATGAATATTAAAAATTTTAATTAAAATTTATGAGTAAATTAATAAAAAATACATCATCAATAATTAAAAATTGTTGTAATAATCAAAAATTTTTTAAATAAATATATAATATAACAGTAAAATTTTAAAATTAAAGATGAATTATAAAAATTTTAAAATTAAAAATTGACGAGAATTTAAAATTAAAAATGAATATTAAAATTAAAAATAATTTAAATTAAAGCCTTTAATATTATAAATCAAAAATGAAAAATTATCAAAAATTAAATTTTTTTACTATTATTATTATTATTATTATTATTATATATATATATAATATTTGTTATTATAAATTATTATATAAATATATAATTATTTTAAAAATATTATAATTATTATTTATTTAAAATTATTAAAATAAATTTATAAATTATTTAAAATTATAAAATGAAAATCATAAAAAATTTGGGAGGACAACTGCCCCTCACCTACAACGTGGCTCCGCCACTGCATGCATGCAGAGAGATAAAGATCATAAAATCTAGCATAAGTTCTATTGAAGATGCAGGTGTTGTAAGACAAAAAAAAAAAAAAAAAAAAATTAGCTAGATTTCTTTTTTCTTGTAAAATTTCTGGTTTATATTTGAATAGAATTCGGTCACATCACAGACTCACAGTTGATTAAAACTATAGACACCTTATCTCCAAATATAGGCAATAATTTTTCCTTGTTATTCATGTATCATATTTTCCTTATTTTAGCTTAATCGCCCACACATAAATTTAACACTTTACAACCAATAAAACAGTGTTTGTTATAGTTACTCTTTAATTGGTCCCGTCCAAATCAATGCTAAGTCAACTCTAAAAGGTAAGGTTCTAAATTCCTACTTTAAGGACTACAAGATAATTAAATCAAAATCAATTATATTTGTTTTAAATCAACCATCGTATCAGCGTTTTACTTTTTTAATTAAGCTATATATTCGAGAATTTGTTTCAAGCGCTGTAACATAGAATATTGATTTTAATCAATGGTTCCAGATTCTTGATCCTCAACGTTCTTTCATCATCTCATAGGCCATATACTGTGAAATAGCATATACATGATGGTGCAAATGGGTTACTCATAATTACATATTGGGAAAACCAGGGGTTAAAAACATTGTCTCGGAAGAACAGAATGGTCTGCAAGTAGGTGATAGGTGTTCCCCACTATTGAATTCCTTTAATATATTCATTCAATTATAAATGAAATTTTATATAAAAGATTTCATTATTAAAGTCAACAAACCTAATATATAATAAGTATCATTAATTAATTGCATAAAACTAAATATGAACCTTTGAAACGGTCTTAATACATACTAATTGCTTTGAAAAGTTTAAGTTTAAGAAATTTTTTTAAGGAAAGAGTAACACACACTCAAGACATAAGTGAGTGATAAGTAGTCGTGAGACTATAATCCCCGTGAATGCCTTGATGACATCAATTTAGTTCTTTGCGCGAGCCGAAAGCTCTCGTAAATGAAGAAGAAAAAAAAAAACTTATTTCATTGAACATATCATACGTATCTTCTTATATGTAATTGTTTTTATATGAATTAAGTCTCGCAGCAGTGTCTAGCTCAAGTTTTTCTTTACCTATTTAATTAGTCTCTAAATTTTTTATTAGTTGACAGTTTCTTTTTAATTTTATCTAACTCGTTAATTGTTCATTTAAAACATTATGCAAAATATCAACTGCTTATTGTTTGATAAATTCTAATCAATAATTATTAATATCTTCAAGAAAAATTTACAATTAACCGTTACGATTATAATTGCTTTTTTTCGGGATAAGAGTAATAATGCTTACACCGTTTGAGAAAAATTTACCACAAAGACAAAACTAAATTAGAATAAAAATTATTTTACTTGTAAGTTTATTTAATTTGTTATTTTTTTTCACTTGTAATTTTATTTAATTTCTTATTTTGTAGGTGCCTCTAAATCTAACATGAGCATTCAAAAGCTTATTTTAATTGTATTTAAGGCTTTTCACTATTAAACATTGTGAGGAAAATCACAAATTATCGGACTGATTTCCCATCTAAGTGTTGTTAACCCGCCATGACGGGCTAAGTAGCATGCATTGAGCAGACTACAATTAAACACATCATGTGAATCAACGTTGTCAAGACGTATAAATGAGTTGGTCGACAAAGACCTAGACACTACATAGATCCCCAACCTTAAGCTTAAGGAGCATTGAGGTTAAAGTGTTGACATGTTGTTAAAGATGTCAGACGGTCAGAGGACTGTTATGGAACATGAAGAGATCGGCATATTCAAGGACCTTTATGGTCCTAACCTTGAGCTTAAGGTTTGTTGAGGCTGAATGTTGGTGTGTCATTGGACTGGTTTATTGATCGATGAAAGTACTCAGGTTGGGATGCATCGGTTACCTTAGTGCACCATGTTGTGTAGATTTCAATCATCCTCTTTATTCTTTTGTTTGTTCCTCAATGAGTATTTTTTCTCTCTATCTTACATTTGTACTTGATTGACCTACATTGAACTTTATGTCTTTAACTTAATGCTTTATCTTTTAATCACTTTATTTGTTTTACCTTATTTGACATTTCTGTATTTTATTATCGGTGTTTTGTATTTTTAATTAACATGGTTGGTCACCCCTTTAACTCTATTTATCAAATTTGTAACTTAGCTTTTTCCTTATAAATTCTCCTCCTTTTATAATGTCAAAATATCAAGTAAATTTCATATTTGGCTAAACCTACATCTGATATATCGGTGATTGCAAGCATCTTGTATCACATAATCTCACAAATAAGCAAAATGTAAATGACTTTTTATCTCATCAATTAGCAATTGCGAAATTTTGTATCTTAATTATTATTATTTTATTTTTTGCGACGAATCATGTCAACTAGAATTGTATTTTGTACTTAGTTGGCTCTTATGGAACTTTCAGCTTAGTTTTTCAATGTAACATAAGTACAATTGACTTAGTGAAATGTAAAAGGTTAACAAAGTAAAATATATTTAGTTAACCCATGTCTCACTGGGTAATAATTTTTCTTTATGGTCTCGGTGGACCATATGAAGGGCAAAAACATGTTTGTCCCTAGTTTTTTACATCGTGTTAAGGGGTAATCTTTTCTCTTGTTGACCCTCTAAACCTTGTTGGCCGATGTAAAGGGGAATCTTTTTTCTTGTTGACCCCTAGACCTTGTCAGCCCGTGTTAAAGGGAACTTTTTTTCTTGTTGACCCCTATACCTTGTTGACGCATGTAAAAGGAACCATTTTTCTTGTTGAACCCTAGACCTCGTGACCCATGTAAAATAGTACATTTGTTTTTTTTGGTTAACAACTAAACCTTGTCGAACCATGCAGAAGAGAAACTTCTTTCTTGTTAGCTCCTAGACACAGTGGACCGTGTTATAAGGGAATCTTTTTTCTTTTTGATCCCTGGACCTTGTCGGCCTATGTTAAAAGGAACCAATTTTCTTGTTGGTGTTAGGATCTTGTTAACCCATGTAAAAGGGGGTCTTTTTACTTGTTGACCTCTAGACCTCGTCAGCTTGTGTTAAAGGGAACCAACTTCTTATTGAACCTTGGTCTTTGTCAACCTGCATTAAAGGGAACCTTTTTCTTGTTTACCCATGGGTCTTGCTAGCCCATGTTAATGGGGACTTTTTTTTGTCGGCTCGCGGTCTTGATGGACCGTGTTAAGTGAGAATATTTTTTCTTAGTAATCCATGGACCTTGTCAACCCATGTATAGAGAAATATTTTCTCTTGTTGAATCTTGGTCTTTCTCAACCCATTTTAAGGGGAACATTTTTTCTTGTTGACCGCTAGGCCTTATCGACCCATCTAAAGGGGATTTTTTCTTGTTGACCCCTAGATCTTGTCGGCCTATGTTAAAGGGAACCCTTTTTCTTGTTGACCTCTAGATTTTGTTAACTCATTAAAGGGGGACTTTTTTTCTTATTGACCCCATACCTTGTCAACCCATGTTAAAAGAAATATTTTTTCTTGCTTACCCCTATTCCTTGTTAACCCAGGTGAAGGGGAATGTTTTTCCTTATTGACCCCTAGACCTCACCGGCCCATGTAAAGGGGAACTTTTTATCTTGTTGGCCTATAGTCTTGGTGGACTATGTTAAGGGAGAATTTTTCTTATGGCCTTTTTGGAGGAAACAATGAATGTAGTCATAGACATATTTCAATGAAATGTTTCGGACAAAATTCAATAAAGTGTATTAGACAAAATTCAAAGAAGTGCATTGGTCATAATTAAATAAAAGTGCATAAGTCATAATTTAATAAAATGCATTAGTCATTATCAAGTCTTATTTTGTGTTGGTCATGTCACGCCACTTATTACAATGTCGCTTATTATGAAACTTACTATGATTGTTTAATAATGGAAATCACAAAAGGGAAAATAACTAAGCTTACCCTTAATTCAAGGATTTCTCATAAGTCTCCTTTGGCCGATGTCTTCTCTACAATAGACTACTCTTATCAATCTTTAGCACGTAGACTGATTCATCCCCCAAGGGATACTTGATCTTCAAGTATTTAATGGATACAATCACAACTAACTTGTTCAAGGTTGGCCGACTAGGTAACATGTGGTGTAATGAATGAGCATTCACCATTAGATACTAGACCATTACTCTCTTCTCCTCCTAGTTCTTTACCCTAGTCACATCATTGTTAAATCTCACCAAAATATCCTTCGATGCCTCATTCAATCTCTAGTTAACATCAAAAAGATCTTCCACTAAGAGTGGTCTTTCTTCATTGGCAGCAAATTGAACAACAAACTCCCTCAAGTAATCTTCAAACATCTTAATGGATTGGTTAGGAATGACATGTAACTAATCCAACATTGTCCATTTTAAGGTGTCGACAAACATCTTACACCTTATTGCATCACTACCTATGTTGATCAACATTTGAGTCGTAAAGTTTTTCAAATAAGCGTTGGAGTCTTAGGTTCACCCTATATAATAGGAGGAACTACCTTATAGCCTTAGTGAAGAATCCGCCCCGCCCCCTATAAACTTACTAGTCATCGCTTCCTACTTAAAATAATGCCAATATAATTTTATGTGTATAGTATATTGTTATTTATTTAAAATTTATAATCTTATATTATTTTATAATTTTAAAAAAAATGATTGACTATATATACTTAAACAATAAATAACCATAGATATAATTTAGATTTTAATTATTTAAATTAGTTCTTATAAAATATTTTACTTAATTAAATATTTAAATATCATATTAAACAATATATTATAAAAATATAAATACCTCTTAAATCAAATTATGAAATATTAATTTTATATATTTATTATAATAATTATTTTTATATAAATTTATTAATTAAATATTAATCCTTTCCAACCATAAAATCTAGCTCCGCGGCCCTTGACATAGATATAGAAACAATTATAATAATAGGTAAATTGAACGGTGTCATAAGGTGTTGTTTGTCTAAATTATTTAGATATAAATAAGTTATAAGTATGAATAAATATTTTTATATTTTAACATAATTTTTTTAAAAAATTATATCTACAGCATAATCTCTTAAAATAAGAGTCAAATGATTGCACCAGAGCCCACATCATTATAATAACTAATGAATCAATTGAGTTAGACCAATTAAAGTTTGAATTTTGTTACAAAAATTAGAGATTTCCTGTACCTGTTTTGCACGTGTGAATAATGTATGTGTGAGAAATGAAGCATCTAAATGCAAACAAAAAAAAAAAATCAATGTCTTCTTTTTAACACATACATGAGTTGCCTGCATTGCACAAGAATATATGATATATTTTAAAAAATAAGGATGTAAAACTTAAAAGATGTAAAACAGAAAAATATTTAAACTTAAACCACTGCAGGTGAGACATGTGAAAAAAAAAAAAACAATATCTTTTCTTCTAATTAACACACATGAATTGCTAAGATATGATATCGAGCATTGCACAAGATATGATATGATCATTACTTTTTTAATTTTTAATGGATACGCTGTAGCTGTTACATAAAGAATCCCCGTTACATTATCGTAGTTTCAAGTGCGCTGAAACGTAGAATTAGTCCTCTATTATTTAGCGTTGACAAATAACGAGGTCAACATATTCGTTAATATCAATCTTGATAAATTCTTTCTTATCTTAGACCCCACTAGTATTCATATGAAATAGTATAAAATGATGGTTGGGTTACCAATATTTATAGGGAGAAGGGGATACAAACATTGCCATAGGAGAAGAGAATGTAGTGCAATTAAGTTATAGCTTCTGCAAAAGTAGACACGAAAGTGGTATTGGTTCGGCTCATCACTAAGCATCATAGCTTAAGACGAGCTGAACTTGTACCACTAACTTGTTTGCTTCATTGCATTTCTGTTTTTTCTTCCCAAAATAAAACTTACTGCTTATTATGCCATCTTTTCACCATCAATAAAAACTGTTGAATTCCGTTAGTCTTTTTTCACAAATGATCTCATGTCAATCATCATGCAATTTCTTAATAGAAACTTTAAACATTTATCACAAAGTATATATAAACGAACCATTATAAACGAGCAGTTAAGATATTTGTGATTGTGGTTGTTTATGTATAGAAACAAAGTTTCCATTTTGTAGGAATGACTAGAAAAATAAATATTTGGTAGACAACTACAATACCTAGGCCACAATCAGACAACTAGTTAGTTATAAAATGTGGAAAGAAAAAATACATATATGTTCTATTAGTGAATGTGGGGAGAGATAAATACTTTCATGTTCATGTTCTGTTAGCGAATTGACTGTTTTAACTGCAATTGCAGTTGACTGTGAACTAAAATTAGGAATGAATATGGGACAAAGTTACTCATATATATATAAATAATAAAAGTTTATTCAGATTTTTTTTAATAAGAAATTATGGGAGAAAAAGTAAAAATTATTTCTAAAAGATGAAATTAAGTTTTTATTAGTTAATGTATAAAAGCTCACACATTTATTTAAAAGGTTGAAAGAGAGAATTTTTATAAATTAAATGAAAAATAATTTTAACTTTTAAAAAATATAATTTTAATTTTTTAATTTTTTTCCTAAAATCCTTCCTGATCGGAAAATTGAAACAGAAAATCCCTAATTTAATTAATAGAATCAATATATACATGTTATTCTTCAAAATCAATCGAGATCAACCTCTCAATTCAGACTTGAAATAATGTAATAATAGATTCATTGAGTGGTTCATTTCTTTTAACCTATTTCGGTTTTCCGACTTACAAGAGTCACCATTTCACCCATTCATGAGGTGACCAAATCATCGCTTCTATTTCTTCTTAAAAAAATAATCAGATCTGTTTCATGAAGATTAAATTACTCATTTTATCTAAACCAATTAAACTTGAAACAAGCATAGTAGAAGAGTGACTGGTAGTCCAATCTTCATCATTATAAACTACGTGAATGAACGAAACAAATTCATATAAGTGTTTTGTACTTTATATTTGTATGAATAAACTTTTCTATGCAAGAGAATAAAATGAAGAAAAGAACTAATTAACCTGTGTTTAGATGAGAAATTTCAAGAAAAATGAAATACATGATATTTTGGTTATTTTTAATTTTTAAATATTTTATTTTAAAATTAAATTTCAAATTAAATATATTATAATATTTTAGTTTGGATAAAGTAATTTAATTTCTATTTAATATAAAACTTGTTTTAAAATTAAAATTTTAATATTAAATTTACAAAAGTTAAATATCAATTTAAAAATATTTAAAAATTATTTTTATATCAATATATATATATATATATATATATATATATGAAAATCTACGGTGATTGGAAATTTTAACTGGGTAAAATGTACATTCTCTTCTATTATTGTTAAAACTTTTAATTTTTTTTTTATCTTAAAAGTTATTTATATCTTGGACAATATTTATCGTTTATTTTATTCAACCTCCTTTAAAATTAATAATATATGCATTTAAATGCATAATTAGAGCTCAAATTCGTTATTGTACACGAACTCGGGGTGTCGTAGTTGATTCAAATTCAAATTCCAGTGTTCTCCGTTTGTATTCAAGGTCGGCATCTGAATCTAAGTGTGTCGCATTCTTCATTCTTATATAGCTTGTCTCGTTTGTTTCTAGTTCCAGCTACTGCGTTGCTAAGTGTTGGAGGTAGCGCAGGGATGACTTCCTCGTAATGGTCCCGATATCGTCAATGATGGCTCTATCGTACGCGAATGTAGCCCACCTCGAAGTGACAACCATAACAAGTTACAACGATTGGTTGCTTAGGAGAAGACGAAGATGAGAGTAAACGTTCCAGATTTCATTTTCCATGGGTGCACGGGGGCATTCAGAATTTACAAATCGGTATGTTTTTGAATTTCATTGTTTAGAGGGTACATGCAAGGTATTTTCCCATTTTATACCAAAATAAGATGTACGAGAAAAATGGGAGAGTGCAAGAAAAAAACTTGTCAACAAACCAGTTTATGCATAACATTTATAGCTCAAGTCCATGGTACTATCTTAATTAATTCCTACTTTAGCTAATGAATGTAGCTGACAATACACATTTGTGGGAGGCTTATATTCGATTCCCGCAGAATATATTCTTAGGAGAAGTGAAAAGCCTTAAATGTGATTAAGTCCATAATCAAATGATTACAATGTTGTTAAATAAAAAAAAATATCATAATTCATTATTTCATTAAAAGTGTAAGTGATGCTACGGTGGCAACCGTTTTCATTTGAACAATTAATTCGCAACCTATTTATTAGAATATTTTATTGTTAAAAATGGTGCGATATTTTAACTTAAAAATTGTGTATTGCAAAATAATTAAATAAGGGTGGAAAGGTAAAAAGGTACTTTAACTCCATATCATAGACTAAAAGTCTAAAATAAGCCATTATGGTTAACTATTTATCGAAATGTCCACTCACAAATTATTTATAAAAATGGGTCTGTTTTGTTTTGACCACATGACACTTTCTATGTTGATTATAAAATAGCCGATGAAAAAATAGAATTTTCTACATCAGTTATTCATCTAACTAATGTAAAATGAATGCAAAAGAACATTTTTTACATCGGTTAGATGAATAACCGATGTAAAAAGTGTCACATGGCCAAAACAGACTCATTTTCATAAATAATTTGTAATTGGACTCATTTCGATAAATAGTTAATCAAAATGACCTATTTTAGACTTTTACCCCATATCACCATGAGACAAAGGAGGACTTAATGTTTGGAAGACCAATTAAAGGGAAGTTTGAGCTTGTTTCTTGATATGATGCACTTGTTTTTGCTTATGCTAACTTTTTTCTTAAGAATATTGTTAGGGTATCATCCAAGGAGGTATGGCTGAATCAATGTGAAGCTCTAGTATGTAAAACCGTGAAGGGTACAAGATCTAGAACACATTTTGAGATTGCTAAAGGATTCACTCCCAAGAAATTTTATGTTCTAGGACCAAGTGAGAAGTTGTGCATAGAGGAACCATGGAGTCACCTAGGGAGAGGAAATGGAGTACTTGGAAATGGTGCATTATCAAAGAGGGAGACTTCTTTAACTCTTACTTATCCTACTACTTCTAACTTGTACAACACTATTTGTTACACAATAGATCCTCAAAGCATTACACCTTGGAAAGTGTTTGAGAATACTAAGTTGGAATTCTTACTTAAGCCTACTAATGGTTATCTTTTTTATGTTGAATACCCTTTTAGGTGGAAGAATGAATTAAGAAGGAGGGAACATCACAAGCTTCTACATCTAAAAGAAGTATCTTAAAAAAGAGTTTCAACAAAGTGGAGTACACATGGATTGAAGAACTAGTATTTACATATCTAAAGGAGGAATTAGATACTCCTTAGAGTTTTAGTTTTATCATAGAAAATCACTTGCATTCTTCCTTTATTTATCTACATTGTGTTATTGATATTAGTAGACAAAACATCTTGTTATTAAATGTTAAACTTGATAAAGTTTGCTTGATCTTTGATCCGGGTAAAAAAATTGTATTGTAGGTAAGAGGTTATTGCAACATGAGGGTAAATTGGTCACAAGAAAGAGAGTTTGATGGAGGACCATCTCCAAAATCCCAACAAATTCTCCAAGTCAAAGTTAGAAGAGGAATTCAATGCACAAATCAAAGTCAAAGAAGAAGGAGGACCTTACTATTTTAAATTGGTCTTGAAATAAATTCGTTGTTATTTTTTGTGCTTGACTAGGTTCATTATTTCAAGCTTAACTTGGTCTACACAACTCCGATTAAGTTTCTCTTGATGTTATTTTAAAGAAGACTTAAAGGGCTACAAAAGCTATGAAGACAACAAAACCCAGTTTGGACTGCATCTAGGAGGAAATTGGGTTTGAAGTTAATGTTTGGATGCCGTCAAGATTTTCCAACGAATTGCTTAAGTGTTAGGCCTATTAGTTTCTTTCAATTATGTATTTGTTTTTAAGACTTGAATTTAGGCCTTGTAATTGTAAAGTGAGCTCATCCTAGGGTGTCTGTCATCACACCATTGATCACTTATTCATCCTAGGGTGGAGAACAATTTAGATTTCCAACCTTAGGCCCATTGCATTTTCATTAAATTGGTCAACATTTCTATAGTAGACACTTTTGGTCAAATTTGAATGAATTAGATAATTGTTCTCTTTGAAAAGATTAATAACTCTTCTAGGGTTTCCATTAGAGACCTTAAATCTTACCTAAGGCCTTGATCCTTGGTGGCGGTTCTTCACTAGAGCTTATTGATCTAATCATGGCTCTCTCCATCTTCTCTTCTATTCCATTTTCATCTTTTCTTCTTAATTTGAGTTGAATCTGTGAGCTTAATACCTTAGGTTGTGATGTTTGCTTGCTTGATTCATGGTTCTTAGCTTGTTTGTGAGTGATGAAAGGTTGGTGAATGAAGATTGCGGCATTCCTTGGCCAATTTGTGGAGAATCAACACTAATTCACCATGGGTTTGCATCAAGAATCTTCAGAACATTTTGAAGATGTGGTATCAACTTCCACTTTGAAGGCCTTGTTTTTGTTTTTCCCAGCTTTGGAATCTCCAACTTTTAGGGATCCCTCTTCAGCTCGTAGAATAATGGGCTCATGCATTCTTAGAACTCCTCTGAGTTTACAAGTAGTCATGGCTTCTCAAGAAGCTAGAAGACTATCCAGAACCTTCCTATTGTTCTAGGCCTTTATGAACGTGTTTTCAAGGGCAACCAACCCATTTAAGATAGTTTGGAATCTTCCAAATATGCTTTCAATGGATTTTCCTTTCTTCAGTGAAAACATCTCATATTGTCTTTAAAGAGTAGTTGTCTTTCTCAGTCTGACATCCTCGGTGACTTTGTGAGAGATCTTAAAGGCATCCTAAAGCTCTTCAACAATTTTAATAGAATAAAATCAATTGTACTTTGTTTTAGAAAACACACATGTAATGGCATATCATGTCTTTTTGTTTAACTCTAGAATGAAATATTCTTCATTCCCCCACTCCTTCATAGACCTAGTTAGTGGTATATCGCTTTCAGTGATAATTTTCAACGGTTTGTACTAGGTTGACTTGGTGTACATTTCAATTCATCCAGCCTCATAAGGATAATCATGTTTAGAAAAGGTTGGAGGTTTGTTCATAAAAGATTCTTTCATGATAAACATTGTTGACATGCTTGTCATCTTAGATCTTTTCCTCTAGCAACTATAAAACGCTTAACCTTTAGAGGCTAAATTTTGATACTAAATTGTAAAAGCAAAATACAAGAAAGATGGTTAAGTTGTCTTAAACAAAAATTAACTCAAGCACTTTTTCAACATAGAACATAGTGTTTGATTTTTCAGATAAATGTTCTTAAACTTTTTGTGAAAATGATTTTCACAAAGACTAAATATGTAAACAAAACAGCCCCGTTTAGATGATAGTTAGACGAATAAAAGAATAAGCAGCAAATAACACAAGATGTTTATACTGATTTGTAATATAATCAAGACTACGACTAGTTTCTTAGCAACGACTAAGATTTCAATAACAGTGAAGATTACAAGTATTATTTGAATCTCAGCTACTTCTAGTTAACCCAAGTATTATTTGAACATAACATCTTCAGACAAAACAACCCAAGTATTATTTGGATTCAGTCTCTTCAGGCTAAACATACTAAATATTCTTTGATCTTATCCTCTTTAAGATAAACATTATCACTAAGGGTAAAGGTTTACAACAAAAGGTTTGTCGAAGTAAGATAACCTCTACTTAAAGAGGAATATATAATGAAGAACAAAAGAAAGGATTTTACAAGAGATATTTCAAAATCTAAACTACAAGAGTTTCAGTTCTTGATAGAGTGATCTCTCTGAATCCAAATCTTCAATCTTTAACTTTTATATAGATGGAGAGCTTGAGTTAACCATTAAACTTAGCAACTTAAATTTCTTCAATCCATCCTTTCAAAGCGTGTTCAATGTTCTCATGCCTTTAATGCAACTGCATAAGATGACAATATCAAAGTAGCAACATTCTTCAATGAAAGTGGATTAGGTACTGAAAACCTTTCTGCACTAGATCTTTATGTCATAAACATTTTCTTTTGTTCTAATTTGACTCGACTTTTCACAAAAAATTAATTGACTACCTCGTACTTGTTATGAGCAACGAGCTTTTTGATAAAACTCTGATAAAATATATTTATGTTGATTAAAATCTATTGAAGTATAAATAGCTTAAAGAAATAATACTTAGCTGGTTTTGAAGATTAGTCTCCATAGACCCTCCATCTAATTTGCATTATTCATCTGTTAGTTTCATTCATCTACTAATATATGGATTAGTTGTCAAAGACTTCATTCGTCTACTAGTATTATTTACCTTATACATGACACTTTTATTATAATCATTTGTAATTACCAAAATTAAGAGTTATTTTTTTTAAACAAATTTAACTTAATGCATTTTAATAACCATCTCAATTGTCATTTCTTGTTCTTTAAATAGCTGTCAAAATACTTGGACCTTCATGATTTCTACTATAGGCAACCCAATTGCATAACATAAATCCAACGGGGTTAGAGGAACATCTGAGGACCTCATTCGGAAACCTCTATATGGCTCATTCCACCTACAAACAAGCTCACAAAGTAAAATACTTGACACTTATAACTTTATCTTAATCCCATGCCCACTTAAAAGGAGTGCTTTTTTATGCGATTACGTTGCACCATAAATAAATTACAATTTATCTCCGCTATTGTCTTTGTTCTTAAGACATGCCTAATACAAACTTACATTTAAACAGTTAAATCATAATCAACATCTAACAAATTATGTTCTTGTTGGGAATTCAGCCTACTTAAATAACTTAGTATATAGAGAGAAAGAAAAGAGTATACAAAAAGATTTAACGTGGTTCGGTGCTTCAAGACCTAGTCCACGATTCCTCTGGGATAAAATTCATTATGTGTAATTTTTGGACAGAAAAACTACAAACCCTCGCACCATATAGTTTTTGGACGGAAAAACTACAAACCCTCGCCACATATAGTTTTTGGACGGAAAAACTACAAACCCTCGCTAAATGGTTTGACACACACTACCTAAAACCTAATACACTCCTTTACTAGATTTAAGGATGTGGTGCAAGTGAATAAAACCTAATACTCTCACTTATATAGGTTTTTCACTCATCTCTCTTTTTAATAACTCTCGGTGTGGGACTTTAAATTAACACAAGACTCAACAAATCTCCCCTTAATTTAAAGTCCTACACTTTTACAATAATCCTTCTTTATATCAAAACTAACAAAACTTTTCTAGAGCAATCTTTTCTTACAACAGTTGAATCTTCTGACTTCTGAAACAATCTTTCCTTGCAGCAGAATCTTTTGACTTCTGGAGCAATTCTCTCTTGCAGTAGAATCTTCTGACTTTTAGAGCAATCCTCCCTTGCAACAAAATCTTCTAACTGACAAAATTTTTCTTCTCCTTAAAACTTTGCATCTTCTGATGTGGGACTTTAATTGCATCCCAACAGTTCTATACCATTAACAACTAAATAATTGGACATTAATACACACATTTTTTCCATCTAGATCTCCTTTGTGCAAAAATACCCTTTAATCGTGCCATTAATGTTTTTCCTTTAAAATTAGCACCCACTTTAAATGATCCCGACCAAATAAAGACTTCATGCTTACTAAAAAAACAAATATATTCTTTATTTCAATAAATTCAATGTCTCATTTTTTTTTCTCTCTTTTGCGTTAAATTACCGCTTAAGATAGGTAAATATTTTACCATAGAATTTATTATTTTTTTTTATTCAATCCGTGTCACGTAGCTGATTGTAAAAAAGTTGTATGTATTTCTTAGTCTTTTATTTCACTCCATCTATAAATAAATGTTATATGTATGGTAAGGGACAAGTTTAATTTAAATAAATAAAAAGTGAGATTTTTCTATATTATGAAGGATTTCTTTAGTTCCTAAGAAGAGAAGTAAGTTTGATCTTATTTTTCTTTTTGATTGTAATGATCAAATACATGACTTATCACTCACTTTTTCATCTCTTTCTTAGTGTGATGTTAATATCCTTTCCCAAAATAATAAATCAAGATGGTTTCTGATTTTGTGGGAGGGGACTGTCGTGATTTTTTATTTTGGGAAAGGATATTAACGTCATAGTAAAGAATGAGAAGGTGAATGATAAGTCATGAATTTAATTGTCACAATAAAATATTGATGATCAGTTTTAGTTCTTTTCTCAAGAACTAAAAAAAACTTTCATAATAGAGAAAATCTCATTTTTTTTATTTATAGACGAAGTAAAATAAAAGATATATTTAAATTTAGTCTAAAAATTAATATAAAAATTAAAAATTATTAAAGACTCATTCAATACAGAAAATAATGGAGTAGGTTTCCATTTTATATCAAGATATGTAGCAGATAATATATTAAGAAGAAAGATAAAGCATTAAAGTAAGTGTGAATAAACTCATAAACATTAGGAATTGAATGATTGAATATAATAACATCATCAAACTAAATCTTATATAACTTGTATATCGCAATAACCATATCATTAATAAAAGATATTTGGTGAAGGAAATTCACATTATTCATGACGAATTTAGGGATAATTTGTACCAAGTACTACCTAAGGTATCATCATAAGTTCGACTGTTGGTGAACGGTTAGTCGCACCAACTATTAAGTCTGTGTCAGAAGGCCCACGTTTTGGGGAACGACAACAACAACACACATAATGGTAACCAATATAATTGGGTTTACACCAAGCCATGAAGAACCTATTAACCCACAACGAAGTAACCCATAGCAATGCAACAGAGAAAATAACCCACAACGAAGTAACCCATAGCAATGCAACAATGAAAATAACTCAAAACAAAAACTACACAATGATAGTTTTTCCCAGGCTCCATTTTGTGTAATTATATTTCCTATTTTGCTCCTGTATTTAATATTCATCTTCTGAATATCTTCATTTCCTTCATTTTATAAACGTAAAAATATAACAATATTTTATATTATTAATTGTCACATTCAAGGTTGTACAATGGGAGTATATTAAAGAATCGGTCGTCAACCAAACATTTTCCTAAAAGTTTATCGGTGAAACTTGAGATTCATTATTATTATATGATGAAATTTGAGAAACTCTCACTTTACACGAATAAAAGGAACGTGATTCCAATGAAAAAGGAAATGAAATTTTGAATGAAAAAAATAGATAAAAGAATAAATTATTAATTTAATTTTTTACTTTATAATGAATGACAATAGTCATTTTAGTTACTGTTGTAATCTATACAAGAATTAAAATAATAGTTAGTTATAAAGGTTATTGATTATAATGACAATAACTTGTATAATGTCAAAGAAATAAAATCACAATTATTTATAAAAGTTATTTTTCATTGATAAGTTGTAAATTAAAGTTAGAAAAATGAGAAATTAATTATTATTTTTAAATGTCATACACTAGTATGCGTATTACTACGAAGTTGGAGAAAAAAATCATATTGATAACTCATTACCAAGAAAAAGAAAAGTACAGTGTTAAAAGTAAAGTCATCTACACAATTCTATTAATGCAAAGCAAATTTGATACTTGAAGATGAAGATTCATTGAAGCTAGTCTCTGATCATTTCCACAAGATTTGATCATTACTTTTAAAATTTTTAATAGATACGTTTCGTATAGCTGTTGGCCTGAGGGAATCTCGTCACATTCCCAATTTGACATTATAATTTTTATTGAGGTAAACACTATGTTTTCTCAATTTTAAAAATTTTAAAAATAAAA
This sequence comes from Hylodesmum podocarpum, assembly GCA_026586105.1. NCBI lineage: Eukaryota > Viridiplantae > Streptophyta > Magnoliopsida > Fabales > Fabaceae > Hylodesmum > Hylodesmum podocarpum. The sequence goes on along the minus strand of JALJEV010001430.1, from coordinate 7,028,570 downwards.
GAAAATAAAAATAAGAAATAAAAATATAAACATATCATTTTCTGAAATCAAGAAAGACACGGTATTGTCAAATATAATATATATATATATATATATATATATATATATATATATATATATATATATTGAGTCTTTTTAATTTAAACACCTGTGTTCATCTTTGATTAGGAGGAACCAATTTTGTCATTTTGCCTGTATTGTAACATGGAATTAGTCCTCCATTACGAGGCGTTGACAAATAATGAGAGAAACAAGTAGTGATATTCGAGAAAATCAATCTTGATAAATGTTCTCGATTCTTAATCCTTAATATTGTTCTTTCTTATCTTATACGCTGTACTGGTATGTGAAATTGCATGATGGTGTGGTTGGGTTAGTCATATAAATATATATAGGGTGGAAGGATTAGAAACATGGTAAGAGAAAAACAAAATGGCGTGTAATTAAGTAGCTTCTGCAAAAGTAGACACGATGTGATATTGGTTCGGTTCGTCACTAAGCATCATAGTTTGAGACGAGCCGGCCTAGTATCACTCTTGTTTGCTTCGTTGCATTTCTGTTTTTTTCTTCCAAAATAAAGCATGCACTCTTATGCCTTTTTTTCACTGTCAATAGTAACTGTTGAGTTGTATTAATTTTTGTTTTCTATATTTAACATAACTCAGCCATGTAAAATCGGTTTGTAAGGTAAGGATTCTCCATGTTAAGATTGGACTTCTGAAACACGAAGACTATTTAAACGGTGGTTTAATATTGATCTGACAAAAGATGACCAACATTTATAAACAATATTATGTTTTGATATCATGTTAGAAATATGGATTAACCTTAACTCAACCTTACAAAATCAGCTTATAAGATAAGAATTATCTCCACTTATATATATATATATATATACACAATAAAATTTCAATACATCCTCAAAATTTTCATCATAGTGATTATGCTTTTATTTTACCATAGAAATTACAGATATTTTTCACGAGTTAATCTTACTAAAGTTTTGATAGGGTCTTATAGACGATAAAGGTGTTTGTCAGATCATTTATGCAAAACTAAAGTTTGCATTCTTTGTGGAAGATGTCTAGCATGATCTAGTTTATCACCTGGATTAGAGTACTAAAGTTTTACCCAGCTGCTAGTCATTTGTTTCAAGTTACATTTTGTATTTCCAAGAACACAAGGATGATAATACTTATTCTAATGTTTACTATATAATAATAAATTGGTATAAAATTATATATGTATATTCTATTTTCTCTTTATTTTCACGAAAAAATTGGAATATGATATTTTTACACGCGAATACAAGAAATTATTCTTTATTATATTAATTTTTTTAATTATTTTAAATTTTAAAATATATTCTTAAAAATATTTAAATGTTACAGAACTAATATTTTTAAATTTACACTAGAATATCATCCCTGTCTTGTATAGTCAGAAATGTAACATTGACATGAATGTCAAAGAATTGAACGAAGCAAACGCTCCGTCCATATTGGATTATTTTTTTCAGCAATTTTTTTTTCCTCCGTTCAACTTCAACTTCTTTCTTCCTCATCCCACTGTTCCCCTGCTTTCTCAATAAAGCCTGTGAAAAAAAATAATCTATCCCTTCAATACTTATTTTATTGATATAACTTTTATAAAAACAACTTTATTTCACTAATAACTGTAATACTTATTCACTCATAAAATATATATTATTTCTCTCTCTTCACATCTCATACACATACATAATTACATAATTATCTGTATGTAGTTGTCTACCAAACATTTTTCTTTGTAAAATTTATAGTCATTTTAATTCTCGTAATATTATATGTTAATTGTTTATTCCCTAGCTGTCTGCAGTTATGACCCATCATCCATTAACTGGTTGTCACCGCAATTTTCTTGTTTTTTCTTTCAAGAAAAAATATACTTAGTAATAAATAGTTACTAAAATAATAGTTCAATTTTACAGGAATTACAGGAAAATCAATATTCAATAGAAACTAAAAAGTGTGATAATTATATGAAGATCAAAAAGATATAAATAATTCATCCGTGATGTTTGGTAATTTAAGTCGTAATAATTATTTCTCACTTTGTTGTTTGAGTGCTCACTACCAAGTCATTTCTTTGTACATGAATTAGGCATAGGCACTGTCTATTCTAAGTTAGAACTGCACACACTTAACACACAGATTGAAAAGCTGAGGGCGTTGAACCTGCAACATTCACTACTGTTAATCCTATTAATCTTATTAGTATTAATCGGTTGGATTTCAAAGTCTTGTCAAGAAGAAATCTTTTCCTCGTAGAACAATTAATGAAGATATGATAACTTGTAAAGTCATACAAAAGAGGCATCTAACTGTATTGACAAGTAAATTAAATAAATTAGCTAGTGAGGAATCTAGATGATCTAAAGTCATAAAAGTGATTGAAGTGAATCTTAATCTGTGAGCAGATATGATCTGCCAAAAGCAATTGATCAATGACCATGATCCATGAGGGATCAGTAGCAGAATGGACATGATCAATGTTGGCCATTAATCATAAATTGGAAAAGTTGGAATGTCTTGAATACTAAGAATGAAAGAAAAGAGAGAGTCAAGAGAAAGAATAAAGTACCAAAAGTTTATGGGAGATAGGTTGATAGCTAGAAAAAGACGAATTTGGATCCTTTAAATTTAGAAGATACACTAGAAAATAAAATACATTAACAATGATTGATTAGAATATCAAACGATGAGAATTGTAACAAGATGAAGTGCATATACAACAAAAATTAAAATTACTTACAATCTTAACAGTTGAATTTTTAATTAAAATTTGTTATTGAGTTTTAACCTCTAAAGTACACTTTTGTAGGTAATGCTTTCCTTTCACATTACCAATGTTCAGTTATCTATTTTTCAGGTGATCAAGCATTGGAAATAAAAATACATAATTGATTTCCGTTAACACAAAAATCAACAAAAAAAAAAAAAAGAAAAAAAAAAAGAGGCAACCCACGAAGATACAACACAACTCATTAGACTGGTAAAGATCTTTTAAGTTAAGGCAATATGAAAAAAAATACAAATACATAAACTTGTAGTTAAAGTTGTCGATTGGTTTCAATAACAATAATTATTATTCCTTTGGTGTACAATGACAGCAACGAAGTTCAAACTTACCCCCCACATTTAGGTTGATTGTTGTTGACGCAGTTCCTCAATATATAATAATAATAATAATAATAGTCATCCAGAAAGCATAACAAATTAATAAGAAATCCTATACGGTAAACAAGAAAATTTCAATACATTAATATCTCCAACAAGTACTTAATTTCAATCAGAAGAAAACAGGTAAAATAAAAATTTTAAATGTATTTCCAAAAAATAACTAAATAAATGAAAATGCTACTGCCTCACCCTATACTTAAATACTCAGGTGTATCTCTCTGTCCCATTAATTTACGATCAAGAATTATATTTAATTGAACCTTTAGATACAATCTTCATGTAGTTGAAGACTTTCACACCACATAATAAGAGAACTTTCAAAAATCAACTGAACCAGAAGCAGCGGGGATTGGGTGGTAATATTTGGGGCAAAACTATTCTATGATACCTCTCTATGACCAGATGATGTAGATAAGAATTAAGCTACCAGTAGTCCCCACATGAACAGAATCCATCACAAAAGTGATGAAACCGATTGGTGTCTCTCAATATGATTTCCCTCTTCTCCACCAATGAGACATATTTTATAGCTGAATGGCAATCAACACAGACCCTAATATTCTTCATAATGCGAATAGTGGATCCAGGAGGAGTATTCAGAAGGGCAAATGCAAGAGCCAGCTTCTCACTATGATACTGTAAATTTAATTCCTTCTCTTGTTGGTCTACGAACAGAAGCACTTGACTAGTGTCCGGAACATAGCCAGCTTCCTTAATTTTCTGATCTAACTTCTCCCAAGTTTTGAGGATCTTATCTTTCTGTGGATGAGCAACCTCATTTGCCACAAACACGTGGACAAAATTTTCAATCTCAACCCAACTACACGCTGGCTCCTTTTTCAACCCACTATCTTTCATTATCCTTCTGACTTTTGCAACCTCCTCCCACCTCCCAGCAGAAGCATAAATGTTGGCAAGCAATGTATATGTCCCTGGATAAGAAGGGTCAAGCTCAAAAACCCGCTGAGCAGCATAAGCACCCATTTCAGTATTTTTGTGCATCTTAGAAGCTCCAAGCAAAGCAACCCATATAGCCGCAGTGGGCTCAATAGGCATTTTTTCTATGAAACCCTTTGCTTGATCAAGAAGACCAGCTCGGCCAAAAAGATCAACAACTGATGTATAATGTGAGACTTTTGGTTCAATATTGTACTTTGTCATCAATCCAAAATAATGTTTACCCTCATCCAAAAGTCTAGCATGGCTACAAGCAGTGAGAACAGAGAGGAATGTTATATCATTAGGTTCAATCCCAACCCTTATCATTTCTTCAAATTGCTGCACAGCTTCCTTCCCAAGCCCATGTTGCGCATACCCTATCAGCATCGAATTGCACGAGACAACATCAGCTTTCACCAACTTGTTAAAAACCTTCTTTGCATCCCAAATGCTACCCGACTTTGCATACATGTGAAGAAGCGTGTTCCCCACGTAACCAACCAACTTCCCACCCGATTTCATTAAATGCGCATGAAGCCATTTCCCTTGCTCCAAACACCCCATACTTGAACAAGAACACAGGAGCGCCGAATAAGTAAACTCAGTCGGACAATAACCTTCCCTTTGCATCCTCACAAACAGTGCCAAAGCCACCTCTCGTTCACCCTTCCTAGCATAACCGGCTATCATAGCATTCCACGAAACCTCATTCTTACACCCCAATTTATCAAAAACCAAACGCGCCTCTCCTAAACAGCCACACCTCGCATACATATCCACAAGGGAACTCCCCACAAACACATTAGACTGATATCCATACTTCCAACAACAAACATGAATCTGCCTCCCGTCATAATAACTCGCTATCAATGCGCAACTCTTCACCAAGCTCGACAATGTGAACTCATTCGGCCTCTTCCCATCTCTTAGCATACGAGGAAACAACACGAGTGCGTCATTGGCATGTTCATTCTGAGCATACCCAGTGATCATGGAGGTCCAAGTGACCATATCCTTGTGCCGCATTTCATCAAACACTTGGCGTGCGTCATCCAAACTACCACACCTTGCATACATGAAGAGAATAGAATTCTGAATAACGATATCATTTCTGAATTTTGAATTAAGAATGTGGAAATGAACTATTTTTCCTTCTTTGAGCTTCCCCAATTGGGTGCACCTCTTTAACAGTGTGTTATAAAGGGTTTTGTCCGGTTCGAGTGAACCGCAGTCGATGAGGTCAAGAACGTGAAGACTGGTTTTTGAGTTATGACTCAAACGCAAGAGGTTGGTGTCGTCTATAACACGCGATGAAATGTATGAATCTGAGAAAGTAGCGGGAACTGAAGAATGAGATTGCCAAAGTGTACGAAAGCTACCCAAATGTCGTTGTATAGGTTTAACTGAAAAGAAATAAGATGAGAAAAGGAGTTAACATGTTGTGATAGATAAATCAAAATGGAAGGGTGAGAAATGAGGAACTTACAGTGGGATTGGAGCAGTGATTTGAAAATTGAAAATGAAGTTACACATTGGATCATCACCTCCTTAAAATGTTGGTTCTATTTGAGATTTGTGACAAAGCTCAGAATTTTGTGTTGTAGTTGCGGCCTTCAATTTGTTTCGAAAATGGTTTTATACATTACACTCTATAATTTTTTTTACTTTGGTTTAGGCCAATAACAAGCATCTCTATTCATTATACTTAAAACTCTCTAATACGAAATTAATATAATTCCATCGATTTAATTTATGATAAATACGAGTCAATGTTTTCGTGGAAATAAAGATTCGTATTAATATATATGATAAATACACTGAGTTAAATATAATTTTTAATATCTAGAATACACGTCTTTTATTATCTTGAATTCCGTAAATAATAATTATCATGTTTATTCTTAATTCTTCTTTTAGAATTAGTATAGTAAAATAAATATTCAGTAAAGACTAAGATGGATTATTATTATTATTATTTTCGCGTACAAATTAAAATTTAATAAAATAAATATTAAATGAGGACTAAAAATTCATATTTTGTTTCTTATCTGATATATTGTTGTTGCCATAATTGCTAGATTAATTTTTTAAGGGATAAAATGGTGAAAAGAGTATGTGTGAAGATCAAAATTGTAAAATGATTATATTTAATGGAATAAAAATATATTTAACGCATAAATATCATATAAGAAATAATTAAAAAGCAATAACCATTTTTTTATAAAAGGAAAGGCATTGTCATCTCACATGAAAAATATAAAATGAACTCACATTAAAATTTAATTAACTTTGTTAAAACAATATTTTTCTAGCTTCATTTTTGAATATTTAAATTTAAATCTATTTTACATTACTTTATCTTATTGACATAAATGATTTTTTGAATTTTTTTATTTTATTTAACATATAAAATATTAAAAAATAAGATAAATTGAGATAAATATGTTTAAGAACGTATAAAACAAAAATTAGATAAAATATATAAAATATTCAACAAAGTGAGTAGCATTGTTTCCCTAGAAGTTAGCAAATTTATACTTATTTCATGGAATGAAATTTCTTTTATTGCTTTCACATTTTATATGTTAAATTAAAAAAAAAATATCAAAATTTTAACTCATTGGACATGAATTTTTTTTATGAAAGCAAAGTAGAAAAATTAACACCTAACTCACACATGTGAGTTTTACAAATGATTGTTATCAAATTAAAATTAAACTTCTTTTACTCAATTAATATATGTTTAATTACATTAAACATAATAGAAGAAAAATATAAGAGTACTCATGAGTAGGTTTGTTTCGTGTTTGTTCAAATTTACTGCCCAATCTAATCAAAATGAACTAGGTTGAGTTAGGATCTGTATTTGTAAAAAATTTCACCATATTTTGTTCAATTATCTTTACATAATTTTTTTTTATTGCATTTAATGTGTAAATGTAAAATCTTAAGACGAAGGTTAAATTGTGCTTTTAAAATTATTTTCAAGGTCTTGGAGAGAGGCAAAATCCGTGTCCGGGTCATTTTGACACGGTATTTTAGAATAAATTTTTAAAAGATATTCACAAAAGGCTTAATTAAAAGAATTCTCCTTCTTAGATTAATTAAGCAAAATAGAAGTTAAAAGAAAATATTTTTATACTAGTACATCTTAATTTAAAAGTATATTTAAATCTTTAATGTAAATTAAAAATCATAAAAAAAAGGTTGAATTATATTAAAAAAATTCATAAATTTTTCTTCAACGTGTAACTACATCGTCTAATAAATTAGATGTAAATTTATAAAGAAGTTAATAAAATAAGCTTTCTCATGAATAAAGGCTTGTTAAATAAGACAATCTTTATTAGAGAAAAGAAAGATAAACAGAAGATAATACATGGTATTTTTGTATTAGCTTGTGTTATCGCTAAGACTACGTACAGTTTTTTAGCAACTGCTAATATTTTACTATCTTCAACAAGTTATAAGTATTTTTTTATCTCAGTCACTTTTGACTATCCAAGTATTTTTTGTCTCCAGTCTCTTCAAGCTAAGCAAGTATTCTACATAAAGAGAGATTTACAGTGAAGTACTGGAATTAAACAACAATAATTAATCAATGACTGAAATTAAATAACAATTAAAAAACAATTAATAGATTATTAAAAAGCATCAATCTGATCTCTGTCAGATCCTAATTTCCCTCATCGTTTCAACAAAAAAAGAGCATTCATCTATGCAATGCATTGGAACCGAGATCTCTGCATGTCAACACCGAACTAACGCTTTAAGATCTTAGAGAATTATAATCGAACACTTGGTGGCCTTTAAACTCACATGATCGCATAAGAGCACACAACTTGGTTTCGAATCATATAATTAGTTCTCTGCATTCATTATCAATCAACAACGATAGAATCAACAATCTCAATCCAAAATATTAATCAACATAATGAAATCAAAATTATAGAATCTAAAACGAGTGCTCATGCAATTGAAAACGGAGAACCTAAGGAAATTAGGGATCCTATTGAGATTGAATTGGTTGATGAAATTAGTTGCGCATAATTGAAATTAGACTAAGCATAAATTGGGATTGCATATTAGAATAATTAAATTGCAAGAAGGGAAAGAGAAAGAGAATTGGAATGACAAACCAGAAAACCCTATCAGAGTGACTTAAAAGGAAAAAAGCAATGCTGAAAATTGAAATTGATTGAAAGGTAAAAAAGTGTGTTACAATTTTCTGAATTGGAGTATTTATAATAAGTGAGTCACATGACTTTAAGTGACTTAGGGTGCAGGGTTCAAAGCCCATCAATGTAAACATTTAAATGGTCCAATTACATGATTTGAAATAGACCTACACTAATTCTTCACGCTAGAATTCCCGCATCAGTTTCGTGCATCACTTTCAAGGCAATTTTCACCCCAAATGCGGTCCGAATTGGCTCTTCATGTCTTCATGACTTTTGTGGCTCTTTTAGTTCTCTTTAATTTAACATAAAACGGAGCTCAAAACAGAGTTATGTAGTGAGAGTTATGCCTTTTTTACTAAACCTTGTCAAAACTGGAAATTTTAGCGAATTAGAACAAAAATAAACACTTAATGCACAAATGAGCCCAAACTCATAAATGTACTAAATCATGTTAATTGACCATTAATAATGTTGTAATATGATGTATTAAATGCAGAGAAATTGATCAAAATAATTACTCATCAAGTACAAAAATACATTTTACAAAAATATTTGAGTTTTAAAACTACAAGAGTTTTGGTTCCTCCAGAGTAATATCTATTTCAAATTTTCAATCTTCAACCTTTATATAAATCGAGTGCTTGAAGTAGTCGTTAGACTCAACAACTTCAAAGTCTTCAATCTATTCGTTGAAAGCGTGTAGGATGTCCATATGCATTATATGCATCTACATGGATTGTCATATCAAAGACAACAACTTCCTTTAATAAGGAAAGGTTAGGTGATGAAAAAAGTGTTCTCCTTTCTACACCAGATCTTTGTGTTAGACAACATCCTCTTTGTTTTGACTTAGCTCGTCTTTTCATAGAGGAGTGATTGACTTCTTTGCACTTGATTGAGTAGCGAGTTTCTCAACAGAATTTGCAGAAACACAACTCTATGGGTTAGAGTCTATACATGTATAAGTAACAGTGAAAAAAGCACTTATCTTGTAGTGATTTTTGTTTGTTGACTCATTATTTTGTTCACTTCATTCATCTGATAACTTCATTCGTCTATTAGATTCATTCTTCTACATGATTCATTTGTCTGATGAGACTTTATTCATTTGCTAAAACTTCATCTTATATATAATATATGAAAATTTTATTTTAAACATGTGTAATTATCAAAATTGAGGGTTATAATTTTTCTTTAAACAAATTTGACTTAACAATCTCCCCATTTTTTATGATTACATACCATTCTAATGAAATTTGATAAAGTTTTATTTGCATCAGATGCAGGTAATAGAATTAGCCCCTTATAAGACGCGGTCTATTACCTATGCTTTAGACTTTTCTTTATCAACAGAAAAGTTAGTTTAAACATGAAACACATGAAAACTTAGACTTAAGAGGCACTGATCAATGTGGTCAACTTTTGTTCTTTTATACATATGAGAATTTTCACATCAAGATAATATGTTTTTACTTACAAACTCTGTTTATTAAAAAGAAAATTTAAGAAAAGAATTCAAAATTATTCCTTCCTTAAGTTTGAACTCTTCATCAAACTTGAACTTGAACCCCATCTTCGATGATGATCCCCTTAGACAAGTAGGTTTACTACTCTCTACTTTTATCTGATTGATCACAACTTCCATTTTTATTAGTCATCTCTCCCTTTACTGTTCTCCACTTTTATTTCACTGATAGTAACTTATATCATCCATTTCTCCCCCTTGAGTTCGAAGCATAAAACCTGAGGTAGAACCCACAGAAGGGACCTTTGCAAGAAGCTGCATAAAAACATCGTCAAGTCTGTGAACCATGAATTTAAGACTCTCATGTTCCATTTAAACTCATCATGTTCAGACTCCAAAGCATAATATTTCCTTTTTAAAGTCTTGTACTCACGTCTAGACAGAACGTGCAAATCTTCAATGAAGCGAATGGTGATGTATGGAAGAACAACATCAAAGGATTGATCTTGTTCCAACCTCCATTCAATCACATTTTGAGGCTTCACTAAGATGTAGTCCGCAACTAGGGAGCAGAGGTATATGCAAAGATAACTCTTTGAAAGATGGTTCCTACCATTCCAACTTCTATAGCTGGAGAATCCTCGAAGCTCCAAGAACAGAAGTCCATATCTTGTAAACGAGCATTCAGACGAAGAGTCGCTTCTTCAATGTATGGATCATTCATCCAAAGTGTCTTGAACTCATCTTTAGTGAGAAGATGTTTTCTGAATTTTGGTTTGGGAGGAGTAATGTCTTCCTTGGTCCCTATGTGAATCTAGAGGGTGTTGGACTTAAAGCTTGAAAATGTGTTTGTTCTCCTTTTAGTGTTTTGATTTTGATGTTATGGAATTGTGGTTTATCTTAGATGAAGTGTAATTAGGTTCTTTATATGTATTGTGTGTTGAGCTTAGGCATGTTTGTGTTTGATTCCTTGTTTGGATAACTCAGGGAGTTTTGCTATCTTGTGTGTGTGATTACTCATCTGACAAATGGTTGATTTCCGTTCTTAAAACAAGTCTTGAAAAACCTTTGGGAACCAATTGAGGTAATAGATTACCAACAAGAGGTAATCAACTACCAAACAATAGGTATCAAAGTGAGAAAAACCATTTGTTCAGTGAAGTAATCGATTACCAAGGATAGGTAATCGGTTACCATGCTCAAAAATCACTCAAGATTGCATTTTGTAGTATAGTGCATTCTCTTTTTCATTTGCATTCTCTGTTTTTCATGTATAATCGCATACCATACAAAAAGTTTATTTTTCATCTTGTGCTGGCAATTAGTGATACCACTCAAGAAATATAAAGAGAAAAACAAGAAAAATTGAAAAGAAAGAAAAAGAAAGAAAAGAAACAAAAGGAGAAAAGAGAACATAGTATTCTCATTGGTCTTTGTAGGTATCGTCTGTAAAGTATCGTCTGTGGGTATCATTTGTAAGCCTACAGACGAAATCATCAGACTAAAGGCTCAGACGATACTGGCACAGATGGGATACAGTGAAAAATAAAGAAAAACAAAAGAAAGGAAGAAAAGGAAACAGAAGAAAATGCAGTTTTAAGAGCAAAAGAAATAAAGCAAGAAAAGAAAACGAGTGGTTTCATGAGTTGTTTTTTCTTTCGTCTGACCATCATTTTTTCTTTCGTCTGTCCATCTTTCTGTTTCGTCTGTCCATTATTTTTGTTTCGTCTGTCCAGTGTTAGCTCATACATATCATGTAGGTTCTAACTTGTACTCTTTAAGTTCCTTTGATTTTTAACTAGTACCTTTTCTTTTAACCCACCTTTACCTCGAGCCTCATTACAACCCCGAAAAGACCTTTTGATTGTCCAATGTCTTTTTGAAGGCAGTGGAGATTTTGAGAGTCATTGCAAGCTTATAGTAACTAACCTTGATTGGTAATATTGAGAGAAACACAAGCCTAAACACTTGAGAGATTGAGGGCAAACACTTAACTGGAAGAGGATTGTTTGATGTTGACTAAATTACATATTTTCATGCCAATCTACGGTTGATTGCTTATGTGTGATGAACTGTACAATTCTTGAGGATGTTGAGTTCATGTTCAACTTTCATAGATAAATTGAGATGACTTAGGGAGTCAAGAATTGCATAATGAATTTTCGGGCATTGAGTTCAGTGTTATACTATGCTTATTAACCCCTGTAATGATGGAATCTATGTTTGCTTGAGGACAAGCAAAGCTTTAAGTTTGGGGTTGTGATAAGTGCTAAATTATACATGTTTTCCAAGGTGTTTTCAGTCCATTTCCATCTAATTTCAGTATGTTTAGTCATAGTTTAGACAAGAAAACAGTAAAAATATCATATTTGTCTAATGTTAGTCTTTGATTTAGCGTTTTGGTAATTTTATAGGATTTTCGTGTAATTTTAAGTCATTTTATCCATTTTCTTGTTAATTGTAGATTGATTGAAGAGAAGATAGAAGTGGGAAGGAAAGCCCACGAACATGAGACGAACAAATCCCATTGAAGCAAGAAAGTCCGTCCAATTCGTGCAAAATATGAAGTGCAAGTGGCAACTCAGATCGTCTGTGGATGCGACAACAGACGGAACAAGCATCAAGCCTCGGACGCAACTGCATCAGAACAAGAGAGTAGAGCAAACCAAACCTCAAGTTGAGCATCCAAGGCTGCTAGAATGGTATCGTCTGAAGAAACGCGCCAAGGCGCACTCATGAAGCGCCTTCGCACTCTGCTTACGGCGAAACGCGCGAGAGCGCTCGAAGCCTCATGCCATCCTTACTTATTCAAACGCGCCGGGCGCGATTTCACTCAATGCAGGGCGCGTCTCGTGCCTTATGGAAGCTCAAATGGAGGGATCAAGACGCAAGAACTCTTGTTCCGTCTGATGGGTTGTTCCGTCTGTACTTGATTCATCTGAGTTGTTCATCTATGCTGATTTCATTTGAAGAACTACTCCGTCTATGCGTGCTTCTTAGGGAGTTACTTCGTCTGTACTAGTAGTTTCCAAAGTTACTTCGTCATCACCGATTATCCGAGTTACTTCGTCGTGCTGTTGCTTAATTCGTCTAAGAGTGTTTCGTCTATGATTACTTCATCGAGTTCATATAGACGAAGCCAAGACATGACGATACAAAGTTCACTACGAGACGATACCAAGACAAAGACAGACGAAGCCAAGACGGACGATGAAGTCTCGTCGGACGAAAGATCTCACAGACGAAAGATCTCACAGACGGAAGAACACTTAGAATGAAAGATTGCTCAATTTGTGCACTTCTCGAGACTTGCAGCAAAGTAAATAAAAGTCGTGGTCATCTGTATCGTCTGAGGGAATTAACTGAAATATTGTCTGAAGGAATCAATTGAAGGTTCATCAGACGGAAGCAATAAACTACACTTAGCCGTTGCAATTACCAGTCTATTACAAGCAAGCAAGTCAATGTATTCACATGTCACAATGCACCTGGACGTAATTCCAGTAAATGGGGGAACACTTCCTCACCTATAAAAGGAAGTATTGGGCGCGAAGAGAAGGGATTCGAATTGTAAAAAATCCACAACTAACATTACTCTGTTTTTCCTCTCTTACAAGTTTCCCTCGGTTTTATCTTCTCCACTTTCATTCTCCTTCTCCCTCCATCAACCTTGAGATTCCTAAGCTTGTGAGTTGCGAGAGCATAATCAAGCAATTATGGAGCTTCTCTCGGTGTTTGATTTCTTTTTGTTTCTTTCTTTTCTCATTTCCATGTTTAGCTAAATTCTGCAGTTAGGAATGGGGATTTTGATTCCAGAACTATTGTAATGATTTCTTTCTGTTAATTCAAGTGTGATTTCACCGAATTGATTGATCTCTTCCCTGCTTAATGCTTATTCTTGAGATTTAATTCATGAATTTCAAATAGAGATAGAGATATTAATGTTTGATTGAATTGAACTCTGTCTTGAGAATTTGTACCTCGTGTCAACTATGAGATCGAGAGATGAATAGTTGAAAAAGGAGAGGAAAAGTATCACTATAGTATTGCATGAGTCTAGAGATAGAACTTGCATATTATGAGATGTTGTAACGAATTCATCTGTTCGCTTCTTGAATGAATCTCTGTTTTCGCCTAAGAGATTAGGGATGACAGTAGGCATTCAAAGGGACTAAGACCTAGAGATAGGATTAGTCTACGGTATCACGAATTCTAATCTCCAATTGAGTGAGAATTGCTGAATCAACATAAGAAGTAGTTACTTGAGGAAGGAATCAATTAAACCAATTCTCTAACTGTATTTCATCATCTTTAAAACTTAAACATTTACTTGCTTTCTTTACTTTACAGTATTGCTCTATTTTACATAATAGCTTAGTTTTACCAAATCATTCATTCCCTGATTCGTCCTAATAGCAAAGCATGTTGAGCATTCGGTAATTCACAATCAGTCTCTGTGGTTCGACAACCTGTTCTCATCTTTTCTAAACTTGTAACGACCGGTACACTTGCCGAAAGATTGACACATACATACTTCTAAAATAGTCAACAAGTTTATGGCGCCGTTGCCGGGGACTGTTGATGAATATCGATAGTCTTAACGAGCTTGCTACTTAGGACACTTTCTTTTATCTTCTTTTGTTTTCATAGATTTGTTTTCTTTATTTTTAGTTGTCTTAGTTTTGTTTATCGTCTTTGTTTTAATTGTTTGTTTTTCTTTTGATTTCTTTGATTTCTTTGATTTCTTCATTTCATTGATTTCTTTGTTTTCACTGTTTTTATTCTGTTCATATTGTTTCGTCTGTGGCAGATTTGTTTCGTCTGTAGCAGATTTGTTCTGTTTCATTTCTATAGGTGTCTAGTTCTGTTTTCAGTAATTTCTTTTATTCTTTGAATCTGTTTTATTTTATTTTGTTTTGTTTTTATTCTTTTTGAATCGGTTTTGATTTTTTTACTTAGAATAAGTGTCTTTTCTTTTCTTTGTTGTTAATAATTGTTTCGTCTGTCCATTTGAGCTTCCGTCTGTGAACATTGTTTCGTCTGTGGCAGACTTGTTTCGTTTTGTTTTCTATATTTGTTTTGTTTTGTTCTCTAGAGTCGTTCTGTTTCTTATTGATTTCTTTATTTTCTTACTTGTTGCGTCTGATCATACTATAGCTTATTTGTTTCGTCTCTACCTATTTCCTTTTATATTCTTTTTGTTTCGTCTGTATCAAATTTTTTTTGTTTCGTCTGTAGTATAGTGTTCCGTCTGTGAATACTGGTATTATCTGTTCATTTTGTTTCGTCTGTTCATTGTATTTTGTTCTGTCTTACATAGTTGTTTGTTTTGTCTTGTTTTCATTAATTTCTTCCATTCTTGGAATTTGTTTCAGTATCCCCTGTCTCCTTTTGATTTGTGGTTTATGCGAAGAGCTAAGGAAACTGATCTCTTGTTTGAACCAGAAATTGAGAGATTTTGCAGGAGAAATCGAAAAGCAAATAAAGAAAATAAAGAGCCTGTTCCAGAGACTATACTAGAAAATATGGATAACAACACAAGGCGCATGACATTGGAGGAGTTGTACACTCCTAATGCAATGGGCTGTGGATCCAGTATTGCACCACCAAATGTTACAGCCAACAATTTTGAGATAAAACCTGCTCTGACACAATTAATAAGGCAAGAGCAGTTTGGAGGTTTAGAGGAGGAAGACCCAAATCAGCACATTCATAACTTCCTACAGATTTGTGGTACTATCAGGATGAATGGAGTGCCAGACGATGCAATTCGTCTGAGACTATTTGAATTTTCGCTTAAAGGAGAAGCTAAAATGTGGTTACAGAGTTTTCCTTATGGCTATTTCACTGTTTGGGAGGACTTGGTGAACACTTTCTTAGCTCAATACTTTCCACCGAGAAAATACAACTACTTCAGAGCGAGAGATCTCTTGTTTCAAGCGAAATATGGAGAGTCCATCGGTGAGGCATGGAGAAGATTCAAATCTTTGTTGAGAAAATGCCCTCACCATGGATTCTCGATCTTGACAAGTCCATATCTTCTATAATGGACTACGGACGCATACAAGACTTCTAGTGGATGCGTCTCATTGAGGCTCATTAAGGAAGAAGGATGCTCAAGAAGCAAGAGTGATCATTGAGACCATGGCGTCAAATCGCTATGATGCTCCCAGTGATTTCTACGGTGAGAGAAGAGGAATGATCGAGCTTGGAGCTAATGATGCTTTGTTAGCTCAAAACAAGCTGATGAATCAGAAGATGGACCAAATAATGAAGCAACTTCAAGTGGTCCAGTTGAATGCAGTTCAAACGCCTCCTATCGTCTGTGACTATATTGTGGGGGAGGACATCAAATGGAATTCGTGAAAGCTTAGGGACCAATACCGAGGAACAAGCTCAAGTGAATTATATGGGAAATCCTCAAGGTAACCCCTATACCAACACAAACAATTATAATCCTCACAATAGAAACCATCCAAATCTATCATATAGGAATAACAATTATTTGCAACCCACTTCTTCCTCTTATGACCAGAATCATAAACAAACCTTCAATTCTAGACCACCTTTCAATCCAAACATGCCATACAACCAAAACTTCAACCAGCATCAAAATCAAACATCTTCATCTAACCAGTATTACAATCAAAGCCAACCACCAAATTTACCTTTCAACCGGACCAACCTAAATTCCCAACCAACCGACCAAGAAATGCTCCATCAAGCTCTAATATGAATCCTGCCCCTAGAGAAGGGTCATCCAATCTAGAAACATGTTCATGTCTTTCATGCAAAGGACTGAATCTATGTTCACAAATCAAGAAGCTTCTATAAGGAACTTAGAATCACAGATTGGTCACTCTCCCCAAAGAACTCTCTGAAAGAACTCAAGGAAAGTTGCCAAGTGACACTGTGATAAATCCAAAGGAGCAGTGTAAATCCATTACTACAAGGAGTGGCAAGTTACTGGGAAAGGAAGTTGAGGAAGAACAGAAAGGAGATATGGTGGAAGAAGAAGACAATACTGCGAAAAAGGATAGGCAATCGTCTGTGCCTATAACTCTCAATGAAACGAAAGAATCACCTAGAAAAACAAAGAGACAGATCCTAGCAGAGGCTGGTCAGACGGAACATATTTCACCATACTGCAAACTCCCCTATCCGCAAAGGTTAAGGAAGGCCAATGATGACAAGCAGTTTGCTAAGTTCTTCGACATCTTGAAGAGCTTGAGAATTAACATCCCATTTTCTCAAAACCGCAAAAGATGCCTTCTTATGCTAAATTCATGAAGGAGATTCTGTCTAATAAGAGGATCTTTGTTGGATGATGAGACGATAGCCATGACAGAGGAGTGTAGTGCCATCATCCAGAGGAAGCTACCTCAGAAATTGAGAGACAGAGGCCCCTTCACCATTCCTTGCTCCATAGGAGAAGTTTCAGTAGGTAAAGCTTTAATAGATCTAGGAGCCAGTATAAATTTAATGCCTCTTTCTGTGCTGCAGCAATTGAATATAAAGGACATGGACATCCAACCCACCATGATGACGCTGCAACTGGCAGATCGCTCCACCAAACGTCCATATGGAGTGGTGGAGGACCTTTTGGTAAAGGTGGACAAGTTCGTGTTCCCTGCTGACTTTGTAGTGCTGGACATGGAAGCTGATAAGGAAGTTCCAATCATCTTGGGAAGACCATTTTTAGCAACTTGGCGAGTCTTGATAGATGTAGCACAAGGTGAACTCATCTTGAGAGTAGATGAAGAAAAGGTATCTTTTAACATATTTGATGCCATGAAATTTCCGTCTGATAAGTCACAATGTATGAGTGTTGATGCGTTGGAACCAATAATAGAAAATGCTGAGATTTTTAACTTCGCAACAGAGGAGGAAAATTTTGATTCCCCCAGTTTTGAAAATGAAAACCAAGAAGTTGAGAATTTCATAGCTGCACTGGAGACCAACACATCAACACCATCATGCGTTGAGCCATCAGACGGAACATCTACATCTACTATGGCGGGCGCAATGAGATCGTACCCAAGAGTGAACTTAAGCAACTTCCTTCTCATCTTAGGTATGCTTTTCTTGAAAAGAATGACACCTTCCCGGTGATCATTAGCAATTCGTTGAATAAAAAGGAAGAGGATAAGTTGCTTAAAGTTCTGAAAGAATACAAATCTGCTATTGGGTGGCAGATTTCTGATTTGAAAGGTATAAGTCCCTCATTTTGCATGCACAAAATCCTGCTTGAGGACAATTTCAAACCCGTGATACAACCTCAAAGGCGTTTAAATCCTATCATGACGGAGGTTGTACATAAAGAAGTCCTCAAACTACTTGATCTTTGGAATTATTTATCCTATTTCGGATAGCTCATGGGTGAGTCCGGTGCAAGTAGTTCCCAAGAAAGGGGCATGACTGTAATTACAAATGAGAGGAATGAGCTAATCCCCACCAGAACAGTGACTGGGTGGAGGATGTGTATAGATTACAGACGGTTGAATGAATCAACAAGGAAAGATCATTTTCCTTTACCTTTTATGGACCAAATGCTTGAAAGGCTAGCTGGTCATGCTTTTTATTGTTTTCTAGATGGCTACTCTGGTTATAACCAGATTGTAGTAGACCCTAAGGACCAAGAAAAAACTGCTTTCACTTGTCCTTATGGGGTCTTTGCGTACAGACGAATGCCATTTGGATTATGTAATGCACCAGCTACCTTTCAAAGATGCATGATGGCCATATTTGGGGACATGGTTGAAAAGTTTATTGAAATTTTTATGGATGATTTTTCAGTCTTTGGTTCCACCTTCGAAAATTGCTTAGAAAATCTGACTTGTGTACTCAGACGATGCCAAGAAACTAATCTTGTTTTGAACTGGGAAAAATGTCATTTCATGGTGAAAGAAGGTATCGTCTTAGGACACAAAATATCATTAAAGGTATAGAAGTGGACAAAGCAAAAATCGAAGTGATAGAGAAGCTCCTCCTCCAGGTGAATGTGAAAGGAGTGAGAAGTTTCTTGGGTCACGCTGGTTTTTCTGACGACGATTCATCCAGGATTTTTCAAAAATCTCGAAACCATTGTGTGACCTGTTGGTGAAGGAAGTGACCTTCAATTTTGATGAAAACTGTCTAAGAGCCTTTGAGACTTTAAAAGAAAAGTTGATAACAGCTCCTATCATCACTGCTCCAGATTGGAGCTTACCTTTTGAAATTATGTGTGATGCTAGCGATTATGCAATAGGAGCTGTACTAGGACAGAGGAAGGAAAAACTTGTAAGAGTAATATACTATGCTAGCAGAGTGCTGGACAGTGCTCAAGCTAATTACTCAACTACAGAAAAGGAACTGTTAGCTATAGTATTTGCTCTGAACAAGTTCCGTCCGTACCTCATTGGCTCAAAAATAATAGTGTACACAGACCATGCGGCCTTGAAGTACCTTCTGATGAAACATGAGAGTAAACCACGACTAATTCGCTGGGTTCTCCTCCTACAAGAGTTTGACATTGAAATTAGAGATAAAAAGGGGAGAGAGAACTTAGTTGCGGATCACCTTTCAAGGTTAAATCATGCTACAATAGAAGGTACTGATATCCCTATTTCTGAAACCTTCCCAGACGAAACACTCTTTGCCATTTCTAATGCTCCTTGGTTCAGCGATATCGCGAACTTTAAGGTTTCCAATTATATACCACCTGGCTTGTCTCATCAACAAAGAAAGAAACTGTTTTCTGATGCTAAATATTATGTTTGGGATGAGCCATTCCTGTTCAAGTGGGGTATAGATGGACTCCTTAGGAGATGTATCCCTGAGGAAGAGGTTAACTCTGTTCTGTGGCACTGTCATAATTCCCCTAGTGGAGGTCATTTCAATGGGGAAAGGACAGCCAAAAAGGTTTTGCAAAGTGGTTTGTATTGGCCATCCATTTTTAAAGATGCAAAAGCCTTTGTACAGAGCTGTGACAGATGTCAAAGAACTGGAAATATTTCTAGAAGAGACGAAGGACCCTTGAACAACATCTTGGAGATAGAGGTCTTCGATGTGTGGGGAATGGATTTCATGGGACCATTTCCTCCATCATTTTCCCACACATACATCCTAGTAGCTGTTGATTATGTGTCTAAGTGGGTGGAGGCTATTTCTGCTCAGACGAATGACTCTAGGATAGTAGACGCTTTCATCCATAGGAATATTTTTTCCAGGTTTGGGGTCCCTAGAGCTTTCATTACTGATGGTGGAAGCCATTTCTGCAATAAACACTTAGAGAGAGTCCTTAAGAGGTTAGGGGTGAAGCATAAAATTGCAACACCATATCACCCCCAAACCAAAATGGCAAGCGAGCTAGCTAGTGAATAGGGAGATTAAAAAGATTTTGGAAAGAACTGTAAGTCTGTCCCGAAAAGATTGGTCAAAAAGACTAAATGATGCTCTTTGGGCATATAGGACAGCTTATAAGACTCCCATTGGCATGACACCATTTCAAATGGTCTATGGAAAGGCATGCCACTTGCCTGTGGAACAAGAGCATAAGGCATACTAGGGCCTTAAAATACCTCAGTCGACTCTCATGCGGGCAGTGAACAGACGATACCAACTCCATGAGTTGGAAGAGCTTAGGCTTCAAGCATACGAAAATGCCAAGATTTACAAAGAGAGAACAAAGTTATGGCATGATCGTAAGCTTAGACAAAGAGAGTTTTACCCTGGACAACTAGTTTTACTTTATAACTCTAGATTAAGGTTGTTTCCGGGAAAACTTAAGTCTAGATGGTCTGGTCCATTTGCTGTAAAAGAAGTATTTCCACATGGTGCAATTACTCTAAAAAACCTCGAGGATTCCAGTGAATTCAAGGTGAACTGCCAGAGAGTTAAACCATATCTGGGAGATAACCGTGAGAAGGACAAGGTCTCTGTGGAACTTCAAGACCCTCTGTGACAGGGTCAAGTCATATGTCAAGCTAATGACATTAAAGAAGCGCTTGGTGGGAGGCAACCTACCCAATCAAGAGAAGTTTGCTGTAACTTCTCATTGTGATATACATGTGAATAGCTTAAGAGTCGAGGAAAACAAAAATAAAATAGAAATTGAAGATTAGAGTAGGAGTGTAAATATAAGATACAGTAGAACAAATCTGATTTTTGTGTTGATAGTTAAACAAGTAGATATATGAATAAACACTTGAAATTACAGTGTTCTTGAGTTGATAAGAAATAAGAGAAGAGGTGAGGTGTTATACCGTTAGTGGGAGATTTTTGAAGTTTCGTCTGATACCCTGTCCACAGACGATACTGAGGTTTCGTCTGATGCTTGCTCACAGACGGAAGCCTAATACTTGTACATTCTAAAAAGAGCAATCCCACTCTCTATCAATTCCCACCTTCACCACCTCACATTGCAAGTAATTTTGAGCTGATTTCTCCATTTCTTTCAATGTTATTTCACTAATATTTTACTGTTGTTAGTTCATTTTGACCATTGTGAATTTCGAGATGCTGAGCACTGTTGGAAGCACATGGAAATTTTTGGCACTTGATCGAGAACCTTGAGTATCATGACTTGTCTTCAACAGGGGGCATTCTTATACTCTATTACTTTAACTGTTGATTGATGACTGTTTAGAGTATGTTTCCTATTTTGTTGAACCATTTTACGGAGGTTGATTTCATTAGTATAACATTGACTCTGTAGTTCAGTAGAATAAATTATGCATATTCTGGCACTTAGGATCAGCTTGAGGTTCTATGACAAAGTTGCATGTTCTCAATTATTCGAAGAGATATTGTATGAGAATTCTAGCATGACAATTTTCAGGATTGACATGATTGATGAATTTAGCAATGTTAAAGCAATTATTAATCCTGGATAAGAATTTGAGCCTCCAACATGATTCTATTCTTGAGTGTCATACCGTCTGAAGTGTTTTGTTCTAGAACTTGCTTTAGCTCTTGGTCAAAATTGCATACAATTAGAATTGGACACAAATGATAAAGGCAATTTTCTTTCTTGTAGCCTCGAGCCAAATAAGCCTTAACCTTCACATTATCCATTGCTAGCCCCTTTGAGCCTGAATTTACCCTTTCTTTCTTGGATATTTGAGCTCATTACAAGCTTATATAAGTGAAAAACCAATGGTCCCACCACTGGAACTTAAAGAGTATTGGTTTCTTTGCTTAGACGATAGGATTCAAGATTAAGTTTGGGGTTGAAATTTTGGGGTGCATGTGTTGTTGACTTGAGGACAAGTCAAATTTTTAAGTTTGGGGTTGGTGCGTCTGGATATTGGTGACATTTTGTAGTATAGTGCATTCTCTTTTTCATTTGCATTCTCTGTTTTTCATGTATAATCGCATACCATACAAAAAGTTTATTTTTCATCTTGTGCTGGCAATTAGTGATACCACTCAAGAAATATAAAGAGAAAAACAAGAAAAATTGAAAAGAAAGAAAAAGAAAGAAAAGAAACAAAAGGAGAAAAGAGAACATAGTATTCTCATTGGTCTTTGTAGGTATCGTCTGTAAAGTATCGTCTGTGGGTATCATTTGTAAGCCTACAGACGAAATCATCAGACTAAAGGCTCAGACGATACTGGCACAGATGGGATACAGTGAAAAATAAAGAAAAACAAAAGAAAGGAAGAAAAGGAAACAGAAGAAAATGCAGTTTTAAGAGCAAAAGAAATAAAGCAAGAAAAGAAAACAAGTGGTTTCATGAGTTGTTTTTTCTTTCGTCTGACCATCATTTTTTCTTTCGTCTGTCCATCTTTCTGTTTCGTCTGTCCATTATTTTTGTTTCGTCTGTCCAGTGTTAGCTCATACATATCATGTAGGTTCTAACTTGTACTCTTTAAGTTCCTTTGATTTTTAACTAGTACCTTTTCTTTTAACCCACCTTTACCTGAGCCTCATTACAACCCTGAAAAGACCTTTTGATTGTCCAATGTCTTTTTGAAGGCAGTGGAGATTTTGAGAGTCATTGCAAGCTTATAGTAACTAACCTTCTGATTGGTAATATTGAGAGAAACACAAGCCTAAACACTTGAGAGATTGAGGGCAAACACTTAACTGGAAGAGGATTGTTTGATGTTGACTAAATTACATATTTTCATGCCAATCTACGGTTGATTGCTTATGTGTGATGAACTGTACAATTCTTGAGGATGTTGAGTTCATGTTCAACTTTCATAGATAAATTGAGATGACTTAGGGAGTCAAGAATTGCATAATGAATTTTCAGTGGCTGTTGAGTTCAGTGTTATACTATGCTTATTAACCCCTGTAATGATGGAATCTATGTTTGCTTGAGGACAAGCAAAGCTTTAAGTTTGGGGTTGTGATAAGTGCTAAATTATACATGTTTTCCAAGGTGTTTTCAGTCCATTTCCATCTAATTTCAGTATGTTTAGTCATAGTTTAGACAAGAAAACAGTAAAAATATCATATTTGTCTAATGTTAGTCTTTGATTTAGCGTTTTGGTAATTTTATAGGATTTTCGTGTAATTTTAAGTCATTTTATCCATTTTCTTGTTAATTGTAGATTGATTGAAGAGAAGATAGAAGCTGGGAAGGAAAGCCCACGAACATGAGACGAACAAATCCCATTGAAGCAAGAAAGTCCGTCCAATTCATGCAAAATATGAAGTGCAAGTGGCAACTCTGTATCGTCTGTGGATGCGACAACAGACGGAACAAGCATCAAGCCTCGGACGCAACTGCATCAGAACAAGAGAGTAGAGCAAACCAAACCTCAAGTTGAGCATCCAAGGCTGCTAGAATGGTATCGTCTGAAGAAACGCGCCAAGGCGCACTCATGAAGCGCCTTCGCACTCTGCTTACGGCGAAAACGCGCCAGGGCGCGATTTCACTCAATGCAGGGCGCGTCTCGTGCCTTATGGAAGCTCAAATGGAGGGATCAAGACGCAAGAACTCTTGTTCCGTCTGATGGGTTGTTCCGTCTGTACTTGATTCATCTGAGTTGTTCATCTATGCTGATTTCATTTGAAGAACTACTCCGTCTATGCGTGCTTCTTAGGGAGTTACTTAAATGCCGTACTAGTAGTTTCCAAAGTTACTTAGTGCATTACCGGTATTATCCGAGTTACTTCGTCTGTGCTTAATTCGTCTAAGAGTGTTTCGTCTATGATTACTTCATCTGAGTTCATATAGACGAAGCCAAGACAGACGATACAAAGTTCACTACAGACGATACCAAGACAAAGACAGACGAAGCCAAGACAAACGGTACGAAGTCTCGTCAGACGAAAGATCTCACAGACGAAAGATCTCACAGACGGAAGAACACTTAGAATGAAAGATTGCTCAATTTGTGCACTTCTCGAGACTTGCAGCAAAGTAAATAAAAGTCGTGGTCATCTGTATCGTCTGAGGGAATTAACTGAAATATTGTCTGAAGGAATCAATTGAAGGTTCATCAGACGGAAGCAATAAACTACACTTAGCCGTTGCAATTACCAGTCTATTACAAGCAATCAAGTCAATGTATTCACATGTCACAATGCACCTGGACGTAATTCCAGTAAATGGGGGAACACTTCCTCACCTATAAAAGGAAGTATTGGGCGCGAAGAGAAGGGATTCGAATTGTAAAAATCCACAACTAACATTACTCTGTTTTTCCTCTCTTACAAGTTTCCCTCGGTTTTATCTTCTCCACTTTCATTCTCCTTCTCCCTCCATCAACCTTGAGATTCCTAAGCTTGTGAGTTGCGAGAGCATAATCAATTCTCTGGTGTTTGATTTCTGTTTTGTTTCTTTCTTTTCTCATTTCCATGTTTAGCTAAATTCTGCAGTTAGGAATGGGGATTTTGATTCCAGAACTATTGTAATGATTTCTTTCTGTTAATTCAAGTGTGATTTCACCGAATTGATTGATCTCTTCCCTGCTTAATGCTTATTCTTGAGATTTAATTCATGAATTTCAAATAGAGATAGAGATATTAATGTTTGATTGAATTGAACTCTGTCTTGAGAATTTGTACCTCGTGTCAACTATGAGATCGAGAGATGAATAGTTGAAAAAGGAGAGGAAAAGTATCACTATAGTATTGCATGAGTCTAGAGATAGAACTTGCATATTATGAGATGTTGTAACGAATTCATCTGTTCGCTTCTTGAATGAATCTCTGTTTTCGCCTAAGAGATTAGGGATGACAGTAGGCATTCAAAGGGACTAAGACCTAGAGATAGGATTAGTCTACGGTATCACGAATTCTAATCTCCAATTGAGTGAGAATTGCTGAATCAACATAAGAAGTAGTTACTTGAGGAAGGAATCAATTAAACCAATTCTCTAACTGTATTTCATCATCTTTAAAACTTAAACATTTACTTGCTTTCTTTACTTTACAGTATTGCTCTATTTTACATAATAGCTTAGTTTTACCAAATCATTCATTCCCTGATTCGTCCTAATAGCAAAGCATGTTGAGCATTCGGTAATTCACAATCAGTCTCTGTGGTTCGACAACCTGTTCTCATCTTTTCTAAACTTGTAACGACCGGTACACTTGCCGAAAGATTGACACATACATACTTCTAAAATAGTCAACAATTACCTGAGTTTTCCCACTGGGGTAATCGATTACCCTCATTTGGTAATCGATTACCTGTGTTGTGCTCTCTGGGGTAATCGATTACCCTCCCCTGGTAATCGATTACCATGTTCAAAAATGCACCCAAAACTGCTGCAACGGCTATTTTAATCGATTACCCATTTCTTGTAATCGATTATCTTGACCGTTGAGCCCTCAGTTTGCCTAAAAACAAGCTTCAAACTTCATCTTTAAATGGCTCTTTGATGCAAACCTTTAGAAAACTCTAAGAACTCTTGGAACTACATCTTTTGAACATATTCTTACACTTTCATATACTCTGAAATCAGAGATTATCATTTCTTTTCCAAGAAACTCAAAGAGAACTTGAAGAGTTGATTTTGTTTTCCAAAGGAAAGGCAAACCTGTTGTATTTCTCTATTTGGGTGGCATTCTTTGTGCATTCTTTGTGATCAGATCAACACATCAGGTGTATTCTAAACTGATCTTTACTTGTTTCTTTGTTTACTGAGTTGTTGCTCTAGGAGAGAGGTCTCTCTGGATAGAGTAAGTGTATTTGAGAAGTGTTTTCTCAAAGGTTTGATCTTGGGTGTGCCAAGGTCAGGGAAGAACTGTTCTTTGGGTTAAAGAACAGGCTTTGGGTGTTTTGATTTCGTTTTTGTGTTGCTTATTGCAGAGTGAATGTAAAAGAACACAAAAGGGATCATTTGATAGTGAAAAGCCAATCGCAACAGTTGTTGGGTTGGGACTGGACGTAGGCAGTTGGCCGAACCAGTATATATCACTGTGCACTCTTCTTTTCCTTATCCTCTTTACAGTTATCCTTATATTGCTATTATCATTGTTTAAATTCTACAGCATATTTGGTAATTGTATTGATAATCAACTTAGTAATTGATACGGTAATTGAATCAGTAATAGAATCAGTAATCGAATCGGTAATTGATACGGTAATTGATAAGTGAATCTAGAACCTATTTGTTTGAATTCAAAAGAAATTAGAATCTTGCGAAATTCGACTAAAATTGAACAAGAATCTATTCACCCCCCCTCTAGATTCATACATAGGGACCAACAATTGGTATCAGAGCTACTTCTAGTAAGTTGCTCTAGAATTTGATCCATAATGGCCAGTAATCAATTACCATTTGCTGAAGGTGCCTCTATTAATAGACCTCCTCTATTTTGTGGTGATAACTATCCTTTTTGGAAAGTTAGGATGAAAATTTTTATGGAGTCTATTCATAGAAGTATTTGGCAAGCAGTTGTAACTGATTTCAAAATCCCCACATATATAGTTGATGGAAATGAATTAGAAAAACCATTTGAGAAGTGGGAACCAGAAGAAATTAGGAGAGCAGAAAATGATGCTAAAGCTTTAAATATTATACATTCTGCTTTAAACTCTGATGAATTTTTTAGAATTTCAGCGTGTAATTACAGCCAAAGAAGCGTGGGATCTAATAAGGGTCACACATGAAGGTACCGCTAAAGTACGAAGGGCAAGGAAGAATACCTTGATCCAAGAGTATGAAACATTTAGAATGGCACAAGGCGAGTCTATAATGGATATGCAGAAACGGTTCACACACATTGTGAATCATCTAAAAGGACTCGGAAAAGTCTTCGTTGAAGAAGAGGTAAATGTGAAGGTGCTAAAGTCATTGAGCAGAAAATGGCAGCCAACAGTCACATCAATCACCGAATCAAAGAACTTAGCACTGATGTCCAGTGCAGAGTTATTTGGTAAGTTGAGGGAATATGAAATGGATATGTCTCGTATTGCTGATGAGGAACGAGAAGATAAGAAAGCCAAAGGCTTAGCACTCAAGATGGAAGACACGACAAGTGAGAGCGACTCATCATCTTTGTGGAAGTGAATCGAAGAAGAAAAAATATGAATCTCATGGTGAGAAAATTCAAAAAGTTCATGAGAAAGAACAATGATAAAAGGAGATTCAACAATACAAGAAAAGGCTTCAAGAGGAATGAAGGTTCGTCTTCAAAGGTCACATGTTATGAGTGTGGAAAGATGGGTCACTACAAATCGGAATGTCCCAACATGAAGAAAAATAACAGCAGTGAACCTAGAAGAGTAGAACATGAGGAAAGACCCAAGAAGGACAAATTCCGCAAGAAAAAGGCCTACATTGCTTGGGAAGAAAATGACTCCTCATCCTCTAGTGAGAGTGACAATGAAGAGGCAAATCTATGTCTCATGGCAAAACCAACTTCAGATGATGAGGTAAGTGATTCGATTCATCCGTACAAGATTATGATGAGCTATATAATGCCTTTTGTGAACTCTTCAAAGAAGCTGAAAGAATAGAGAAATTGAACAAAGTTTTGAAAAATAATATTTCAGATTTGGAAAATGAAATTATTGTTTTAAAAACTGATGTTCAAAATTTGAAAAAGGAAAATAATGCCTTGAAACTACCTTGTTCAAAGTGTAATTCTTTTGATGCCTCTTTGAAAAAGAAAAACATAAAGTTCTCTGCATTTAGGCAAACCAAGAATAATAAAAAACTTTCTCATGCGCTTATTGTATGAAATCTGGACACACATCTTATAATTGCATGATTAGGAAGAAAGGAATATCTAGTGGTTTGTTTAAATGGATTAGGAAAGATTATCACAGTTCTAACATGCATGGACCCAACAAAGTTTGGGTACCAAAATCAAAGTGATATCTTATTCTGTGTAGTGTGCTTGAGAGCCAAACACTCAACTTGGTATTTGGATAGTGGTGCTCAAGACATATACCCGGAGACAAGAGCAATTTTATCTCCTTCAAATCCAAAGAATCTGGTTCGGTAGTATATGGAGATAATAACAAAGGGAAAATTCTGGGTATTGGTGCTGTTGGAGACAAATCCAATCCTGTCATTGAAGATGTACTGCTTGTTGAAGGATTGAGATACAATCTTCTCGAGTATTAGCCAACTCGTGGACAAAGGTTATCATGTGTCATTTGATCAAGGAAGCTGCAAAATTAGTAGCAGTAAATCAAATGAGGTACTAATGATTGGTAGGAGACATGGTAACATCTACATCCTTGAACTTAATCATTCATCATCATATCATGCATGCCTTGCATCAAATGATAATATATCTTGGCTTTGGCATAGACGCATAGCACATATTGATGTTCATCAACTTAATAGACTGTCATCTAAAAACTTAGTGGAAGGGTTACCTGACTTAAAGTTCAATAGAGAAGGTCTATGTGATGCATGTCAAAAGGGCAAGCAGTCTAGAAACTCTTTTAAATCTAAAAATGTTGTTTCAACTTCTAGACCACTTGAGCTATTGCACATGGATTTGTTTGGACCTTCTAGAACTACTAGTTTAGGTGGAAACCTATATGGACTAGTTTTAGTAGATGACTACTCTAGATTTACTTGGGTTGCATTTATACCAAGTAAAGACAATGCCTTCAAAGTTTTTAAAGTTATTGCCAAAAGGATACAAAACGAAAAAGATTTGAAAATTAAGTCCCTTAGGAGTGATCATGGAGGTGAATTTGAAAATGAATCTTTTGAAAAATTTTGTGAAAAATATGGAATTAATCACAACTTTTCTGCACCAAGAACTCCACAACAAAATGGAGTTGTTGAGAGGAAAAATAGATCTTTAGTAGAACTAGCTAGAACTATGTTAAATGAAAATGATTTGCCAAAATATTTTTTTGAATGGGGCGTTTTCCATCGCTTGCTATGTTCTAAATAGAATTGTGATTCGTCTATTTTAAAGAAAACCCCCTATGAACTCTATAAGGACAAAAAGCCTAATATTTCTCATTTTAAAGTATTTGGCTGCAAATGTTTTGTTCTGAATAATGGCAAAGAACCCCTTGGTAAGTTTGATGCCAAGGCGGATGAGGCAATTTTTATTGGGTATTCATCAACTAGTAAATCATATAGAGTTTATAATAAAAGAAGAATGTGCATTGAGGAATCATGCATGTAAAGTTTGATGAATCTAACAATCCCCAAAAGGGAAGTGCTCTTGTTGATGATGATGAAAGTACAATGAAGACAAAGAATAGCAAAACTCAGAACACAAGATCCACCAACCATTTCTCATGAACAACCAAAAGAATGGAGGAAACCAAGAGACTTATCTCTTGACAACATCATTGGTGACATCCATAAGGGAGTATCTACTAGATCTTCCTATAATATGTTTTGTGATGATTATGCATTTGTTTCTCAATTTGAACCCTCTTGTGTTGATGATGCTATTAATGATGAATTTTGGATAAATGCTATGCATGAGGAGTTAAATCAATTTAAAAGGAATGAAGTATGGGAGTTAGTACCTTTTAATAGAGATATGAATATAATTGGAACAAAATGGGTGTTTAAGAATAAGTTAGATGAGAATGGAATTGTGGTTAGGAATAAAGCTAGACTAGTAGCAAAGGGTTATAATCAACAAGAAGGAATAGATTTTGGTGAAACTTATGCCCCTGTTGCTAGATTAGAAGCTGTGAGAGTGTTACTTGCTTTTGCCTGCATTCATGATTTTAAACTGTATCAAATGGATGTTAAAAGTGCATTTCTAAATGGCTATATCAATGAGGAAGTTTTTGTTTCACAACCTCCTGGATTTACTGACTTTAGTTATCCTAAGCATGTGTACAAACTAAAGAAGGCCCTCTATGGTCTTAAGCAAGCCCCTAGACAATGGTATGAAAGATTAAGTACATTTCTCTTGTCAAATGGGTATCACAGAGGAAATGTAGACAAGACACTCTTTATTAAAAAGAAGTCTAAAAGCATTCTTTTGGTCCAAGTATATGTTGATGATATTATTTTTGGATCAACTAATCAATCTCTGTGTGAAGAATTTGTGGCTAGCATGCAAGGTGAATTTGACATGTCCATGATGGGAGAACTCAAATTCTTCCTAGGACTACAAGTCAAACAACTAAAGGAAGGAATCTTCATTCATCAAGCAAAGTACACTAAGGAAATACTGAAGAAATTTGACATGGAGAGTTGTAAGATCTCTAATATCCCTATGTCAACTAATCTCTATTTAGATAATGATGCTGCTGGATTAGGAGTAGACCAAACCAAATATAGAGGGATCATTGGATCTCTTTTATATCTTACAGCAAGTAGACCTGACATAATGTTCAGTGTTTGTGTTTGTGCAAGATTTCAATCTGCACCTAAACAATCACACATGAATGTTGTTAAGAGGATTTTGAAATACCTTAAAGGAACTACAAACTGTGGTTTGTGGTATCCTAAGGGAACATCCCCTAGTTTGGTAGGTTTTAGTGATGCAGATTTTGCTGGATGCAAAACTGATAGAAAAAGCACAAGTGGAGTATGTCACTTGTTTGGAGAATGCTTAGTCTCCTGGTATAGCAAGAAACAAGCATGTGTTGCTCTATCGACAGCTGAGGCGGAGTACGTAGCCGCTGGTAGCTGCTGTGCTCAAACCATTTGGTTGAAGCAACAACTTGAGGATTTTGGACTAAAGCTTGATCAAATTCCTATCAAGTGTGACAACACAAGTGCAATTAGTATCACTAAGAACCCGGTCTTACACTCAAGAACAAAGCATATAGAAGTACGTCATCATTTCATAAGAGATCATGTTGAGAAAGGAGATTGTGTAGTAGAGTTCATTGATACAGAGAATCAACTCGCGGATATCTTTACAAAACCTCTACCAAAGGAGAGGTTTTTCAAACTTAGAACCAATCTTGGTATACTAAGTGAGGAACATCTCTCATGAAATCCCTAAGTATAGAAAGATAAATCATTCACTATGCTTAAACAAAGTATGAATTCATTACATAACAAGATCATGACCATTTTTGTGCCAAAACCTGTGAAATTTCAAGTTTTTGTGAATTTTTCAGTAGTGTAATCGATTACCAGCTTAGGGTAATCGATTACCATAAGTGAAGTCTCTGATGTAATCGATTACCATACATAGGTAATCGATTACCAGTGTGAGGTCCTCTGATGTAATTGATTACCATACATGGGTAATCGATTACCAAGGTTGGGGTCTCTGATGTAATCGATTACCACAACAGGGTAATCGATTACCATGGGTTCAAAGTTCACAAATTGGGTTACTGCTATAAGCGGTAATCGATTACCACGATAGGGTAATCGATTACCTTCGTTCCTGAACAGATTTTCTCTACAAAATCTTGATTCTGGGCTTAATCTTTTGAGTTTCCCTTGAGCCCAATACCTAGATTCAATGTATCTAGTCCCTATTGTGAACTTATTAGAAGCTATTTTTAGGATTAGGGTTCATTCTCACAAAACCTAGATCTGAAAATCCTTTCATTCTCTAAAACCTAAGAACCCTCTTCTTCATCTTCAACCCTCATTCTCACCTTCACCATCAACAATGGAAGGACAAGGCAGCGGAAAGAGAGTCAAGACCATTGGTCACAAGCCTCGCCCAAATGTTCCAAAGAAAGGAGAATCTTCTAAGAGGAAAGCCCCCGCTACTTCGGAGAAAGGCATCCCTCGTCCTCACAATCCATGGTTTACCTCTTCTGAGCAAGAATCTCGATTCTTTGGAGATTTTGCAAATAGGGAACTTGTTCCCTCAAAAATTTTGGATTTTAATTGGTTGGGGAATCAAGGATTCACCTTTCAGACTCTTCTCCGAGATCAGAACTTGGAGAAATTTGTTGGCTTGAAGGGTCATATCTACCTGGATTTGGTGAGGGTCTTTTACTCAAATCTGACAAAGGATCAAATCAATGGAACCATAACCTCTGAGGTAAAAGGCAAATCCATATTCATAGATTCTAATATTTTCTTTCAATTTGCTGGATTTACAAATGAGGGTATGGTCCCATCTGTTGAAAATCTGAGACATGAAGGATTTGACCTTCAAAGGGATTCTTTCTATATGAGTCTGCTGAAGAATCCTGAAGGATGGGAAGCTGAGAAGGCAGCACGAAGAAGACAAGGAAGGAAGGTGACTTACAATATCGGTGGTCTGAACGCCGATGACCGTCTCCTTCATTACACCATTGTATGGATTTTGGCTGCTAGGGGTACAAACCATGCCCAGATTACAGAAGAAGACATGATTTTAATGGCAGCTTTGAAGAATGGTCTTCAAGTTGATTGGGCTGAAGTTGTCATGGATAACATGGTTAAGGCAAGAAGGTTGCTTGAGTATAAATGCCCCTATGCCTTATTTGTCTCACGTCTGCTTGAGCACTATCAAGTAGATGTCTCTAATGAAAACAGAGAGCTGGTAAAAGATATTCATGTCATTAGGGATATGGCATTAAAGAAAATGCGTTTGGTCAAAACGGAAGCTGGGTGGGTTTCAAGAGATGAAGTCCCACAACAACACCAACCAGAGGCTAATCCTCCTCCTGCTGATGCTGATGATGATTCAAGGTCTGGGGAGTATATCCCTAGGTCCCGGTTTGAGTCCATTATCATTGATAGGCTGGATGAAATTGAAAAACGCATTCAAGAGACGGATGAAGCAAATGAAGAACGTTTTGAGGAGCTCAAAGAGATGATGGAGTCTCTTCATGCTAGGTTTGACACGATGTAGACTTCCCTTTGTATCTCTACTCCCTTTTTGCTTATTGATATACCAAATAGGGGGAGAATAGAGCATAGGTTTAGCTAGATAGGGGGAGCATAGCTTTAGTATAACTTTATGGTTTAGTATAGCTGGTTGAGAGACTTACTTATTTAGTATAGCTTTTGAGATTTCTAATGTAATCCTTATTTTTAATGATAATTTGAATTCTGGTATTTTCTATCTCTCTGGTCTTGGTCTATCATTATGGCAATTGAATCATATACTTATCTGTGAATGAATGATTAAAAATTTGATGCTCTGATTAAGATTGTATGTATGATGAATCTGCAAAGCATATACTCTATTTTTGGATATCACTAACAATTGCAGGATTCTCAAGAAAATCAACACACATCCTAAGCCTCTAAGAAAACCTTGATTGAAGATTTGGTACATCAAAATCAAAAAGGGGGAGATTGTTGGACTTAAAGCTTGAAGATGTGTTTGTTCTCCTTTTAGTGTTTTGATTTTGATGTTATGGAATTGTGGTTTATCTTAGATGAAGTATAATTAGGTTCTTTATATGTATTGTGTGTTGAGCTTAGGCATGTTTGTGTTTGATTCCTTGTTTGGATAACTCAGGGAGTTTTGCTATCTTGTGTGTGTGATTACTCATCTGACAAATGGTTGATTTCCGTTCTTAAAACAAGTCTTGAAAAACCTTTGGGAACCAATTGAGGTAATAGATTACCAACAAGAGGTAATCAACTACCAAACAATAGGTATCAAAGTGAGAAAAACCATTTGTTCAGTGAAGTAATCGATTACCAAGGATAGGTAATCGATTACCATGCTCAAAAATCACTCAAGATTGCATTTTGCACTGAGGTAATCGATTACACCATTATGGTAATCGATTACCAAGCCCTCCTCCTCTGGAGTAATCGATTACCATCCCCTGGTAATCGATTACCTGAGTTTTCCCACTGGGGTAATCGATTACCCTCATTTGGTAATCGATTACCTATGTTGTGCTCTCTGGGGTAATCGATTACCCTCCCCTGGTAATCGATTACCATTTCAAAAATGCACCCAAAACTGCTGCAACGGCTATTTTAATCGATTACCCATTTCTTGTAATCGATTATCTTGACCGTTGAGCCCTCAGTTTGCCTAAAAACAAGCTTCAAACTTCATCTTTAAATGGCTCTTTGATGCAAACCTTTAGAAAACTCTAAGAACTCTTGGAACTACATCTTTTGAACATATTCTTACACTTTCATATACTCTGAAATCAGAGATTATCATTTCTTTTCCAAGAAACTCAAAGAGAACTTGAAGAGCTGATTTTGTTTTCCAAAGGAAAGGCAAACCTGTTGTATTTCTCTATTTGGGTGGCATTCTTTGTGCATTCTTTGTGATCAGATCAACACATCAGGTGTATTCTAAATTGATCTTTACTTGTTTCTTTGTTTACTGAGTTGTTGCTCTAGGAGAGAGGTCTCTCTGGATAGAGTAAGTGTATTTGAGAAGTGTTTTCTCAAAGGTTTGATCTTGGGTGTGCCAAGGTCAGGGAAGAACTGTTCTTTGGGTTGAAGAACAGGCTTTGGGTGTTTTGATTTCGTTTTTGTGTTGCTTATTGCAGAGTGAATGTAAAAGAACACAAAAGGGATCATTTGATAGTGAAAAGCCAATCGCAACAGTTGTTGGGTTGGGACTGGACGTAGGCAGTTGGCCGAACCAGTATATATCACTGTGCACTCTTCTCTTCCTTATCCTCTTTACAGTTATCCTTATATTGCTATTATCATTGTTTAAATTCTACAGCATATTTGGTAATTGTATTGATAATCAACTTAGTAATTGATACGGTAATTGAATCAGTAATAGAATCAGTAATCGAATCGGTAATTGATACGGTAATTGATAAGTGAATCTAGAACCTATTTGTTTGAATTCAAAAGAAATTAGAATCTTGCGAAATTCGACTAAAATTGAACAAGAATCTATTCACCCCCCCTCTAGATTCATACATAGGGACCAACAGAGGGGAGGTGAATAGATTCTAGTTCCCTATATCAATTTTTTCCTTCTCTCACTTCTTTCCCGATTCAATTTTATCTTAGTTACAAGTAACGTATCAGAGATATTACATCGGACAACATCGAGAATGTAAAGTGAGAAAAACAATGAAGTATAAGAGATAAGGTAGAGAAAAAAGTTTAGACAGAGATTTATCCTGATTCGGCTTTCAGCCTACATCCAGTCCCAACCCAACAATCTGTTGCGATCGGTTTTTCAACTACAATGATTCTTTGTGTCCAATACAATCACCCTGCACAAACACAAAACAAATCAAAAAACTCAAAACATATGTTCTTCACCTAAGAACATATCTTGATTCTTGATCCCTTCAAGAACCAACCTTAAGAGTACCTCTCTCAAAACAAAACTCTTCAACTCTTCTAGAGAACACCTTTTTCTTTAGAGTCTTAAACAAAAAACGAATACAAAAAGATAAAGATCAGATAATAGTACACCTGTTGTGTATGCACTGATCAAGATAGCATCCAATGAATTCAATCATTCACACATCCTTCATCTCAAGAGAAAGTCTTTTAAAAACTTTGAAGAGAATTCTTGTGTAAAACTGGTTTTTTTCGCTCTTCCTATCTTTCTGAAAAACTCAAAAGATCTCTCTCCTTGAAACAATTCAAAGAGGTTTCTATTTAAAGCGTTTCAAAAGCTATTTGAGATGAATTCGATGTGGTAATCGACATCGGGATAGAGTAATCGATTACTCGAGAGAAATTTGCCTTCTCTCTGTTTCTTCAAGCACGAATCGATTACTATGGAGTGGTAATCGATTACTCGAGCAATTTGGGTTCCCTGTTTTTTAAACTGTTGATAATCGATTACAGTTATATGGTAATCGATTACTTCAGCTTAAAACCTTTTTAAACCAAAGTTTTTGACTTTTCCAAAACAGAATGGGGTTCCAAAACTTCTCTAGCTCAAATCATAAGAGTAGATTCAAATTCTCTATGAGAAAGATTGAATAAAAACCACACACAAAGCCTATACTAAAACAATCAATACAATTAAGCTCCTATTTACAATCTATCATAAAGATCAAAATTACAAGTATATCAAAACTAAAACAAGAGGCGACTTCTTCAGCTTCAAGTCCAACAATCTCCCCCTTTTTGGTTTTGATGTACCAAATCAGCGTGTAGTTGAGATCTTAATGTAGATGACGGCTTTGATGTGTCCTGCAATGTTAGTATTTTTCCTTTTCCTTTTTTCTTTTATTTTCATCATTTTTTTTCCATACAGCTTTATAGATGATTCAAATCATATCACATTTTCAATTCACAGAAATATAAAGGCAATCATTTGCAAAGAAAATTAAATCTAGCTATTACAGTTATCCATATTGTTCAAATATTTCTAATCTGCTTCCCCTAAGTAAAGTACTTAAGAAAAAACAGATTCAAAAACAATTCAAAAACAGTTCAAAAAAAAAAAAACTATGAAGACTAATATATGACGATTAATAACAACTAATAACTACACACTACTACTCCCCCTATTTGGTATATCAAATATGAAGGTGAGAGGTAGAGTTGAAGTTACTAATCTGAGTCATCTTGGTTGAGTCTCTCCATGATCGTTTCCATCAAGTCTTTCATCTCTAGGAAGTGCAAATCTTGACGCTTTCCTAAGTCATCTATCCTCTTGTTGACAGTTGCTTCCAATTCATCCAATCTGTCAATCATGATGGATTCAAAGCGCGATCTCGGAATGTACTCTCCAGATGCCAGGTTGTCTTCATCTTCATCTTCAGGTTGTGCTTCTCCTTGTTCTTCTTGTAGATTTGCTTGCTGTTCTTCTCTAGTTATCCAGCCCGCATCAGTTTTGATCAGCCTCATCATCTTCAAGGCTCTATCACTGATCATGTGGACATCCTTGACTAATTCTCTTGCTTCATTAGTAGTATCTATTTGAAAAATTTCAATTAGTCTAGATATAAACAGAGAGTATGGACACTTATTGTCTAGAAGTCTTCTAGTCTTCAGCATATTGTCCATAATGATGTGCGTCCAATCCACTTGAATTCCATTCTTTAGAGCAGCCATGAGGATCATGTCATCTTCACTGATTTGTGCATGATTTGCTCCTCTAGCAGCCAAAATCTAGCAAACGGTGTAATGTAGTAGCCTATCATCACCTGTCAAGCCACCAATGTTGTAAGTCACCTTTTTGCCTTGAGCTCTTCTAGAATTCCTTTCCTCTTCCCAGTTCTGTGGGTTCCTCAGTAGGCTCATGTAGAAAGTGTCTTTTTGTAGATCAAATCCTTTCTCTTGGAGTTTGTCTACATGCACTATGATCCCTTCCTTCCTGATACCAGCAATTTGAAGAAAATGTGCAGGGGTTAGGGTTATCTTAATACCTTTAATTTCGAACTTATCACATTCTCTCAATGTTTGGTTTGAGGTTTGAATAGAAGACTCGAACCAAATCGGGGTAGATAAAACCTTTCATGCCTACAAATCTCTCCAAGTGTTGTTGCCTCAAGTATGTCTAGAATGTGAAACTCTGACTGTCTAGCCATTGGAGGTCTAGAATCTTTGGTGGAACAAGACTTTTGTTTGCAAAATCCAAGTTGAATCTTGTTTCTTGTCCCTTAGAGGTGAACCAACGGTTGACCGCAGATTCTTGTGGAGGAGGTTGAGTTTCTTGTTGAGCTGGTGATGTAGGTTTCTTCCTCTTGGAGGATTCTCCTACTTTTTTCTTTCCTTTGATTTCTTCTTGAGGGAATTTGTTTGCTCTCATCTTGATTCTTTTGCCTTTTCCTTATTCTTCCATGGTTGCTGAGAGAGAGAGAGATATCTAGGGTTTTGGAGGAAGAAGATGAATGGTGAGTCGTAGGGTTTCACCTGCACTTCTTATAAGAGAAAACGAAGCCCAAGATATTAGCCCAAGAACGAGGTAATAGATTACCAGCAGTTGGAAATCGATTATCTCTGTTCCTTATATAAAGAGAAGATGAAAAACAAGAAAAACAGTCGTGGTAATCGATTACTCCAGAGGGTTTTTCTAAAACCATTGAAAACTGGTTCTGTGGTAATCGATTACGGATCATGGTAATCGATTATCTCAGTACCAAAATCCTTCCCAAAGTGAAATTCACGCGAAGTAATCAATTATTCTTCTTTGGTAATCGATTATTTCTATCACAAGAAGGATTTTATTGAAAAAATTTCACAAAAACAATTTTATGGATGAGTGTAATCAAGTAAAAGGGTTTAGTTTAGATGTTCCTCACTCAAAATGCCGAGGTTTGATCTAAGTTTGTAAAACCTTTCTTTTGGTAATGCCTTTGTAAAAATATCCGCTAGTTGATTTTCTGTGTCTTTGAATTCGATGTCACAATCTCCTTTTTCGATGTGATCTCTAATGAAGTGGTGTCGACGACTTCAATGTGTTTTGTTCTTGAGTGCGGATCAGATTTCTTGTGATACTTATAGCGCTTGTGTTGTCGCATTTCAAGGGAATGTGATCTATCTTTAGCCCAAAGTCTTCTAGTTGGTGTTTCAACCAAATTGCTTGAGCACAGCAGCTTCCCGCAGCTATATATTCAGCTTCTGCAGTTGATAGTGCTACGCAAGCTTATTTTCTGCTATTCCAAGATATCAAACATTCTCCAAAGATGTGACATGTTCCACTGGTGCTTTTCCTGTCTGTTTTGCTACCTGCAAAATCAGAGTCACTGAAACTAACAAGTAATGGTGAGGTTCCTTTTGGATACCACAATCCACAACTTATAGTTCCTTTTAGGTATTTGAGAATCTTCTTTACTGTTAGTCAATGAGATTGCTTAGGTGCAGATTGAAATCTAGCACATAAACATACAGAGTACATAATATCAGTCTCATTGTTTGTAAGATAAAGTAAAGATCCTATAATACCTCTGTATAAGGTAGTATCAACTTCATCACCTGCTTCATCAATCTCAAGATAAGTGTTAGTAGAAATAGGTATATTTGACACTTTACAGTTAACCATATCATATTTTCTGAGTAGTTCTTTAGTATACTTAGCCTGGTGAATGAATGTGCCACCTTCCATTTGTTTGATCTGGAGTCCTAAAAAGAAACTTAGTTCTCCTATCATGGACATGTCAAATTCTTCCTGCATATTGCTCACAAACTCTTCACAAAGTTGTTGGTTAGATGATCCAAAGATAATGTCATCAACATAAATTTGAACCAATAGAATGTAGTTAGACTTGTTAATAAACAAGGTCTTGTCTACTTTACCTATGTGGAATCCTTTTGATATGAGAAACTTACTCAATCTATCATACCATTGCTTGGGGGCTTGCTTCAACCCGTATAAGGCTTTATGAAGTTTGTAAACATGTGTAGGCCAAGTAGCGTCTGTGAATCCAGGTGGTTGTGCTACATAGACTTCTTCATTTATATACCCATTTAAGAATGCACTCTTTACATCCATTTGGAATAATTTGAAGTTGTTGATGCAAGCATAAGCTAGGAGTAGTCTAACAGCTTCAAGTCTTGCAACAGGGGCAAAGGTTTCCTCAAAGTCAATTCCTTCCTGTTGATTGTAGCCTTTTGCCACAAGTCTTGCTTTGTTTCTGACCACAACTCCTTCTTCACTCAGTTTATTCTTGAATACCCATTTCGTACCAATTATATTCATGTTGCCTTTGTCTGGAACAAGTTCCCAAACTCCATTTCTTCCAATCGGTTAAGTTCTTCTTGCATAGCCATGATCCAAAATTCATTGTTCAAGGCTTCTTCTATGCTGGAGGGTTCAACCTGTGATACAAAAACAGTATTATAGCTAAACAAATTTTGTGAGGATCTGGTAGTTACCCCCTTGTGAATGTCACCAATGACATTGTCAAGAGATAGGTTCCTAGGTGTCCTCCATTCTTTTGCTTGATCTTACACTGGGTTTGGTTGTGTTTGCTGATGCATATGATCAACTTCTATGCTTTCTTCACCTGTTTCATCATCATTACGCAACAAGCTTTCCTTTTGGGAAGTGTTAGTTTCATCAAATCTAATATGGACAGATTCTTCAATGCACATTGTTCTTTTATTAAAGATCTTATATGCTTTACTTGTATTTGAATAACCAAGGAAAATGGCTTCATCAGAATTTGTATCAAACTTTCCAATAGGGTCCTTGCCATTGTTTAAAACAAAGCATTTGCATCCCAAAATTTTAAAGTAAGAAATGTTTGGTTTTCTACCATAGAAAAGCTCGTAAGGGGTTTTCTTCAAAAAGGGTTTTATAGAGACTCTATTGAGAACATAACATATAGTGTTCACAGCGTCTGCCCAAAAGTGTTTAGGCATCATGTGCTCATTCAGCATGGTTCTACCAAGTTCTATAAGAGACCTATTTTTCCTCTCCACTACTCCATTTTGCTGAGGAGTTCTAGGAGTTGAAAAGCAGTGTGATATCCCATGTTTTTCACAAAAACTTTCAAAAAAGCTATTCTTGAATTCAGTTCCATTATCACTTCTTAAAGCTTTAATTTTCAAATCCTTTTTGTTTTGAATTTTCTTGGCAAGTACTTTGAAAACTCCAAAGGCCTGATCCTTTTTCTTGATAAACAAAACCCAAGTAAATCGTGAGTAGTCATCTACAATGACTAGCCCATATAGATTTCCACCGAAACTAGCTATCCTAGATGGACCGAATAAGTCTAAATGCAAGAGTTCAAGCGGCTGAGTTGTAGAAACATGGTTAATGTTTTTGAAAGATGTTTTTGCCTGCTTGGACTTTTGACAAGCCTCACATAGTCCTTCTTTAGAAAAATTTAGTTTGGGGAGACCAAAAACTAGCTCTTTAGATATAAGTTTATTTAAATGCAATATGTCAATATGTGTTATTCTCCTATGCCATAGCCAAGACAAATTATCATTAGAAGTTAAACATGTAGAGTAAGGGGATGAGTGATCTACTTCCAATATGTAGATGTTGTTTGATCTTTTGCCAATCATGAGAAGTTCATCTGAGTGTTTGTTGCTGATAAGACAATGTTCATCATCAAAAGCAATTCTGTAATTCTTGTCACATAGTTGACTGATACTCAGTAGGTTGAACTTTAATCCATCGACCAGCAAAACATCTTCTATCACTGTATTTGCTTTATATCCAACAGTACCGTAGCCTAGTATTTTCCCTTTGTTGTTGTCTCCATATACAACTGATCCAGTTTCTCTTGGTGTGAAGGTGCTCAGGTTCCTTCTATCACCTGTCATATGCCTTGAGTAGCCACTGTCTAAGTACCAAATTGAGCTTCTGCTGTTCAGGCTTTCCTGCAAGAGAAAAAGAACTTATTTTGCGGTTGGTACCTAGTTCCTCTTGGGTCCATGCATGTTAGTGCTACAGGTTTCTTTCTTAATCCATTTATATTTACCACTGGAAATCCCTTTCTTTTTAATCATGTAGTTAAACGATTTATGTCCAGATTTCATGCCGTAAGTACAAGTGAATTTAGCATGTTTAGTGTTTCCAGATTTCATGTGAACATAGTTTGCAGAAGTGTTGAGTTCCTTTCTTAAATTTGAAACATCATTTTCTAACTCACATACTTTTTGTTTTAACATGGATACTTGCTTTTTCAAAACTATCTTCTCTTTTTCAAATGTTTCAGCTTGATTGTATAGCTCATAAAAAGCAGAATGCAGTTCTTCATATTCATCCATAGTTGAGTTTGTATCACTCACCTCACTGGATGATTTGGCCATTAAGCACAGATTCGTTTCCTCATTTTCACTTTCAGATGTTGAGGATATGTTACCTTCATCCCAAGCTATGTATGCTTTCTTTTTCTTCTTTTCTTTTCTGACGTTTCTTTCATTTTCAGATTTTCTCACTTTAGTGTTGTTGCTTCTTTTCAGGGTTGGACAATCTGATCTGTAGTGCCCAATCTTTCCACATTCGTAGCATGTCACTTTGACTGAAGTGCTGTCTTGCTTCTTGACTCCTTTTCTTGGTTGACCAAATTTCTTCTTAGTATTGTTCTTTATGAATTTTCTGAACTTTTTTACCATCAGGTTCACTTGGTCTTCTTGTGAATCATTTCCGTCTTCAGAGGATTCAGATTTTTTTCAGTATGGTCTATTTTGAGAGCAATTCCTTTGGCTCTTTTGTCCTTCTTTTCCTCATCTACCATTCGAGTCATATCCATTTCGTACTCTCTAAGTTTCCCAAACAGTTCAGCACTGGTCATAGCAGCAAGGTTCTTTGATACAGTTATGGCTATCACTGTAGGTTGCCACTTTCTGTTCAGCGATTTCAGAATCTTGACATTTACTTCTTCTTCAATGAAGTTCTTGCCAAGTCCTTTGAGATGATTGATGATGTGTGTGAATCTCTTTTGCATTTCCATTATTGATTCTCCTTGGAACATTCTGAATGTCTCATACTCTTGAATGAGTGTGTTCTTTCTAACTCTTCTGACTTCAGCAGTACCTTCATGGGTTGCCATGATGAGCTCCCATGCTTCTTTTGCGCTTGTGCATGCAGATATCCTGAAAAACTCATCAGAATTCAAGGCAAAGTGTATAATGTTCAAGGCCTTAGCATCATTTTCAGCCCTCCTAATCTCATCTATGTCCCAATCCTCAAATGGTTTTTCTATCTCATTTCCATTTTCTATTTTCATTGGAACTTTGTAGTCATTTACCACAGCCTTCCAGATGCTTCTGTGAATAGATTCCATAAAGATCTTCATGCGAACTTTCCAGAATGGATAGTTATCACAGCAGAACAATGGAGGTCTATTTATAGAAGCTCCTTCAGCGAAGGGTAAAAGATTACCACCCATAACAGGGAATTATGTAGGATTACTAGATTGATTTACTAGTTAAAGCTTTTGATACTAATTGTTGGTCCCTATGTGAATCTAGAGGGGGGGTGAATAGATTCTAGTTCCCTATATCAATTTTTTCCTTCTCTCACT
Organism: Hylodesmum podocarpum; assembly: GCA_026586105.1. Lineage (NCBI taxonomy): Eukaryota > Viridiplantae > Streptophyta > Magnoliopsida > Fabales > Fabaceae > Hylodesmum > Hylodesmum podocarpum. Next base: position 6,985,636 of record JALJEV010001430.1, on the reverse strand, counting down.
TTCTTTCCCAATTCAATTTTATCTTAGTTACAAGTAACGTATCAGAGATATTACAGCGGATAACACCGAGAATGTAAAGCGAGAAAAACAATGAAGTATAAGAGATAAGGTAGAGAAAAGAGTTTAGACAGAGATTTATCCTGATTCGGCTTTCGGGCTACATCCAGTACCAACCCAACAATCTGTTGCGATCAGTTTTTCAACTACAATGATTCTTTGTGTCCAATATAATCACCCTGCACAAACACAAAACAAATCAAAAAACTCAAAACATATGTTCTTCACCTAAGAACATATCTTGATTCTTGATCCCTTCAAGAACCAACCTTGAGAGTACCTCTCTCAAAACAAAACTCTTCAACTCTTCTAGAGAACACCTTTCTCTTTAGAGTCTTAAACCAAAAACAAATACAAAAAGATAAAGATCAGATAAGAGTACACATGTTGTGTATGCACTGATCAAGATAGCATCCAATGAATTCAATCATTCACACAGCCTTCATCTCAAGAGAAAGTCTTTTAAAAACTTTGAAGAGAATTCTTGTGTAAAACTGGTTTTTTCTGCTCTTCCTTTCTTTCTAAAAAACTCAAAAGATCTCTCTCCTTGAAACAATTCAAAGAGGTTTCTATTTAAAGCAGTTTCAAAAGCTATTTGAGATGAATTCTGCTGTGGTAATCGATTACTGGATAGAGGTAATCGATTACTCTAGAGAAATTTGCCTTCTCTATTTCTTTAAGCACGAAGTAATCGATTACTATGGAGTGGTAATCGATTAATCCAGAGCAATTTGGGTTCCCCTATTTTCTGAGTCTGTTAGTAATCGATTACAGTTATATGGTAATCGATTACTTCAGCTTAAAACCTTTTTAAACCAAAGTTTTTGACTTTTCCAAAACAGAATGGGGTTCCAAAACTTCTCTAGCTCAAATCATAAGAGTAGATTCAAATTCTCTATGAGAAAGATTGAATAAAAACCACACACAAAGCCTATACTAAAACAATCAATACAATTAAGCTCCTATTTACAATTTATCATAAAGATCAAAATTACAAGTATATCAAAACTAAAACAAGAGGCGACTTCTTCAGCTTCAAGTCCAACAGTCTTCTTCCAACTGTTCCTTGCCTTTTGTCAGCAACTTAATCTGATAAGGTTGAGGTTTATCCAAATAGATGTAGAATTAAGTGTTGGAGTGGGAAAGGAAGGTAAATGAGATCGAATAAACTTGGGGATCTTCCTATCTCTTTGCTTTGCGGTCCATCTGATGTGGTGTTAAGGGATTTGACGTTCTTTGATCTCTCTTCTATTAGCATTGGCAAGATTATTAAAAAGTTAGATCATAGTCGACAAGAGATGCATGGAGGCAATCCCAAGGGAGCTCATACTCATCCTAATGCAAGTGTTGGTATGGGGAAACTCTTGAGCAGTGAGGTTTGTCCAAGGAAGAACAACCCCAAGTGTATATCCTAAAGCTACATATTCAATTTTATTTAGGGGGGAATTATGATTGGGATTAGGTAATGCTCATCTTGGGCATCAAAAACTCACAAGGTAGTGCCTCTTCCTTCATTTTGTATAAGAACACCGTGGAATTTTCTCTTTGAAGAGTAACCCAAGGTCTTGGGAAAAATGTAGGAATATGAGGTTAATAGTTTAAGGCATTCAAGATCTAGATTAGCAAATCTACTTGAGTAGGAAGTGATGCCCTCTAATCTTGGTAGATTCATCTTAGGTAACACATCCCAAGGAAGTAACCTAATCTAATATAGTTGCATTTCAAAACAATGGCTTGCTTCATAGTTGAGTGCTTTCTGATTCCAGATTTGATGAAGTGCAAGAGTTCTTTAAACATTGAACCTAGGGAAGCATCTAATGTTGTAAGGAGATTCTCTATCTAAGGGGTAAAAGTCTTCAACCACTAGAAAGCCACCAATTAGCCAATCGGGCTTGACTAGTTTCTTAGCGCATGTTGCAACCATGAGTGTCTAAGAAGGTGGAGAAGATGATGCAAAATATACATGTTTTATTATTGAGAGTGAAGAAGAACTCTATGAACATATTGTACATATGAAACAGATTCATCCCCAAGAAAAGGTATAACAAATGAAGATAAAGAAAGAGCAACTTGTAAAGGGCACAAGGCATCGTGCACTCCTTGCAAGACATCTTGCCTATTAAACTTAAACAAGGCATCCACGTTGGATGCATCTAGTTGAATATATGTAGTATGGACATCCACTTCACTCACATTTGTGTGAACAAACGTAACATGTGCATCATGCAAACAAGAGGAATCAAAATATTCCTTATTAAGCATGGTAGAAATTTTCTTGGTTAGAATTTCATTATATTTTGAAACTTGAGCTAACTCTGTTGCATCACCAAAAACTTCAACTATAGATGGAGTGGCTCTAGATACAAACTCTTCTTTGCATCTGCGATGTTTAGGATAAGAAGCCAAAGACTCCTTCTTAGCCCTTTCTACATCCTTTATGAGTTAATCCTATGAGGCTTGGTGGATAAGGATTTCTTCATCTACTTTGGATTTTCCAGACATAATCTCGGCCTCAAGATTTTTGTTTTAATCTTGCAGCTTTACCTCTAACCTTAGCTTCCTCTACTTTTTTGGAAGCTTCTTCATCACTTACCTTTTTAGCAGCCTAGGTCGTCTCTCCCTCCTTAAGAAGATTCTTTAATTCTTTTTCTCCTCGCTTATTTTTAAAGAAGAGGGTTGTGATTTTTGTTTTATTAATCTCCATAATAACAATATCTAGCTTAAATGGCAGAGAAGATGGTGCTATTGAAGAGGGAACTTGATGTACAATACGTTTCTCCTCTAAAGTTGAGTTGTTAGAGGGAATGGCCTTATAAACTCATTGCTTGACAATAAGCTTGGGTCTTTTGGTTAGTGGTTGTGATGTCGAGGAAGGTTGAGTCATATAGTAGCAGTAAAGGTTGAGAGGATTTTGGTGGTTGTGTTCGAGGCTTCTATTTGGGCTATTTAGGAAAAAATGGCTAAGGTTTTTCCTGTTTTTGGTGTTTCTGCTTCCTTGTTTTTCTACATTTCAACCTCTCGAAACATATGCCCCAGCTTCATTTTGTTGAAGAAGGTGTCCATGTTCAACTTTGAACTAGATGGATACTTATCAACATCATCAATTTCAAATCCCAAATTCAAAATGATTTGAGCAAAAAGGGTCGGGTAAGGAATGTTTGATTTTCTCTTTAAGGGCATCCCCATTAGAGCTATAATCCAGTTATCCATGATCATGGAAGGAAGACTTATTTATGACTTTCTAAGCAAATGTAGAGATACAGTCTATCTTTATTGTTGAGGTTGTTACTTGACCCGCTCCTTGAGGTGAAAACGTTGAACATTAGGATGTGAAGAACCTTGCAGAATGGAAGCATGTCCCCAACTCTCAGAAACTTGTTGGACTCCTTGGTTTGAGGGAAACCATAGAAAGCAATTGATAACTCACAAAAGTGAGTTATTTATGTACTCTTTTTATGTAATAAATTGTCCTCTTTATACTCTAAAACGACCTAAAATGACTCTAATTGCTCTTAATTCATAATAATTCGTGTTAGAGCTTGTTGATGGTGTGTTTAAGTGTTTCAGGGTAAAAATAGCCAAACACAAGAGAAAAACATGTGTTTTCATGCATCTCTTGCGAGTTGGAATTCAACTCGCGCGAATTGGAGTTTTAGTGAAGAACAAGAACTCTTTAGAGGTTCATCTCGCACTCATCAACCTATCTCACGTGAGATAACTTAACTTGCACAACACGTTTGACTTATCTTATATTATCTTATTTTAAGAATAAAGATCTCATATTATCTTTTAAGATCTTGTCAAAGGAAACCCAAATCCAAATCTAAAGGCTATAAATATAGCAAGGAAGTTCGGCGGCTGACCACTCTCATAATACTTGACCTAATTCGGCCGAGACTTTGGAGACTGACAACCTCCAGACCTTTTCACTCCCGGTTCGTAGACGACAATGGAATTCAACCTCAAGCCTAAGCGAAGGAGACGCAAGGATCATTCAGTTTCTTAGGAATTCTATTATCTATGTTTTCTCTTTCTTATTACTCTTGCATTGTTTTTCTTGCCTCTATAAACTAAAACCCTTTTTGATTGAGAGAACGATGCAACCCTAATTTATCCCTTTATATGATTCTCGATATTATTCAGTATATGATTGAGCGTTTATTTCTTCTATGCTTAATGTTATTTGTTAACTGATCACTAATAAATTGATTGTGACCCTAGGGGAACTTTGAGAAAAGAAACCTAGGAGATATTGGAGAAATAACCATTATTACGCTAGGATCCTAGAGACGGGAGTAGATAGTAATGTGGACAACAGTTAAGTTTACCCCTGGATTCATAGAACTAAAACCCTAAATAACTTAGTATTAACTTAAGAGATTAATTAATCTAGTTAACCTAGGCGACGTGGATGATCTTGAGAGGGATGGTCACGAGGGTAGGAATCCGATCCAACCATGATTATATTTGAATAACAAAAGAGGGGAATATAAGGGGAGAATTAGTTGTGAAATCTGTTGGACTTAAAGCTTGAAGATGCTTTGGAGTCTCTCTTGGTGTTTTGCTTTTGATGATTATGTAATTTTGGTTTTCTTAGATGAAATGTAATTAGGAGTTTCCTATGTATTGATTGTTTAGTTTAGGCATGTTTGTGGTTGTTCTTTGTGTGAATGCACTGGAGAGCTTGGCAATCTAGTGTGATTTCTCATGTGTCAAATGTTTGATTTCCCTCTCTAAATTGCTTTAAAAATGTCTTTGGTAACCAACTGAAGTAATAGATTACCAACAGTAGATAGTTAACTACCAACAGCAGGTAATCAACTACCAACAGTAGGTAACAGAGTGTGGGAATTCATTTGTCACTGGAGTAATCGATTACCCCCTCGGGTTAATCGATTACCATGACCAAAAATCACCCTGGAAACCTTTGCTCACTGGTTTAATCGATTACCAGCTTCTGGCAGTCGATTACCCCTATCAGAAAATTATTAAGTTGCCCAAATTGCGTTTTTAATTGAACATATAAATTCTCTTTTCTCAAAAATTAACATAAGATCTTGGAACATAAGTTTTAGAAAAGTTCATACACTTTCAAAATTCTCTCTAAACTGAGTTCATCATCTTTTCCAAGAAACTCATAAAGAACTTCAAGAGTTCATCAAGTTTTCATAAAGAAAGGGCAAAACTTGATCTTTTCTCTGACTGGGTGGTATTCATAGTGTTTTCTTTTGTGATCAGATCTACACTCCAGGTGTTTTCTAAACTGATCTTTTGTTTACCTTTTGATTTCTGGTTGTTACTCTAGGAGAGGTCTCTCTGGATAGAGTAAAGGTCCTTGAGAAGTGTTTTCTCAAAGGTTTGATCTTGGGTGTTCCAAGGTCAGGGAAGAACTGTTCTTTGGGGTAAAGGACAGGTTTTGGGGTGTTTTGATTTCGTTTTTGTGTTGCTTGTTGCAGAGTGAATGTAAAAGAACACAAAAGGGGTCATTTGATAGTGGAAAACCGATCGCAACAGTTGTTGGGTTGGGACTGGATGTAGGCGGTGGGCCGAACCAGTATAAATCACTATGCACTCTTCTTCTTCCTTCTTCTCTTTACCGTTTACCTTACATTGTTGTTATTATGGTTTATCTTCTGCAATTTGTTCGGTAATTGACTCGGTAATTAACTCGGTAATTGACTCGGTAATCAACTAAAACTGGAACAGTTAGATACTGATATTGATTACGCTGTATATTGATTACTAACGTGTTTCTGATTTTTCCTTTTGATATTTCCGCTGTGTATCTTTGATATTTCTTGCTTATCTATCTCAACTATTGATAGGTAATCAAGAACAGTTTTGGTTGAATTAAAAGGAATTAGAAACTCGCGAAAATTGGGCTATAGTGGAACTAGAATCTATTCACCCCCCTCTAGATTCACACATAGGGACCAACAAAATCGGGATCCTAATCACTTCTCATATTCTTCTTATTTCTTGCCTTAAATTATCATTCATTTATTCTTTTACAAATTTCTCTCTCAAATAATTACTCTTTTCACACCCTTTGGGAAATTAATAAAATCATTAAATAAAAATAATATTTCCAAATTGCTTATCCTCGTGGATACAACAACCCTGTTCTTAAAAATACTTATTACTTGACGATTGTGGTATATTTGCCACAACAAAGGATGCAGAAGGTATAATTACCACTTGTATTCCGTGTATCAGGTTTTTGGCGCCGTTAATGGGATTAGCCAATTTGACTTATTTTTATTTTGATTATTTTTCTCTTTTAATTTTTTTTATATTTTATTCAAATATCTCCCTTCTTCTTTAACTACTCTTATTGCTCTTTAATTTTTATTTTTACTTTTAAATTTCTTTTCCTCTTCTTCCCATACTTCTTTTAAACTGCTCATATTAACCCCTGCATTCATTAATTTTTAAAATTAATTTTCTGTAATACCTCACTTGTCTGAAAATTTTTGTTTTGCAAGAAATTAAGAAAACAAGGTGAGCCCGAGTTGGCCTTGATCTTAAGATCAAGAGAACATTCACTTACTCTCTAGAGTAGTCAGAGAAGTCAAAAAAAAATATTAAAAATAAAAATAAATGGCTTTCTCATTGAGGATGACTCTTGCACAACAATGGAGGAATGATCTGAAGTTAGGCTCACCCATAGCACTACCACCAAATATCAAGTTTGGCGACACTTTACACCTAATATTATACTTCAGGGAGAATGAGGATGTTCAATTCCATGGTCTTCCCCATGAAGATGTAGAGTATTACCTAAGAAATTTTTGCTTTGAATGTGACCATTTTTTCAGAGAAATACAAGAGATATCTAGGTTGTGGTTTTTTCCATACACACTACGTGGAGAAGCCAAAATCTGGTTACATTCACAGCCCACAGGTAAGTTCACTAACTAGAACGATTTAGCGACTGACTTTTTATGTAGGTTTGTGAACGTAGATAGGAGAAATAGCCAAGCACATGCCTTATACACCTTCAAGATGGAGGATGATGAGAACTTTGAACAGGCTTGGAATAGATTCCAAACACTCCGACAAAGATGCGTCATGCATAGTAGGGACACTCACTTGCTGGTAGACTTATTTCTCCAAGGATTACGACATGAAGTTATTAAGGACCTTGACTTAACAGCTGGAGGGAATTTGGTAGAACTCAAAACACCAGAACAATGTGTTAAGATATTTGAGATGATGGCTTGTTCGTCATACCGTAGGAAAGCATCCATTCAAAGAAAAACACATACAATATCCAATAACCCAACTTTTCTAGCTAAGTTGGAAACCTTAGCCAACAGTCCATAACGCTTGGAGAAACTAATAGTAGAAAATGCAGCCCAAACAACACCTACAACCACTACACCTCCATCACAATCTTATCTAGAATTTTGTTCTACCTGTGGAGGTAACAATCTAAATTGTGCTTGTTTTAATGTTAACAAATATGGTAATTATGTAGGGCAACATCAAAGATTTGGCTACAACAACAACTTTGGGAATTCCAAATATGATAACTCAGAAACCCAAAGGCATTCATTCCAAACTCAATATGAAAAGGAAGGTGAATGGGAGGCAATGACTAAACAGCTCTCAGAAAACCATATGATGATTGTGAACTCAAACAAGCACATAGTCGACTCTCTGAATTGAAGGCGTCGTCTAAACAAATCCACAATATGATCATGGTTGCAAACAAAGCCCTACTTAACTCTGACCATCTATTCGCTAAAGAGATGAGAGGTATACTCAGCAAACATGATGCTCTTCAAAGGAACCAAGAAGTTGCACGAAGAAGCCTTGATACAATATGTAGATTGGAGCATCAAATGGGCCAAAAAATCCAGCAGCTCTCAAGCCACAATCAAGAAACCCTCCTTGGGAATACTACTCCAAACCCCAAGGAACATGTAAATTCTATAAACTTGAGAATTAGTAAAAAACTTCCTAACCCTCATGCAGAAATTCTAGAAACTATCCAAGAGGAAGAACAGGGAGAAACTGCTGCTGAACAGACTGGTACATGCACAATTCCCCAAAAGTGTGAGGAGAAAGATAAAGCCAACTAAGAGGAGACACCGAGGGATGAACCTCCAGCTTATGTGCCCCCTATTCCATATCCAAATAGACTCAAAAGGGGAAAGCAAGACACTCAAGAGAAGATATCTACAAAATCCTTTGAGGTCTTCAAAATATTAGAGGTAAATATCCCACTCCCTAAAGCTTTACAACTAATGCTAGTTTACCCTAGGCCTATGCAGGAATTATGTACCAAGAAAAGGAAGCGGCTTGAAATTGAAGTGGTGGTCTTGAATGAAGAGTATAATGCTATATTGACCAACAAGTTGCCACCCAAAAATAAAGATCCAGGTTTACCGATTCTTGATCATCCTCTCCCTGCACCAAAAGTGAAACACAAGCCCAAACTGGAAATAAGACCTCGAAAATCCAAGAAATCGGTAAAGATATTATGGGAAAGAGAGTCCATACAAGAACAACACCTATGTGACCCGGAAGGTATGCATCCTTCATCTATTAATTCTGTAAATTTTATGAAGGATAATTTTGAATTACAAGTGTAGAAAAATACAAGAGCAACTCCAAACTTGGAGAATGCCACTGAAATTGGAAAACACTTATACTTGACCGATGATGGAGACCCTATTGAGCTCAGGATCTTCATTCCATCGTGTCGTCCAATTTTGAACATAGCTCAGTCCAACTTAATGACTTGAAAGCAAAGTGTTAATCGGGAGACAACCCAAATTTTCTAATCTTTATACTTTTTCTTTTTTTTTCTTTCCTTTATTCGATTCTTAATGTTGTAGAGAGTCATTTCATAGTTGCAAACATCAAAGAGAACGCAAAACACAAGGTACACATCATAAAACCTCAAAAGCTTCTTAAATTAAGACTCACAGAGAGTAACTCGCACAGGATTTTACTCACTTCGCGCAAGTTGGGACTTAAACTTTTAAAAATTTGCTCTCTGCGAGTCCCACTTAATTCGCGCGAGATCACCCTCCTAGTGCTTAAGATTTTATCTTATCTTCCAAGATCCTATCTTATCTTATCTTATGCAAAGGAGGTTGAAGATATTATCTTATATTATCTTATTTTAAAAATAAAGATCTCATATTATCTTTTAAGATTTTATCAAAAGAAGTCCAAGTCCAAATCTAAAGGTTATAAATATAACAAGTTACGATCAGTAAGGAAGTTCGACGGCTGACCGCTCTCATAATACTTGACCTAATTCGGCCGAGACTTTAGAGACTAACAACCTCCAGACCTTTTCACTCCTGGTTCGTAGACGGCAACAGAATTCAACCTCAAGCCTAAGCAAAGGAGACGCAAAGATCATTCGACTTCTTAGGAATTCAATTATCTATTTATTCTCTTTCTTATTACTCTTGCATTGTTTTTCTTGCCTCTATGAACTAAAACCCTTTTTGATTGGGAGAACGATGTAACCCTAATTTATTCGTTTATATGATTCTCAATGTTATTCAGTATATGTTTGGGCGTTTATTTCTTCTATGCTTAATGTTATTTTTTAACTGATCACTAATAAATTGATGACCCTAGGGGAACTTTGAGAAAAGAAACCTAGGAGGTACTAGAGAAATAACCATTATTACGCTAGGATCCTAGATGGGAATAGATAGTAATGTGGACAACAATTAAGTTTGTCCCTGGATTCATAGAACTAAAACCCTAATTAACTTAGTATTAACTTAAGAAATTAATTAATCTAGTTAACCTAGGCCGCGTGGATGATCTTGAGAGGGATGGTCACGAGGGTAGGAATCTGATCCAACCATGATTATATTTGAATAACAAAAGAGGGGGGAATTAGTGGTGAAATCGGGATCCTAATCACTTCTCATATTCTTCTTATTTCTTGTCTTAAATTATCATTCATTTATTCTTCTACAAATTGCTCTCTCAAATAATTACTCTTTCCACACCCTTTGGGAAATTAATAAAATCATTAAATAAAAATAATGTTTCCAAATTGCTTATCCTCGTAGGTACTGTGACACCCCGCTATTTTTCATTACTAAAATAATTTCTTTTTTTTTTATCTATTTATTATTATTATTAATTGAAAATATATCCTTTCATTTAGATTTCTTTGAATAAAATCTTAAAATAATTTCCTTGTTAAAAAAACGTCACCATAAAAAAAACATCACATAGATTACATCATAACCATACATCAAAAGTTGTTTACAAAACGTCACATAGATACGTAATATTGTGACAATTATAATATATACATTATTCTATTACATCCTCGTGTTAGCTAACATTCCTTGACATCTCCACACGTGATTACTGAATCTACCTGTCAATCTGCTCCTCCGAATAAAATTCAGGATCATCACAGGTGTCAAACCACAGACACAAACACGCAAGGGTAAGTTCCAATATTTTAATAAAAATACATATCATATAAAAATATCAATACAATACATATCATATAAAAATCTCAATATGATACATATCATAATCAAATAAATAAATAATAAATTGTGACTTAAATGAAATTTCTATATGATGCATGCTCCAACCTCAACTCCAAAAATATGTAATGTGGTACCATCTCAGATAATACGACATCATCATCGTAAAACTTACCGACCAGTTGGGATTCCACAGTGGTGCACAGAATCTCATAAATAAACATGTGATCATCATGAATTAAATGAATTCTCACTTTGTTGGAAATCCCCAAGTCCGGCATCCCACCAAGACGCACGGATTAAGTTATTATCTCGCACCTCTAACCGAGGCCACCTCTTTTGAGGCATGTATGCATGAATGAAATTTTACCTCCCTTTCTAGAATATCATTTATAATCATTCATATTTTGATGTAACATCAAATACCAAGAATACCAATAAACATCATGAAACCAAGAAATCAAGAAACACCAAGAAAACACCCATCAAAAGTAACGTATACGTGAACAGTACCGTGTACGTGAATAGTAACGTATAAGTGAATAGTATCGTATACGTGAATAGTAACGTATAAGTGAACAGTACCGTATACATGAATAGTAACGTATAAGTGACCGTAGTCCGTGAATAGTACACCAGGTAAGTTCCCAGGAAAGAGAGGTGGGTCACTAATGGACACACTTAAGTACCAAGTTTTTCCTTAGCCAGAACTTTCCTAGACATGCACTTCCACGCTGCCACCCTTTTCCTAACAACAAGAATAATTCTGTTCTGATGTGGAAGATCGGACAAAACCGCAACCACAGAGCATACTAAGAATTTTCTTAGCACCTTAGTATCAGATAAAATAAAGATAATAACAACAAAGAATAGTAAGATAAGGATAGCTCCCCTTACCAATTCCTCCTAGCTTCCTATCTTCCTCTACCTATTTACTTCTCTCTTGATTGAAGAGATTTCTTCCTAAGAGATTTTGAGAGAATGAAAGAATGTTCTTAGATTTGTGATTACAATTGAAACTCTAGGCCCTATTTATAGAATTTCAAAAGTTACTATTTGCACAGTAATTTTTACTATTTACACAGTGATTTGTTTATTATAATGGAACTCGTGTAACCCGTGTTTTTATATTTTATTATTTATTTATTTTTTTTTACTATTTGCACAGTAATTTATTATTTGCACAGTAATTAACTCTTTGCACAGTAATTTACTATTTGCACAATAATTAACTATTTGCACAGTAATTTACTATTTGCACAGTAATTAACTATTTGCACATTTTTATAGAATTTTTAGTAAATGTTTTAACTACGTATTTAATATACGTATGAAAATAAATTTTTGAGGATGTTACAGGTACGACAACCCTGTTTTTAAAAATACTTATTACTTGACGGTTGTGGTATACTTGTCATAGCAAAGGATGCAGGAGGTATAATTACCACTTGTATTCCGCATATCAGCAATACCAGCCACTCTTTCCTTAATGTCTCTATTCCAGCCATGGGAGAACTAGACTCCTTCATCCTTGCAGCAGGACGTAGCAACAATGGTCTCGATTGAAATAAGATACTCCATGTTGTTCATGACACCACAAATGGATCTAAGGACTTTCTTAGCATTTTTGCAAAGCGTCGCATAAGCCCCCATTATCCACGCCTCATGCATACTAGCAATGTTGGTCCATATAGTGGAAGAGAAGGTTCCTTAGTATAGATAAAGAAGATGGAGAGCTTCATCCACTTCCAATGAGGAAAATCTTTTCGGAGAGGAAGGCCTTAGATACACCTTTCGTTGCCATGGTATTCTACTGTAAAAGTAAAACACAAGAAAAATGGTTGAATTGTGTTAAACAAAATTTTTGCAACATTTTTTCAACACAAATTATATTGTTTAATAATTCCAATAAATGTTTTCAAATTTTTTATTATTATTTTTTTGGCAAAGATAGAATATGTTAATAAAACAATCCCAATTAGATGATTTGTTTGATGAATTAAAGTACAAGCAGTAAATAAAACAAGATATTTATATTGGTTTCGTGTTATAAATAAGACTAAGTCCAATTTTTTGTAACAACTAAGATTTAACTAACAGTGAAGATTACAAGTATTATTTGCTCCCAACCACTTATGGCTAACCTAGGGATATAGACTCTTCAAGCTAATACTACCACTAAGGGTAAATGTCTACAAAAAAGGGGTTTGTCTAACTAAGATAGCCTCATGATGAGTCATTATTTCCCCTATTTAATTGTCTTTGTGCACCTATTTTATTTAGTGAATTGTGCTTAATTGCCTATTAATATCCCATTTTTCATTATTTGGGCTTGATTATGCCAAAATCTGTTTTTATTATTAATTTGGAATTTCTTGAGCTTAATTTCATCATTATTATTTTCAGGGAAATTTTGGATGATTAATAGAGCTTGGAATTGTTTCTAGACTTGAAGAGGAGTTGTCACATCATATTTTTATTTTGTTTCATTTCTTGTAATTAGTTTTTCTTTTTATTTTGTATTTACTTTATTGGGCCAGAATTGTTTATAAGGCCATTTATCATATTTTTATAGGTTTTTGCCTAAGTGTTGGGCTGAATATTAGAGTGAGGGGCATTTTTGTCCATGAATTTCATTTAAGGGTTTTAGGGGTTTTGGAGAAGAGGAGGGATTATTCAATTCTGATAGATACGAATAGTGTAGAAACCTATTTTTATGGGGAGAGGTGCTACTCCATTTTTGGCACAAGTTGAATTACAGATTTTGTTCCTTCAATTACCGTTTGTCTTCTTCTCCTTTACTCTAATTCAATTGCAATTTCATTTGATTGTTCCATTCACTGTTTCACTCGTCTTCATTCTCTGCAATTTCGTTTCAGTTTATTTTGATTCAATTCATTAAGGTTTAATTTCGTTTTCATGGAAGGCTAATTAGTTAGGGATATTCTCTTGAATTGGGTTGTTTAAAAGCTTTGAGGTTTCTGTTCTGCAATGTTTATGTTTTGTCAATGCTTAATTCTTCACCAATTATTCAACTACTTAATTGCCCCAATTACTACACATGTTTAATGTTCAGTTCTTATGTAATTTGTGTCTCCATTCATGCTTAATGGATTGATTTATGAATTACTGGAATTGGGATAATTAGTGTATATGGATGCTTAATCCACATAAGGAGAACTTGTGATTAATTCACACTTAGTAAATTAATCTAAGTTTGATTAAGAGTCTAGCAATTTGAGCATAATTCCTTGTAACCTAGGATGAGTAATTTGCAACCTAATCAAGAGACCAATCCTATTTCAATTTGTTGTTTCAACTTGTTTTAATTGCCCTGTTTTACAATTCTGCATTTCACAACCAAACAAACCTCCCATTTTGTCCTGTCTTTGATGAAAACCCAATGATGGTCCTTGAGAGACGATCTAGGATTCATTCCCTAGTACTGCATTTAATTGCATTATTTTGATAGATTGCGACAGTCATATCACCTCAACACAAAGAAGAATATACAATGAAGAATGAAAAACTTTTATAAGAGATTTTTAAAAAATAGAAATTGATTTTCTTAGAGCAATCTACAACTTCAAATCTTTAGTCTTGAACCTTTATATAGATGAAAAGTTTGAAGTAATCATTACACTCAACAACTTCAACTTCTTCAATGTATCCGTTGAAAGCATGTTTAACGTTCTTATGCATTTAATGCAACTTTGTGAGTTGTCAAAATCATAGTAGAAATATTCTTTAGGGCAACAAGGATTAGGTAATGAAAAAAGGTTTTCTCCTTTTTGCATCAGATATTTGCGTCAGAAACATCATCTTTTGTTCTAATTTGACTTGATTTTTTTATAAAAGAGAAGTTGACTTCCCTATACTTATTTGAGTAATGAGCTATTTTATAAGACTTTACATAAAATACATTTCTATTGGTTAGAGTATGTTAAAGTGTAAATGATATATAAGACTGATACTTACATGTTTTTGAAGCTTCATCTACTAACTCATTAGTTTAAACAGAGCCATTGTTTGAAATGTATCATTCATCTGCCAACAATTGATTTGTTTAGTAGCTTCATTCATTCACTAGGCTCATTTGTCTTACAGGTAAAACTTCTATCTTAATAATAAATACTTATCAAAATTAACAGATGTAATTTGTCTTTAAACAAATTTGACTAAAAGATTTAGTGAAGGGTTTTTGCTTAATTGAGAGCAACCTCTATACAGATAAAGATTTACAATGAAAGATTACAAAATGTTTGGTGAGAGATTGAAAATTCAAACTTGAAGAGTTTGTGCTTGTGTAGAATGATCTTTGTATTCAATCTTTAACCACTGACCTTTATATGAATGACGAACTTGAAGTAGTCATCAGACTCAGCAATTTAAAATATTTATTCATTTATAGGAAGTGTGTTGTATGTTCATCTGCATTAAATGTTTTTATATGGATTATCTCATCAAAGTAGACAACTTTATACTTTGACAATTGAGAAATGCTAAAATTATTAACTATTTTTCTGCTACAAATTTTCTTATTAGAAAAGTCTCCTTTTGGTTTGATTTGGCTTATTTTTTTAAAACAAGATTAAATAGATCCATCGTACTTAAACTATACACACCAAATCAACCTATGTAAGATAAAGTGAATTAATAAATGTCTCATCATTTAAATATATCTGTTAGGACAAAACTTATCTTTTGTTCTTAAAAGTTTTTATCTTTTCAATTATTAATCTACTTTATTAAACTTTTCATTAGTTTGTTCCATGACACTCAATTGAAAAAAATTTCATTCTTCTGTTCATCAAATAAAAGTTACATATGATACATTAAAAAAAAATATAATTTTGATATATTATAAGATTAGTTATAATTATAAAATTAAAAATTATGATTTATCTGAGGGTTAATGTAAAATAATGAATGTACATTGTTTTCTTTCTTTGCTTAAATATTTTAATGTCTAGATTATTCAAAAGCAGGTTATATAATTTTTTATCTTTACTTAATTAAATTTGATTATTTTTTCATATTACATAACTATATAAATGAAATTAATCATAATTATATTTTAATTATTTTTAAAATTAATATGTATCATCTACTAATTAACACGTGCCTTACATAATCCACTCCAGTAACTAATTCAAAACATAACACTGCTTATAACCAAAAGATATATTTTTTCAATCAACTAAAAGAATGTAACTTAATTTATTAGCATAATCAAAATAAAAATATGATTTAATAAATTGATATATGAAAACCAATTTTTTTTTGTAAAATTACACTGAATATTTCTTTACTTTTTTACATTATTTTCATCGTATAAACGTAACGTATAAAAATTATTTGCTTAATATTTTTTAAACAATTAAAATATTTTATATAAGAATTAAATAATGTTAGAAATATTTATATAATTTCATAAAATTTGAGAAATTTTTTTATAATTTACTCCATTAACATTTAACAATATAATACTTAGACTAAATTATGTGTTAAACGAAGGTATACTAGAAATAATTTGGTCATAGAAGAAGCAACCGACTTTCTACTGTTCGTGTACACCGAGGAAGAATATCGTTGACTGAGTAAAATTCTTTTAATTTATTATTAGTAGGCTAACATGCATATACACAATTTTACTAATTAATTTGTGATCATATAGATTTGGTGCCACCAAAAGACTGTGCTACCCTCTTATATGCAATATAGCTAAGCTAGTTGGCAAACAATTGGAACCACCACTCACTATTATCCAATTCTCAGATTTCCACACACTTGCTTTTATGACCATCGTCTAAAGTTGGTGTTTTCGTGTCTTCAAGACTTTGTTGCCTTTTTCCTTTTCCTTCCCCTTATTCCATGGACACAGCTCAGTGGCCACAGGTATTACAAACCTACCTTTTCTTTCTTTCCATATAAGCATGAAGCTTCTTCTTGGGTTGTAATTTTCTAAGATTATTTGGAATATTTAGTTTTTATTTAGTAAGTTGTCTTTGATTATTACATTGTGAATTCTAATTGAAATTTTACTTCTTTTTTTTTTCCATAACTTCTCAGCTTCCAAGAGATGGTGTTCAGTTCAGCACCCCACAAAAAATTAATTTTTATTGCTGTCTTCTAAAGATCTATCACTCTTTCTTCTTCTTTTTTTTTTTTTTTAACTTTTAATTTCTGTTTTTGAAAGTACTTCACCTTTCTTCTTTTTTTCCTTTTTTTCCCCTTTCACCATTTGATAAAGAAATAAGTACCTAAAGAAAAGTTAACACAACTTTCTTTGTATTGTAAAGAATTTATGTTTCCCTGTCTTGTTTGTTTCCTTTCCCTCCTCCTCTCATGTTGCTTTCCCTTTCCCTTTAAGATTTTAAGTTCACTTAGTTATGGACTTTTAAATCTTCTCTCTTATTGTTTTTATTATTTCCAAATTTTGGACATATTATTATTTCAGGGTATTGGAGTGGTTAAACCTATGGAAGGTTCAAAGCCTCCTATTATGGAGAAAAGGGCAAGGCCACAAAAAGATCAAGCTTTGAACTGCCCAAGATGCATTTCAACAAACACTAAATTTTGCTACTACAACAACTATAGCCTCTCTCAACCAAGGTACTTTTGCAAAACTTGTAGAAGGTATTGGACTGAGGGAGGGTCCTTGAGAAATGTTCCAGTGGGTGGAGGCTCAAGGAAGAACAAAAGACCAACAACACCTTCAACTTCATCATCATCAACTAAAAAGTTTCATGATCTCACAACCCCACCAACAAATTTTCCTCACACTTCTTCTCAAAGTCCAAAGATCCATCAAGGCCAAGATCTTAACTTAGCTTATCCACCACTTGAGAACTACAATAGCATATCTAAATTCATTGAGGTTCCTTACAACACTGAAGTAGATCACAACAAAGGGATTACTTCATCAAGGAGTTTAAACACTTTCATTCCAATGTCAGTTTCAGATTCCAGCACAATGTATAATATCAACTCAACTGGGTTTCCCATGCAAGACTTTAAGGCTGGCCTTAACTTCAGTTTAGGGGGGTTTGAAAATGGTTATGGTGTTCAAGGGATTCAAGACGGTGAAGGAGGGGCAAGGACGATATTGTTTCCCGTGGAAGATTTGAAGTCACAGAAGGTCACAAAGAATATTGAATTTGGACCAAATAGAAGCCAAGGGTTTTCAACTTATTATTGGAATGGCATGCTGGATGGAGGTTCACAGTAGATATTTATTAGGCTTAATTACTCGTTGTGCATCTAATCTAATTTCAAGTACTTTCTCTTTTAATTTTTAATTTCTATAAAGGTAATCATTTTAATAGCTAAATTTGATGTTCTAACTTTTATTTATTATTATTATCGTGTCAAAATATGGATAACAACATTAAAAACATAATTTATGTATTTTGTATTACTTGGTATAAGTTTTACACAATTATTTAATCATTAATCAAGTTTTATATGATTTATAAGTATTTTATTATCAAAATCATCCTCTGTTATTGGTTAACTCTAATATTTTAGATTTCTAGCGCATAAATTTTTGTCATAGGTTTTTATTTATAATATTTAACATCGACACTTATATCTTGAAGGACAAAAAGAAAATTAAAATATATAGTGTAATAATTTAAAAATAAAAAATTCAAAAATAATATTTATAAAATTAAATGACTTAAATGAGTAAATCGAACCAATTTATTAATCAGAGAAGGAAAGAGATGAAACTGTTTCGTTGTTTTATAGTCCATGTTCTTTTATTTTCTTAATTTGGTGAGTGACTATTTGAAGTGATGATCGGATCGACTAACAAAATACATGGTTTTGGTTTACAATTTTCTTTGGTATTTACTTGATTCTACCTTATTTCATCTATAGCTTTCAGATTTTCAATCCGGATGAATGCGTATAAATATAGAAAAATATTTAATAAATAATTAACTGTATATTACGAAGAAAAATTGATACATGAATAATTGCCTAAAGTTTCCTTGATTTTTCTAGGATATTAGTGGTACCATAAGTCATAAGCTTGACCCATTTACCATTAATTTTTGGCTTTAATTCCCATGTAACAACAATTGGTCTAGGGCTTTTAATCAGGATCTTCGCTCACGGTTTGTTTCTACCACAGCAAGTGTTGCCTTAATAATAGCATTGTTCCTTGTTGTAACTTTTCTTGGTCCAAGAAGAATCTTCAGTCAGATATATAAGTCAGCAGTGCACAGTATTATTGGGTTTCAACTTTCAACTACTTTGGTTTTGCTACTAATTTATAGGCTAGTAACTATCCAAATTATTAATACGCCATACAAATAACAATATATTATAACAAAAACTTAGGTGTTTAAATTGTACGTTTTTGTTGATACAGCATTAATCCGTCTGAATAGGTACATAGGTTTTATATTTGTTTGAAATTTTACACGACCCTCTAGCCAATTAGAATCATTATAAATATAAATTTTTAATATAATTATAATAAAATAAAAAAATTATATATAATTAGCATTATTTTGAATGCGTAGTAAAATTTTACATCAGAAATCATGCTATATTTTTTCATATATACACTTTAATATTATGAAAACTGAAAATTTTTGATATTTAATCTTATTGATTTATTTGATTAAAATTGTCTTTATTAATTATGTATATGTAGTCCTTATAAAATTAATATAAAACAAAATAATATATTTTTATGATAATTATATTGTTACAATAAACTTATAATTCAAATTTTAAATGTTATGGATTAGTATAGATAAATAATTGAAACATAATTATATAGGTATTTAATTAGTCAGTGTTAATCCGTGAAAGTTAAAACGGGTTTGATTGATGATTGTCAAATCCTTTTACAACAAAAATGGTCTCTCTATGTTTTTCTTTCTCTTTTTTAATGCTCGCCAATTGGGGGTCAGAGTAGTCGGAATATTATTCATCAGTGCCGACTTGATTTATCAGATTCCTGCATTCATCAAGGAGTCTTAAGATTTCAAGAACCAACAAACTCTCCATAAACTCCTCCATCTTTTTCTAGTAAATAAGGGAAAAAATGATAATTTTGTAATTTAAATATAAGTAAAATTCAATTAATTCAATCAATTTAATATTTATATATTAAAAATATATTTAGATAAATTTAATTTTTTAATATACACACAATCTTCAATAACTATAATCTTGTGCAAGTTTACACATAAGTAACAACTATTCCTTGATAACTTTCATAAGTACATATAATCTTATGCAAGCTTATCGAATTGCAATTATAATATCATGACTGATTTGATTAACTTAATTTCTTATAAAAGTTATTAAAAGGTTAACTTAATCAAATTTTGCATTAGTTTAATAGTTGCTAGAATGTTTCTTCTTTTCTTAGGAATATTATACATAAACCGTTGAGATAATTAGATTTTGATTGAAATTAATGGTTTCCATGCCTTTGATGACCTCACAAAAATGGTCCCTCTATTTCTAGATTGAAAGTTCACTTAGCCAGATTTTGCTCTACATGCGTAGGCTATTATTTCACTCACTATCGCCCCACATGGGTTTCTTTTCCTTTTCTTATACTGTAAGGCAAAGAAGGTGAGGCTTGACTCTCTAGTCTCCACTTTTTCCACCATTGGGGTCCCACAAACATTCCTCTTGGTAACCGTGTAAGAATAATATCCTCCACTCTGCGAATCCTCCCTCGTGTCTAGATATATGATCTTATTCTGTTTATAACAATAAATAATAATCGTCAAATATTGAAAAATATTAATCGGTAGTGCCTGCGCTTGTTACCTGTTAGGTATGAAATTACATAGGTCATGGATCTAACCCGTGTTATGAATTATATAAAACCAAGCTCTACATATTCGAATCATGGTGGTTGTCCATTAATTTGAAGTTTCTTTTTTATTTTTTCTTTCTCCCGAGGCCTGAAGATTTAATTAATCAACATGAATCGACCGTACAAATAACTTCTTTCAGACTAGATAATGAAGGAGAAAAATAAATTTTAAGGAAAGGGTACATTATAAAACATAAAAAAAATGTTTGAAAAATAGAAAAGAAGATTTTTTGATTAAATAAATAAAACAAAAGAGCAGCGGGAACCCAAAATAAGGTAAAAATTTATATTAATTCAATCCGATAGAGTTACAAATAGTATTTTCAAAATTCTAGAAGGATTTCTGTTAATTAAACTCGTTACAAGTATTTCTGTCTCAACCTAAATATTTAAATCACTTTTGACTTAACCCACCTAAACTTATAATAAGGTATACTACTTTAAAGTAATGTTTAAGTGTTTGTTAGATCATTCTTAGTAAGAGAATATACAAGATAAGTTCATAGTATAGGAGTACAAAGCTTTGTTAAGTAAGAACAAGAATATTTAATATGAAATCAAATGTTTTATTCAATGAATAAGAATTCTTGAAAGTTGTTTTTGAGTCTCCTTCTTTTTATTTTCTTATTTCGTGTATTAATTTTCTTCTAAATTTAATTTTTTTTTTAATTTTAATTTTATTTTTAAAAATTTGTTATACACAACTTATTAATTACATAATAATTTTTTTAAGATTAAAATAAATTTAGGAGAGATTAAAATTTATTATTAATATATATATATATAAATTTATTATTGGTTTATATATATAAAAATTTATTATTAATATAAATATATATAAAGTTATATATATTAATATTAAATTTATTACTAATATATAATAATTATTATTAATATATATATATATATAAATTTTATTATTAATATGTATATATAATTTATATATATTAATATTAAATTTATTGGTAATATATATTATTAATAAATATATATATATATATATATATAAATTTATTATTGATTTATATATATATAAATTTATTATTAATATAAATATATATAAATTTATATATATTAATATTAAATTTATTACTAATATATATATAATTATTATTAATATATATATATTATTAATATGTATATATGATTTATATATATTAATATTCAATTTATTACTAATATATATTATTAATAAATATATATATATATATATATATATATAAATTTATTGTTTATATATAATCATTATTAATATATATATATAATTATTATTAATATATATATATATATATATATATTAAATATATATTAAAAAAAAATGGGGGGAGGCAGTTGCCCCCGGAGCCCAACGTGGCTCCGCTCTTTTATATATATATATATATATATATATATATATATATATATATATATATGAGAAAATTTAGAGTTGTACATGAGCATAAACTTAAAAAAAAGTCTTTGACTAATGACATTATATTTTCCTTTAGTTTCCTTTTTTGTTTTACTTTATTTTAAACGATAAGTTCTATGACCTTGTTTTAGAAAAATGTCTAAGTGTTTTTTTAAATGTTAACATTGAATGTACAAATACAATAAATGTGTTAGCTTATGAGTATAAAAAAACAAAACTTAGAGAAGTTATCAGCAAGAGACAATGTATAAATGTATATACATTTCAAATAAAAATTCACTTTCTCTTGAACACTAGATGAAAGTTGGTACACTTGTATTGTTCGGATGAACTTCAATTTTCAGAGTGCATGTGTCAGATATTATCTTTAGATAAAACATGTTTATTTTAACTTTGGATGATGCAAATTTATTTATCCTTTCTAAACCATAATTGATTAATTATTGATTGTTCTTGCGATAAGCATATTCTTTTGACAATTGTGTTTAGGTGATGAAAAGTTATATTTTTGTTTACGTAAAACAACATATTCAATCATAATCTATAACTTTTGTTATTATTAAAATCTTTTAATCCTTTTTAAAAATTGAGCGGTAAAACATGATGTCATATATTTCAACACATAATAATATATGTACATGTAAGTTTAATATACATAATAAGAGAGAGTTTTTTTAGGTTAATATATATATATATATATATATATATATATATATATATATTATAAGTAATAAGTTAGAATATGTCAATAGTTATTAATAAAATCACATGAACACTAGACCGAGAGGTCTAAGACCGAATGGTTAATATAAATTACATAAATGTGATTTAGGTTAAAAATGAAACACAAAACATTTAATTAGTAGATTTCTTTAAAAAAAAATGGTGAATTAAGTAATCTAGATATAGAATGAATGATAACAAGTCTTATAATATAAAATTATAAATATGTGACAAAGAATTTAAGGTAAATCCTTATTCTAAAATCTCTTATACTCTAAATGTTAACTTAAGTATTGAAGTACATTTCTTAAATATTTCCCTTATGAACTGAAGACCCAAAAATCAGGCCTTAAAGAGAAGAGTAGTGCTCTTTATGAACATTAATAAATTGTAATTTTATAAAAAATCATAATTATAATTTATTAATTTATTTTTCTTAAAAAATGGGAAATTTAGTTTTTAAAACAATGAAGCACCTACTTTTAACGTTGTGGAATATCTCACTTGTTTTCCTACGGGCAAGGAATTGATCTGTTCCTTATAACCAAAATATGAAATATTGATATGCGCACGTAAGCACGGGAACAAAACCTAATGGACGATCATTTTCACATTTGGATTTCAACGTACGTAAAAGGTTCGGAACATAAATCACGGAGAGGGTACGTAATTATTCACATAATTGCGTGACCATACGTGTGTGCAAGCTGTTTATCATTTATTTTTGTATCGGAATCATGACAAACAATTTACACCATTCGGATTGGCTTTCGGTAATCTGTTTGGCTATATTTGGAACTATTTTCAAGATATTAATGTACAACGAAAAATGGGTTAGGCATTTGCTTTACAGGGGAAGAGACTTATTATATATATATATATATATATATATAAAATAAGTGAGACTTATTATATATATATATATATATATATATATATATATATATAAAAAAAATAAGTGAGGCACAAATTTCATTTTACAAGTCAATTTTATGGAGTTGATTTAAATTTTTATATATATATATATATATAAATGAGACAAACCTCACTTTACAAATCAATTTTGTAGAGATATATCCTCGTATACAAAAATGTTACTTAATACTCCTTCATTTCATAGAGTACGAAGCAATTTATTTTTAAGGCAATTAATTATATTTCTTCCAAACCGTCAAAATTTTCTATGGTAAAATTGCCAACAAATTATTATAATGTTCTAAATTTTACCATTCTCTTAAATATTTACGGTTTGTTTTATGGAAATTTTACTCTCTCTCGTTCTATTACGAGTATAATAAACTTATATTAATTTCACAAAATCAATTTCCTACAAAGTTTATTATTATTCAAAATCCTATTGTAAAAGGGAAAAGGCGTTCAATGATATAAAACAATTATCTCATTTTTTATTTATTCACTTAAAAATAAAAATAAATTAAAAAATCTCATTTCATTAATAAACTGACTTATTTTAATCACAAATATTTAGTTGAATAAAAATTTTCATAAATATGAAAAATTGGTAACATAAAATACTAAATCATTAAAGTTGATGACCTAAAACGCAATTAACCTTTTTTAAAATCATATATTCTGTATTAACATGTTGATATATTGATGAAGTTCAACTCTTATTAAAAGGGGCATTTATTTTAAAATTGACAAAGACGTTAATTAGAGTTAATATTATCACTAAATTGATTAGATTCAATTAGTTACAATTTACGGTGTGCATAAATTTAAAATAATTAGGATAAGAGTAAAATTTATTAAAATTTATTATAATTATATTTTATTGTCATCGTTACTTATCCTACCAGAGTTAGATAATTTTTCTTACGGGGTCTTATAGAAGAAAAAATAAAATGTTCACGTATTTAACATATACAAAATTTAATATATTTTTCTACAAGTAAAATAAATATGTAATCGTGTTGAGAAAAAAAAATACTAACCAAGTGTGATTTGAATACAAATATTCAATGGTCAATAACATAAAAATATATGACAAAATTAGATTAATAAGTATAAAACTATTGTTGAAAAAGAAAAGAAAAATACAATATAAAATAAATTATTTAAATCTTATAGTTCTTTCCAGATTCGATTAGAACATGGTATGAGGGTTATTATTTAAATCTTATAGTTCTTTCCAGATTCGATTAGAACATAGTATGAGGGTTACAGTAATGAGTCTCGAGATAATGATGGATGAATGGAGTGAGAGATCAATATCTTCTAGAAGGCCAGCTCTTTTGAGTGGGGGAGGTACTTATAAAGGTATTCTAACAGTTAGTCAGTATGTGAGTTAAGGATTAGATTCAATATATTCCATATTAAACATGTGCGTGTATATTTATTTACAAGCTGAGGGATTTGACGATGGGACTTAATTCTGCTCTCATAGTGATTCAGATGATAAAGATATAAATTTGTCACATGTTCTACTAATGACTCGCTTGTGTGTCGGACGTGACACGATGTAACTAAATAGGTCTCGTACAATACTCTTATACATACAAAATATACTTGGAAAGTAAAAGAATAGAATATTGGATATAAATAAACCACTGAATATAATAAACACACGTAATAAAAAATGTAAATTATGGAAACAATTTAAGTTTTTCTTACCACAAAAGTAGCATTACTGGTGAGAAGTTCCGACGTGTAAGCTATTCCTTAGAGTGTTGAGAAAAGGGTCTCTACTAGGCGGTAGGAACAATACGAGGATACTTTATCTGCTAAAGTTAGACATGTGTAAATGTAGGCACGAGAGTATGAATCAATGTTTATTTACTTGGGGAGAGCATCTCTTTATATATGCAAATAAAAAATTTAATATATTCTATTGATTTTTATCCCTTAATTGAGTTTTGAGCCCAAGCCATTCGGTTAGATTACAAATCTAGATTTTATCTGGATATTATAAAATGTTAATTTTAAAATCAAATATTATAATTTTACAATATTACCATAAAGATCAGAGGGAGTCATACTACGTATACATAGTAGATGTACATAGTATGATGAGAAATTTTTTAGTATGGTGACCATAGTCACCTTCGACCCCTAATTATCTATCGTCATCCTAATTTATATCACTTGTTTGGATTCAATCAAAATTTCACTTTTACATAAGAAAGACCTTAGAAGATTTTGTTATTGTAGAAGAATTTGTAATAATGTAGACTTTGAATTAAGGAAGAATTTGTTATGTATTTTGTTAATTCATAGTCCTACATCGGCAGAGTTCAGAAAGAGAGAGAAGCAGAACACTTATATAATAGAGAGTGATATATGTTATTCACTCGCACCACACCTTAGATCTATATAATGTTTGTATTTAGATTATAGGTAGTGTGTGACCATCGGTGTGTTTTTTCCACTAGTTTTGTGAGTAGAGCGTTTTGTGAGTTCTTTTGTATAAGGACCATTATTGTACTTTTTGATATTTTATAGTGGATATTTTTTTGAACTAGGTCCCGTGATTTTTGACCCTCTCCTTGGGGGTTTCCACGTTAAAATTTGTTGGTGTTCCTCTTTTGTATAATTTGTTGGTGTTTTTTCTTTTTCCCTAGAATTTTATACTGTCGCTTATTACAGTTATTTTATCTTCTCTCGGGGGAAAAGTTTTTTATTTTACATGCAGACTTTCAGAGTTTTGTGTGTAATTTTTCTCTGCGCCTTTCCCAACACCACCATCATCATAACCATCGTTACCATATAGCAGCTACCACTATCACTATTATTACTGACATTGTCATTGCCATTATCATCATCATTACCACCATTAGCACCACCATTATCATCACCATTGTCACTACTACTACAATCACACTTGTCACTATCACTCTACTATCTTTGTCATCATTATCTCCTCATTGTTATTTGTTAAAAGTATGTAGTTTGATTTTAGTCTCACATCATATAAACGATGAGAGAGGTTGCTCTTATGTCTCTATATAAACAACTTCTTGTAAAGCTTCCATGTGCACAACAAAGACAATATATATTGTGCACCCGTGGACGTAGACAATTTGTCGAATCACGTTAAATTCTTGAGTCTCTTCTTTCTCTCTTTCATATAGTCTTTTTTTATTTTATTTTATTATTGTTTTGTTCTTAACAATTGGTATCAGAACCAATATCTTAGTATGTTCTGTGGTTGCGAATTTTTCTGATCTTCCACATTAGAAAATATTTGGTTTGTCTCGGTTTGTCCTCAGGGTAGATAGGTAGTGGGAGCAAGAACAATGACATCGGAAGAAGTGTGTGTGAAGTCTTACCTTGTTTACCCAATAAGTGGTATCAGAGTCAATGGTTCGACTTGACAACTGGCTCAAACGAGTGATGTAATGATTGAAGTGGATCTAAGTGAAGGTCATGTGGATCTACTTTGTGGAGATCCCTTGTATCGAAACTCTTCCTAGCATGGATGGTTAGGCTGCATATCCCATTGATGTGAGCTATCAGAACGATGGTATAAGAACTAGGGCATATTGACGATAATGTGAAACTCAAGAATTTTTGCGGAGATGAAAGCCCTAATAGTTGTCATTGACAATAGGGGATGAGGTTTAATGGTCATTTGTTCAAGGGAAGAATGCAAACAATGGCATTGGAAAAAGAGAAACAGTGGAAGCTTTACTAGAGAGCAGAACAATGGCGAGAAACAGCGGGGTCTATACAGAAGACCCGTTAGTGGACAAGGTAGAAGACTCGTCAGTGGATAGGGCAGAAGACCCGTCAGTGGACGACACTAGGTGGTGACCACTAGGTGGTGAAGTAAATCAAACTCCAAGTGGGAGATTGTTAGGAGTATGTAGTTTGATTTTATTCCCACATAATATAAATGATGAAAGAGATTGCTCTTATGTTTCTAAAGCTTCTATGTGCACAACAAAGACAATATATATTGTGCTCTTGTGGACGTAGGTAATTTGCCGAACCACGTTAAATTCTTGAGTCTCTTCTTTCTCTCTTACCTATACTCTTATTTTATTTTATTTTTGCTTTGTTCTTAAAATTGTTTTCATCTTCATAACCACTACTATGATTTCCACCACCTTCATTGTTATTGTTGCCACCGGAACAACTACAACTGCCATTGTCACTATCACTACACCATATCCACCATCACTACAATTGTAACATCCCAATTTTGTTTGAAAATAAAATAAAATAAAATATTTTTAGTGGGTGGTTATGTCTCAGGTGAGTGGGTAAGTGGGTGAGTGAGTGATTATCATTTCTTCTCATTACAAAATCAATTTATATTTTCCTATTTTCTCTTTCCCATCACTAGGATACACCTTTCCTCATATCCCTGTGTTGCAAATTTTTTCCCAAAAGAATATCAAAGTTCCTAACTAGAGTGGAGGCTGAAACCCTACTTATTTCAATTTCTCCCTCGTGCATAGTTACCACAAATCCAAGTTAGGGTACTTCTCAATTTGATGATAATGAGTTCTTTCCTTCCTTTTTGCCTTTGTTTATTTAATGTGAATTGAATATTTTGAATTAGATTGTTTTCTTTCCCAAGTTGGGAAATCTCTTGCTTCAATTTCGTTACCGTCCATTTTTGGCTTGACTGACTTTACATCCTTTTTTTTCTTCTGTGTATTGTGTGAGAGTATTTTTGAATTGTATGTGAGCGTTTCTGGTTTGGGTTCATTGGTGTGTGGAAGGTAGATGAGATTTGGTCGTCCCAATAATGTAAGCAGTGGTGTTATTGGAGACTTACAGGTTGAATTAATATCATTTATTAGTTGCATAAAAGAAAAAATAATAATAAGACACAACATGTGTTCTGATTAAGGTTTTAGTATGTCTTTAAAATTCTGGTTCAAAACTCAATCGAACTAATAACAACTCAATCGAACTAATAACAAATTTGATATTAAAATAAATGAGAGACACTCAAGAGGATGTAGGTACTTAATAAATTTTAATTAATCAACTTTAGTTGCAGACTTGCTTTTTCTTATTAAATATTAATTGGTTCTGATTCTGTTACTGATTATGGCAACTCACCATCATATTTTAATTACAATTATTTTTTTCTTATTAAAATTAAAGGTCGTCACATGTTAACACTTCGTCACAGCACATAAAACACCAATTACCTATATTATTATTTATTCACCTCAACTTTGTCTAGTGAGATGCATAATACTCAATATAAAAGAAAAAGTATATAAAAAAAAAAGCACCATTAATTGCATGCCAAGACCGAGGATTCGATTAAAGATTCAATTTAAATAAAAGAAAGGGAGAATGAAATTGAAACAAGTGGTTTTATATTTTAACTATTAAATTTTCTAAAAAAAGAACATTCGTCATTGACGGTGGGTAAAGTTACTATTAACTCGAGGTATATGTACAGAGTTTTAATAATGTCGCGTGATATATATATATATATATATATATATATATATATATATATATATATATATATATATATATATATATATATATATTTAGAAAGTAAATTAATTAAATAAAAATTAATTTTTTTTTGTTTTTTAAATTAGAATTAAGTATTAGAATTAAAATTATTTATTTAACTCATAGTTAATATTTAATAATTTATTTCTTTTTTAATTAGTAGATTATGTTGTTTATATTAATTTTAGATTGTGTTATTTATTAATAATTATTCTTTTTTTTAATGTCTTAATTCCCGGTCTTAATATTCCAATTTTAATTATATGATGTCAAATTTTACTTAATTTAATGTTGTTATCTTGTTTAATTATTTATTTCTATATGTAATTTCTGGTCTGCGATTTATATTGTCATAGTTTGAGTGTTCTATGTTGTTTTTTTCATGTTGCATTTAATTTCCACATGTTTATTTTGGTTCAATTTTATTATCGTGTTAAATGTTGTGTTATGGTGAAATAGTTGATGTGGGTTGAAAGATTGATTTTGTGGGACATATTGCATCAATAAATTACTTAGCTTTATGATAATCGGTTTTTAATTGTTTGAAAGTGAGAAGGATGGATACCTGCTGTGGTTGAGAAGTAGTGAGGTTACCTCTGGTGGACATTTTTGTGAGGCATGACTTTTTTGAGAAAATGACGATGATTATCATGAATACTAAGTGAAACGAAAATATTTTCCAAAAGTGAGGATGAATGGAACCAGGACAGTTGGTCCTTGACGGGTCGATGTAATAGCCTAGGACTTGGAGAGATGCAAACCCATGGTGATTTGAGATGAAACGTCCATGGACTTGTAAGGAAATGCCCTAATCTTCATTCACCAAGCATCATCAACACCAAAACAACAGAATAACTTAAGGTATAACAATGATAGTTCACAGTCAACACAAAAGGGTGAAGAAAGAAATAAAAAATGGAGAATATAGAAGATGGAAAGTGTCATGATTGAATCAATAAGCTCTTAAGCGATGAATCACCACTAATGATCAATGTCTTTGGGTAAGATTCAAGGTCTCTAATGGAAACCCTAGGAGAGCACTCACTCATTTCAAAGAGAAAAATCTCTATTTCATCAAAGTTGACTAAAAGTGTCTACAATAGAAATGTTGATCAATTTAATGAAAGTGTGATAGGCCTAAGGTTAGAAATCTGAATTGTTCTCCAACCTATGATGAAATGAGTGATCAATGATGAGATGAGAGACACCCTAGGCTAAACACACTTTACAATTACAAGGTCCAAATTCAAGTCTTAAAACAAATACATAACTGAAAGAAACTAATAGGCCTAAACACTTAAGTAATTTGTTGGAAAATCCTGGCAACATACAAATATTAACTTCAAGCTCATTTTCCTCCTAGATGAAATCTGAACTGGGCTTTGGTGTTATCATAGCTTTTGTAGCCCTTTAAGTCTTCTTTAAAACGACACCAAGAGAAACTTAATCAGAGTTCTGTAACTTAAGTTATGTTTGAAATACTAAACTTGGTCAGACACCCAAAATAGTAACGAATTTCAAGCCCAACTTAAAATGTCTTGGCAAAAAATCCCTCGTCACTAAATAGGTCCAAGACTTCTTAAACAAGTCTGAAACTAATTACAAACTAATAAGAAAATTACAAGGCTTAATTATCCCAAGCCTTGAATCTTGAAGAGTTGACTGTTGACTTTGACTTGTTGACCATTGATTTTGACTTTTGGTCAACTCTTCTTCAACTTGAACTTTGATCCTCTTTTGCATGGCTCTTGTAATCCTCATTGTTGGAGATGGTCCTCCATCAAACCTCCCTTCTTGAGGCGAACTTGTCCCCAAGTTTCTTCCATGCTCACCTACAACATAAGTACTCAAGTCACTAACATTAAAAGAATTACTTCCTATATAGTCACTAGGAAACTCAAGTTTATAAGTATTGGAACCAAGTTTCTCAAGAATTTTAAATGGACTATCCCCTCTTGAGAGTAACTTAGATTTCCTAAGATTAGGAAACCTCTCATTCCTTAAATTCAACCACACCAAATCACTGACATTTAATTGAACAACCTTTCTCTTCTTGTTGATGTATTCGACCACCCTTGCATTTTTATTCTCAATTTGCTCCTTAACCTTAGCATGTAAGGCCTTCACTCTCTCGGCCTTAGCTACACCTTCATCATTAATCACAAACTCAAAAGGTAAAGGAGTTAGATCAAGTGGAGTAAGAGGATTAAAACCATAAAAAATTTCAAAAGGAGAGTGAAGTATGGTAGAATTAACAACTCTATTGTAAGTAAGTTCAATGTGTGACAAACACTCTTTCCATGGTTTAATGTTTCCACTTACAAAACATCTCAAAAGTTGGCCGAAAGTTCTATTCACCACTTTGGTTTGCGCATCCATTTGAGGGTGGCAAGTGGTGGAGGAAATAAGCTTTGTGCCAAGCTTACTCTAGAGTCTTCTCCAAAAGTGACTTAGGAACTTAGAGTCCCTATCACTCACAATAGACTTGGGCATGCCATGGAGCCTCACAACCTCTCTAAAGAACAAATCGGCTACGTGTGTTGCATACTTTGTGGCATGCAATGAAGTGTGCCATCATAGAAAATCTACAAACAAACACAAAGATAACATTCATACCCCTCTTAGTTCTAGGAAGTCCTAAAACAAAATCCATAGAGATATCAATCCAAGGAGAGGTAGGAATAGGCAAAGGAGAATATAACCCATGATTCGTTGACTTAGACTTGGCTTTGTGGCATGTGATACATTTATATACAGTTCAATTTACAAGACTCTTCTTGTTAGGCCAATAAAAATGCTCACTCAAAGTAGCCAAAGTCTTATCAATGCCAAAATAGCTCATAATTCCACCTTCATGTGCCTCACATGCTAACAACTCCCTTAAGAAACTCTAAGGCACACACAAGCATTTACCCTTGAAAAGGTATCCATATTGCCTAAAGAATTCCTTATTAACATATAAGTTCCATACTTGGCCGAAATCCTCATCATACACTAATAACTCAAAAAAGTGAGATATTTTGATACTTTTTTTACTATAGAAATTGGCCATTAAACACTCTTAAGCAAGTTAAAACAACCACTAAATGCTCTAAATCATAATATTTTGTGTTAAGAATTGTTGATGGTTTGTTTAAGTGTTTCAGGGTTAAAAATAGCCAAAAACAGGAGAAAACGTGCTAAGGAATACATTTCTTGCGAGTTGGGACTTAACATGCACGAATTGGAGCACTAGTGAAGAATCAGTGCTCTCTGTAACCTTAACTCAAGCGACGTGCTATTCAGCTCGCGCAAGTTGGACTAAATTAAAGACCATGTTTTCCCTCTGGAACCTCAACTCGTGCAAATTACGAATAAGCTCACGCATGTTGGGTTCACAAAAAGCCCAAGTCCACTAAAAAAGCTATATAATTACAAGTTACTACTAGCAAAAGGTCATCTTTTCTTGACCTAATTTTCTAATGCAAACCCATGATGATTAATTAGGGAACCTCCACGGATTAGCTAAGTGTTGCACCAATTGGTGAATCTAGCTAGAGTTGCTTCCTTGTCCTTTTGGTAATCCGCTCTTAGTAGTGTGATTTCAAGATCCTTGTAAAACTCTTGCACACTCCTTCCCCCTTGAGTCAATCTTTGGAGTTTGACATGTAAATCCCTTGTGTAGGAGGGAGGCACAAATCTCCTTTTCATAGCATTTTTCAATTGAGTCTAAGAAATAATGTGATCTCTCCTTCCCTTCTCGGCATCCACAAGGACTTGGTTCCACCAAACAAAAGCATAGCCTTCAAACTCCATAATGGCCAAGTTGGGTCTCTTCTCTTCACTCAAGCTAGGGTAACAAGAGAACACTTGATCTACTTTCATCACCCAATCTAGATAGGTTTCGGCATCACCATCTCCAAGGAATTTAGGTAGGTTTATTTTGGTGTTTCCCTCCCATGCTCTAGGCTCATCATCCCCAAAGGTTCTTCTAGGTGTGTGAGGTTGTTTGCTATGGTGAGTGTTTCTCCTTCCCCTCCTTTCATTCCCAAAGGCTCTAAAGGCTTCATCCTCCTCATAGTTACTTCCCCAATCACTTTTCCTAGGTGTGGTATAGTCTCCTCTAGGACCTCCCCTCTAACTACCACTTCCTCTATGACTTCCTCTCCTATTTCTAGGCCCTTCATTCTCTTCTCCCTCTCGGTTTCCCCTAGGTCCAGCACCTCCGTCATGGTGATTCCCACGGTTCCCACTAGTTTCACCAAGGATCCTCTTCTCAAGTTCCTTCCTTATCCTCATTTCCTCCTTAAGTCTCCTTTCTTGCTCAAACCTCTCATCCAAGCTAGCATTAAGCATGGACTTCATCAAATCCACAATCTTCTTAGACAAGTGAGAGATCATTTCCTACACTAGGAGGACTTTCCATGGCTGCACAAGAAAAGGTTAGATAACAAATATAAGTATAATAAAGATCCTTGCCACTGTCTAAGTGTTTCACTCTTTTAGGCACTTGTGTATCACTCTTTTAGGCACTTGTGTATCACTCTTTTAGGCACTTGTGTATCACTCTTTAGAAGGCTTTTTCTCTAATATGTCTCTCTTGCCTTTTTCCTCTCAAGTCTCACTTAAAGTTTCTAATTGAACCTACATCAATTACCTAGGATTATATCCTTGTGAAAGAGGCACAATTACAACGTTTGACTTAAGAATTCCAAGGAAAACACACTCTATGACAAAACCAAGGATTCCAAGTAAATGACAATCAATAAAAGGCATAAAATAGAAGTGAACAAGCTACTCAAATCAAGGAATGGATGTGATATGACATAGGCATAAAACTGGACGGCAAGAGGTTCAAAGCTTGCTGGTTCAATCACTAAGCAAGACAATTTAACAAGGCACACAAAACTTAAGGTAGCTTAGTGACTAATTTTGAGACCGATTTTAGTAAGGAATTTAAGCAAGTAATTTGTGAAGCAAGTAATCAATTCAAGTGAAGTAAAAATGTCAATTACAGCCACAAAAACATCAAGGTACTGCACTTCAAATTCCAGCAAAAGAAATTGAGGTCAAACAAGCTAAATTCAATGCACACCCTAGGTCCAACTTTCAAGTTCTAGTAGTTTCACTAAGACTAGTTTGTGTGCAATGCTTTAGGCTCTAAAATTATGTCTCTCTCAATTTTCTTTTTTTTTTTCCTTTGTTTCTTTTTTTCAAATATATGTGGCAAGTATTTTTCTCAAATTTTCCAGCCACAACTTCTTTAACCAGTTATAATACACTATTTTTCTACTAAGGCTTTTGTTTTGAATTTTCTCACTTTTCTTCTTCTTTCTTTTCTTAATAAACTTGTTTTGCTTTTCTTTTTCTCTTTTCACTTATTTTAGCTACTGTACCGAGACTATATGATCACCTAAATACATGCACTCAAAGTTACACTACTAAAAATAATGCTAGCATCATAGAATAAGCTAATTTGGACTAGTTTGGGCACTAAACTAGCAAATTATGATGTGTAAATCTCAATTTAATTTTTGGAACTTCAAACCACAAGATTAGAGGCGTATTAGGTGCAGCAAAAACAGAACCAAAACAGAGGATACATGCTTCAACACGACACACAAGAAATTTGACTCAAATTAGCACTAGATTCACGGATTAGAACCTAATTGAACAAGTATCTTCAAATTTGAGTATGAACACTAGGTCAAATTCAAATGCACCGAACAAATGGAAGATTAATATGAGATTTTCCAGATTTGAACTCAAACAAGAACATATAGCATGAATCAAGTAATAGCAACATGGATCAAGTCATGAACAAGATGAATTGAAGCAATTTCACCGAACAAATTTTTCCTAACTTTAAAATTGACAAAACAAATAGACAATTAAGGAAATCTAAAGATGAATCCTAAACACACTAAAAGAATTAAAAGAAGAACAAAAAAATTCAACTAAGGACCGAAATGAATTACTAACCAAAAGAGTAGAGATTCCAATCTTGAAGAAGAACTAGCTCTAGATACCACTTGATATGAGCTTGCTTGAGAAGAAGCTCAAAGTTCATCTTCAATTGGAAGCTCCACGGAAGTGCATCAATGGCGGAAGCTAACATGACTCTTGACTCAAGGACTTAGAAGAAATAAGAAAATGGAAGAGGTTTAGAAGATGGAGGCGCCATGCATATGCAATAAGCCAAATGTAGAATCGCCACAAGGATTAGCATCCATTGATAAGATCCAAGGTTCTAAGAGAAACCTCAAGAGAGAACAATCTCTATGAAAATAGATCTTGCTATATTTCAATTCTCAAATTTGATAAAAAGTCCTTCACATTTCGAATGTCACCTATTTATACTAGCTAAGGTGGTGGCAAAGGTAAATCAAGGTTTTAAATTAAGATGGAAGCTTAGTCCTTGGATGAAGATGCTAATCAACGTTCCTCAAAGGTCCAAGAAGCCAAGGCACAAATCATCACTCTTCACCCTAGGATTAAGTCTTAATCTAGAGGCCTTAATTCACTTAAGAGAGGCATGACACTTGTGACTCAAGTTTGAATTTCCACCACTTGATGGAATCTAGATCACAAGGTTGAAATTCACTCTTGAAAGGCATGACACATGTGACTCAAGTTTGAATTTCTACCACTTGATGAGATCTTGATCACAAGGTTTAAATTCACTCTTGAGTTGGTGTATAAGGCATGCATTTTCGGATTCAAACTCCTCCCTTGGATGGAGATCCAATCTAAGGGCTAGAATTTGAATTTCGGATTCACTCTTGAGATTCATTTAAATTTCCACCACTTGATTAGGCTATAATCAAAGGTGTAAATTTAAGTCAAGTTTATAAATGTTGACTCTCATCTAAGAAGGTATTCTAGCCTTTGGATTAGCTTCTAATCCAAGGTATAGAATTCAATCTTAATTAATCCATGATCATCATAAGCTTAGATGAGTTTTGAGCCTCTTGATCTAATTTAGTCTAGATCCTTCTTGAATTGATCAAGTGAGGGGTGCCTAGCATCACTTGATCAATCCATCAAGGATCAAATGGCTAGGGAGCCTCACGGTCATCACACTAGGCCATATAACTTAGGCAAATTCTCATTGTAAGACTCACTTTTGAATATTGAATGAAATAGAATTTCTAAGACTTGTGTCTTGAGAAAAGGGAGTGCTCTCCTAGGGTTTCTTCAAAGAACCTTGAATCTTAT
This sequence comes from Hylodesmum podocarpum, assembly GCA_026586105.1. NCBI lineage: Eukaryota > Viridiplantae > Streptophyta > Magnoliopsida > Fabales > Fabaceae > Hylodesmum > Hylodesmum podocarpum. The sequence continues at coordinate 6,949,458 of JALJEV010001430.1, read as the reverse complement.
CTTGGTCCATGACTCAAGTGGCGATTCCTCTACCTAACTTATTGATTCCATGAATCATGGCGCTACCACCTTCTAATTCTCCTTCAATTTTTGATTTCTTCTTCATTTGGTTCCAAACCGAAATACTAGCTTAAACACCGAGTCTTGACCGCAAGCTTCTCTTAATCTTGGGTGAGAATCACTTGGTGAATTGAAGATTGGGCATTCAAGGTGTTGAATCTGTGAAGCACACACCATAGCTTCATGGGTTTGCATCAATTGGGCATTTGGAGATGGTCCTCCATCAGACACACATCATGTACACTTAGCCGAAATAAAGATCATATTCATACAATTCCTTAATGTGATTAAAACTTAACATATTAGTTTCTAGCATGAAAATCAAAGAAAATCTCCTACTAAGTGCATCGACCACAATATTAATGCTACCATTTTTATACTTAATCACATTAGGAAAGGTTTTAAGAAATTATACCCATCTTGCATGTCTCTTACTTAGCTTAACTTGCCCCTTGATGTGCTTGAGAGCTTTATGATCTGTGTGCACCACAAATTCCTTAGGTAGAAGGTAGTGTTGCCACACTTAGAAAGCTCTCACAAGTGCATGCATCTCTTTGTCATAGGTGGAGTAGTTGAGTTGATCTCCTTTAAGATTCTCACTAAAGTAGGCAATTGGATTCATTTCTTGCATCAACACGAACCCCACACCTAAATTAGAAGGTCACACTCCAACTCAAAAGAACAAGCAAAGCAACGTTAGGTAAAGCAATAATAGGTGCATATATAAGCTTCTCTTTAAGTAGATTAAAAGTATTTTCTTGAGTTGGCCCCAAATAAAAGAAGAGTCCTTTTTCACAAGTTCATTAAGAGGTGAAGCAATAATGCTAAAATCCTTAACAAATCTTTTATAAAAACTCGCTAAACCATGAAAACTTCTTACTTTCCTAGCATTGGTGGGTCTCGGCAAATCTTGTATAGACTTCACCTTGCTTTCATCTACTTGTACACCTTGCTCACTCACCATAAAAATGAGAAAGATAACGTTGTTAGTGGCAAAGGTGCACTACTCCTTGTTGGCATACAACTTTTGCTCCCTAAGAACTTTCATCACAAGTCTCAAGTTTGTTAAATGATCCAAGAAAAATTTGCTACAAATGAGTATATCATCAAAATAAACCACTACAAACATTCCTAGAAAATCTCTCAACACATGATTCATTAATCTCACGAAAGTACTAGGTGCGTTAAAAAGTCCAAAAGGCATCACAAGCCATTCATATAATCCAAACATAGTCTTAAAAGTGATTTTCCATTCATCACCCTCTTTCATTCTATTTTGATGGTAACCACTCTTAAGATCAAGTTTGGAAAACAATTTGGACCCATGCAATTCATCCAACAAGTCATCTTGTCTAGGAATAAGATGCCTATACCTTATGATGATGTTGTTGATGGCCATATTGTTGGTCCGTATTAGAATCTAAAGGGGGGTGAATAGATTCTAGTTCCTGTTTTCGGCTCTTTTTGACAAATCTTGTTTCTATCTTCTTTAACAATCAATTTTAATTCTATCTTGATTTTACTAAGTTCAAAAGAGTTAACACTTAATTCAAAATAGAATACAGAGTTATACAATGGAAACCAAAGAAGATATTCAGAGTAGTATTTCAAATTTATCAATTCAACACAATCTGATTTAGAGGTATGATTCAAATGAATTCCAAGCACAACATAACATTCATTTGAATACAACATAAACGAAATAGAAATATGTAAGAGATAAGAAGAAGAAGATTGCACAAGAGTTTTTACACTGGTTCAGTCTTTCGCTTACATCTAGTCCCAATACAACAACTGTTGCTATTGGTGTTCCACCATAACAATGATCCCTTTGTGTTCTTTACATTCACTATGCATAAGCAACAAAAAATGAAATAAAAAACACTCAATACAATCTTGTTCTTTATCACAAAGAACCTTTCTTCCATGTTCTTGGTACCTCCAAGAATCAGCCTTGAGAACTCTTTCTCAATTCACAATACTCTATTCTAGAGAAACCTTTCTCTTAGAGTAATACAAATATCTAACAAATGAAAATACAAAGATCAGAAATAGAGTATGCCTGATTGTGCAAGTCTGATCAACTGAAAACTCTAAATCATTCATACATCATATACTCATCATCCTCTAAGAGCCATTCTGAAAAATCTTTTCAAATTTTTGATGAATTTCTTGGAGAAAAAGTAAGAACTCAAGTAGTTCTCTATTTGAAAATGTGTGTATGCTCCTTTTCATTTTTCAAAATTAAAAAGAATCTATGTAAAAAATTTTTTGTAAAGACTATTTAAAACAAAGCTCATGAAAGCAATTGAAGATGATTTTCTGATGTGGATAATTGATTGTTTCATGGTGGTAATCGATTACTCCAGTGAATTAAACTCTAACTTTAAGATTCAAGCTCGTGATAATCGATTACTTGGAGCTGGTAATTGCTTACTCGAGTAAGAATTGAATTCCCACATAAGCTTCAACTGTTGGTAATCGATTACTACACAATAGTAATCTATTACCTCAGTTTAATGCTCAAAAATACAAAACAAAGGTAATCTATTACTTCGGTTGGTATTTGATTACTTCAGTTTCTTTTTCTTTTCAAAAGGGAATCATTCAATTTCAAACTTAAGAGAAAATCAGTAAGTTAGATTATAAATCACCATGAATTCTAAAACTAAGCTTTCACATTCACAAAGCCTAAGCTAAAACATCTAATACAAGAACAATTCTATGTACACTTGTCTATGAAAACCAAAATTACAATTCAACATCAAAATCAGAACTATTTTAGAGACTAAGCTAAGCTCCTTCAAGCTTCAAGTCCAACCCCCTTTTTGGTTTTGATGTACCAAATCCGAGATGTGGTTTTCCTTGATTCTTAGGTGTGTGATGCTTTCTTGTAAAACCTGCAAGTTTAGTTTTCTATACAATATATTCCAATTCCAGTTTCTATTATCATGTATAATTTTCCATTTTGGAATAAAAGCGTAAGAAGTTCAATATCAAGTTATAACAGTTATACAACCCATGATAGAATTCAAATTACAGTCATCCAAAATTAAAAAAATTGTTCAACAAACCATGATCAAGCTAATAGCAAAATAAAGTCTAAGATACTAAAGATATAAGACTAACTACCAAATCATATTTCTCCCCCTAAGATATGCAATCCTATAAACTAAAACCACTTATCAACACTCCCCCTATTTGGTATATCAAACAAAAAAAGTGATAAAAGGGTTTAAGGAAAATATTAATCTTCTTGATTGAGGCGCTTCAAGATAGTCTCCATCATATCCTTCATATTTAGAAATAGGTTCTCTTGCGTCCTTTGCAAATCATCTATCCTCACGCTTCAATCTCATCTAGCCTATCAATGATGATTGACTCAAATCTTGATTTAGGGATATACTCCTCTGTTGCAGAATCTGAATCATCATCAATTGGGGGTTGTGCCTCTGCTGCTTCTTATGGTTGAGGAGGTGGCGCTTCATCTCTTGACACTCATCCTGCATCGGTTTTAACAAGCCTCATCATCTTAAAGGCTTTGTCTCCAATTACATGAATGTCCTTCACCAACTTTCTGTTCTCATCAGTTGTATCAACCTGAAAATATTCAATTAGTCGAGAAATAAACAAAGAGTATGGACATTTATACTCAAACAGTCTCCAAGTCTTAAGCATATTGTCCATGATGACATGTGCCTAATCAATCTGGACCCCGTTATTCAAAGCGGCCATCAATAACATATCCTCTTCACTGATCTGTGCATGATTTGCACCTCGGGCGGATAAAATCTAGCATACAGTGTAGTGTAGCAGCCTATCATCAGAATTTAAGCCACCAATATTGTAGGTAACTTTCTTCCCATGTTGTCTTCTGGATGCTTTCTCTGTTTCCCATCCTTTGGGATTCTTCAACAAACTCATATAAAAGGTGTCTTTCTAATGGTCAAACCCCTTCTCTTTAAGCTTGTCAGCATAAGGACGTATCCCTTCTCATCTGATACCAACAAACTGAAGAAAATGCTCAGAAGATAGCACCATAGAAACACCTTTTATTTCTGAACTCACCGTTCGTGTAGACATATAAGGATGAAGATTTGAGTAGAAAACTCGAACCAAGTTAGGGTAAATAAACCCTTTCAGCCCTACGAACTTTTCCAAATTTTGTTGCCTCAGATGTGACTGGAAGGTGAATCATTGGTCGTCAAGCCATCTTAGGTCCAGAATCTTTGGCGGGACAAGATCCTTGTTGGCGAAGTCTTCATGAAACCTCATCTCTTGAGACTTCGAGGTGAACCACCGAGTCACTAGGTTGTCCACGGGGGTAAGAGATGAGGGGTCCTTCCTCTTGGATGATTCTCCCTTCTTCTTCCTCTTTGGTGTTTCAACTTCCGCGGCCAAATTCCTTCCTACTCTTATCTTGATTCGTTTCCCTCTACCTTGTCCTTCCATGGATGAAAAAATAAAGAGTAGAGAAGTGTCTAGGGTTTTGGAGGAAAGAAAATCAGAAAGAAAGAGGCAATGCTTGTGACAATGAGAAGACCTAACTTCTGCAACACTTATATGAAAGAATAAAGCCCAAAATGTAGTCCAAGAACAAGGTAATTGATTCACCTTGATTATTAATCGATTAATCTGTGTTTATGTGCACAAAAATGAAGACAAGAGGCATTTACTCACAGAGGTAATCGATTACTCACAGAGGTAATCGATTACCCACACATGGTAATCGATTACTCTAGTGAGTAATCACAAAACTTTAAAATCTCAGTTCTGTGGTAATCGATTACTGCAACGTGGTAATCGATTACTCCATAGTTAAAACCTTTGAAAACATAAAACTTAAGCCTGGTAATCGATTAATTTGACATGATAATCGATTATCTATACCAGAAAACCTTGAAAATACTTGAATTTCATATATTTGAAGATAGCTTGATCATTTAATTTGGATAAGCAACTTAAATCATACCAGAACCATATTATGGAAGGGTTGATGTGAGGTGTTCTTCACTCAAAATACCAAGGTTTGTTCTCAACTTGTAGAATCTCTCCTTTGGTAATGCCTTAGGGAAGATGTCAAGTAGTTGATTCTCTGTGTCAATGAACTCAATGTTGCAATCACCTTTCTCCACATGATCATGAATGAAATGGTGTCGCACTTCTATATGTTTGGTTCTTGAGTGTAAAACTGGATTTTTCGTTATGCTTATGGCACTAGTGTTATCACACTTAAGGGGAATGTGGTCAAGCTGCAATCCAAAATCTGCTTGAGTCATAAGGATTGTGCACAACAACTCCCAGCAGCCAAATATTCAGCTTCAGCTGTTGAAAGCGCTACACAAGCTTGCTTCTTACTATGCCAATACACTAAGCATTCTCCAAACAAGTGACAAGTACCACTTTTGCTTTTTTTATCAGTTTTACTACCTGCAAAATCAGAATCATTAAAATCAACAAGAGAGGGTGAAGTTCTTTTTGGATACCATAAACCACAATTAACAGTTCCTTTAAGATACTTAAAGATTTTCTTTATAGTATACCAATGAGATTGTTTGGGTGAAGATTGAAATGTTACACACATACAAACTCCAAACATAATATCCAGACGACTTGTTGTTAGATACAACAAGGATCCTGGCACTCCTGTATACATTATTTGATCAACATCCTGACCAACTTCATCACTATCAAGATATGTGTTAGTAGAAATTGGAACATTTGAAATTTTTCAGTTTAACATATCATACTTCCTTAATAGTTCTTTTGTATACTTACCCTGATGAATGAAAATTCCATCCTTTAGTTGTTTGACCTATAATCCTAGGAAAAAGCTTAATTCTCTCATCATTGACATGTCAAACTCTTTCTGCATGCTTTGAACAAACTCTTCACAAAGCATTTGATTAGATGATCCAAATATGATATCATCAACATATACTTGAACTAGTAAAATGTAATCAGATTTACTATTAATAAAGAAAGTTTTATCTACATTACCTTTGTGGAAACCTTGTGATATAAGGAATTCACTTAAACCTTTCATCCACTGCCTTAGGGCTTGTTTCAACCCATATAAGAGTTTCTTAAGTCTGTAAACATGCTCTGGCAAAGTAGGATTGGCAAAACTTAGTGGTTGAGAGACAAAAACTTCTTCATTGATGTACCATTCAAGAAGGCACTCTTGACATCCATCTGAAAAAGTTTGAAATCATTAATGCATGCAAATGGAAGTAATAAACCAACAACTTCAAGCCTAGCCACTAGTGCAAAGGTCTCATCAAAATCAACATCCTCCTACTGATTATAGCCTTTTGCAACCAATCTAGCATTGTTCCTTACCACCAAACCTTCCTCATTCAGCTTATTTTTTAAAACCCATTTTGTGCCAATGATATTCATGTCTTTCTTGTAAGGGACAAGCTCCCAAACATCATTCCTCTTGAATTGGTTTAGTTCCTCTTGCATAGCTAAGATCCAGAACTCATTGTTCAATGCTTCCTCTACACAAGAAGGTTTAACCTGAGAAACAAAGGCATGGCAGTATCATCACAAAACAGATTATATGAAGACCTAGTAGACACTCCCTTCTGAATGTCTCCAAGTACATTGTCCAAGGATAAGTCCTTTGGGGTCCTCCATTCCTTTGGAATACTAGTTGCTATAGAAGGTAGATCCTATTATTGCTCACTTGTTCCAATGCTTCTCTCACCTATTTCATCATCATCATGCACAACACTTACCTTTTGGGGAATATTAGATTCATCAAATTGAACACGCACTGATTCTTCTATGCATAAGATCCTCTTATTAAAGACTCTATAGGCTTTACTTGTACTAGAATACCCAATGAAAATCGCCTCATCTACTTTGGCATCAAACTTACCAACCAGTTCCTTGCCATTTTTTAAAACAAAACATTTACATCCAAAAACTTTGAAATATGAATGTTTGGCTTTTTGCCTTTATGGAGTTCATATGGTGTTTTCTTTAAAAGGGGCCTTATCACTATCATGTTTAGAACATGACAAGTTGTATTCACCGTATCTGCCCAAAAATACTTAGGCATCCCTTGCTCATTCAGTGATAGAGAAAAAGTAAGAACTCAAGTAGTTCTCTGTTTGAAAATGTGTGTATGCTCCTTTTCATTTTTCAAAATAAAAAAAAAATCTGTGTAAAATTTTTTTTGTAAAGACTATTTAAAATAAGGCTCATGAAAGCAGTTGAAGATGATTTTTTGATGTGGATAATCGATTACTTCTTGGTGGTAATGATTACTCCAATGAATTAAACTCTAACTTGAAGATTCAAGTTCGTGGTAATCGATTACCTAGAGCTGGTAATCGATTACTCGAATAAGAATTGAATTCCCACATAAGCTTCAACTGTTGGTAATCAATTACCACGCAATAGTAATCTATTACCTCAGTTTAATGCTTAAAATTACAAAACAAAGGTAATCTATTACTTCGGTTGGTAATTGATTATTTCAGTTTCTTTTTCTTTTCAAAAGGGAATCATTCAATTTTAAACTTAGAGCAAATCACTAAGTTAGGTTTTAAATCACCATGAATTCTAAAACTATGCCTTCACATTCACAAAGCCTAAGCCAGAACATCTAATACAAAAAAAAAAAAAAAAATCTATGTACACTTGTCTTTGAAAACCAAAATTACAATTCAACATGAAAATCAAAACTATTTAAGAGACTAAGCTAAGCTCCTTCAAGCTTCAAGTCCAACACCTACAATTTGTGCACATCCTCCAAGTTTCCTCCTTCTTGGGCACCAAGATCACGGGTGAAGCACGAAGAGAAAGACTCTCCTTCACCCTAAACCTTGCTCATCAAGTCCTCCACTTGCCTTTGCATCTCATAAGTCTCTTGTGGGAAACTTCTATAAGTGGATCTATTGGGTGGAGGTGCTCCCGGAATGAGGTCTATTTGATGCACAATGCCTCTTAAAGGTGGCAAACCCTTAGGAATCTCTTTAGGAAGGACATCAACAAACTCCATCAATAGTGCATCAAGCTCCTCTTGTTTACCTACAAGATTAGTACTCAAAACAAATGGGTTAGACAAACAAAACAACATGGTTTTCCTAGCTAGGAATTCCTTCTTCAACTCATCCCTTTCAGTAAGTAAACTCTCCTTAGGATCTACCTTATAGGTGCTCTCAGTTTTCCTATGTTTAACTTTTTATTTCAACCTAGAATCACTAGGGCATGATTGGTAATTTCCTCACAACTCTCGGCCAAGGCTAGTTTCCTAGGTGGTTTGGTTTCTTTCTTCTTTTTCTTGGTGGAGCTCTCGGCCAAACTAGGTTTGGACCCTAAACTCTCATCCTTTTCAAGCTTTCTCTCACTTTCTCTTTTAAGTTTCATCTTTATTTGATCCTCACATACTTCCTTAGGAGTTAGAGGTTTTAAGGTGACCTTCTTTCCTACATGAGAGAAAACATTGTTGGACTTGAAGCTTAATGATGCTTGAAGATGCTCAACCTTTAGAGTTTTGCTTTTGATGTTTATGTAATCTTTTGTTTTCCTTAGATCAATTGTAATAAGCTTTCATTGTATTGATTGCTTAGAATAGGATTGTCCTTGTGATTGTTCTTGTGTGACAAGTCTTAGGTAAGTAAAGTCATTACTTGTGTTGAAGATTTAAATCATTCATTTCCTTCTCTGTTTTTAAGTAAAAACTTGAGGTAATAGATTACCAAAAAATGGCAATAGATTACCACATATTGGTAACAGACTGGAAATTTTTTATTTGTCTTTGTGGTAATTGATTACCACTCGGGTTAATCGATTACCAGAGGTTCACAACACTTGAAATAAAGTTTGCTTGCTGGGATAATCGATTATCAACAGTTGTAATCAATTACCACCATCAAAAATCAATTAGATTTCTCAAAATGGGTTTTTGTCTTGAACTATAAATAACCTCTCTTTCAAAATCTTTATAACATCTTTAAAAACACGAAAAGGATAAGTCTTACACTTTCATATCTTCTCTGAAACTGAGATTATGTTTTCTCCAAGAAATCCTTCAAAGAATTCAAAGATTTTCAAGAAAAGTTTTCAAAGGGCAATCTTTATTGAAGTATTGAATGGTTGGTTTTGTCTTGTGCTTCATATTGATCAGAACTTACACTTCCAGGTGTTTTCTAAACTAATCTTTATTGTTTGTTTCGTTTTGGGTTGATTATTCTAAGAGAGAGGTCTCTCTAGGAAAGAGTAAGGTGATTTGAGAAAGGTTTATTAAAGGATTGATTCTTGGAGGTGCCAAGATCAAGGTGAATTGTTCTTTGGGTTAAAGAACAGGGTGTTTGGGTGTTTTGATTTCGTTTTTATGTTGCTTGTGCAGAGTGAATGTAAAGAACATAAAAGGGATCATATAGTGAAATACCAATTGCAACAGTTGTTGAATTGGGACTGGATGTAAGCCGAAAGCCGAACCAGTATAAATTCTCTTGTGCACTCTTCTTCTCCCTTATGCTTTTATCTTTTGCTCATATACTCAATCGTAACTTGTTTAAACGCTGGTTTCATTCGGTAATTGACTCAGTAATCAATTAAAATTTCAAATAGTTAGATACTGATATTGATTTCTCTAAGTACATTGATTACTAACACATTTCTCTGATCTTTCTTTGGTGTTTCTGTTGTGTATCTTTGATATATCTTGTTCTAACGCTTATTTGTTTGTGGTTGATTAGTTAAACAATATTAGTTTTATGTGAAATAAAAAGAAAGTAGAAAAGACATTAATTTGGGCCAAACAGGAACTAGAATCTATTCACCCCTTCTAGATTCTCATAGGGACCAACAAACATAAGTGTTAGTAACACCATCATGAATAACATGTTTGTCAAATTGCCAAGGTCTACCTAACAAGAGATGAGTACCCTCCATAAGAACAACATCACAAAACATCATCCTTATATCTTCCTATGGAGAAATTAATAAGAACTTGTTTATTCACAACCAACTCACCCTTATCACTTAACCATTGTAACTTGTAAGGTTTAGGATGTGAAGACAATGTTAATCCTAACTTATTTACTAACCTAGTGCTAACTACATTAGTACAACTACCACTATCTAAAATAAGAGAGCATATCTTGCCTTTTACTAAGCATCTAGAGTGGAAAATGTTCTCGCTTTGAGAGTCATCCAACTCCTTGAGAGCATTCCCAAGCATTCTCCTAACCATTAGGAGGTCTCCATCCTCGGGTGCCTCATCCTCTTCATTTGTGTTCTCTCTTAATTCTTCACTTTCACTTGAAGAGGATTGGAAATCCTCACTAGTAATAGCTCCATCAACTCTCACAATCATGGATTTCTTGTTAGGACATTAAGAAGCAATATGACCATGACCCAAGCAATTAAAACATTTAATGGAACTAGGTTTAGAAGTTGAATTCTTTACCTCCTTACCCTTAGAAGTGTCTCGGTCAAGCTTCCCTTTTGAAGTAGAAGTGTACTCCTTCTTCCCTTTGTCCTTCCAAGATGCTTTGTAAGGTGTGGAACTCCTCATTCCAAGATGCTTTCTCCCTTATGACATCTTTCAATTGAGTCCATGAGGTGATTTGAGGCCTACTCCTAGCAAAGGCATCCACTAACACTTAGTTCCACCACACCAAGGCATAACCTTAAAACTCAAGGATAACAAGATTCAATTTATCCTCTTCTCTTAAGTATGTGTGGCAAGAATAGACTTGTTCCACCTTCATCACCCAATCAAGGTAACTCTCGACCCTTCCCTCTCCAAGAAATGGTAGAAGCTTAATCTTGGTGTTAACTCCACCTTGCCTTGATCCTCCACCTTGGGGAAAAGCACCAAAGCCACGACCATAAGTATGGGGTGATCTCCTTCCTCTAATTCTCCTCTCATCTTCATAGTCATGAAAAGCATAGTCTTCCTCAAAGTATCATTTTTTATCTTCTTCCTCCCTCAACCTTCTATTACTCTCCTCTCTAACCTCATTCACACACTCTTTGAGATTATGTTGCAAGTGTGTGAATCTCTCCATCATTGCATCCATCAACCACTTTGTTCTAGGAGACATGTCATTTCCAACACTTGGAGAGTTATCCATGGCTAAAAAAAGATGTTAGAAGCAATAAAAATATAAGAGAATAAATCCTTACCACTCACTAAGTATTTACACTCAACAACTCATGTATACACTTTTGAAGGCTTTTTTTTTTCTAAGATGTTCACTCTTGCCTTTTTACTCTCAAACTCTTTAGAGCTTTCTTAGCAAACCTCTATCAATTATCAAGGCCTATTTTTCCAAAGTGAAAAAGGAACAATCCAACACAAAGAGCTTAGGAAATTCAAAGGAAACAAATACTCAAGACAAAACCAATAGAAAGCCAAAGAAGACAAGCAATAAAAGGACACTCAATGGAGAAAATTAGGCTACTCAAAAGGAAGAGTTATATGTGACAAAGGCTATTCTAGCTACTGAAAATAAAATGAAGGAAAACTACACTTTAAAATTGGAAAGAATTTCAAGATTAAAAGACTCAAAGTTGGACACAAAGAGCAAGTACAAAGCTAGACAAGTTCCCAAGTTGTGAGCACTCAAACACACATGAAATGAAGTTAGAAAATTATGAAAACTTCCAATTGAGCTTAAGTACATATATAAAATCAAATCAAGTCCCAAACAACCATCAAAACAGGGTTTAACACTTTGAACAAGAAGCAAAACGAAAACTGTCACAAAATCCGGAAAATCGTCACTAACAGCAAGGAATGTTGCATAAATCTTGGCCAACTTATAGCGAAATGTATAAGGCTATTTGTGATGAGTTTAAGGCACAAAATAAGCTCAAATTAGGTGTAAGGCAGCCACAAAACAGAGGTCAAAATACAAGGCAAAATAAGGCTTATATATATAGGCATATGCAAAGTACACCACAAGTTCAAATATCAAGCTATTAGCAAAATTGACTCAATTTATGATGATAATGCTTGAACCTTATGGAAATTAAAACCACTTTGAACTTGAAGAACTATTTTATGGGTTTTTAAAGAGACCAAACAACCAAGGTACTGCGCATAAAATTTTTAAAAAATTTACTCAACAAGAACTATTAAAATTAGCACTCAATTTTCTTCCAACTCATTTTTCTTGTATTTTCTTTTGCTTTTTTCAATTGGATATTTTTCTCTTGATCTTTTTTTTTCTTTTGTTTTTCTATATTTTCTTTTGTCTATACTTTGCTGGACAGTCCACATAGTGGCTTTAAACTCAAGCAAGTCAAATCAAACTTTGCTAACAAGCAAGATAATGCATGGTAATGGTAACTTGAACTTATAATGAGCAATGCACATAATAATGAGACATATAAGCACTAATTGAGCCACATATAATGTAGGTGAATCAATTTCCAACAAGGTTCCACATATTACACATTGAGAGAAATCATCAAACACATGGAGCATATAGACTAGAATATTTCTAACAGAGTGAAATAAGTCATATATAATCTACCAATTGATGTCTAACAAGTAGAAATGAATTGTACAGCCAAGGACACTCAAACAACATTCCAACTGAAGAAAAATTGAAATGAAAAGATAGGCACAACACACAATACCAAACGTGATGAACAAGAAGATAGAGAACAAGCTTTAGATACCAAATTGATGCAAACCCATGGTGATTAATTAGGGAACCACCACGGATTAGCTAAGTGTTGCCCCAATCTTTATTCACCAACCTCCTATCACTAGCTAGCAAGCTTGGAACTCACGAAATCAAGCAAGGAACTCACGAACAAATGGTTACAAGCTCACGGATCAAATAAAAATGAAGAAGAAAGATGAAAATGGATTAGAAAAGGAGATGGGAGTGTCATGATCTAGATCAATTAGCTCTTAGAAAGAATCACTAGTAAGGATGCAAGGATCCTAGATAAGATTCAAGGTTTCTATGAAAACCCTAGGAAAGCTCTACTCCTTTCAAGAGAAAAATTCGTTAATTTCATTCAATTTTGACTAAGAATGTATACAATGAGAAGAGTTGACCAATTTAAGTACCAAGACTAATTTCCTTGCTTTGGGCCGTGAAGAATCTCAACCATTAGATGCCTTGATTGATCATCAAGTGAAGCTAGGGACCCTTCACAGATTGATCAACCAAGGAAGGATCTAGAAGAGAAAATCACACGTCCTATGATTCAGATCAAGTGTGATGATCATGGAAAATAAGATGGAATTTTATGCATTGGATTAGAAGTTATCTTAAGACTAAAATTTCATCTTGGATAAGTGATTAAAAACTTAAAAAGCTGACTTGAATTTACACCATTAATTAAGAAATGATTAGGTGGTGGAAATTTAAATCAAGTTAGTGGAAATTTCACTACCTTCTTTCCCTTCCTCATCCACTTTCTTTTAAGAGAGTGTAATCCACTTGCTTAACTTGGATCATAAGCAATTAGGCCCAAATTAAAAGTCTTGACTGAAAATCCAAGTCAAACCCCATGGTCCAATTTGCCTTGCCTTGGCCGAAACATACACAAGAATTAAGGTCCAAGGCTTTTACAAATAAAGCTTAAAACTATTCACAAACTACTAAGAAAATTACAAGGTTAATTAGCATAAGTTTTGAGTCTTGAAGAGTTGTTTGTTATTTTTGACTTGTTGACCCTTAACTTTAACTTTTGGTCAACTCTTCTTCCACTTGAGCTTGAATCCTCTTTTACATGGCTCATGTAATCCTCATAGTTTTAGATGGTCCTCCATCAAGGACACTTTTACTTCAACTTTAAAAGCTTGGGTTAAAACCTTCAATCGCAACAAATTGACCTAAATATACAATTAGGAAAAACTTTTTACAGGAACAGGGATGGTTCAAAAGAGGTATGTTTGGGTGAAGACACCAAAAGGTCTGACACGTTTAATGTCAAAAAAAGTAAATGTGCCCAGAAGCTGATGATTTCACTGTACAAACATGGCAGAATGCCAACTAGTCGTGCCAAGACCACAAGCACCTTTGCCAGCAACGTGGCAAACTCAAAAAGATCGCACTGCAAGCCCCAACACCTTCAGCCATGTGGGATCCCACTGGTCGCGCAATAGGTCAAGGCGCATCCACTTCCACGTGGATGTTGCCCCGACTAGTCGCGGTGTAGGTTAAGGCGAGTCCATCTTCACGTGGCCTAATCCCAGCTTTTTTTGCCACAGACTTGACACCTGCACTATCCTGTACCTATCCCTTTCAACCATTTCATTCAACATCATAAACCAAATCTTTTGTTTTAGTTTTATTTGATTTTATTTAAAAATGATCATTTTTTTATGTGCAAGTGTGAAGTTAAAATTATCAATATTTGATAATAAAGAAGCAAATATCTTTTTACACTAATTTTGATCGTATATTTTTAATATTATTTTAATGATTAATTAATTAAATTTAAATGAAAATATTTATTTGTTGTAAATAATTTGTGGAGAGAGGACTTCAGCAATCATTATTGTTCTACAATAATGGTAATAAGTAATATTTGAAGGATTTATAAGAGCTTTACAAATCAAACGTGAAATAAGTTTTAATGGGATAAAAAAAATACATAAAAAATTTTAACTAAATTTTAATGAAATTATTAATTCCATCACAACTACATATTTTGTAGGAAATAAATGTCTCGCTACAAATACTTTACGATGAAGTTGCTGAGTATCATGATAACTAATTTCTAACAAGAGAATGTAGATCCTATAATATCATGTGTAGAAGTAGTTGCATGTAGATCCTATAATATCATGTGTAGAAGTAGTTGCATGTAGATCCTATAATATCATGTGTAGAAGTAGTTGCATGTGGTGTGTATGCATATGATGTGGATGCAATTGAGGCAAATGTTAGTAACCTCTGTTAAGGAAGTTATACAAGGTTAAATTATAGCGACAACAATGACAATTATGTCATTTTTTATCCATATGTTAATGAATCATATGATGAAGAATATTTTGACGACAATTTACTTAAATCAGACGACAATGATAATGATGAAGATTGTCACGGTATGTACCTTCACATGTAACCTAATGTTGTAGAAATACAAACAAGCTAACATGAATAAATTTGAAATTTAATTTGATATAAGAAAATACAATTAATTTGTTTGATATTAATGTAGGAGGAAGTAAATAAAACATATCACATTATACAAATATTAATTGGAATTACCCTAAACAAGAAGAATCATAGATGTGACTATTACTCCAAACTTTTCAGTTAGACAAGAATTATATATTGGTTTGAAATTTAAAAACAAACAAGTTCAAAATGTTATTAAACAATACAATATGAATATATACCAAATATTGAGTTCAAATCAACAAATTATGTTGTTCACTATTCTAAAAATAGTGATTTTTCATATCCATTTTATATATAAACTATATAATAAAAAATGAAAAATAAGTGAAATGTCACGCAACAAAGAGACTATATATTTATTTAAACACTAGCTTGACAGAAAACCATCAAAATATTAAAACATCTAATAAGTACCTACATTTTAGATATGTGAAATTATCTTATTAATATTATAATTTATCAACTCAATAATTAAAATATTTATAGTACTTATTTAACATATTTTAATTAATTAATAGGTATGATAAAAAAATATTCGTTTATCAAAATTGGATTGCTTCAAAGAGAAAATTGCATACATATTGAATTATAAAATATTCTACAAAAAGACGTAACTAATTAAACGAAAAACAATGGTCTACGATAATTGGGAAAAGTCATACATTCAACTTCTTGTTTAACTAAAATACATGCAAATTCACTCATTGAGTTCTTGTTATCAAATTTGTGATAATAATAATTTTGTTAGTAACACTTGATTCATCAATTTCAGCAATCATTTTGGTAGACACGTCCAGCAATCATTTTGGTAACCACGTGCCTCCACACGATTAGGTTGGATGTGTCTCCTCGATCAGGTATCTCTTGCCTATACCAAGTGGACTAGTGGTCGGCGGCTCTAACATACGCCATACCTCACGTGTAATAATGGTCATCCTTTTTGCAAGATCAAGAAAATCATCTCGTGTACGTGTGGGAAAACCCTCTGGTGATGCCAAGTAAGAAACAGCCTTAGTTAATGTCACCCTAAAAAACGTAATCTTCGTTATAGATAAAAAATAATTTAAAAATTAAATAAATAAAGTTAAAGTTTTAGATATTATACTAAAGATGCCGCTATTATATTTTTCGAGTCAATACACATTTTTGTTTTCTTCCGATACTACACCATATAATTATCTTTATAACTCAATGATCCTACCTGTGGTATCCCATCAACAACAAATTGTAGTCGATTTGCCCAAATCTGCAATACTGGTTGGAGTAAGGTTATCCAAGGATTATCTTCTATGTCTTTCAAGGTTAATTGATGCATATTCTGTGGTTGAGATGACATGGAAGGAATAAATTGTTTGAGACTAAATTGTCTCGTCACCTGTCTAGCTGATGCCCGTAAACAATCTTGAAATAGATAAGTGACACCACACTTCTCCATATCACACTACCAACCAAACAAATATCAGGTAACAAATTAAAATGGACACCAACTTATGGCTGATACAAAAACTGCAAAATGATAATTGTTAAAAAGATTATATAAAACAAAATGAGTTAATGTTAATCAAGATGTGAATAGATAATTAAATGTATACCTCATTTTTTCTTAGCAAATCTAATCTGCATCGCACAGTTTTAACAGCATTGTCAAATGAAATATTACTTTACACAAGAAGCCACCTATAGCAAAAAAAATAAAATTAAATTAAAAATCCATTGCAAAGGTAGTAAAAATTTATAAATAATGACAAATTTAATAATATGATTAAATACTTGTATCCAAATGGTGTTTGGTCAAGATGTGGTATAATGACACATGGTGCAAAGCAACTAAATCGTTCTCATGCCCATATCTGCACCAACACCAACATGCCACCGATCGAGCTAAATGTTTGAGGCATTGCACAACTCTCGATATAGATATTCCAATACGGCACTATCCCATGCATAATTTTTTGTTTCTTTCAAATTCACCAAAAACTAAAGATATCTCAATGACACTCGAGAGTTATTATTATTTTTGTTTCTTTCAAATTCACCAAAAACTGAAGATATCTCAATGACACTCGAGAGCTATTATTATCCACAAACATAACGCCACCAATAAAACGTAAAATCCATGCACGTCTATAACGCTAACGCCGCAATGCCTCTACATCCCCAAATAAAAGGAGTCAACTCACTTGGGGTATTAATGTGACAGTATCAGGAATAAATGGAAGCAACTGTTTGTACATTCTGCTCTCGCAAGATAGTTTATACCGAGTATATTTGAAAAACAAGAAACCATCATGTTCTGCTGATTCACTGATTTAGACATCCAGCATACTCCGGAATTATACACTTTTAATTAAAGCAATGCATTCACGTAATCAATTATAGGAAATGCAGTACCTTTTCATACACAGACATAATAACGTTAATTTATAAAACTCATATGTTAAAAGTCACAAGCTGGGTAAACTTAATTCACCATATTAAAAAAAAAAAAAAAAAGCAGAAAAAAAAAAAGAGAAACAGAGTAAACTTCCAAATGTTGAAAAGGTTAAGTTACTATTAGGACTATACAATTTTATAAACAAGGAATAAACAGCTTATCTTACAACATCACTTGTGGTCACACCACCAGGTAATAATGGAATTGAACAAACAATCACAAACATTTTATAGGTAAATAAGACCGTCCTGTACATTTTAAGGGCATGAACATGAATGGACAAACATCAAGACTAGAATGAATGGATTAAGGAGAATGACAAAGGGAATGCTACCACCAGTTCTCTTTTACAATTTTTGACTTCTCGAGTATGAATTTTCCTTCCTTGTACTTCTGTGAAGCTTCATAAGCTCTTTCATATTTCCAACCCAAAACTGCATGGCAGTCACCACAATAAACATCAGCAACAGTGTGGAGACCAGTCATGAGGTGCCTGTCTTCTTTTGGCCCTACCTCGATATTCATCGCATGAGAGAACAGAAAACCTCGGCCATACCTTCCCTGCTCATAAAAATTTGGTATGATAAGGATTGTCGGACAAGAATCTGGGGAAACTTACAGTACAACTGAAACACTTAACCAAAATACAATTGTTAAAGAACACAGACAGGAAGCACAGATATGATACTAAATACAGATACAATGGAACACAGACAGGAATATGACATCATAGGACACAACACAGTTGTAACATAACATATAAAATTAATCTGAAGTTAATGCAAAATGAAAACTTTAAATCACAAGACAGAATTCATGTTTTCAAAATGGATACAAGTCATTATAAACATAATTAGATACAAAAAATAAATTTATCCACTTATTTGTGGTATTCTAATCAGTATTGGGCATTTGCATAAGATTAAAATGTAAAAGCATGACAATGATAAAGTGCAATTAAAAGTGCTTAAACGTTCATGCAGTATTTGAATGGACACATTTGACATGGTTACAGTAAAACATGACCGCTGTTTAAAGTGTGCATGCTTTTTACATATAATGTCCCAATAAGAAAACACCTTTAAAGAAAAACCTCATCTCCCTGCCAATGTTTTCCCATCAAAATCTCATATATATATATATAATACTATTGGGTTTGGATCGTCTCCTGTGAGATTTTCACTTTGATTTTCTTCAGTGAAAATCTCAACCCTCAAAATCTTTTCTCTCCCTTTATTATTAAACTCTTTCTCTCTGATTTCCATCATCATAACATAATAACCGTGACTATCTCTGCCATTTTTTAATGCTGCGCCTGCAAATTTATGGTAAATATATGTCTTCATTATACACAATCTGAATTGCCACGACCACCACCAGTTTCACTCTAACACTTGCAACATAAATAATCCAGTATCAATGAAACTCACTACTCATTAGAACTAGGGAAATTCATCCATTATTCTAAGCAATCATTACATTAACCTTGGATACATAATAAAGTCATCAACATTTCTATATAGTATGAGAAGAAGTCCAACTTTCAAATGAAAGATGAAAAACAAAAAGTTATTTATTTTGAAGATTTGAACGCATGGTCTGCATTTCTTAATTTATCAATGGCTCCATAAGTTACTACTTCTTAGTGCATAATAGCTTATTCTGCAAAGTTAACCATATAAAACTTATCCGAACAAGATAAAAAGAACTTATAGTGGTAAGTTTCACCACACTTTCAATAAGTTTAAAAAGAGCCTATAGAAGTCTTCATAATCACAAATAAGCTCCATATAAACTCTTGCAAATAATGTCTGAGAAATGTATATGATTGGCTTTGAGATCAAGTCAAATTGATGGCTGAGATACAAACTTGCCCTGCTTTCCTTCATTTACAGAACTTAACTTCAACTCTATCCTCCAAGCCCCTCTAAAAGAACCAAAAGAGAAAACTCCCAGAATTTTGATCTAACCCTTCTTTAGAACAAGGAAAAATTATAACCACCCACTCATTTTTTCTTCCGAATCATTTTTATCACATCATTTATAATATCTATCATTTTCTCTCCCAACCTTTTCTCTTTTCTTCACATCTCTTCTTTTTTCAACCTCACATTGCAGTGATCAATCATCAAAACTCTTACCTGCGATCATACCTGTGCAACATCATATCCTGCTACCAGTTTACCTCCTTGGATTGAAAATCAAAACAAAACAAAACACAACACATGATGAAATTTTCCAAGCATCCGTAAACAAATTTCATCTCTCCCAAATATAATACACAAGAATAACTGAATAAGTAACATTCTCATCATTTGCATGACCGAACATCTATGAGTAGTCTAACAATGACTCACAGGGAAACGCTTCGATACCATCTTACAATTTTCAATTTAAGTCTAACTCAACCAACAAAATCAATTTATATCATAAAGATTATCTATTATTTATATACATCATTTTCATACCACCTTACAAATTAAATTTAAGCATAATTCAACCTCACAAAATCAATTTATATAGTAAAGATTATCTTTCATTTATATACATAATTTTGGCTATATCATTAGTCAAACATCTAATCAATAATAAGAAAAAAAGTAAGACACTAACCTGAAAGGTTTTAGCAATTATATCATCATGAAGGGAAACTTGGTTTCTACAATTACAACAGCAGTACAAGCGAGGCCCTAATATTTCCCCCATTAATATGTTGCAAACTGAACACCTAGGTCGCTGTTCTGAAAAGAAGAAAAACAAAAAATAAATCTAAAATCTCAGCTATGCGAGTGTGAGAACAGCACACAGGAAAGAGGTTTAGATCTGTAACTACAACAAACTAAAAAAAGTGGGGTTAACGACGTAGTAAGCAAATTTCTTACCTGCAACTAACAAATAATGACCCAAAGATCTGAAAAAATAAATTAAATTAAGTTAATATCAGATTATGAGAAAAGGTAAAAGAAAAAGAATATTTTCGCGTACCAGTGGAGTAAACGCCGTGATAATAATAAATAAATAAATTTCTTACATTTTATGTTCAATGGAAGGGGCAAAGCCCGTGCAATACTAAACAAGAAAAAGAATAATTAAGTTTTAATCGTTTATTAATGAATTTTATTTTTAATTCTTTAAATATTTTTCTTACTCCGGTAAGATTTTTTATTCATGTCCTTAATTTTTTTTTAATTAGTTAAATAAAAACTATTTTGTAATAGATAAAACAAATTGTTTACTGGTGAAAACCTGCAATAAAATAATTTTAAACATTAACAAGAATTATTAAAAATAATGATGAATGATTTTATGATGACCAGAAGTAAAAAGAAAATTTTGAAAGACTACAAATAAAATCTTAAACAATACGAGAGACTAAAAATTTGATTAATTAAAAATTAAGAAAATGTATGCATTTCTGAATTGGAATTTCAATTATTATTTAAAGTAAGGGTTAATATTATAATTATTATTAAATTTTATATTGTATATTTATTTTGTTTTATAATAAATCTAAATTATTGATAAATCGACGAGGGTGTAATTTCTAAAATACAATTCTCTCAATTTAAAATATTTAAATTCAAAATATTTCACACGGTCAATTAGATAAAAGAAGATTTTTTAATGGATTTGTTAATTTTTATAATTAAATTTATGAAAATCTAACAAAAGATAATATATGATTGGTGGATAACATAAAACTCGTTTATATCATTAATATATAATCTTTAAACTCTTAAAAATAAAATTTAAATATAATTTAGTTTACAATTTAAATTAGATTTTAATGTATTTGTTAAAATTTAAATTAATATTTTTTATTGTTTCAAATTATAAAAATTGATGATTTTAGTTTTTTAAATCTGATTGATAATGCTCTGTAATCGTCGTTAAATAATGTTTAAAAGATTTCAACTACATTTTTCTTCAACTGAGTGACGGAAAATATTTATTTTAAATTTGAAGGACTAAAATCAACTTTAATCCAAATTTTGAATTTGTTTTTGTTCCCTTGTATTATCTTGTTAACTAGTATACCAAATATACTATCTTGTTAACTAGTATAGCAAATGTACTATTTAAGAAATTAGTGCAGTATTTGATCTGCAAATAATGTTTCATGTGCAAATCATAAGTAACCCTAAAAAAAATATTTCTCCTTCCTGTAATTCTTTTAAATTTTTATTGCAAGCATGGTGTGAGCTTGGTTATGATGTTTGGGCATGTGGGGAATTTATGAGTAGATTATTTTGGGTTGAGATATTGCCTTCAAGAATATAATAATCATGTTTTTATAGTACAATCATGTTTTTATATACTATAGGGATGTATGCTCATTATATGTGAAGGTGGTTGAGTTGCTCAGCTGTGAAAAATTTTAAAATTGTCTCATAAGTTTAAAATGTTTAAGGTAAAAGGATGATGAGAATCCCTTAAAAGATAGAGTTCTTAAGAATTGGGATTATCACTTAATGGGAAAACTTTCATTTTAGTCAATTATCACGAGTAAGATTGTGAAAACTTGTTACAAAACTGAGTGATCCCAACGAGAACTGTATAGTGTTTTTCTCGTGAGAATATTGATAAAGATGTACTCTTAAATATATTTTATGATTTTTTGTGGTACCACATGACATATGAGTGATGTAAATTGTTATGTATCATGTTAGCTACTGCAAATGGACATATCTACTTATCTATTGTGATTATTAATTTCTCTTGTAAGGTAACCTCTTGTGTGTTTTGTGACGGTTTCCGCTATAATCTCGTGGTTTTAGACGAATATGTAGTGATCAACTAGAGGAGTTGCATGTGGATGTTTGAAAGGAATGTTTTTGGGCTAAAGCATTCTCTTATACTTGGAGATTCCCTCTTTTTTGTCTTTTGCCTTCTTTTGTATACATGATAGAACAATTGTTGATGATATATTTAGGATAGCCTCATCCTTAGCTACTTGTATTTATTAATTAAACCTCAATGTAATGAAGCCTTTTTATTTCATGATTTGATTGTGTTTATATATGACTCATTTAATTTAATTGTCAAATTCGATTTCAAAAATCAAATTAATTTAACTTTAGAAAATCTTGAAATGAACTTCGCGTTAGTCAATTAGTTGATGCGCATCGAAAAATGGTGTTACAATAAGTTGAGCTTGAGGTAGTTCGTGTATTGAGTGTGAAAGAGGGCAAGTGATGACCTCTAGAGGTTCGCACTGAGAGTCTGAGTCATGATATGCTGAGCGTAAAGCTTTTAAGGCCAAAGGTTGCCAAAGAGATTATCTCCAACTTGGATGTGATCATAGAATACTTCACTTTGACATCAATCCTCACAATGTTTTAATAGATGACCACTTCCTTCCAAAAATAACTGATTTTGGACTTGCCAAGTTGTGTCCTAAAAGTCAAAGTACAGTGTCCTTGACTGCAGCTAGGGGAACAATAGGCTACATTGCTCCTGAAGTTTTCTCAAGAAACTTTGGTTATGTTTCTTATAAGTCTGACATTTACAGTTATGGAATGTTGCTCCTAGAGATGGTGGGAGGAAGAAAGAATACAAATATGTCAACAGAGGAAAGTTTCCAAGTTCTGTACCCTGAATGGATCCATAATTTGCTAGAAGGCAAAGACGTGCAAGTGACTATTGAGGATGAGGGAGATGTTCAAATTGCAAAGACACTTGCCATTGTAGGACTTTGATGCATACAATGGAACCCAGTTGGTCGTCCATCAATGAAAACTGTAGTACAAATGCTGAAAGGAGATGGGTAGAAGTTAATTGCACCATCTACTCCTTCGGACAAGACTGGATCCTCTAGAACAGATGCAGTGGTTCCAGCAAGACACCAGAATTGAGTTGGAAATTATTCATGAAGTAGAAGAGTAAATAAAGTTGGTCACTTTAGGTTTCTTTCTAATATAATATGCACTTTATAGAAGTTGTGAAATGTATCTCAATACGCTTTGTCAATTACCTATATAAGTTAGTTAATCTACTTGATTCTTGTTTATTAGATTATGCTTCTACAATTATACTTATGAATTTTAATTAGATCGAGTTCTTGTCCGATTAGGAGATTCTTCAATAATGTTGTCTGACTTGCATAACAAAAGTGCATTCTTTCTTTGCTTCACTTGTTGTAATTGTGTTCAAAACCCTGATGTGGCCTTCGCAATGAAAGTTAATGTTTCATCCTGTAGAATGCAGAATTTAAAATATTATTGCACTTTTTACCATTTCTTGATCATAGATGCTATTTAATTCCATTCGACTGGTTGGATTTCCATGCCAAGGAAAGACAAGCAAGTGAAGACAGAGACCTGCAAGGAACTATTGAAGATGAGGGGATGTTATAATTGAAAAGGAACTCATCATTGCAGAACTTTGGTGCATTCAAAGGAATCCAATGGATCCTCCATCCATGAAAACTATAGTACAAATGCAACCTATCGTCCCTGTTTTGAACATGTACTTGGATTGATCACAACTACAAATGATATATTTTATATTTGGTAAATATTTTACATGTGGAAACCAAAAAAACTGGGAAATTTTATGCTGATACCGTCATCATTTACCAAGATATAAGATGGCTATTTCACTAACAAGATTTATGTAATATTAAGACTGCTTCTGTAATAACTAGTAATCACTTCTTATGGCATGATAGTATACATTATTAATTGACCTTCATCTTTGGTTATGCCCCATCCATCGGTGAAAGCTATATGGAGTTCATGGCCATTGTTTACACCATGGAATTCCACCACAGTCATCTTTATTAATGCATAAGGAGAAAAACACAATCGAGCATTAAAAATTGTTTGAAATGTTAAATGAAAAACAAAGTTGTACATGCTCAAAAAGAAATAGGAGCAGCAAAATAGTAAGTAAATATTTCACAATAGTTATACATCACGAATCTAAATATCTAATTAACTTGCATGTAGAACACTGTCAAAAATAAATTAAGATAGATTATGTTGGTCTAACACTATTTATAGGTTCGGTATCTGAGTAGGTGGAATCACTCCATGACGTTTCAGATCCTATTAAAGCATCAGTTCCAGCCATTTCATGTGGATAAAAAGATGGCCTAGGAGGCATTATAATGTTTTCAGTTTTCCCTTCAAGCATCTCTACTACCTTATTCATTGAAGGACGATCCATTGGTTTCAACTGAATACACCAAAGTGCAACAATAAACATTCTTCTTATTAGAATCTTATCCTCTTCTGAAATTGCATCATCCAGGTCAATATCTTTCTCTTCTTTAAATTGATCATAAATCCATAATGGGAAGTAATCTTGGCTTGAATGCTCTGCGTGAGGATTACAATTCTTCCTCCTACTCGTCATTTCCATCAAAAGCATACCAAAGCTGTAGACATCAGCCTTATATGACACTCCTCCAACATTTTGGTAAAACAATTCTGGAGCCATGTATCCTAAAGTTCCTCTTGCAGCAGTCAAAGTGACAATGCTATCATTCACAGGATATAGCTTAGCAAGTCCAAAATCTGATACCTTTGGAACAAAGTTATCATCTAGAAGAATATTATGAGGCTTGATATCGAAATGTAAAATTTTCACATCACAGCCATGATGCAGATATGCAATCCCTCGAGCTATTCCAAGAGATATTTCATATGTTTTCTCATAACATAAAGGGACACTTCCTTCTTTTGAGAAAATATATCTGTCTAAGGAGCCATTAGGCATGTATTCATAAACTAGTGCACGCTTTTCTCCTTCAACACAATATCCAATCAAACGTACCACATTTATGTGATGTATTCTTCCAATGGTGGCTACTTCACTAATAAAGTCTTGTCCATTAGCTTTGGATTTGTTCAACATTTTTATTGCTACATCTGGCCCACTTCGAAGCTTTCCTTTGTAAACAGAGCCAAAACCTCCTTGACCCAATTTCACTTTGAAACCTCCAGCCATTTTCTTGATTTCTCTGTATTCATACCTGATGGGATTTAGATCGTTGTCTACCAAAAAATTTTCTATGTTTTCATACATTGATAAATGTCTTCGTGACCACTTATAGATCAACAGCCCAAACAGAAGTGCTACACCAAATAGATATTTGGCTGCAATGAGCACTGAGAGAATATTTCGTCCTATGAATACCGCTTCATCAAAGTATTGTTCTCCAACTGGGTCGTTCAATTGTTTCGTGCTAAATGTTACTCTACTCAGTAATCCTGTGGGAAAAATTTTGGTACAAGAGTCGGTTATCGAATAAAGATGCTTTTAACTGATCAATAATTAATTATTGTTCAAAATATGAATAACCTTATAAATTATAATTATTTCGATGTAAACTATTAATAAGATAATAGATAAAATATATTACCAATTATAATGCCTTTAAGATAACCTGCAAAAGACAGAAGACTGCGTCATTTAAATCATACACAAATTAAAACATTTAAAGAAAGCAAACACCCTACGAATTTTGGAAAACCATTTTTCACCAAATTAGTGCATTTAATTATTTAAAAATAATCCACATTTTGTGATATGGTTGAAAGAACCTTGCTGCTTAAGCACGTGATCAGAAGAGGAGTTCAACCTCTAACCCCGTGTGTTTGAGAAAATATTTGTTACAACAACTCTTAGAAAAAAAAATATTACAAAAATATTCTTTAACCACACTTTAATGAATATAAATATTATAATGTCCTTTTTTATGTTAAAATACATGTTTCTTTCTCCTGTTAAAATATAAATATACTACATTTTAGTCTATATTTATAATTTTATAACTAAAATATTTGCTAAAAAGTTATAGATAAAGTAAATTGTAGAATAGTTATATTTGATAAGGGAAGAAAATATATATTTTTGCACAAGAGATGAACATCATATTATATTTATTAAGGGTAGTAGTTTAAAGGACATTTTTATAAAAAAAAAGGAGTGAAGAGATACAAATTAAAATCCATCAAGAGAAGGGAGGTATATTTTAACATACGAAAGAAATGAAACGTATATTTTGGTGTAATATATGGAACTTCGTGGGGAAAGAAATGTAATTTAATATATATATATATATATATATATATATATATATATATATATATATATATATAAGGGATAAAAATCTATTTTATAATATTAAAACAGAGCAATTGAGGAAAGGTATATTTTATAATAAAAAAGAGAAAATGGTGTAATAGATATTTTATAATAAAAAAGAGAAAATGGTGTAATAGACTTAATCTTGTGAGGAAGAGAGTGTAAATATGAAAATTGATAAAATCTATTTTATAATATATAAATTAAGCATCGGAATTATAACTTGTCAGTATAACATCTTTTGCCGCCTCACATATTTTTCTTGATGTAATTTCATCTCTTACAAATCAAATTCCCCTCTTCTCTCTCTTTTATTGTGTTTCCTTCGATTTCATCATATAACTTCAAAAAGACATAATCTTAATATATAATAATTACCATAAATTATTCTTAATTATTATAGTTGATTATAACTAACTATTATGCTCATCTTACACACATTTAATATATAATTTATCACTCCTGGAAAGCTCTCTTCGGAACCTTAACATCATAACTTGAACAACGATAAAACACATCTTAAACCCACATCTCAACCCAATTAGAGGAAAAGACTAGAATGAAACAAACCAAAACAAGAATTAAAAATGGGGTATATTCATTAGAGAGACCAACATACTACGCTGTTGTGGTAATCTCTCGGAATTGGGTATGTTGCTATTTCCTTAATACTCTTTCATTGATTTTCTCTTTCAATTGTTTGGTGTGTCATAACAACGTGGTTGCTTTATCTTTTCACAAAGTATAAGTAATTTCAATCACCTAGAAAGAAGAAAACTAAGATATGTGTGCAGTTGGTAATTTTCTCATACTTTATTTTGGACCCAATTCCGTTTTGTATGACAAAATGAGGGATGTTTTTCCATTATAAAAAGCTTACTCATAGATATGCAAATTTTCATAATATTGTCAAGGGTAGAAAATCACAAAAACGTATCACAAACTTTTATTATTTTCGGTTTTTAAGCAAAAGAGATGATTGTCTACTTTAAGAATATGTAGTGTGTGAAGGTTCTGCCTTTCATAAAAAAATATTTGAACACTGCTTTCTTTTTAACTATGAAAACTTAACCAACTTTATATATTCTGATACAAACAAAATCATAGCACTATATTTCTCAATGGTTATTATTCTATTCGTTTAGTGCAACATATCTAAGACTTATAATGAAAAACTTACCGATATATATTACTACATAACTTTCAATATAAGCCTGCAAATTTTATAAAGAAAGTGTACAATATACTGCCCATTATAAATGACTATATATCATTGCATGTTATTTCTAAAATAAGTTTCTGAGCAGTGTTTATAATTGACTATATATTTTTGGTAAAATTAAGTTTTGTAATTTGTGCTTCACATATTACTTAATTTCAATAATTATAAACCTACATACATAATAAAAATTATTATAAAAACTCAAAATTTATTTTTAATTTATTGTAGAAAAATGAGAGTTTTCAATAATTTTTAATTATAATTAATTATTTTTTTAATCATGAATAATTTTCCAACTTTTAGTCTAATTTTTTAAAAATACATGTATGAAATTGTTATAGTTGATTTTAGAATCTGAGGAAATATTTATTTCTAAATATCAGTCATATGCCTCTTCTTTGAAATTGTGATATATTACTATTTTTACTGCGATATATGCATTATGAATAGCCTACATTTATAATATGAATTTTATAGTCTGCATGGTATAACATTGATGAATTCAACAATTTTTCTTAGTTACATTAGAAGCAAAGATGGATTCAAAATAACTACCAATTAATTTCATGATTGAAATTTAATAACGCTCAATTTTTACAGTAAAATTCTAATAGTGAATATTTGAAGTAATTTGTATTTATAATTACATGTTTATTTATATTAATTACTATTTTTGTATCTTTCATAATAATTATTTATAATCATACTTCACGTATTAAATTTAACCCACTTTTTACGTGATGTAATTTTTAAAGTGTGCAATACAAAATCGCCATTTGAGCAGATAAGTTAAATATTATTTTCTCTACATAATCGTTTTTACTTAGTTACCGCTCTTAAATTTAAATCTAAGATTATTTTCTTCTAATTTTCATGAAAACAAAAATAAAACAACATTCTCTCCTACAAGTCTTATAATTTCATAAAGTTAATTATTTATATATCAGAAAAGTATAATCTTCATAACTAAAAAAATTACAAAAAAATAATTAAAATCATAAAAAAATTAAGATTGGAGGGTGAGCTTACCTCGAGTGTATCCAAGAATCTGTGACGCAATTCCTACGGAATCGAATAAAAAACTTTAGCTTTATATTCTAATTTGCAGTAGTCTTTTATAATAACTTGTATAAAATTTGAAAATATAAATCCAAAGAAATCTGGACCTGGATGTGTATGGATAAAATATATGAATTAAAGTATAATTTATAAAGAAATTTTATTTTTTTTATTAACTTTTTGTTTAAATAATCTATTAAAAAGAATTTAAAATCTGTAATTGTTAATTAAAAATAATAAAATTTACTTATTAAAAATATTAACACACACTCTAATATTTTCTTTTAATCATAACATTTAGTGAAACTAAATATTTTTCTGCATTATTACAAATGATTAGTTTTTACAATTTTATGAATTTTTATAAATTTTAACTAACTATAAAATGAGTATTAAAAAAATATGTTAGAAAATATATTATGAAAATTTTTCTACCTACACACCGTATATTTGAAATTTATTCTTTAACTATCTTTCTCCTCTCATGTCTCTCGTCTTTCTCTTTTTCCTTTCTTTCTTTTTCCTTCATTTCTTTCTCTGTTTTCTCTCTTCGGAGAAAAATCTTTAAAACTTTGGATTTACGTATTATTTATTTTTTCCATATTATTCCTTTTAAACTATTTTATAATAACTAAATTATAACATTGATTTAAAAAAATTAAATACAAGAAAAAAATACATAAATAAAAAAAGTAAAAACACTAAAAATAAAATATCAAAAAAATGAAAAATAGTTTCATTGCATCAACTATGAATAAGATGTATATTAAATCTAATATTTAATAATAAATTTTAAAATATTATCAATAAATATTTAAAAATAGAATTATTTATTTAATAAAAATTAAAATTCTGTATTTAGATAAAAAGATTAAATTATTTTATTCAATTAAATTATTTTAAAATAAAAAATTAATGCAAATAATTCAAATTTGCAAGTATTTTCAAGTTCTTATCCATACACGACGTAGTGAGGTAAACAAATAATGATAATAGTTAAGTCAAGGGAAAACATGCAGAGAAGAAAATTGAATTCTCACCGCACTTGGTTGTGGTTTGATAGACATAATGGCAGTAACGTAGCTCACATTGAACTTGTCACGTGGTTGTATTGAGAGAGCATTGAAATCCTTTTCCACAAATATCCCTGCAAGTAACTGGGAGCAACCAAGACAACCAAAATCCATCAACTAGACTGTCATGGATATCTGGGTTTGAACCATTCCCGTTTCTGAAATACAAAAGCCTCTGATTTGCAATCGTGGCTACCTTCAGATAGCACCCTACCCGAATGTCCCCCATATTAAAAGAATCCATATTCGAAACGGCATAGATATGGCCTTCAAAATCACAATGTGTTTTTTGTATTTTCACATATCGAGGGTCATCAGTCACTGGATTAGCACAACTTAGGACCCCTATGCGTGACCCGAAATGAAATTCATCCCCACTATACCCCAAAGTTAGCGGATCTGGTGTAGTGTAATCAGGAATTCTGATATAACTAAAATTCCGTGAATATAAGAAATAGCGAGGAATGGGGCAAGCAATGTCCTCTACAACACCCGCATCAATCAATTGGATTTGATATGTTGTGTAATTGATATTCTGGACATGGTATTTCCCTAAAAACAGAGTTAACACTGTCACGTTGTTCACGCAATCTAATTCGTACCTTCGAAGGCCGCAACCGCGAGGGTCGCCTTTTAGCCGAAATGGATATGTTATGTTGTGAATTTTGCCGCAAGAAGAAGAACAGGTTGAGCGTTGCTTAGCCGAGCAAGTTTGTTGGAATAGCACAAAAATGATGAACACTTTGGTAACCGCTGATTGCGCATAGCGGGAGGAAGAAATTAAGACAAACATTGTTTACTCTGCTTGTATATGCCAAGAGAAAATGATGATGGTTAAATATGGACATCTCTTCAAATTTTTTGAGTTATTGAATTACGTGTTGAACTAGTAAATAATTGCTGCCTTTCAAACGAGTTGACTTTTGTCTCGACTTTTCTTTTAACTTTTAAATTTAAAATATATATATATATATATATGAAATGAATGACGTGTTGAACTAATAAATGATCGCTACCTTTCAAACAGGGCGCCGGATGTTTCTTTTTCTAAGCGAGTTGGCTTTAGTGCGGATTTTTCTTTTAACTTTTAAAAATTTAAAATATTAAAAAAGTTAATTTAACTCAACATAATTATCAATTTAAAACCATTGTAATTTTTAATTGGTAGTTTTAAAATTAAATTTATAATAATCTCGATCTAAAATTAAATTAAAAAATACTTCAAGAACTAAATTGATATATTTAAATAATATAAAAAATTAAAATAGAATTTTTTTAACTTAAACAATGGAAATAACAAGTGTATTTTCATTATTATTTGCAAAAACATGAGATTCTTTGTTACATTATCATAATTTTGAGAAATTATAATTTTGAGAAGTTATGTCTTATCATTATTTATAAGATGACTAAGCAAATTAACTCGACTGACGTCCATTCAATTTGGACATGATACATATTCATCAATGTATAACCTAGTAATTATTTTACTATATATAATATCAACCTAAAATCTATAAATGCATATTCAACTACTAGAGAGTGTATATAAACTCTTATTCATTTTTACTCATACCAGCATTCTCACTTCTCATACTAACTTATGCATGGGTGGAGCTACATTGTAGCTTAGGGAGGCTGTGACCCTCCCCAAATTATATATATATATATATATATAATAAATTTTAATCCCTCTCAAAATCATTTTTGTCTCAAGTCAAAAGAAAAATTATTGTGTAATTAATAGGTTTACATTTAACTGTTTTTACAAAAAAAAAATTAAAAAAGTAAAATTAAAATTAGAAAAAAAATTGGCCCCTCTCACTCATCCACTCTAGTCTACGACTGAACCTTTGTACTAGAGAGTTTTTATAGGTACCCTAAATCGACCAGAACAAAAAATAACTCAAACCTAACATGCATGTGCTTCCAAAGATGTTTTATGTTTTCAATAAGTTGGATTATTTAAGTATGATAGTTTGTGTTGAATCTTGATTGGCGTATAAGCATAGTGTTGGTTGTAAGTTGAGGAACATGACGTACTTGTCCAGTGTTATATATCCTTTAGGATATGATTATGAGTAAGCACGTAAGTTGAGGTTGACTTGAGTTATAACTCAAGAGGTATCTTAACCAGTTCTGGATTTTCTAAGTGAGGTTTCTTGTAACACTCTTAAAATTAATTTCTATAAATTACTACATTATTAAAAATGTAATTAAAACATTTACTAAAATTTTCGTAAAAAACATGCATATTAACTATTTATTGTTATAATTTGATTAGATAGAAAACGTAATTCAAAAACAAATTGTCGTCATATAACAATATTGTTACGTTTACATTTCTAACTAAAAACGTAGTTGAAAAATAACTTTGTTGTTTGATGTTTTTATTTTTATTTGGCGTTTCAAACGTTATTTGATATTTCTAACTTATTGTAAATTCATTGTTTTAATTATATTATTATTCGTAAATAATTTTGTTCTGTATTTAGTACGAGGAACCTATTGAGAATTAATACGTAAAAAATTATATATTATTACACGGAAAACTTTATTGATTCTAAAAGTATACGATTTTCGAAAAAATGTAATTATTTTCCGAACTGCATTTGTACACGCATTACAAATTGAAAATTTAAATAACAAGGAAATCAAAAGGTATATGTCCCATAATATATAGTATTAGAAGTAGGATAAATAAATATACAGATTGGAATAAAACGCTGTATAACAAATTTTCTATAAATCAAATGCAGAAAACGTCTTGAAAATTTATCTAGAGTAATCTGTGAACTATAAAATTAGGGAAAAATAATTTTTAGAAACCTTATAATTTTTTCTTAATTATGTAATAATCATATATGATATTTGAAGAATGAAATTAGAATCATAAAATTTAGAAGAGAAATTAGGGTTTAAAATCATTATAAAACCTTAATTTTTAGTAACTTCTAAATTTCTATTGTGTGAATTTGTGCACAATTTGTGATCCTTGATTATAAAATAATTAAAGAAGCATGAAAAGAATAAAAGAAAAATGAAAAGAAAGCCATGGCAATTTACAACCAAAATAGAAAATTTTGAAAATTAATGATTTTCTAGCCACCTTTGTCATTTTGTGAAAATTTTAAGCACACGTGAATTTGTAGGCACCCCTTGAACGTCCAGCTATCATCTAGAAGGAGGAAGATGTCAAAATTTGAAGTGATAAGGTGCATTTAATGAGAATTTAAAGATAAGTCAAAACTTATCTTGTTATTTAATGACTTAGTTACTTTAAAAGTAACTAATACTTAAAGGAAACTAAAATTTTCTAACCAACTAGTTACATGATTATTTTATTAATTTTTTCACCTATAAATACTACAAGGAGTAAATACAACAAGGAGTGGACAATTTTGCACATCCAAAAAACGTGGCACACTTGCTCAAAATCACCTAAAATCTCTTGATTTTCACATTGCAAAACCGTAAGCTCTTTTGGCACCATTTCAAGAATTTTCCAAAAATTTCTCCACCTTTTACTCTAGTCTTCTTCATGTGACTTTGAGAGGTGAGTGATACCAAGCCCTTTAAACCTTCAAAATATTTCTCAAAGTTTTCCAAAGAGTGGCCAAAAGAAATCAAGGTAGGGGAAGTTTTCAAATTCTTTTAAGTTTTCAAGTTTCTAAAGGTGATAAATTACTAAACTTTGTGAAGTTTTGTGTTTTAAGGCTTCTAAATTCTTTGTTATCTTAATTATTATATGATATTCAATTCTGGAAATTTACAAGTTTAATGGAAGTCTTGAAGTATTAAAAACATCAAGAGCAATTACTAAAATATTCTAAATTTATATAGATTTCTAACGGTTTTAAAGAGTAATTGGAAAACTTGTTAATAAAAGATGATTAACATGGTTTCAAGGTGTTTTGACACTTCAAACCATTTGGCCAAGATATATTAAGCACTAAAACAAAATGGGCAGCAACAAAAAGTAATGAAAGAGTGATCCAATAATTAAAAATGATAAAATTCTAAGTTTATAACGGTTAATTTTCTTATGCTTTGAACTTGGATGTTTTGTGTTGTGAACTTGGATGATGATTTGGATTATGGTTGATTACTTTTTTTGTGAACTCGGATGGCCTTTGCTATGAACTTAGGTGGTGAATTTTACTTGTGACACTATGATTCTTGATTATTAATAAAAATAATAATAATATTCTGTTTTTGGATGTGTACCTCTGAAAGAAAAGTTGTGTACCTTTGAGGTTGAGTACTTCTGTGGGAGGTTGAGTACCTTTATTAATAAGGTTGTGTGCATGATGGATTTTAAACATATTAATAGTGTGGAGGTAAGATCATGCATACTTGCATAGCCTCGAATAGAGGTAGGTCTCGTAGGGGGTGTGGATAATAAACTTAATCTGTGCGTCTAAGTGTGATGCTTAATACTAGGGGTCTTTGAGACAGTGACTCATGATGATCACATGTTTGTTTGTAATATTCTACGCGATACTAGGAGACCCTGACTGATTGGCAAGTTGTGCGGTGATGATGCCGTAATTATCTAAGATGGTACCACATTGCATATTTTTGAAGTTGAGGTTGGAGCATGCATCATATAGAAAATTTAAATGTAGTCCCCATTCTTTCATTTAATTATATGGTTGTATGTATTTCTTTGAGAACTATTATCCATTTGGGAACTTAAAATATTTAGAACTTACCCTTGCATGTTTGTGTTTGTGGTTTGACATCTGAATTTTATTCGGGGGAGTAGATTGACAGGTAAATTCAGTATTTCTGTTTCGAGATGTGGAGGAAGGATAACTAGCATAAGGATATTTGTGAATAATGTGTATATTATAGTTGTCACAATATTACGTATTTTTGTGACACTTTGTAAATGAACTTTGATGTACGGGTGATGTTGACTTATGTTATGTGTTTTAATTTTTTTTTCTAAAAATATAATGATGGTAAAGGTTTTTTTTTTTAGCAAGGAAAAATATTTTGAAATTTTATTCAAAGAAATCTAAAATAAAGGAAACATTTTCAAATAATAATAATAAATGAAGAAAATGGAAGTATTTTAATAACAACAAGAGGGGGCGTGGTATCATAGCGTTTTAAAAAATTTTAGGGGTGTTACAGGTAGTTTCAGAGCGTTTAAAAATTTTAGGGATGTTATATTTCTAGATAGGCCTAGGGGATAAGTAGACGGCTGAACTCCAAAAGAAGACAAAAAAAATAATGAATCTTATATCATGGTAAAACCAATAGCTGCGTATACTTATCCGACGTAATCACTCTATATCCTCCATGGAGCTTGTGTTGCTCAAAGTATCATGAGTTGAGTCGGTCAAAATGAGATGTGGATGTTATATCTAGAGTTGTATGTATTACATTGTGTAAAGTTGGACCTGTGGAATGATATAAAATTATTAAATAATTTATATTTGCATAAGCACAAGATTTTACTATTGCATATAATATATTTCCTTTTATATAAACTCACCTTTGCATTGTTTGCACATGTGATTCAGGCATGTGATGATCTCAGAAGAGTATTTGAGGAGCAAATGAGGAGATGATGGATGGTAAGATGAAAAAAGACTAAGGCTTTTATGGTTTGAAAATCTCATTTTACGGGGTCGGCTATGTAATTTTTGAGATATTATGTGTTTGATGTGAGGTCACAAGGCTAGTTTAAACAAGTACAAACCTAATGTTATGGTTGAAGGTAGATATGAAATATATGCTTGAGATTCATATGATGGTTTGAAATCTTTGTTGTGTTTTTTTGTTAGAAAAGGAAAAT
Organism: Hylodesmum podocarpum; assembly: GCA_026586105.1. Lineage (NCBI taxonomy): Eukaryota > Viridiplantae > Streptophyta > Magnoliopsida > Fabales > Fabaceae > Hylodesmum > Hylodesmum podocarpum. The sequence goes on along the minus strand of JALJEV010001430.1, from coordinate 6,913,586 downwards.
TTTCATTCACAATTTCATAAACAAATTATTAATTTTAAAAGAATCTAAGTTTATGATTTTTCTTTTAAGTAGTTCAAATGCCTCATCTTAGATAGATAGCATTAGAGACTATCTAATCTCTTAACAAAAATTGAACGAAGACTTCATGATTGTCAATGTTGATGTTAGGAAAACTTTGGGATGATTTGCATCCTTTCGTGAAGATAAGAGGATTCAGTTTATAAAAATAGCAATCTACTTAAAATAGATTACCTAAATATGATTTAATTGACTTAATTGGTTTGGCACTGGTGTTGAGATAGTCGACACCTCGGCAGAACAGACAAGAAGGTAAAGGACAAGGTGTTTCCTCCAAAGGATCTGGACAACTTGCTTACTAGCTTCAAATCTACTATATATAACCTCTTATGGTTTCTCAAGGTACTCCCAATTTTTAACTCCAAGGCTATGAACTAATCTAATTCAACAACCATCTTTCTTCCTAATACATCATACACTTTAAAGGAATCTATACTTTCTATGATATCATATAAATTAAAACACTTGTTCTAAAACTCCCTTTTTGAAAACATCTCTAGCTTTGAAAACCTTTGGAAAACAACTTTAACAAAATCACCACTAATTTGATTTCAACCAGTTTTAAGTTGGAAAAGACAAAGAAAATGAATAAGTGTAAGGAGGAACCAATGAATCTCTTTGTAAGCTCTTGAAAAGAAGAGAAATGGAGGTTAAAGATGATGAGATGGAGGTAGATGTCACAAGGGAAAACAAATTTAAGACAAGAGAAGATGAAGAAAAGAAGGTGTTGAGTTTTCCATGGTGAGAAGAGAGAAATGAAAAGAAGAGGGAGTTACAAGACATAAGAAAAAAGGAATTCAGTGTCGAGGGAGTTACAAGCCATAAGAAAAAAGGAATTCGGTGTCGAGGGAGTTACAAGCCACAAGAAAAACGGAATTCGGCGTGTCGAATGTTTTGGTTAATCCTTAATAAAGTTTTGAACATCATATTTAAAAAATTTATTATGAATTTAAATACATATACCCTTAACATTTTAAAATTTCTCAATACTCTTCTCTTACACGGACTTTATAGAAAAATAATTAATTAAGTTATGAAGAATATTAATAAAATATTTTTGATAAGTTTATAATCCACAAAAATTATAAAACTCAACCAAGGTTAAATCAATCCACAATAGAGATAAAAAGAAATTAAATCAATCAATTAGAATAAAATCCATTGAAACACTTGAGTAATGGGCAAAAGAGCTTTTTCTTTTGTAAATTGGAGTCACTGCCAAACGACGACACTAAATACATGAATTGCTTGGTAATAGCACCATTTCAAAACTCTTTTTCATTGTATCCTTTCGACATCTTCATTATTTATATGTTTCAAGTGGAAGGAAAAGAATGGGGACATGAACATGAATCCTCGTAAAGCAAGAGGCTTCATGGCACAAAACTGATATCAGAATTTCAAAATCAATCAGTAATGGCAACTCAAAGCGCTAAAAAATCTAAACACCGAGAAGCCATGTCCACGAAACAACATTATGCAAGCTTAATTTACTTTTATTTTTCTTCAAAGTTCTGTGTCACATAATCTGATCATCAACTCGGAAACCATTCTTCGTGCAAAAGGTATATAACTGAGGCTATACCTGTAACACCGTGGAACTATTAATGATCTACACAAAACGAAAACACAAACATGCTATGAAAAACATTCCTCTGCAAATATTCTTTTGTGTAAATGGTTTCATGTCACAGATTTATGTTAGGAAACCAGGCTATTGAATACAAACTTACCAAATAAGGGCACCAATCTCAATTATGACAGCAATTATGGTCAACACTTTGCTATGAACCTACAGAACATGAAAACCGAATATCAGTTACTCATTAATTACTAAGGCTGCATGAGGCCATGAAGTCATTATACAAATTGAGAAACCTTGCTTGATTATTGACCCAAGTTTCATAGTATCAACAATAAGAATCAGAGCGTATTATAAGATTGGAAAATAGACAGACTGAAGAGATTGCTCACATTTCCTCACCAATCCCATTTTAAAAATTAGCAACTCATGAGAAAATTAAAAAATGCAAGTTATTAGCATATTCAAACATTAGGTACTTGATATAAGGAGCTTGTAAAGATCAACGGAGTAGAGCTTACCCAAAGAGCACAAATAAGTGCTATAACCACACATCCAAGGTATATGGCTGTTGCAAAAACACGGACAGGATCAAACATCATTCCCAATTGTTGTGAAGGTCCAAGAAGAAATGCTGTACTGCCAGACATACAAAACCAAATTGGATGGTCTATTGAACTAAATCCAGGATATGTGGAAGACAAACAAATCTTCTATAATTGCAAAAATAATTATTCAAAAATAAATTGAAGTACATATCACAAGAAAATAACAAGAATGAAAGAAAGAACCTGCTTACATATAGAAGAAAATGAGAATGGAAAAAAAATCCAGTGTTATTAATAAAGCCGTAAAATGAGGAAAGAGCATCATTAGTGAAGAGGAGATAGGAGGAAGAAAATGCTTTCCGGTTATTGTTTGAGTGTTGTGGGTGGGTGGTTATTTGCATGAAAATAATAACATTCACTATGTGAATGATTGAATTGACATCAAACTGAACTAACATATAATACCATCAACTCAAATGTTATCTTGGCCATGCATGTATAGCTATGGAAAAGTTATCTATAAATCTCAGAAATCAACAAGGAGCAAATTGAATCTACCTTCCAACTGCTAACAGGTTGCCAAAGGTGAACAATACAGCAAATTTGATGGGTTTTGCAAAAACAATCAATGACTGCAAAATAGGAATAAATAAATAAAGTATTTTCAAGTTAACAACACAGTTTATTTGACGTTCCTAAAATTTCAAAATCAATGGAGAACAAATATCAATGTTTTTGTAACAAATACAATAAGCTAAACATCATTAGATATGATATTCAAAATTTGTCAGACATCAACTGCATTTATATCAGCCAAGTTACCAAGATTCCAAAAATAAAACAGAGTTGCATATACTTTAAGGAATAGGCAATTTACTGGAAAAGATTGAAATTATTTCTTGATAACATTAGAGTAAGTAGGATTTATTTTCAATAGCCTTCAACAGTTTCCAAAATTACAAGAATTAGATATGGACGACCCACGCATTGGGAAGATATTTTAGTTATTTTTTAAGATAAAGATGTATAAATATTCTTGAATTTGAGTGGACTCAATCCAAAAAAAGGGCTCATTAGACAAGAATTGCTCTAACCTATACGAACTCAATTTTTTAAAATAGATGAGATCTAAACATCTAAACACCCCCTCAAGCCAAATGCCAAAGATTTGCACACCTAGAGCATGGAGATTGTAAGACTTTTGCAGGGCAATGTAGATTGCAGTGGGAAATCTGCAATTTAAATAATTAAGGATGGCCTAATATGAAATCTATGTTAGACTCTGAAAACATCTTGAATCTGGATTCGACCTAACTCAAACCAATACATAACTCATGATTTCAGGATTATCCAAGCCTTTTAAAAGCTCTACTTTGGTCATATTGGTCAAATATGTAGTAGCTGTAAGATCTGAGTAGATATAAATATCAATTTTACATAAAAATCATATGTGCATAACACACCAATACCTCTTACAGTATAAGGATAGTAATTGAAAGAAATAACTCCCACATCCAAGAATTTAGGAAAAAGAAGAGTTTTGTGTATCAAAAAACTTGTATCCATATAATATTTATCTTTTATACATAGAACATCTACCTTATGATGGATGGTAATATTACACTGCATAAATCTGTTGGTACCAATCTTTTAGAATCAGTTAGGGAGTTAGTTATGACAGGTAGATAGTTAAAGCAATAGTTCAACTCTATAACTAAGAACTCTCTCTTGTTATCACATAAGCAATAGTAATATCAGAAATTATCACTCTCACTTTTACCTATCTCAACGATGGAGCAAAGAACACCCAAGCAATCTCAAGGATCTCAATCACAGTCCCTACTATGTTCATCCGGAAGAGAATCCTGCTACAGTACTAGTTCCTACTCTTCTCAATGGTTCCAATAACCATCCATGGCCATAACCAATAAGAGCTACCAGTGGTACGAACAAGATTCAATTTATTGATGGAAGTATTCTTATGCCTAATAATTGTCATCCATATTTTGATTTGTGGGAGCATTGCAACAATTTTGTGCATTATTCTTTGATCTCGCGGAGTACTGTACATGGATTTAGCTGCTGATGTGTTGAGAGATCTCAAAGGTAGATTGTCACATGGCGATCTTATTCACATAGCAGAATTATAACAGGAATTCTATAGCTTCAAACAAGATTTGTAACATATGACTAATTATTTCACAGAACTGAAGGTACTTTGGGAAGAATTGGAGAATTTTAGGCCCACTCCAAGTTGTGTTTCTGCTGTGAAATGGACCTGTGAAGCTTTATGTATCTGAAGAAATATAAAGAAGATTGCATTATCAGTTTTCTTATGGGTCTAAACGACAATTTCATTGTTGTTAGTGTTGAAAATCAGAATATTATTTTCTGATTCTATTGATAATTGCAGTTTCTAGGTACATTATCTTTGATTTAGAGGAAATAGAACATCTATTTATGTATAATTAACATGATTAGCCTATATAAACATGCATCAACTGTGTACTCTAACACATGGTTTTCACTCAATGATACCTCCGATTCTCCTATTTTAACATTGTATCAGAGCCTGATACATCAAGGACACGGGGGACATACTGTCCTTGGTGGACATTTTTGCTAGTCTCAACCTGTTTCTACATTCCAACAAATTGTCCGGCTTCTTCCCTAGTCATTGACACAACTTCGGCAAAACCTACTTCTACTGATCGTCGTCTTTCTAACAACTTTTCAATGACTTTGGTGCATCTTTCTGACGACTTTCCAGCACCCTTTTGAAATCTTTCTGCTGTTGTCTGACAACTTCAGTCGCCTTTTGGCACATTTTCTGTTGACTTCTTTCACACCGACGATTATTCTGGTGGTGCTTCTTTGTTCATGTATGAATCATACTAGTGATGACTTCTTTCCCACCAGCAATTATTCTGGTGGTTTCTCTTTTCCCACAAATGATTCATATTAGTGGTGACTTCTTTCCCACCAACAATGTCATCAGTTTGAAGCTTTCAAATGTGGTCTTAAGGTCAAAACTTGCGTTGCTTGCCATAAATTTTCTTATGCTGATGGTTATTCTAGCTCTCTGCAATTTTGTCTTTCTAGCAATACTCCCTGACTTCGCAATATCCCTGAGTTGTCATTTAAACATTGCCTTTCAGTGGAATTTAATATTTTATGTCTTTTTATTTATTAGTTGGGAAAAAATAATTTTCTTGTAACTAATTAAGACTTAGTAAGCTTGAGCTTGAGGGGGAGTGTTGAAAATCAAAATATTACAATCTTATTTTATTAATAATAGCAATTTATAGTGGGGGAAAATGCTGTCCCCAACTGCAGTTAGGGCATTCACCAGGGACTGAATGCGCAAGAGAAATTCAGAAACAGAACCTGATTCAAGGATGGTTCGAAAAGTTCAATTTGGAGTTGTCTTGCCTTGGGAAAGGTGTGAGAATGGACCGTGTTGATCCCAATTGGGGCATGTCAGAAGAGATGGTGAATTGAAGCCAACAAAGGAGGAATTGACCGTGTTGATCCCAATTGGAGAACACTGGTGAGGTGCAACCATAGTGGCAATCCACATCGGACAGAATCTCTTGCAGAATTAAAGGATTAACCAAGAATCAACGAAGCCGGTGACCTCGGTTCAACTTGCTGTAACCAGAGCAGAAAGATGTTGAAGGTGAGTTTTCCGAGATCAAGTGTGTGAAGGAGGCAGAAGATGGCAATGAAATGGTGGTTTCAGGTTTCACAAACATTGGAGGAGGCCATGGCAATGGGGAAGGTGGAGGTGAAGAGCCATGGTAGGAGGTTGTTGAGAACAAAGGGATAAGGTTTGGAGAATTGAGAATTGGGATTAGGTTTAGGGATTTGGATTGAAACTAGAGCCCTCTGATACCATATCATAGCTCTTTAGGACAGGGAAGAGAAAGGGAGAATTAGAGTAGAAAGAAGAGAGATTTCTGAGATATGAAATTATATTCAGCCAAATGAAAACAGGTTACAAGAATGACTTATATAGTGAGTGAGAAGCTTGCAGAGCAAGACTCAGCTGCAGTTAACTAACTAGGCTCAACTAACTAACAGATGTCTAGGATATATAGTTAACCTGAAGCTGTGCTACTGTAACACGCTACAAAACCGAGAATCTACACTGCTGCTATACAAGAAAAATAACAGTGAATTATAGTACAAAAGAAAAGGTAAGAGTAACAGATATTGAAGAAAAGATGATTAAGTCTTGCCTATGATGATTTGGTCATGTGGGAAGACCAATAGAAAAACCAGTAACAAGAGTTAACCAGAACGAAGAAAGCAAAATAACTGCTGATACATGAAGACAAAGAATATAAAACATCTGGAAGAAATAAAACAAAAATAAGGGAATAACATTAACGCATGCCAAAAATCACTAATAGGTTGGTATGTCTAGTTATTTTGCCTTCAATTTAATCATTGCTAATAATCTTGAAGAAAGAAGAAATTTCTCACTCTTTAGTTTTTGGTTAGGAGTCTAGGGCTGGGCTTGCACTAGATATATACCTAGATTAGTATAGATAAGAGCATTAGGTTAGCCTTTTGTATTAGCACCATATCACATTATCATTGGACACATGTTTTCTCCCTTTTCCACCCTTTCCTGTCATTCCAATTTTCAACAATGACAAAGATAGAGAAATCTTTCCAATAAATGCATTCCAGTTATTTCATGCAACAACTCCTGCCAGTAGTATCTTATCCACCACATTGACATGGCCCAACCAAGATATTCTACTACTTGGCAAGGTCCAACCCTCATAAACATTCTTGCAAAATGCGGAATCCTTTTGTGGACCCAAGTTGAGAAACTAACTACATCAAGATATGTACGTAAAGACCAACAGGAAAACGAAATTATGGCATGCTTTAAGTCGGGTAGTGGGGACATTGCCTCTTACAGTTGAAATGAAAGAAGAAACCTTATCTAATTTATTTGCTATCCAGGTGAAGCACAGAACAATGGACATAGCTGATTTTCTACAAAGGAGATACACCAGTAACTTGCCACAATGCATCAAGAGAAATTGTAATACCAATTGCCCAAATATGTAGAAAAATAACTTCATTCCTTTCAACTGTCAAATCCTAATCTAACTATTATATTACTACTGTATAAGGGACTAAGGCACTTTTCATCACTAACTAACATTTTTACACGCTGAATTCTAAACATAATATCACAAGTAAAATGCATATGTAATATGAATACAAATGAACAGGGAAACAGATTTTGCTCACCAGTAACATAAGAGCCAGACCAGCTATCAGACAAGCAGCAAATCCATAAATTCTCTGCTTAGTCAACAACCGAAAGTGTCATAACATAGACCTTTGGAGAATGCATAAATCAATCTCAAAGAGAAAGGTTTGCGCAAAAAGTTTTGACAGCACCTGCGTTGTAGAGAGGGAGAAAATGCCACCTGAATCCTCATCCAACAAACTCTCACCTTGCTCTTCATTATCTCCTGTTAAGGAGCGACCAATGTTCCACATTGTATATAAACAAACTCACACTTAGCTCTGCACGAATTATATGGAAAAAACAAAAATATTTATCAACAACATCTAATGAAACTGTAACAAAGGGTGTTGGCTCGTCCCTCAACTATTTCATGTTCTGGGTTTAAATTCTTCTAAAAAAAAATTCCAACTTCTGAGGCCTTGTTTATTTTATAACCATTTCTAGCCATTAAATTGGGATCGTAATGTGTAATGTGGATGACTGAAAATATCGACGAGAATTGACAAAACATTTTAGAAGAACTAAAAATTGAAATTTGAAAATTTGAGGAATTAAAAATTTAATTAACCCTAAATTTAATATTCAGTAAATACATTCTATTTCTTTCACAAATAATATCGAGTAACATTTTCAATTTTCAGTCCTTAATACTACATCGCACAGCATTCCAATGATTTGTTACTTTGGTATTGAAAGGGAAAAAAGAAAATAAGTAAAATCGGTATCATCAATCAGAAGACAAAGGAATAGGAAGGAATCTTACAGAGAATGGCCTCAAAAGGTTCTTTAGTTGTGAGAAATTCAGTGGCGAAAGCAAGACAGACGAAAATGTAGCTCGTATTATCTGATAATCACTGCAACTGGACAAGTCATAGGTAATGAAAGAGAAAAGTTTGGAGGCGAGGATGGAGTCGGAGACTGTTTAGTTGGCACTTGTGTACACGTGTCTAGTGTTTATAATCCACGCTAAATAGTTTAAATTTGAATTTTAAAATTTTATTTTCCTTTTTCAAATGATTTAGATTTCAAAATTATTAATTTACAATTACGAGACAGCTGCAGAGTAAAAACATAGTGTTATGATAATAAAATCTTAGGCACACGAATCCTTTCACTGACTTTCTTTAACACAAGTTACTTTCAAAACTCCTCGTTATTTTCTATTAATTATTTTAAAATTTAAATTAATAATAATATTAATGTGACAGTAAATTTTTTTAATAGAAAGATACTTAAAAAAGAAATAAAATGATATATTTTAAAAAACATAAATGATCTAAATATAATTTTTAAACTTTAAAAATTAAAATAAAAAGTGTCAAAATTTAAAATGATTAAAGATGACATTTAACTTTTAATATAATATCTTCTGACTTTAGTTAAGTTTAAAAAATTTTATTTATATTTTTTATACTTTGAAAATGTATTATTTTAATTCTTTGTGTAATTTAATTTTTCTTTAAAGTGTTAATTTTATGTCAATATTATTATTAATATAATTTTTAAAATAATTAATTTAACATAGTAATTATAATTGTTTTTATTGGATGAAAGGATTAAGGATATCACGTGCTCATAATTCATTTGTAAAACTAATGTTTTAATAATAAAATATTAACGGGTCTATTTTTATTTCTGAAGTATTATTTTTCATTATTTTAAGAAAATCATAACAAATTTAAAAATTATTATTTAAACACAAGGGATAAACAAAGTTGAAAAAATATGTAAAATATAAAACTATTGAAAATAAGAATAATTCTAAAGAAAAGAAAAATAAGAATTTCGATGTTGAAGTGTATTAATAAATTAATTTATATTAAAGTAAACTATAATTTCTATCTCTGTGTGGGTGTGTCGCGTGTTTTAAATGAATTTTTTAGAAAAAAAATTATCATACAAAATTATAAAAGATGTTGATTTAAAATAATTATAAACAATAAAATAAGTGTGGGAAATAATTACTTAGTATAAATTTATCTGTAGTTTAAGATTATATCTTACTTATTAAATTTACTAATATTTTAATTATGAATTATATTTTTAATAGATATAATTCATACTTGTAAAAGGAATTGCAAAAATAATATAATTTTGATTATTCTATTAATCTATAATCTATAACCTAATTTCTTTTTTATTTTTATTTTAAACTCATTCTCATTTAACACATTATCAAACTATTGCCTTCCGTTTATTAATCATATTCATCATTTGAATCCAAAACTTATATAATTAATCATGAGAAAATCATATTTTTGAATTTATACCTGAAAACCAGTTTCTCTTTTTTAGTTATATTTTTCATTTTTGGTACTATGTGTTTGAAAAAATATTCATGATGTTATAATATTTTTAATAAACTTTATTTGAATTATGCAGAATGCATAGCATGTTCAAAGACCATTGAGATTAGAATGTATATGCATGGACATCGATGACTCATGCGATATGATTTATAATTAGAAGACATAGATTTCATTAAGGATTCTTAACTCTTTTTAATTAGGAAGAATCAATCCGTGGTGAGTGGTTCAGTAAATATATCAACAAGTTGATCCATGTAACTATTAATTTTATAGAGTAATCACCTTTTTAAACAAGAAAATAATGTACTATCTCATGTTTGATTCTAAAATACATGACAAAATTCTTTGATAATTCAATAGTATTTTTGTGTTGTCACGTAATAAAGAAATGTAATTAAGAGTTACTATATAATCATTAAGTTGTTATTTTATCTAAAGGATTTGAGATTTGAGTGTAGTAGCTTCTATTAGCGATATACTAGATCTCAATATATATATATATATATATATATATATATATATATATATATATATATATATATATATATTCACACATGTTTGTTTTTTATAGTGTCAAAAGACTAATGATCTTTTAAGTAGGTAACAAGTTTCATTTATATATTTTTTGTTGGACTTGAAGCTGAAGAAGTCGTCTCTTGTTTTTTTAGTTTTGATCTACTTGTACTCTTGATAGATTATAAATAGGAGCTTAACTGTATTGATTGTTATAGAATAGGCTCTGAGTGTGGTTTCTATTTAATTTCACGAAGTTGAATCTACTATGAGAATCAAGCTAGAGCAAGTTTGGGAACCCTAACTTTGATTTGACAAGTTGAGAATTGTTTTTTTAAATGATTTTAACTTATGTAATCGATTACCATATATCAATAATCGACTACCAATAGTTTGAGAAATCAAGGAATCCTAAACCTCTCTGAAGTAATCGATTACCACATCCTAGTAATCGATTACCTCGTGCCTGAGATAACAGAGGAGCCTAAAACTCTCTGGAGTAATCGATTACCACATTCTAGTAATCGATTACCTACACCAGAACTCATCTCAAAAATGTTTTTAAATTGTTTTAAATTGAAACCTCTTAGAATTCATATTCATTCAAAAAAAAAAAGAGAAATCTTTGAGTTTTTTTTTAAGAAGAAAGGAAGAGCGAAAAACTGAGTTTACAAAGAACACAAGTTCTAAGAGTTCTCTTCAAGATTTTAAAAGATTTTCTCTAGAAATGAAGAGTGTGTGAAGGATTGAATACTTGGTTATAAACTTGATCAGATCATAAACATCAGGTGTAATCTTTACTGATCTTTATCTTGTTTTTGTATTTGTTTTTGTTCAAACTCTTAAGCGAAAGTTGTTGTCTAAAAGAAGAGTTAAGGAATTTGAGAGAGGTGCTCTCAAAGGTGATTCTTGAAAGATTCAAGAATTAGAGAGATATGTTCTTAGGAGAAAAACATGTATTTTGGTTATTTTGATTTTGTTTGTGTTTGTGCAGTGTGTTTGTATTAGACATAAGAAATCATTATAGTGAAAACCGATCGCAACAGTTGTTGGGTTGGGACTGGACGTAGGCCGAACGCCGAACCAGGATAAATCTTTGTCCAAACTTTCTCTCTACCTTATCTCTTATCTTTACCTGAATCTATTGCTTTACAATTACTTTTACTGATTCATTCTAAAAGAGTTTTGAAAAGGTGTGTCAATTTCTTTCTATGTCCGCTGCTACCTCTCTGAATTGTTATTCTTAACATAAATAAAACTGAATCGGGAAAGAAATTGATAAAGACTAAAATTGAACATCGGGAACTTGAATCTATTCACCCCCCCTCTAGATTCAACATAGGGACCAACATTTTTTTTTGTCTAATTTGCAACCTCCAAAATTAGAATGAGCAGCCAAATGAGTTAATTGTTAATTCTTTTTGGTACCATAGCACCTTTGAGGTTTCTTTTGGGTACTTGATTAATCTTTTGATAGCAGTAAGATGTGTTTCCTTGAGTTTACTTGATATTTTTCACACATGCTGATACAAGCACCAACTCCTAATGCTTGAAAGGATGTCTTGATCTTCAATTCTTCAAAGTTCTTTAAGGAAACCAATAAGATAAGTTTCGGTAAATGGTGATTAAGTAAGGATTAAGATTGATTAAAGAAGAAGAAATTGAAAAAGTGGTAGAGATTAGAAGGTGGATGATGCCATGGTTGAAAATCAATAAACCATGATGAGGAATCACCATAAAGAAAAGTCTTTGATAAGTTTCAATGTTTTAGGACGCCATGGACTAGGCCAATAAGTCTTGTGAGGAATCGCCACCATAGAAGGTCATGGATAAGATTCAAACTCCTTCAAAGGAAGAAGATAAGAGAACTTTTCTCTTAAGAAAAGCAACAAGCTTTAAATTTTATTAAATTTCAATCAAAAATGTCCAAATGTTCGGTTTGGAGAGCTTTATATAGAGTGAAGAAGGCTAGAAGAGTACGGAGATCTAATCTAAGGGTGGTGGTTGAAAAGACTTATGAACCATTGGATCTTTCGACTCGAGGTGCATGGAGAAATCATAAGGCTTATGCTCACCACCTATGTTTCAAAGCCGTGTGATCCAAGCTTTAAGCAAGGGTGAGGATCCTTTCTTAGACTCAAGTGAAGACTCAATTCTAAGTAAGGTTCCTCAAGAGTCTTATCTCTTAGATTCACAAATGTAACTCAAATTTAATCCAAGTCTCATTTGTGAATTTTTGTGAATCTATAGTCCAATTTCCTTTTCAACTCCACTAGTCTTACTCTTGTAACTTTCTACTCTTAAAAGGCTATCAAACTAATGAAGAAATACAAAGAATACATGTTAGGCCGAAACACATACAATGGCCTAGAGTCATGGTTTACACTTCATTTACAAAAAGAATATTACAAGGATTTAAAGTATAAGAAAGGTCTCGAGTCTCCATCTTTAAGAGCTCCCTCCAACCTTTTAAGCATTCCTCTTGTAATTCTTCTAGTAGTGCTCTCTTCCTAAGCCAAGGTATGAATCTAAAACCTACACCTAATCTCAATTCTAATTCTAACATTGTAGGTTTAATGGTTCTTGACAAGAAGGAACCACCTACTCATTCTCCCTCTTCATCCAAAGCGAACCACAACCCCAAACCAGGAATTAAACATGAAAAATCTGAAAAATCGGTAAAGGTATTGTGGGAAAGAAAGTTTGAAAAAAGAACTGCACTATTATGATAGCAAAGTATGCATTCTTCCTTACCTAATTCTGAAAATGTTATGAAGGATGACCATGATTTACAAGTGCAGCCAAGAGCAACTCCTAATTTGGAGGAAGCCACTACTACTAGACACCACCTGATCCTAATTGACGATGGAGATTCTATTGAGCTCAAGAACTCCATCCAACTGTGTTGTCCAAGCTAAAGCATAGTTCAGTCCAACTTAGGACTTGAAAGCAAAGTGCTAATCGGGAGACAACCTGAAATTTCTAGCTCTTTTCTTTTGATTTTTCTTTCTTTTTCCTTTGTTTTTAATTGAGTCTCAGTATCTGTAGAGAGTCACTGCACACTTGCAATCATCAAGGAAAACGTAATTCATAAGGTACGCGTCATAAAACCTCAAAAACTTCTACATTAGAGACCTATAAAGAGCAACTCGAGTGAAGTCCATTCCTATTCGTGCGAGTTAGAGTAAAATTTTCAAAAATTTGCTCTCTACTAATCTAACTCGCGCGACTTCCCTAACAACTTGCGCGAGTTAACCCTCCAGTGGTCCATTAAGTGCTCTTTGTTTGTCTAACTCACTTGAATTGCCCACAATCTTGCGCGAGTTGACCTTACAGAGGAGATTTAAGTTTCTATGTACGTTAACCTCGCACAAGTTGAGTTACACTCGTCACTAACTCGCGTGAGTTAAGCACGATAATCAAAAAAGGGGGAATTTTAAAATTATAAAAACATGGGAAGGGGGATAGTCAGTTACACTTTCAGTTCTCACTTTCTAAAGCACTTTCTCCATGCACTCATTCTCTCTGAACTCTCTCAACCCCTTAAGCACAAAAGCTTCACTTTTTCTTCATTACTTTACTCTTCAAGGTGTAACAGAATCTTCTTGGTCTAATATTGTTATTAGCATCTTCATTTACTACCTTGTTATCCTTTTCTTGGTTCTTTGAGTATTTGATGAGACTTTGCATTAAATAATTGTTAGGGATTGATTTCACCGATAAAAATTGAATGTTGCATGCTTATTTTAACTTGCTTAACATGAAAATCATGCTGCATTTTGAGTTTGAGCAAAAAAAACTATTTTTGGGCAGGTATCGAGCACAACTCGCGCGAATTATAGGGAGCCCTCAGCAATCTAGCGCGAGTTGGAGGGCCCTTTATATTCTTATTATTTCGGAGACCAACTCGCGCGAATTCACAAGCTTTGAAATTCCTTTCCTCTAAAGTTGAACTCGTGTGAATTCCCTGCTAATTCGTGCGAGTTAGCCACGTTTTTATCGAAATATTGATTTGGATGCTTCTTTGTGCTCACTCCTTTATCTCTATTCATCCATAACTTGAGGTTGTCTATTCCATGCACTTAATTGATTGTTATGCTTTTATCCTTGACTATTTGCATCTAAATGCATATTAGATCATTAACATAAGCACTCTTTGAATTATGTTATTTTAAATGATGTCTGTTATTGATCCTGTTTTAACTACCTCTTCCCTTTTGTTCTTAATTGGCTTCTCATTTTGTTCATACTGGAGATGAACAGACCAAAGAGAAGTAGGAAACCTGTTGATGCCAATTCCTCATCCCCTCAGAATATGCAGATCAGTGAGAGGAGCCTCACTAATGCACAACGCTTTGCACACGAGGATGCAAAGGCGCGATATGAGCACACTATCAGGTGGTCTATCATACTGGAGCCGATGTGCCTTAGTTCAAAAATCAGCCGCCAAACTAGGTTAAAAGTCGTCTCCGCAAAACCCTAACTAAAAGTCTGTTAGATCAAGAATGTCCCTAAGTTTTGATTAATTACAGCACAGACGAAACCAAGCAATCAAGACCTGCTAAGACGAAACCAGCTCAGACGAAAGATGGCCCTTCAAAGTTTGAAGTGTTGCGTCTGTCCAAAAGCCAAGACATCAGACGGAACTCGCACAGACGGAAGAAGACTGTCAAAGCTAAAGTCACCGTCTGTCCAAGAGTGAAGCCTTAAGACGAAAGAATGAGACGAAACAACCTCAACTGATTACACATTTCGTCTATCCAAAAGTGAAGTCAAGATTGGAGTCTCGCGCCAAGTTTTATCTGAAGAAGTACTCAAGAGAAGCATCCAAGATCAGTATAGGGATTTGTGCTTACACTACAAAATCAAAAAGGTCTTCTCCTTTGTGTCACATCTCTGTACAAGTCAGAAAAAATACTGCGCGCACAACCTAGTCCGCTATATCCGCTGCGACTCTTATCAATCAATCAAGTACAACTGACAACCTTTTTGGAAAGCTTTCTAGAAGATCTCTCAACGACTCTCAACGGCATTCAAATGAGTGTAACGGCTATTTGAAGAAGATGCCTATAAAAGGACTTCACACCCTCAAGAATCAGTTGGCGAATACGCTTATTATCTTCTATCTCTTAAGGATTCGCTCAATCTGTGATTGTGCTTTATTGCAAAACACCTCTCTGCGTAGAGGAAAACTTTGTTTTTCAAAACATCTTTCAAAGTCCACTTGTGTGGCATTTTAGCCTGAGGAGGCTGTGTTTCAAAGAATACCTTTGTATTAGCCTGTGGAGGCTGGGTTCAAAGAATACCTTGTTGGTTTAGCCTGAGAAGGCTGGGATCAAAGAATATCTGTGTATAGCCAGAAGTGGCTGGGATCAAAGAATACTTGTAACCCTTTCACGGTTGGTAGTGAAAACTCAGTGGTTGCTGGGTAACTAGACGTAGTCTTGAATAGACGAACCAGTATAAAAATCTTTGTGTTTACTGTTTCGTCTGACCAACTAACTGGGGATAATAAATTTAAACGTCTGTCAATTAAAATCAACAGTTTAAGATAATCATTGTTTCGTCTGACCAGTTTTGCACCTACAGACGAAAGGGATAAATTTTTTTTATTAACACAATTCAACCCCCTTCTTGTGTTTTATCTTTTACAGTTTGGTATCAGAGCTCAGCCTAAGGGTTGAGCGCTTAACAAATGCTAGAGGAAATGATCCAAAGATGGACTCACAAGGACCATCATTCTTATCCGGAGGAGCCTCCATGAACAAACCTCCAAATTCTCGGAGATGATTATCCCTACCGGGCGATCGCATGGAGATGTACATCAAATCCACACAAGAGTGTGGAATATCATTACCAAAGGAGATATCCCTATTGTCAAACCTGAAGGAGAATGGGGAAATGAAGAATACTCAATGATGGAGCTGAACAACAAAGCAAGATATGCTCTCATGTGTGCTCTTTCCAGAACTGAGTATAACAAATTTTGTGCCTACAAAATTGCCAAAGAACTATGGGATGCTCTAAAGATCTCATATGAAGGCACAGAAGATGTCAGAATGAGGAAAGCTGCCACTCTTCAAAGAGAATATGAAATGTTCTCTATGAAGAAAGAAGAATCCATTGATATGATGTTTGGAAGATTCCAAACAATATTGAATGGACTCACTACTCTTGGCATCACCTTCACAAAGGCCCAGAATAACATGAAGATATTGGACAGTCTTCCTCCTCCATGGGAAGCTATGTCCACTGCTATTTCAGTTGGGCGTGACATTAAGGTTCTAGAGAGTAAACGTGTTGTGCAAGTCAAGCCAACTCGCGCGAGTTGTGTAGAATGTCACATGAGTTAAGGTTACAGAAAGCATTGATTCTTCACTAGTGCTCTAATTCGCGCAAGTCCCTACTCGCGAGAGATGTATTCCTTAGCTCATTTTCTCCTTTTTTGGCTATTTTTAACCCTGAAACACTTAAACAAACCATCAAAAAGTCCTAACACTAAATATTATGAATTAAGAGCATTTATGGTTGTTTAGGTTGCTTAAGAGTGTTTAATGGAAAATTTATATAATAAAAAGAGTATAAAAATAACTCACTTTTGTGAGTTATCAGTATCCCCCAGATTTGACCTTTCAGGAGCATTACACCAGGCACTTCTGAGATTCTGGCCACCATTTACGTCCCGAGGGCCATATTCACTTATCAGCGGGTGGCATCGCCCAAGCTCACCCAAGGAGATCTCACTTTGACAGCCAAGATATGACTGAAATTGATAGAGAACAGGGTTAGCCCCTGTGACAGACCAGGTACAGTTCCATTCTCCAAAGCATTACTGATCTTGAAGCTGATGATGGGAGCTGGAATCAGACTGGGAGATGAGATCAAGGTGGCTTTGAGCGTCGTCACTTCCAGTGGCTATGGGTTAGTAACTAACTAGACTAGCTTAGCACCAGCTAGATCTATTCACTTCCACCCATCATCCTTCATCAGAGTAGAGTCCTCCTTCTCCACCTCCGCCTGCGCTTGAGACCTTTGAGGATTTCTTCACCAGCTAGTGGGGTTTTCCACCGACTGGTTCTCAGTAGGTCGGTAGTTCATCTTCTTCTCATTCAGTGTCGAGGACGACACCGTTCTAAGTTTGGGGGACTATTTTCGTTTCTTTTTATTTTTTATTTCTAATTTTACTTTAATTTTTATGCATACTTGTTTCTTTCATTTTTCATTTTTATGTTTTGTTTTAGATGTAGGGCCATTTTTTTTTCTTTTTATCATTTTTCTGTTTTCTTTGAATAAACTAAAACATCTACATTATTGTACTAACCTTATTTATGCATGAATGAACTATTTTCTTGTTACCTTGAGTTTTGATGATATTATTATTGATCCACATTGAGATACTAGCACTCTTAAGCGAGATTGAGTAACGTAATGTACGACTGATGATTTATATTGTGGGAATCAATTAAATGCACCTTTTAATATGTTCCTAGTACTAATAATGTGCATGTGTGTAAGAAAATAGGAAAAGGGTAGAACTCAAAGAACCAAGTTAATCCTAAATAAGTTAAACCAAGTGAAACATGAACTAGGAAAGGATTTAAGCCTTGTTTGGAACCTATAAAAAGCTTTCTTAGCCAACCTTAAAAGTTAAATAGATGACCTTAGTCACCCACTTTGAGCCTAAGCGGATTTTTCATAATAAGTAGACTTTAAGTCAATTATTCCCATTCTTTGGATTGCCCTCTTGAAAATTACACCATACCTCAGGCTTGAAAATCAAAATCCTATCTTAAAGACTTCTCTTAGTATAAATTATATGTTCAACAGGGAAAGGAATTAAGCCTATAGAAAATTCAGAAAAATACCAAAAAAATAGAAAAGCAAAGAAAATATCACCAGTTTGTGATCACAAAAAAAAAACGACTGAAAAAGCCATCAGTTTGTAGCAACCAAAAATATTGTGAATAAAGAGGTATCAATAAAATTCACTGAATACCAACATAGAACACAAAAATAATTTCCAAGCGCTAAAAGATTATTTGGGAGAAAGGTTTGGGGACTATGGTTTCTTAAGCTAGGGAACATGGTAATAAGCTTAAAAATTGACTTGTCATCATTCCTCCACTTAATTTGAACATTATAAGCTTAATAAAGCCTTATTGATCCTACGTAAATGCTAACTTGTGTGGAAGATAATGAAGGAAATACATGAGGTGAATGGGGTAATGCTAGTTTCTGAAATCTAAAACCACTTGATCTCATTCGGAACTTGGAACAAAAATCACACACACAGATGATCACTGACATAACCTGAATATGCATGCATGACTAACTCTCTTGTGTAGTGAGCTAAGCAGTCCAAGGATTAATCACGATGAAAAACTCGGTAACTTGATCCTTCGTTCATCATGGGTAAGGCTTAGTATAATTCAATGTTAAGAATTAAATACTTCATTGACATATTGGGTTATGTTAATTTTATTTGCTGACTTGATAAATTTCCCTTTTGTTTGAGGACAAACAAAGTTTTAAGTTGGGGGTGTTCGATAACTCTCAAAAGCGAGTTATTTTTATACTCATTTTATTATATAAATTGTCCATTAAACACTCTTAAGCAAGTTAAAACAACCACTAAATGCTTTAAAATCGTAATATTTCGTGTTAGGACTTGTTGATGATTTGTTTAAGTGTTTCAGGGTTAAAAATAGTCAAAAATAGGAGAAAACGTGCTAAGGAATACATCTCTAGTGAGTTAATATTCAACTCGCACGAATTGGAGCACTAGTGAAGAATCAGTGCTCTCTGTAACCTTAACTCGCGCGACTTGTTACTCAGCTCACGCGGGTTGGACTGAATTGAAGATCACGTTTTGACTCTGGAACCTTAACTCACGTGAATTACTAAATATCTTGCGCGAGTTGGACTCACGAAAAGCCCAAGCCCACAAATTGAAGGCTATAAATACACATTTAATCACTGTCAGCATGGACTTTTTGTTACTTTTCGGTTTTGACCTAATTTGACGATCGTTCTTTGACCTAAGCACACCAGTTCACGCGACGAGGAGAATTCAACCCCAAGCCATAGCGAAGGAGACGTAAGGATCATCCGACTTCCTTAAGGATCAAATATCTATATATTCTCTTTCAATTATTCCTTGTATTGTCTTCTTCTCAAGCATGAACTAACTCCCCCTTTGATTGGGAGAACGATGTAACCCTAATTTATTCTCAAATATAATTCTCGACGTTATTCAGTATATGATTTGGGCATTTGTTTCTTCTATACTTAATGTTATTCGTTAACTGATCAGTAATGAATTGATAGTAAACCTAGGGGAACTTTGAGAAAAGATACTTGGTGGTTCTTGGAGAAATAAACCATTATTACGCTAGAGTCCTAGAGATAGTAGTAGATGGTAGTGTGGACAAAACCTAATTGTTATCATTGGATTCACAAAATTGAAACCCTAATTAACTTAGTTTAATTTAAAAGATTAATTAATCAGGTTAATCTTGGCAGGGTAGGTGATCTTGAGAGGGACGATTACGAGGGTAGGAATCCGATCCAACCATAGATTAACGTTTGAATAAAAGAAAGGAGAATATTAGGGGGAATTAGTGGTGAAACCAGGATCTTAATTGTTTACTCCATTATTAAATCTTTCTTTTAAATTGTTGTTTTCAAAACAACCTTCTCTAAAAATAATTAGATTAAAAATAGGAAATAAATTTGATTGCTTATCCTCGTGGGTTCAACAACCTTGTTCTCTAAAATACTTATTACTTGACATAGTGTGGTATACTTGCCATAACAAGGGATGCAGTATAACTGCCACATGTATTTCGTGCATCAGTTACATTGTTCTCCCAATTAAAGAGGGAATTAGTCTATGCTAGTAAAGAATGCAAAACAAGAATAATAAGAAAGAGAATACATAGATGATTAAATCCTAAGGAAGTCGAGTAATCAGTGCGTCTCCTCCGCTTAAGCTTGAAGTTGTACTTTGAACATTGCATGAACCAAAGGTGTCTAGGGTTTCTAGATTGATCGAAAGATGTCTACATCTGAAGGTTTTTTTGCTGCTACTAGCTTTGTGAATATATGACCTTCTTTAGTTGACTTGGGATTTTATGAACCTAGCTCACGCGAGCTAAGGATCAACTCGCGCGAGTTGAGGTTCTCGAGAGCAGTCATGATGTGCAAGCAAGGCCAACTCGCGCAAGCTTAGTAGCAAGTCGCGCAAGTTTAGGTTACAGATAGCAAACTTGGGTTGGAAGCTAGGTCAACTCGCGTGAACCAATATGCAAGTGGCGCAATTTGATGTGCAAGAGATGGATGGGCAACCACTAGAGCTCTAACTCGCGTGAGTTTAAGTCCCAACTCGCGTGAGGTGTATTCCTATGGACATTTTCTCCTATTTTGGCTATTTTTAAGCCCTGAAACACTTAAATAAACCACCAACAAGTTCTATCACAAAGTATTACAATTTAAAGCATTTATCAGTTGGTTTTGCTTGCTTAAGAGTGTTTAATGAATAATTTATTAGTTAAAAAGTGCATGTCTGACACACGCGTCAAGCGTGCGTCAAATAATACCAAAGTCTAGCTACTACTTTGCAGTAATAATGGACTCAGATCGTTTCCCTATGGATTACTTTGTTACTTCTCTATAGCCGAAATTTTAAATGCAATTTTTGGGGGGTTTTGTGTAGAGGAAAAATTAAAGGCAATTAAATAGTAAAAATTAACCAATGACAGTAATTAAACAATAATTAAAAAGCAATTAATAGATGATTAAAAAGCACCAATCTGATCTCTGTCAGATCCTAATTTCCCTCATCGGTTCAAAAAAATAAAGACACTCATCTATGCAGTGCATTGAAACCGAGATCTTTGCATGTCAACACTGAATTAACGCTCTAAGATCTTAGAGAATTATCATCTAACACTTGGTGGCCTTTAAACTCACACAATCGCATGAGAGCACACAACTTGGTTTCGAATCATAGAATTAGTTCTATGCATTAATTATCAATCAACAATGACAAAATCAACAATCTCAATCCAAAATATTAATCAACATAATGGAATCAAAATTATAGAATCCAAAACGAGTACTCATGCAATTGAGAAAACGGAAAACCTAAGGAAATTAGGGATCCTATTGAAATTGAATTGGTTGAAGAAATTAGTTGTGCATAATTGAAATTAGACTAAGCATAAATTGGGATTGCATATTAGAAGAATTAAATTGCAAGAAGGGAGAAAGAACGAGAATTGGAATGGCAAACCTGAAAACCCTAGTAGAGTGACTTAAAAGGAAAAGAGTAATGCTGAAAATTGAAATTGATTGAAAGGTAAAAAAGTGTGTTACAATTTTCTGAATTGGGGTATTTATAATAAGTTAGTCATGTGCTAGTCACATGACTTTAAGTGACTCAGGGTGCAGGGTTCAATGCAAACATAAATGGTCCAATTACCTTCAAAGCCCACTCAATGCAAACATTTAAATGGTCCAATTACATGATTTGAAATGGGTTTACACTAATTCTTCATGTTGAAATTCCAGCATAAATTTCATGCGTCACTTTCAAGGCAATTTTCAACCCAGATGCTGTCCGAATTGGCTCTTTATGTCTTTATAGCTTTTGTAGATCTTTCAGTCCTCTTTAATTTGACATAAAATAGAGCTTAAACAGAGTTCTGTAGTGAGAGATATGCCTTTTTTAGTGAACCTTGTCAAAACTAGAAATTTTAGCGAATTAGAACAAAAATAAGCACTTAAGGCCCAAATGAGCCAAAACTCATAATGCACTAAATCATGTTGATTGACCATTAATAATTTTGTAATATGATGTATTAAATACAGAGAAATTAATCAAAATAATGACTCATCAATGCCAATAACTCACTTTTGCGAGTTACCAATGTGTTTGTCGATTGTTAAATGTATGGTTAAGTTATTGCTTTGTTGTGTATAAACATTGGTTGTTCATAAGTAACCTTAAGTGGACTAGTGGTAAATGGATTGATTTTCCATTTTGGTATGTGTGTACATGTATAGTAAGCAAATCATTTAAGGAACGTTAGAAATGGTGAGGAACTATAATGAACCTTAAGTGACATTGATGTGTTGTAAGAGAGATACAAGTATGGAAACAAGGGAAGTTATAAATGTGGTTTGAGAATGGTTCATGGTGTGGAAGAATTTGTTGGGAAACATGCCTATTGAGTGGACATGGTTGAAGGCCAAGGTGGTTTTAATGAAGAAGACATGGTAGAGGGACAATTAGGGACAAATTTTATAAATGTTACATTGCTATCTATTGGTTGACCATAAAGTGGTGCTTATTGAGATGACATGTGGGGTCTAAAGATCCTTGGTGATGAACTATTGAGTAAGGCTTGACAAGCTTAGGTCAAGCTTAATGGATTCTGACAATTATCACGTTGAATCATCAACTCGTAAGTCCATTGATGTGCTCGTTTGTTTGTGTATACTCCTAGCTAATAACCAAGAAACAATGTGTAAGCCCACAAAGTGAATGTTGACTTGTGTGACAACTAGCTATTAAAGATGTGATAAATGTAGATGCACTTAGATTAAAGTTGTAATCAATAATTGTTGTGTTAGTAAACTGCTCTGATGGTTTTTAGGTTAAATGTCTTGTGATGGTGTGTATTTGCGACGAAGGTGGAAGAAGTTCACCCTTATGCTTGTTTGTTTTTAGGTGCAGATGGAAAGGAGAAAGCCTTTGACATTCGTAATGACAGAGTGCATGAGCAAGGTATACGAGTCGGGAGTCAAGGGATGTGAAGAAACGTTTTGGGTTTTATTTGTTTTTCCCAAGTTAATTAGGGAGAGGTTGATAAAGATGTCACTTCATAGGAGTAAGACATCAAGTAGGTGTTGCCTACGCCAACATACTATGTGAGGGTGAATCTTGTGCCTCAAGTGGAGGTATTTCTAGATGGTTCTACCTTTAATGGCCCATTTTACAAGGAGCTGATATTAGTGGAGATTGGATATTGCTCACTTATAGTCTAGGATTATTAATATTTCTTCTTGTGAATTGCCTTTAGGTTTATTTTCCTTTTTATGTATGCTTTTGAAAGGATAGAGCAAGGTCAGTGCTCTAACTTAATGTTTTATATGTAACTATTGAATCTCTTTATTAGTTTCATTCTATTTTGCTCTATAATATTGTTCCCATGATGCAAGTATTATGTATAATTTATCTCGTCTATGTTATATAATATTTGCTATGTACGCATGTTCATTATATTTCGCTAAATTGGGTTTTATTACATGAATGTTATGTGTTATGCATCAAAGTGTTATGTTTAGAAATTATACTCTAGCATACGATCATTTTTTTGAAAAAAAAATAAATTTCCCCATATTTTGAGACTAATGAAAGTAAAATTTTTAAGAGTTAAGCAAAATAATAATAAATGTCTGTATAAATTTGGACTGTGAACATATGCATTCTTATAATTTATTGTAGTTACTTTAATTCTAAGTTAGCTATTTTTATGTGCTTAGTAGGAATCTAGTATCAGTTTAAATGAATGTATTTTTTGGATTCTTATGTTTGAGCTAGTGTTTTCAGTAGCTTTTAGGAATATTCTCAAGTACCTCGCCATACTTATTTTTTATGTAACTTTCCTTCGGAGCCAACTAGTCAAATAACTCAATAAACATATATATATTTTTCTCTCTTCATATTTTATAAACAGTTGTTGTCTGGTTGTCTGCGTATTAAAATTGTCTAACAGATATTTTTCTTTTGTATATTTCACGAATATCAAACTTGTTATAGATGCATATATGTCTTATAGTCAATGTTTACAGTTCAACATGCATCATGTTTTATTTTACAAAGTTTAATATGTTTTACTTTTATTTTCGAGATAATATAATTCAAGGTGATATATTTTTTTATAATAATTACGCTATTTATTCTTATCATTAATAACAAAAGGTTTTTCGGTTAAAATTTCCTCATAAAAATAAGTCTAAGTTGTAAACTATTTCTGATAATGATATCAAAATAGGTTAAAATCAACCAGGAACTAAATGTGTTACAGTAAATATCTCACTCATTTACTTTTGTTTTCTTTTACAAAGATATTCATGACATGCAGACACGATGGTTGATCATGCATAAATTTCTCTTATTGCCACACAAAAATTGAAGATTCAAAAGTTGGCAAAAATACTTATATGGTGTCGTTTAAAAAAAAATTTACGCAATTGGGTTCAGCTTCAAACTAATTATAGTTATGAGGTTGTTTTGTTAGGTTACGTCCTAGCTTCCAGCATAACCAAGTAAGGTTACATCCGGCCCTGAAACGTAACCATCATAGGTTACGTCCAGCCTACGGACGTAACCCCTTTAGAAAATGGGTTCACTAGTAGAAAATTGTCATACCACTACCCGCATATTACGACGGTTCTATGTAACCGTCGTAGTTTGTGACGCGGTGACAATTTTGTAATATTAGTGTTACAGACTACGACGGTTCAAAATGGAACCGTCGTAGTCTGTTAGATGGTGACAAAATTGTAATACTTGTATAACAGACTACGACGATTCTAATTAAAACCGTCGTAGTCTGCTAAATACATCGTTACAGACTACGACGGTTCTAATTAAAATCGCTGTAGTCTGTTAAATACCTCTTCTTCTCCACGAAGAACCCTGGGCACTCACAGTTCTCCATTTCCTTCTTCCTCTGCGGCGATTTAAGCTTTGCGACGATTCAAGCTTCCTCAAAGGCGACCTCCTTCTCAGCACTAGCGCACCGCCTCTCGTCACTGGCGCATTCCCTCAAACTCCGGCGTCAACGCGGATTCCCCACAAAAAGGTACTATTGACGTCGGATTCCCTCTCGTTTTTTATTGTTTAGGGTTTAATGGATTGGTTAGGTTCGCGAGCTTAGTGGAATGTTTAGGATTAATGCATTCCTCTTGTTTGCTTAATGGATTGTTTAGGGTTTTGATTGTTTAGGGATTACTCTCGTTTTGGTCCGGGCACTGCGTTAATTTTGAGTTCGAAGCATTGGTTTTGTTTAATTTTGATTAGTTCTGTTGTGGATTGGTAATTTGATTAGTTCTGCTGTGAATTGGTAATTTGATTAGTTCTGTTGTGGATTGGTTCTGCTGTATTTTGGCAATTTGATGATCAAATTTAGTTTTTCAGCTAGGCATTCAGTGGCTGTTTTCAATGTTATATTTGACTTTCCTTTTGTATGTTATTGAATTAGAGCCATGCATGGTAAATTGGTCCTGTATTTCTGCTTTGGTAAATGCATTGCCATAAGCAATTTCTGAAGGCAAGACCACTATGGCAGTACCATAGGTTGCAATAGCATGTATATATGGTGGAATTTCTGCCTTATTATCCCTCCATTTATCCTATATTATATTACATAATTAGTTAGGTGAAATCTTCCATCTTTTAGCTCATTGGTCTCTTAAATTAAGTCTTTGTGTGAGCAAAGCATGTGGTAACTTATGGGAACACTCCAACTCCATCAACTAGCTTTTTCCTAAGTTTCTTATTAATTGGTGGTATAGTTTTTCATCATGTCTCCGCTGCAAATGAGTAGCTCAAATGGTGACATTGTTGTTAGTTAGATATATCGTTCTATTAAACTATGAATACGTATGAACAAGGGAGAATGGTGTGTCATTGGTTCTAGGTATGGTGTTTGGTGCAAGTTTGATTTTCTTATTGGAGAAAATGTTTTTTGAATATTGATGCTTGTTAACTATACCTGTGATGAAGGTATGGATCGTAATTGGATGAATGCAAGTCGAATTAGTAAGGAGTATGAGGCTGAAGTTGAAGAGTTTTTGGATTTTGCTAAGTAACATGATCACTTTAGTAGTGGTGGGAAGTTTTGTTGCCCTTGTGTCAATTGTTTGAACGGTGTACGGTTGAAAGAAGAACAAATTCGAGAACACCTGCTGTGTGATGGGATTCTTAGAAGTTATACAACATGGACCTGACATGGTGAGTTATTAGACACATTGACAACATCTAATGTGACTGCACCGGACTTGGAAACAGATATTGATGACAGACTTGAAGACATGATTCAAGATGTTGGTCCGGAAAACTTTGCAAAAGCCCATATATATGACACACTGCTTAGTGATGCAGAGACACCTCTGTACAGAGGGTGCTCTAACTTCACTCGCATGTCTGCAGTGTTAAAATTGGTTCATCTGAAGGTATCAAATGGGTGGATTGACAAAAGCTTTACTCAGTTACTAGAGTTGTTGAGTGAAATGCTTCTAGAAGGTAACACATTGCCAACCCGCAATTATGACGCTAAGAAGATTCTTTGTCCAATGGGTATGGAGTATAAAAAATTTCATGCATGCCCAAATGACTGCATCTTATACAGAAAAGAATTTGAATCAATGCACAAGTGTCCTAGGTGTGGCCTCTCTCGTTACAAAAAAAAGAAGGATGGTTATGATAGTGAAGAAGGAACAAAGCATGGTGCTGCTGCGAAGGTGGTATGGTATCTTCCAATAATTCCAAGATTCAAGCGACTGTTTGCAAACGCCAATGACGCTAAGAATCTCAGATGGCATGCAGATAAAAGGATATATGATGGAAAGCTTCGACATGTGGCTGATTCCTTGTAGTGGAGGAAGATTGATATAGAGTTCCCCTCATTTGGCTGTGAATCAAGAAACCTGCGCCTTGGTCTGGCTTCAGATGGAATGAATCTGTTTGGTAATTTAGCCACTACTCATAGTTCGTGGCCTGTTTTGTTGATAATTTACAACTTACCTCCATCATTGTGCATGAAATGGGCAACAACAATGTCTATGGATTCATTGAACCACAATCCATATTGGGTTTGACAGATAATTCACCTGATGCCAAGTCATATATCATGGATTGGATTGGCCAATCGAACAAGAGGATCTACCTTGCACCATACCTTCACAAGTAAGTATATTTTATATTGATCTACTTAAAATTTAAACAAAACGTATAAACAATGATTTATGTTACATGTAGTGGCCATTGGCAACTTATTGTTCTTTGCCCGATGGATCATCTCGCGGTATTTTTTTGTTCCTTGCACAAACCTCTCCCTCCGAAGTTGAAGAAAGTGATTGAAGGGTATGTGTTATTTAATTGTTATCTTTCATTTGAATTATATTCAATTATTATAATGTGACATTAATGTAAAATTTAATTTAACCAGTATTCATGTTGGACATCATATGCTCACGAGCAATAGTCGTGCCAGACCAAGACTTGATTTTGTAATAACAAAGGTAAAAATGTTTATCTTAGGAAACATAAATACATTATGTATTGTTCTAATACAAATAAGGTCTTATGATAAATCATTTAATTCTTTGTAGGCTAATAAACAAACCTATTGACCATAATGTGGATTCTATGTGATGCAGTGGATGGAAAGCATAATTCGGATGGGGATAACAGACCATTGGTTAGAGGTACATACTTTTTACCTACAATCGTTTGTTAATTTAATTACTGATACATACTTATTAATAATTATTTATTATTTTTCAGACCTTTAGTGACACAATGTCATTTGCTGAAGAAGCAATTGACTACACTCGCAAGCAATGGGCGACATTTTTAGTATATTGTTGTAAGCAGCAAACCATTGAAGAGTCTTCTGAAGGTGACAATTAGAAGACTCTTGATTTATATTAGACTCTTGATTTATATTAGTAAATTTAGGTGACATTTTTAGTATATTAGTTAATTACAGCTAATTTCTGTTAGTAGATACAAATTTGTTACTTAGAATAGTTTTTAAGTTAAAGTAAGACTTTTGATTTATAAACCATGTTATTAATTGTAAATTGTTATGAAGTTGAGAAATGTATATGTATGGATTGATTGTATGGATTGTCTGATTAATAAACAGGTACAAAAATTATGGGAAAACAATAGAAACAAACAGAATATTTAAAAAAAAAAAAGTTAGCAGACTACGACGGTTTTCACTATAACCGTCGTAGTCTGCTTATTTTTACTAGTAGACTACGACAGTTTTAACATAACCGTCGTAGTCTAATATATTTAAAACAGGTTTTAACTAGCAGACTACGACGGTTAGATTTATAACTGTCGTAGTCTGCTAGTTAAAACCTGTTTTAAATATATCAGATTACGACAGTTATGTTAAAACCGTCGTGGTCTAATAAACGGTTACAGACTACGACGGTTTTAGTTGGAACCGTCGTAGTCTGCGAAATCAGACTACGACATCTGTTGCTACTACGGTTCTGGAACCGTCGTAGTCTGTAGTTTTTAACCGTCGTAGTATGTATATTATGCACTAGTGGTTACGTCCCAGCCTTGGACGTAACTTGTGTTGCAGGCTAGCTAGGCCATATTGGGTCAATTGTGGTGCAAGGTCTAGCGTAACCACACTGTTATTTATACCCCCACTACCCATTCACAGCACAACGAGGTAAAATTTAATCTAGATTTTTTTTTTATGTTTTTGTGTTAAGATATAAATTTTAATGTTATTTTTTTAATTATATTTTTTAGGAACATTTGAAAAAGTTATCTTGACGTAAAAAAGGTGAGTGTTATGTAAATTTATGATAAAATTCTCTGTTTAAAATTTGTGAATTATTTTTTGTTTAATTTATTTGAAATAAATTGATTTATATATCACGGATATTAATATTTAATACTGATATTATTTTATTTTTTTTGTAGATATATTGTTGACAAATGACTTCTTCAATTATAATTGTTGTGTATATCAACGGTAGAATACATGAAGAAGTTGAAGGTGTCATGTTTGATGGATCGAGAAGAGCCATACAAATAAACAGAGGAATAAGTTTTGAATTGTTGGAAAATAGTATTCGTGACAAATTTAAGTTAAATTCGAATGAAGTAATTGGATCTATCGTAACTAGATATTATGTTAGAAATAAATTTGTTGTTGTGCAAATAGCTGATGATGGTGTTGTTGAGTGTATGATTAATAATTATTTCAAACAAGACATTGGTCCTATTGAATTATGTGTAGAAGTATTTGTAGCAGGTGGTTCATCTTCAATGCACAATTTGGGGCCAACGGAAACAAATGTTGATATGTCCTACGAGGGACATTGTGCGAGTCTAAACTTTATTTCGGATGATGAAGATTACATGGTATTTGATTCATATGTTGATTCATCTACTGATGAAGAAGATGTTGATTGTAATTTATCGGAGTCGGATGATGAGGAAACAAATGAAGATAACCACAGTTTAAGTGTTAACCTCCGACATGATGTTTATGGTTAGTGTGAAAAATTAGTATTTAAATGACTTTTGAATTTGATTTTGAAATATCTTGTTTGGGAATATGAATTTATTAATGTGTATTTGATGAAGGTGGTGGGCAACAACCATTCTGGCAAACAACACCACATTATACTAACGTTAATTGGGATCACCTTGATCAAGAAGACAGTTGGGGTTTAACTGTTGAAAAGAACTGGAAAGAGGGCCAAGAACTATCTATTGGCTTGGAGTTCGACAACAAGAAGGATGTTCAAAATGCTGTTGCAAGGTATTTGATGAATGTGCATCAAACGATGACGGTTAATGAGTCTAAACTAACAAAGTATGTTGTTCATTGTCCTAAAAATAGTCTTGGTACACCGTGTCCTTTTTATATGCGGGCAATAAAATCAAAGAGAACAGAAAGATAGAAAGTTACGCAATGAGGCGGACCTCATTCTTGTGTAAACCCTAGTATGACTCAAGATCATGTACATCTTACTTCTCATATGATCAGTATGTGCATTGTGAGTAAGTTGAAGAAGTTTGAATAATGATCCATTTTCTTTTATTATCCTAATGTCCAAGTATAAGTATTAAATATTTCATTTTTAAAGGTATGATTAGGGAAGACCTTTCAATTAAAATATTACTAGTACAAGAAAAAATAACAAGTGAGCTTAATTATAAGATATCATACAGGAATGCATGGTTAGGCAAGCAAAAGGCAATGACCATGGTTTATGATGATTGAGAGGAATTGTATTCTGAACTTCCTATTTGGCTTAGATACGTGCAAATTTACTCCCCATGTTCTTTTTATGAAATTGTTGACGAAGATTATTATGTTGGAGACACTCTTATCCCTGATTACCGACAATTTAAACTTGTCTTTTAGACATTTCGACAATGTGGTGAGGCTTTCAATTATTGTAAACCAATAATATAGATTGATGGTACGCATTTATATGGCAGATATTGGGGTACATTGCTAATGACAACAACTCAAGATGGGAATGGAAACGTTTTGCCTTTAGCATTCGCTGTTGTGGAAGGAGAAACCTTTGTGTGGTCGTGGTTTTTATCTCATTTACGTCGACATGTCACAGGCCAAGACCGGATTTGCATAATTTTCGATCGTCACCGTAGCATTAAATCGGCAATTGACAACGAGGCAAACAGATGGAGCCGAAATCAAGCGTACCATGTGTATTGCATCAAATTTCAATCATAAATTCAAGAACCAAAAATAGTAACAAATGCCGATGAAATTAGGTAAGTTTTAGTTTGATTATATAACTGGATTTGTTTCCATTATTCTCCTTACAAACACATTTACTAGTAACCATATTTTTCTTATCATATCATCATAGGTTATACTCCCTGCAAACACATATTTGATAGAAATCTTGAAAAATTCTGTGAGCAAGATCCTGCAATTGCAAATTGGATTCAAGGAATATCTAAAGAAAAATGGAGTATGGCTTATGACGAGGATGGTCGTCAATATGGACACATGACCACAAACTTATCTGAATGAATTAATAAGGTGTTCAAGGGATGTAGGAATCTTCCAATAAGTGCATTGGTGAAGTCCACGTATAGTCGATGTCGGGAATATTTCGTTGAAAGAGGACAACGCACCCAACAAGAATACAAGGGTGGTCACCTTTACAGTTCCAAAATAATACAAGCTATTAAAAGAAATCAAGCAGAAGCAAGTACCCACATTGTTCGTGTTTATGACATACAAGAAACACAATTTGAAGTTGAAGAGGCTTTCAATCATTTGACACAATGTGGGTAGCAAATGGACTGTAAAGTTAAGTGAAAAATATTGTCAATGTGGTCGATTATCAACTTTCCACTACCCATGTTCACATGTTATTGCTATTTGTGGACATGTTAGTGTAGATTTTTTTCACTTTTTTGACGATGTCTTCAAGAATGAAAACATTTTGAAAGCATATTCAGCTAAATGGTGGCCTTTGGGGAACAAGGATGGATTCGATCTTGTTCAGTAACAATTTAAATTAGTTCCTGATGCATCAAATATTTGAGGTAAAGGAAGACTGAAGTCAACCAGGATTCATAACGAAATGAATTGGTCTAAGTCATCTTAGAGAGGACTCAAATGTGGTTTATGTGGTCAAAACGGACACAATCGACGTAATTATCCATGTAACTCCCAAAGATGATGATTATTTAGTGTATTCTAAATTTTTATATTACATATCTACTTTTTCAATCTTTTTATACTTCAGTTTTTTTTAATATAATAGTTGGTAATGTGAAAAAAAAATACGAAAAATATATAACTAAAAAAACATTTTAATGACATATATCTAAAATAAATATTCACATAAAAACACCAAATACATCAATGGTCATGATGACCTGCATGAAATCTACCACTAGTCCCACACGGCCTATTGCCCCTCCGTGCATCTCTAGCAGGGTTCCTACGTGGACGTCTCTGTCTACTACTAGCGACCTCATCAAACTGTGGCTGTAAATCTACCCGCAATAAATCATCCATCTGAGTAATATCGTTAGGAATAATCCAAGGAGGACCCATAGGTGTGTCTAGTGTGGTCAGATCAGCAACCTCTCCACGTGCAGGTGACTCGCCAAATATACTACCATATATGGTACCAAACGAAGGGGAATCAGAAGGAGCTGCCTGTGATGAACTGCCCGCTAGTGGATAACTGTACACGGGTGGCATCTCCGTGGGTGGTTGTGTAATGTAATACATCCTGTGACCTCGCTCTGGCATAGGTGGTAACTGATATGGCTCTACAACAAACGATGCTCTGAGACTAGTCAGACCACGAGTCTCCCTACTCTGAGGAAGGATATTGGGATCCTCCACAAATACTATATCATGCCTAGGAGGTGCACTGGTAACAGGTTGTGTAACTCGATCCGTCTGACATGTCAAAACTGCTATCCTGTTACCAAGGTTATAGATGACCTTTGGTGACATATATTCATATCCCTCAGGTGTGGACAAGTACATACACATATCAACCATATCACCCTGAAACAATAATAATGTGTATGTGACTATTTAATTTGAAACAATGAACAAATATAAAATAAAAATAAAACTTACAAAGCCACTATCTGTCGCGTTCTTCTTGTCAATGTACAACTTTGATTATTTTTTTTTTCTGTACCACACTAAGTATTCATCATTGTAGCTCATAAGCATAGTCAATTGTTCTCCTTCAACCAGTAGTTGTGACCGATTCTCCCAATTAACTAAAATAGGTTGCAAGAGATTCATCCAATTGTTGTCCTCCTTTCCTCTCAAAGTCAACTGGTAAACCCCGAGGTTGTAATGAGTCAGAAGGCACAAATTGGTGCATACCAAACTGTCGCATGACTCTGTCAGGCTGATACCACTCAACGATCTGGAAGCATATAAGTGGAATCACGCATCGCCATATCTCATGCCAACAATACAAATCGGTGGTACCAGACTCAAAACTCCACCATCATATGGTTGCCAAACAAACTGCATATAAATAATAATGTCATGATAAATTGAGTCAAGAACTGCAAAACATGCATATTTGAAAACATAAATTAAATCATTATCAGTACCTCATGCATTTTCAACAAGTCCAGCTTTCTCCTTATATCACCAACGTCGTCATCGAAAGAAATCCTGGGTTGAATTGATAACCATCAGCAGAAATAAATTGAAGATTTAATCATTAGTTAACAATGTAATTTTATGATATTTTTCCTTAAACATTATTTTATATGTGACCAAAAGGTACACCTTGATCACGGGTAATCATGACTGGTGGTGCTAAACATCTAAATCTTTCCCATGCCCAAAGTTGTATAACCACCACCATCTCGCCAATTGAACCCGCTTTAGCACTAGTAGCGTTACACATCTCCATGTATAAGTAACTAAGGAGTGCGCTACCCCATGCATACTTCCTCGTCTCTGAT